>OY882858.1:4944963-5544963 GCA_963693515.1 Pipistrellus nathusii
GGAGATGCTATGTGATGTACACTTGCTCTCTTCTTCATAGCAATGACTAAAGGTTGGTTTTATTCGCCACCTAACAGATTAACCCTACAAAGCTCAGATCAATAAAGCCCTTGCTTGGCCCAGGTCTCCCACCTGGTGAAGGACAGAGGTGGGGGCACAAAATCAGGCTCTTCGGTGACAATTGGAGTAATTTTCACAGGGACTATGTGAGCCAGGTCTAAACAAATACATGTCATTTGCCAAGTGCATGACCCCCTCTCCTAAACTGCACCATTTGCAGAAACATCCAGTTGTGCAAGAGACTAGAGTCAATGCCTGCTGTCATCCATGAGCCCTCCTCTGGTGCGATGGAGGCTGCGGCCTGACAGGAAATGCAGGAAGGGAAAAGGAAAAACAAAACCAACTGGAGAGTGATAGGAACTCAAGTTCTCATCAGAGAAAGCGAATTCCTTTCTTTTCAAAGACGGCGCTTTGTGTATATCATCCCGCGGGAGACCCGAGCGCAAACGTACCATGGCGGGGACCCTGGGTGAGCACATGGGCCTGTTCATCATGAAATATTGATTGCGCATGGACACCGAGATCCGGGTTCCACAGCACATGGGCTTGTTCTGCTGGTGCAAAGTGCTAAGTAAGGTAACACCAGAGCCATGTTAACATTCACCTCCCCTCCTTTGTTAGCTGGCCGGTGCTCACCCCATTCACAGCGCCTTAGGCTGATGAATTATTCATCAAAAAGAGCTAAAAGTCAATCCAATATGGGTAGGTGTTGTAGTCCCCGTGGCTTCCAAACTTTTTAAATAATGAATGGTTTCATCGCTTCCCCAGTGGATGGCAAGCAAGCAGGGGGGCTGGGAATTGAAATCCCGCTGGGTACCAGAAGCAACAGAGTCCAAACATTATGTAGTAATTTTTAGTAATAGCAACTCCTACCTATTGTATCGTCATGGCCACTCTCTCTAGAGAGAACATTTCAGAATGAGGAAGGAGCGGTGTCTTGGAAAAAGAGGCTTCATGGGATCAAATATTGCAGGAAACATGATTTAAAGAGAATTGGTGAAGGGTATGAATACATTCACCCACATACATTGTATTGTACTTTAAATTATTCTTATGTTGAAGGAGTTCTCTGATGAGCATCTCAGGATGGAAACTTAGAGAAAGCGAACTAGAATACATGGGAGAAGCGATACATGGTGTACTTAGGTTGGCCTGTTGGCATGAGCCATGGTACCCACAGGAAGGTATTTAATGGATAATAACAGCAAGACATGACCCACTCAGAGACAACCTCTATAAGCAGAGAGGGGAATGTGATGGGAACATGTGGACTCTGGGAAAAGAATGTGATTGAAGGAGAAATAGTATCACCGAGTACACACAGGTGACAAAGAATTGATGGGTGACCCTCTATCAGTACCTCCGGATGGGAACTTGCCCATGTCAGATAAGCCTGCGGAGCCATTTTGCCTCCAGGTGGGAGCAGCTTTGAAGCTGAGAGCCAGGGTGTCTGCAGCTTGGTCAGTCACCAAGTGTCCCTCCCACCGATGTGAACCATGCTCATTCACTCTGAAAGGTCAGCTCGCTCTGGCATGCCCATTCCCGTTACAGGCTCCAAGTCCCTCCTCAGGTTGTGAGTCAGCAGCATTAGGAATCAAATGGACTGGACCTGCTGGTGGGAGTGCAGACTGCTGCAGCCACTGTGGAGAACAGTATGGAGTCTCCTCAAAATATTAAAAATGGAACTCCCACTTGACCCAGTAATCTCACTTCTAGGAATATATTCCAATCCCAAAGGACATGTGCAGTGGTGAAGGTAGAAAACTGAATCAGACCCAACCATTTTCCTGAAAAAGCTCCCCATTTTCTCTGGCAGAGAAAGTATGTGTCCACCATTAAAAAGCTATACTTTCACAGAGTGCATATGCTTTCTTCGGTCCATCCTTCCACCCATTCCCACCCAGCCACCCACGCACCCCTCCATCCACCCATCCATCCATATACCCTTTGATCATCCCTCCAGGTACCCATTTTCCCATCCATCATCCTCCATGGAAATCTGAATTAGGGGACCACTTATTGATGGATCTAACTTCAAAAAGAAACCCTGCCTCACCCTTATATCTTAGAAACAGATCAAGCTTTAAGCCAGATATCTCAGAGTTAGAAAAGGTACTCAGCCCTACAGAGCTGATGGCAGAAGATTTGGGCTAAAAATCTCCATCCTTCCCCTCAAAACACACCTCATGTGGTACATCACAGGACACAGAGCTAGACATGTAGGTGGGGCACCTTTCCTCCTTCTTCTTGTGTGTGTGTGTGTGTGTGTGTGTGTGTGTGTGTGTGTTTTCCTTTTTTCTCACAGAACCTCTACCCCTCATGTGCCAAAGCTCACACACTTCTCTGCCTTGACATCTGTGGGCCTGGGCCCTGTGACTCCTGTCACCTGCATGGTGCAGGGGCAGCCTCTCTCCTGTCCCCCCCACCTCCCCGCCTTCCTCCCCTGGGTCTCTGACCGCAGGGGCTGCGTGTGGCCCCTGCTCACCGCATTCTCAGAGGGCACTTCCTCCTGCCGCTGCTCTGCCACCTTGTTTATCTCTCGCAGGGAGAGTGGCAGAGATGGTATCTGCGGAGCTCTATCTGTCTGGGCACAGATGTCTGCCTTGAGGCCCCGGGTCGTCTCCCTGCAGGGCCTCACCTTGCCTTCATCTTCCTCTCCCCACTCAGCCCCTCCTGCCATTTGGCAAAAGATTAGCTGCCACTGAGTAGGACAGTGCAGGCCCTGCCCTCCCCCTTCCCAACCTCACAGCACATGAAACATCTAGGAGAGAAGGCCAACACTAGTTAGACACAGGTGACCCCGGGCCGGGAATGAGGAGGCGTTCAAAGGGAAGGAGACAGGTCATGGCATCGCAGATGGCAGCCACACAGCAGCTCAGTGAAGGATGGAAGAGGAACGAGAGATGGTTCACAAAGGACTGGCTCCCAGGCCTGGCCGGAGCCACCGGGAGGGCCTTAGATGGGTTGTCTGAAGGTCTGTGTGCAGCGATGGGGGACCGCTCCCACATGGGCTCCCTCCACCCCACAGCCATCCCCCACAGGGACGTGGGGCACGGGAGATGTGCCCAGTGCAATGGGGAGGAGGAGTCTGTGACTTTACTCCATTCATTTCAAATAACATGGAAATAACCACATGGCCGGCAGCTACCAGAGTTGCCGACGGCGTGGTTTCAGAACCTGTGGCAGACGCCCACGTGGACGGGCACCCCCGTGGGCTGGCAGTTCACTCCTCGCTGGGCCCTGCCAGTGCTCAGAGGAGTCACGGTTTCTTCGATCTTCTCTCATTAGTTGAGCTTCCTGATCTTCAAAGGGTGATCTCGGCCTTACCTTCCTCAGACTGTGTTGGGAGATTTCAATAAAACAACTAATAGTGGCAAGGGTGGTCCATGAAATAACTGGAAATTGCAGCTTGCAGCCTTAACATGAGCCTCGCCGCTTCACTGGGACTCACTCTGGTTCCATGAGCACGTCTCCTCCCTCCCTGTACCCCCTCCCGCCCCAGGACCCTTGTGCTCTGTGAAGACGTTGGCACATTGCAGAGCTCCAAGCACGTGGACTACACGCTGCTGCACCAGCATCGCATACTCATCCCCACCTCTGACTGCCCCTGGGAAAGGGGGGAGGAGCCCCTTGGTGTGGGAGCCACCGGATTCCACGTCCATAGATGCAGTGGACCACGAGCAGGTGGCTCACCTTCTGAGCCCCCATGTCCATGCTGATGACATGGCATCCTGCCCACCATGGCCTCAGGCCACAGTAGCTGTGATAGAAGGCCTAGGCACCCTCTCAGAGCCCCTGCCATCCCTCACAGCAACAGCCGGGGAGTCCCTGGTGATGAGACTCTGAGCAGGATGGTTGCCTTCCAAGGCCAGTGAGGGCTCCTGGGAGCATCCCAAAGGCAAGCTCTGCGGGTCCGGTGGTGGCCCTTGCTGAGTGTGGGCACGTGGGCCATTGCCAAGCCTTTGCCAAACGCCCTGACATCTCCAGAGGAATGTCATTCCTCTCCGGCGTGTTTATTTACACGCAGCAAAGCAAAGTTTCCGGCTTTTAAGAAAAGAGGCTTTTAAACTCGTATTAGAAAGACCTCAAAAGGTTTCCTAGACATCAAACAACCCTTAAAATAATGTTTTGATGATTTAATTGTAAATAAATCAGGGACATGGGGCTTAAATTTCAATCAAAGTACACATGACTCTTTGCAATTGGGGGACAGGGGTGTGGTCGTAAAGACCAGCGGTTTATGCATGCGGAGCCCTGAGGACAGCTCTGTGGCATGGGGTGGGCTTGAGGGCCTGGGGTGGACCCACTGCTTTTATCTACAGCAAAGTTTTTTAAAAATCATTTTTTTTAAAATCTATTTTCATTGGTTTCAGCAGGGAAGGGAGATGGAGAGAGAGAGAGAGAGAGAGAGAGAGAAACATCAATGATGAGAATCATTGGGATCCAGTCTGCAACCCAGGCACGTACCCTGACTGGGAAGAACGGTGACCTCCTGGTTCATAGGTCAATGCTCAACCACTGAGCCACGCCGACTGAGCTATAGCAAAGGACATTTTAGCCAGAGAGGGAGGTGCAGACCTCACACCATCTGATCTGCAATGGCCCAATGCCCCATTCACCAGGCAGCCTCAGGCCCTAGCCACCCTGGCCCTCCACAGCAGGGCAAGGGGGCACCCCCATCCACCCCATAGGAGGTGGGCTTGGGGGGCAATTGGTTCCTTGGAGGTCTGGCCGTGGCTCCAGCCCCTGCTGTAGGGGATGTGCAAGGTAAGGTCCGGGTGGGCCCGGACTGACCCATTAATCTTATCTCACATGCACTTACACACACTCACTCAAACACAGATACACACATGCACACATGCATACACACACACACACACACACACACACACCCTCAGGCACAGGGGACCCGAGAAGAAAGTCGATTTAGAACTAACCCACTGCCGTGTCCTCTGATCTCAGGCCATTTTCTCATTCCGTAAATGAATTCCAGTTTTAAAACAGACTGGAAATGAGACACCTCCACCCCGTCCTCCACTTGCACTCGCTCTCCCTTCTCTCTCCCTTCCTTCTCCTTCCTTCTACCTCCCCCCCTTCTTCCTTCCCTCCTCTGTCACTTCCCTTATTTCCCTTCTCCCTTCCCTTCCTTTCTCTGTATTGCTTTCTTCTTTCTTTCCCTCCTTCTCCTTCTTCCCTCCTTTATTCCTCATTCTCTATTTCTTTCACCTCCCTCCATCTATCTCTCCCTCGCTCTCCCTCTCTCCTCCTCTCCTCCCCTTCACTCCTTCTTATCACATCCATCTCCATGGCTGAGGCAGGATTGGTACTGCATTCTGTTCCAGTCAGTCCCAGTGTCCTTTCCGACGAAGGGGGCATGTTCATTGTCACCCCCTCTGCCTGGCACTCACACTCCGTCCAGCAGCTGATAGCTGTGTGGGGAGCCAGGGCGCGCCTGCGCACATGGGGCTGCAGGGTCCAGGCGAAGTGTGGCCGAGGACCAGGCTCCCGGCGGCCTCCTGAGTAACTGGACTTTCTGGACAAGGGGGGCTCCTGTGCAGTCTGGCCTGGGGAGCCTCACTGCTGAGCATGGTTGCAGGGGGTCGGGGAGCGGTGGGTGAGACAGTGCAGCTGAGTGCAGGCATTTAGAGGGCAGAATGGTCCCACCTGTGGCCTCACGTGCCTGCCCATGTGTCACGTGGGTGGTTGGAGGGCACGGTATGGGCAGACCTAAGAGCTGAGGTGATGGCCTGACTCCCGCATGTCCAGTTGGGTGACTGTGTGTAAAAGCGATCCTCCTGGGACCTGAGGTCTTTAATTCTCACAGGGGGTTTGGGAAACTTGCCCATAGGGTGCATTTCATGGGCCAATAAAACTGGGAAGGGGAGCCAGCCTGTCCCCCACCGCCATTGCTGGGAAATGCGGTGCTGGTGGGGTGTCCCCGGCTGTGGGGCTAACCTTGCTGCCCCATGGCAGGGTCCTCTGTAGGGGCGCCCCTGCCCGGCAGGCTGACCATTCAGCCCTCAGTGCTGGAGGAGCTAGGAGGAAGTTCCAGGGTGGCAGATGGGAGCCCTGACTGCAGGCCCAGGCCCAGGCTCATTGAACAGCCGAGAAACCGGGCTCCTTACTGCACAGAAGGGGCCGTGACCACACCATGAGGTGACAATGACAGAACCGCGGTGGTGGTGACTGTGCTCACAACCACACTGCTCTGTACTCAGTGCTTTGCAACCTCAATTCTTTCCCCAGAGAATCCTGTGCCCCAGGCTTCTTCAGCCCCATTTCACAGATGAAGAAATCAAGTCTCTGTGGAGTTCACTGACTCACCGAAGGACACAGAGAGACAGAGTAGATGTCAGACACTAAGGACCTGGGTCCTGTCCAGCCGGCATGGCTCAGTGGTTGGGCATTGACCTATAAACCAGGAAGTCATAGTTTGATTCCTGGTCAGGACACATGCCCGGATGTGGGCTCAATCCCCAGTGTGGGCTCAAAGCCCATCCATGATTCTCTCTCACTATTGCTGTTTCTATCTCTCTCTCCCCCTCCCTTCCTCTCTGAAATCAATTACCTATAATAATAAAAGCGTAATATGCTAATTAGACCGGATGTTCTCTCAGAGGAAGCCATGGTGGAGGGGGCTGAGCCCCTTGCACAAATTTTGTGCATCAGGCCTCTAGTGTGTGTGTGTGTGTGTGTGTGTGTGTGTGTGTGTGTGTGTGTTTGTGTCCCTCCCAGCATGAATGTTTCAATATGGTGATGGATCCCAGGTAGGGACAGAGGAAGGGGGATTGGGCCTGCACCCATGGGCCGGGGCCCACTTCATGAAGCCCTTTCACGCAATGTCCTATAGCATCTTCAGCCGCCTCAGGGGCAGTACTACACCCACACTGAAGAGCTAGGCCCCAACACAGCCGGTTTGATGACGTGACCAGCCCGCCCAGGGGGACCTATGGGGTCTCCAGCAGGCTTGCTGCTCACAGATGTCCCAGGTTCTGGGGAGGTCCGGTAAGGTTCTGTGGGTTCAGAGCCAGGCTTCAGACGCTGAGGACACGCCCTGGCCATCCCCGCTGCACTGGGATCATGGGAGTGAGGTGGGAGCGAGGGGCTCACCAACCGCTCTCATGTTTGAAGATTGCTTTCTAGAGACGAAAAAGCAGAACCAATCACCTTCCCCTCCGTGTCTGTAAGAATGCGCTTCTTTCCCTCCTCAATTTTTTCTTTAAGTCTTGGCAGGAGGTTCAAGCTGTGCACACTACAGGGAAGAGTAGAATTTGTTAGTTCCCGTTCTGTGTCTGGCCGGCCGGCAGGCAGGGTGAAGGCAGAGATCCACACATCACCTCTGTATTCCGCTCCCTCCCATTCCACTCTCTCCCCACCTACCCCCACTCCCCTCACAGAGACCACACACACCGCCTCTTCCGTTCTCATTTCTGCATCTTTGCTTATGTGGCTCCTAACTTGATGGCCACTGTCTTCCTCCAATGGCTGGCCTACAGCTCTCCGTGCCTCAAGCACCCTACTGGTTGCCCTTTCCTGAGTCCACAGCCATCCCCTCCCTCCCACGCCTCCCCATGCCTCCCCTCTCCCAGACTCCTGCCTGAGACTCTCCATTTAATGCACTGCAGCTCTGATCTCTCCCCGTGGGTCTCCCGGCCTCTCAAAGGTCAAAGGTCACCAGGGGATGAAGCAGCTTGATTTATGGCTCTGTCTGCTGTTAAATGGCTGTCTCAGCCTGGTGATATTGGCCAGCTCTGGCCACACCCATCTCAGATATTCACCCCCTAAATGCCTGCATCTCACCTACCCAAGCCCTCTGACCTCTGCCCTTTGGCTCTGAACCTCAGCTCCCACCACTCACCCCAGGCAATCATCAGGGATTGGCATGCTTGGCTTCTCCACCGCTAACCTCTGCTTAAACTTGGACTTGGACCTTTCTCCCGACAGCCTGCAGTGAGCCACACAGGCTGTGGGATGGTCCCCTCTGAGCCACACAGGCTGTGGGATGTGGCCTCGGCTCCGGCCCTGCTCTGATCTGAGATCAGCTCCTCCGTGAACTGCTTTCCCATTGGAAAACGGTGGCTGAACCACATGTTTGTAGGAGCCCCTCCTGCTTCTGTGATATCTCTTTAAATCACTACATCCTTCGGATTCTTTTCCCTCAAGTCACTTCTGGAAAGTGCAAGACCCAAAGACTATCTTAGAACCTTGTGGGATCTCTAGGAATTAATCCTTAGGGCTCTATTCAAAGCCTTTTTCCTTTTTTTTTTAAACGATGGCCTATATATAGACAAATTCAATCCCATTGGACATGGACCGAGCCCGAAGGTGGCGAGAGGGGAGAGGCGATAGGGTCCTAGGAGAGCTGCCAGGGCAGGGAGGATGAGCTCCGTCTGAGTAGATTTTCCTCCCCAGGAGGCAGCTGCTGACTGAGCCTGAGAGGAGCCTTTTCTGAGAAGAAAGGAAGTGTTTAAGCTTTAGCGCAGAGACACTGGGGACCCTGGTCTCTGCCATTAGAGGCCATGGGTCCCAGGGATGCGATGTCAAGTGGGCTCCTAGGAACCAAAGGGACCTCACTTGCCCCTGAGGTTGCAGCCATGAGCAGTGGCGGGCACTGCCCAGGGGAGGGCGCAGGCCTCAGGAAGGGGCACTTCCAGGAGGCCGTTCACTCAGTGGGAAGACTTCCTGTGGGAGCTATTCTGCTGGGCCCCGAGGAAGCAGCAGTGACCAGGGGGGCGCCCCTCTGCTCTCCCAGAAGGCCTCCCCGCAGGAAGAGACACGTACTCACACACAGGTGACCGTGCACATGCATGTCACACACTTACACAAATATGAACATGCACACACAACACACGCTTATATGTATATGGGTATGCACACATGCACTACACACTTACACATACGTGAGCACATCTGCAATGCTTACACATGTGTGAGCATGTGCATATGCCATTCATGCTTACATGCAGTGATCGTGCGCATACACACCACATGCTTACACACATGAGAGCATGCAGATTAACAGTGCATACACACATGTGAGCATGCACAAAACAGTACTGAATCACACACAAGTGTTATCACTAAATAGCATACAATGGGATATATGCAGACAGTTACATAATCAAACACAGGCAAACACACACCTACATCAGTCAGATCCTTTCACACGTGATCAGTGTCATGGGCATGAACAGGGTGAGGTAATAGGACATGCAGTGAATGGACGTGGCGGGCAGTGAAGATCCTCTGTGGATGGGGAGGTGAGGGAAGGCATTCCTGAAAAGATGCCACCAGAACTCAGACCAAAGGGCAGGGTTGGCAGCCATGCCAGGAGCTCCCCCTCAGGCAGCGGAGCCCCACATTCGCCATCACTAAGCTGGACAAAGTCCGGCTACGCTAAGGACAAGGCCAATGTGGCTGGAGGTCAAGATGCTTATGGAGGTGACGTGAGATGAGGTCAGAAAGATGGACAATCTGAACTCGGGCAGCTCCCAATGTCCAGCGGGAGCAGATCTAACGGGCTGCCTGTGACGTGGGAGACCCTGTCGGAGACCCTGTCCTGGGGGAATGCAGAGAGAATGGCCACAGGTCAGGCACGTCCAACAGCAAGTCCAGTATCAGCTGTGAGAGACCTAGAGGAACTCAAGAGGAACAACGTAAAGCCCCATCCATCTTAGACATTAAAATATCCACTTTCCTGCACTGGCCAGTGTGGCTCGCTTGCTTGGGTGTCATCCTGTGTACTGAAAGGTTGCCAGTTCAATTCCAGATCAGGACACATGCCCGGGTTGGAGGCACTCCCCAGTAAGGGGCGTGCAGGAGGCAGCTGATCAATGTTTCCCTCTCACATTGATATTTCTCTCTCTCTCTCAAAATCAATCTGAAAAATCTTTTTTAAAATGTTCACTTCCTGAGCTTGGAGACTTCCTGAGTGTCATCTCCTAGCTGAGCCGGTCAGATACTGTGCAGCTGCCGGGCAGGGCGGGTGTGGCGTGCAGTCCACCGTGGAGAGGTGGGGCACATATAGCAGAGCCCGGGCCGCTAGCAGCTGGACACTCGAGGAAGCCTGACTGCTTCCTGGCCCTGACTTCTGAACTCGTGAAGAAGAAAAGAATCAGCAAATCATTAAGATCTCCTGGCAGCCCCTGCCATGAAGGCCACCGGTGACAGGACCATAGCTCTGTATGTGGTGGGAAACAGCATCATCTCTTTGCTCCTCCCCAAGCCCGCCACACCAGCCTGGACCTCTGGCGAGATGCCCATGGCCACCGCTGCTGTGGACTCTCCTTCTGATGCCACAGGACAGTGACCACCCCTCCCTGCACATCCACTTCATCTCGGCTCAAAAACTCCCTTAGCTCCACCCTCTAGGAAGCAGGTGGACTTGAATCCTCCTCAGCCCCCACAATGTGCTCAGTTTTCTAGAGAACAAAATACAGAGATGGGTTGGAAGTGTGATCCCACTGGGGCGAGGAGTCTCCATAGTCACCTGGAATGAAAGGTTTTCCTGCCCTGGCCAGTGTGCTCAGTGGATAGAGTGTCAGCCTGCAGACTGAAAGGTCCCAGGTTTGATTCCAGTCAGGGGCATGAACCTTGGTTGCGGGAGCATCCCCAGTGAGGGGTGTGCAGGAGGCAGCTGATAGATGTTTCTCTCTTATCGATGTTTCTATCTCTCTATCCCTCTCCCTTCCAATTTGTAAAAAAAAAAAAAAAATAATAAAAAAAAATTAAAAAAAAAATCAATAAAATATATATTTAAAGAAAGAAAGAAAAAATTTCCTAAGAAAATGCTGCTATGAAGAATTAGGTCACGGGGCTAGGGCAGCTGCCCCTCTGACACAGTGAATGAAAGTGAGCAGGTGTCTTGGGCTATATCCTTCTCATCTCCACATTCAGACACATCTGCATCTTTTCAGAGAATTTCCCATTGAGCACATGGGCTGCCTTGAGCTGGGCACGACCTCTATGAGCCTTGGTTTCCAATCTGTAGACCCAGGGGCAAGGGTGTGTTCCCCCCCTCCCGCACCCCTACCCCTCGCCTCTGAGAGAGGATGTGGGGATGTGGAAGCCCACAGATGCTCTCAGTGATCCTGGAGGCCCCACAAATGTCAGGTGGATGAAACCCTCTCTCTTGGTTTCTATGAGCTAGTCTACTAGTATGTCCACCTGACCTCGATGGACCCTTCCAATTCCCCTCTGGTTCTAGAGAGATAGTCTAATCTACTCTCAGGAAATCCCACAGGACTGAGGTTTTGACTTCCTTGCATTGTTGGGAAAATTCAGACTTTGGGAATTAAGACACTGCCCAAGATCTAGGTTTATTATCCAAACCCAAACTTGGCTGATGTCAACCTCCAGGCTTTGTCCAGTCACCGCAATTGCCCCTAAGTGCCATCTGGGGAGCAGACAGGGAGTCGCACCCAGAAGCTTGGCTGGCCTCTTGGAATCCGCCCACCCTGTAAGGCGAGCCCCCTGACCCCTCCTGGCCTGTCTGATGAGTCCCCACTCCATCTGGTGAGATCTGGGGACCTGTGGTCTGGTTACCAATCACCGTCTCAGCCCTCGCATCTTGGCGTCCCCTGGGAGCCAGGCCCGGGTAATAACCTGCTAATGACAAAGCGCTAACGGAAGACCCGAGTCACCTCTTGGTTTCCTCCCTTCCCATGGCTGTGGTAATGAAGCCAGGCCAGCCCTGGGGGGAAACCAGATCCCACTCGGGGCTGGCTAAGAGGTGGTTTGTGGTCAGGCACCAGCAGATGGGCTCACATTACCTGGCTTTAATTCCCAGTAATCAGCGGCCCATTGCCTCCAGCTCAGGGGCCCTAGGACTCTGGGCCCCGGTGACCAGCCTCCTGAAGGAGAGGAGGCTGCAGGCAGGGGCCAGAGCAGCAGGAGGACCCCCACAACGTGCTCAGTTGTACTGAAAGGTTGACTCAAGGAGCCCAATGGATAGGATTCCTGGCCATCATAGAGCGACTTTAACAGTGAGGCCGAAGCCCCTTGCAGGTCTGCAGGGACTTCCTGCAGAAGGAGGGGAAGGTGGCCACCAGGAAAAGCCAGACTGGGCCATGCAATTCCCTCCTGGTTCTGTGTATGTCAGTGCCAAAGTGTGTGTGCATAGGCACGTACTTCCGAGTGCTTTCTTAGCCTTGCCTCTTAATGATTGTTCTATTCAGTGTGATCTTCGAGGCATTACATGTTTTACATGTAAGAGCTTACATGATGTTCAGATGGCCTCCATGGAGGAGGTCTCTTATAGCCCTGAATATTGGTGGTGAAAGGGGAAGGGGCTACAGGGTCCCCAGGGCTCTCCCCAGCCCCCAAACCCTGTCTCTGCTGAGCAAGGCTCTCACCTCCATCCACCCGTCTCCTCCTCATCCCCTCAACGTTCAATAAATCACGTGTGTTCATTCATTTACCTTATTCATGCAGAGCCATGCCCCCTGGCACCAACCCGCACTCAGCAAACACTGGTCAGGGGAAATCAATGAACGTGAGTGTGACGGTCACTGAGTCAGGGCTCCCGGGGAAGGCTGTGCACAGCGGTGAGGAAGCAGAATTGGACCGGAACCTGCACTCACCGGGTGGCCAGCGGCATACAGAAGTGCTGAGAGGGTCAGCGCAGTGAGGGCAGGTGGAGTTCCAGAGATACCTCACACGTAGCGGGGCGCATGCCATCCATTGTTTGGCTTCTCCTGCAGACCACTGTTTCTGGGGTGGAAGGTGTGCCTGTGTGTGTGTGTGTGTGTGTGTGTGTGTGTGTATGACTATAATCTTCTGCCTCCTGGTCCAAGCCTGATCATTTCCTTGGTGCCTGGCCTATAAAAGAAGCTTAAAGAGGGAAAAGTGAGGACCAAGATCAAGAGACAGGCAGGTCAAGTGTCACCTGAGGTTCCTGGGGGCTGTGGAAAGGGCCTGTGACAGAGCCGCTGGCGATGATATCAAGAGCGGGCCAGGCTGTCTCCTCCCTCCCTGTGGAGAGCCAACGCCATGGCTCTCGGGGAGACTCCCAGGAGCAAGCGTGCTGGGAGTGGGGATACTCTTGGCCCAGGTCACTGAAGAATAATCCAACACCACCTGCGAAGGGCGCCCAGCCAGCTGTCTCACCCACAGGACAGGGCTGTGATCTTTATGGCCCCAAAGCGGGCCACCGAGGCCCCCACAGGTCGCTGTACCTCACAGCGGAGACAGCGAACCCCGAGTGCCTCACAGACCGCCCCATGCTGCAGGGCTGCTGACTAATGGGTTCGCTTACCAGATAGCACTCCACGGAGAGGGGACACTTCCCTGCCGTTATGTAATCGTCACCCCAACTGCGCGCTTCTCACACCCAGGCCACCCCTCGCTCCGGGCTGGGGCCCAGACAGTTAAACCACGCAGGGGCCACCTGGTACTTGAAGCACCTCAAGGGTCTTCATAAAACTGCTGGGCGACCACAGAGCTAACCACCAGTTCCTGCAGAGCCCAGCCGGCGGCAGCGCCCTGGAGCAGGGAGGAAGGGGGGCGCCAGGCAGCCAGCCTGCTTATCAGCCTCCCACAGACGTGGATCCGGGGAGCCCCCAGCTCAGGGCTCTGCCTGCCTGCCTCTGCCTGGGCTGCTCCTGGGGCACAGACCTTCATACCTAATGTTTCAGTGACTTTGGGTCCAAAGGGTATCAGCCTTTCAGATTAAACCAGCCCCCACTGGTTTTCCTAGGAGGACAGAGGGATGCTGGGACATCTAGACCAGAAAGAGCGCCCCCTGATGGGCTGCCTCAGCAGTGCCTGGACCACCATAGGCGTGGATAGGTTGGAGCCTGGGGCTGTACTGCTACCACCTTTTTCCTCCCTAAACCTCAGGTCACCCCAACTCTGACCTCCCTGTCCAGCCAGCACACACATTGTACAATCATCCTGTTCATTTTCTTCTTGGAAGGCATCTGAGGTCAGACTGGTCAGCTGATCAGAACATGGCCGTGGCAGTCAGACCTGGGTCAGAACCTCACGGTCACCATAGGCTGGCTCTGTGGTTTGACTGGCTCCTCTGACTCCCCTGATCATCTACTCTGTTCTGGGGGTGCAGGGGCAGGACCTGGGTAAAAGCATTTACACCAACTCCCAGCCCTGGGGATGGTGCTGGGAACAGTCCCAGGGCCCTCACAGGGGTGGGGGCTTCGTGGGTGAGGCTCACGGGAGCAGTGACCCCTTGAAACAGGGGTCACTGTGTGCTTTTTGAGGTGGTTGTCATAGTGTTCTTTTTGAGGTGGTTGTCATAGTGTGCTTTTTGAGGTGGTTGTTATAGTGTTCCCCAGGGAACCTGTGACCCCAGAGGAATTTAGACCCCAATGTGGAAGTGAAGAGAGATGGGCTGATGGTGGTTCCCAAGCGGAGGGCCTGCAGTGGCCCTGCCCGAAGGGGAGGCTGTGGGAGCTGTGGGAGAGGAGACATTCTGTGTAAATCTGTGACAAACCGGAAGTGTGGGTTGGCACCAAGGTGTCTGAATGGCAATATCACAGGAAAAGTAGGCGACGCTCACCTGCTCTGGCTGAGGACAGGACTGTGGGGGCTCCCAATACATCAGTGACCATGCCAGCTCAAGGGCAGCCTTAGGGAAGACGGGGGGGGGGTGTGTGTGTGGGGGGACGTGGCAGGGGGTGGGACTGGGGAGAATGGGAAAAGCCCAAACAGTGAAGACCAAAGGGCTCCACAGATGAGGTGGACTGAGGCCTCCCTGGTGTGTTGGTGGTGAGCTCATGGTCAAACAAAACTCACATGGACAGAACAAAGAGGATTCCAGGGATTGTAGAACCCACAGGATTTCCAAATCCCCCTGGTTCAAGTCTGGGCGAATACCTCAGCTAAATATCCACAGCCCCCCACCCCCTGAAGCATCGCTTATCTCCACCCTGAAGACACGTTTCCCCGTAAGGTGTTTTTTTGTTGTTGTTTCATGCATCCCTACCTGTAAGTCAAAGCCTATTCCAGGAGTCTGGGGGAAGTCCCCTTTTTCCCCGGGAAAAGCTCAAAATGTCTCATGCCAATCAATCTTCAGGAGACAGAACGAAGCCGGCGAGACCCCTAGCAGACACCAGCTTTGCAGAAGCACCCACCGCACACGGCAGATCTCGATGCCAAAGGTCTCTGCCTGTATTCAAGAGACAGAAGAGACTGTCTCCTCACAACTGCTCAGCGCCCCTCCTTTCACTGCTGAAAGGAGTAGGAAATGCGCGAAGAAGGGTGGAGATAGAAAACATCCGGAAGAACAGTCACTCCGATCCTTTGATCCTACGCACTTTTATTGAGCAGCTACTATGCCTGATTCGGGGCATGAAAGACACGGCCTTTGAACCAGAGCTTAGCTTATGGGTTCCTGGCCTCATGACTCTATATCGGGGTAGAAGACTCCAGAGCAACTAGGACTGCCTTGGACCCCTCTGTCCCATTTGTGGGTGCTATCTCTAGAGAGTCATTCTCTGGGTCTCGGCTAGAGGGACAGAGGACAGAAGCAGACATGCAGAGACTGATGTCTGAAACCGAAACCCCTTCGGTGGGCGGTGGGCTCCCCGCCCTGCCTCCCTCACACCCATTTCAGGAGAAGAAACTGACAACGCTGCATCTGAGGAATGAAAAAGTCGTATTTCCAACCTTGCCAGTTTCTTCTTTTCACCAAAGCGTGGAGGCCACCAACTACTCCTTGAAAACGAGTGAGTTTCTGCCCTAGGAGCCCACGGCCCCTCATTCAGCCCCTCGGGGCCTCCTGCACTTTGGCACTGAGCGTGTTGCAGACGAGAAGGGTAAGCTGTTGCATGCTCAGTATTATTTAACACGCCCAGTGGGGCCGGGGGCAGCGCCCTGCAATCAAGCACATTAATATTCCTGCAGGGAAATGGATGACTACGAGCAGAAAGTGAGATAAACACAGCTTATAAATAGCCTCGTGTCAGCCCGGGTCAACTTTTGCTGCCAAATGAGTTCAGATCGGGTCAGTGGTTGCAGACAAATAGGTTACAAAATGTGGGCTTGCGGAGTGTTGGGGCTTTCAGAATTGCAGATAAGGAACGTGAGCCTGTGCAGATCCCACGAAGCGAGCTCATACTAGGTGCTCAGAAACTGCTTCTCCGGGCCGACGAGGCAGGTGCCCTCGCCGCCCAGGTTGGCCCAGCGAGACCGAGGTTGAGGGAGGTTCCCAGGGGGAGTACCTGCCGGGCTGAGGAGTGGTCTCTGTTCCTACCTGCACAGCCCATGCTCTGCACCAAGACATCCGGCCACAATGCCCTGACTGTCCAGGGGATCCCAGCAGTGGGTGGAGAATTTAGCTGCTCCCAGGGGCCGAGAAGGCAGCTCCTTCTGACATTATTACTGTCTATTTCCTCCTTTTCCTTGCGCCTCTTTCCACCCAAGACAAGGATCTTGATAACACAAGGAGAGTAGAACATGGGCACTAGTTTCTCCCACTGGGTGTCAGGAAATCAGGAGGCTGGCATCCAACGAGACTGGCGTGTTCACTTCCAAGGCACCTGGCCCGTGCCCCCTCCTTTCCCGGGTCCCATTGTGAGCACCGATAGCCTCCTGCCCCGCAGCCAGGTGAGCTCCTCTGCTGTTCGCACACCACTGTTAGCTGGCTCTTCCTGAAGCTCTGTTTCTCAGCGGACAACGCTCCAGGCTTCCCTGCATTCTAGAGGAGAAGTTCCAGGGTTGTGACCCGGCCCCTGAGGACACCAATGCTTGCTACCTCCTCAGCTAGCCTAAGCCAGAGGGTGTCACTGCAAAGGCTTCCATTTTCCTTATTGAATGTGCTTATTACCACGTTTCCTAGCTTTCTTTCTTTCTTTTTTTTAAATCTTTATTGTTGCAAGTATTATATGTGGCCCCCTTTTCTCCCATTGACCCCTTTATCCCATCCTTACCCCTTGCTTCCCCTCAAGCCTTCATCACCCTATTGTCTGTGCCGTGGATTATGCATATATGTATCAAGGTCTGTGGTTGATCTCCTTCCACCCACCCACCCACCCCCGCCTTCCCTCTGGAGTTTGACAGTCTGATTCATGCTTCTATGTCTCTGGATCTATTTTGTTCATCGGATTCCACATCTCAGTGCCATCATGTCTTTCTCTGACTGGATTATGTTGCGCCCTCACTTCCAATGTCACTCTCTTTCTTGCACATTAAGCAGAAGCACCTGAGTGTGAAGGTCCAGCTCAGATGTCACTTCTTCTCAGAGGACTTGTCTCTGGCACACAACATGGAAGGAGACCTGCATGTCATCAATTCCTGCTTTCACTTCTCTTCCCACAGTTGCCAATGCCTCTGCAGTGGAAGCGTCCATTTAGGTCTGCTTTGTTTAACAGGGCAAGACAGCGTCCATGTTATTAAACACATTATTACTGTCTATCATGCAATCTGCATGCTCTATACGGACATGTGGACTGCATGGGGCTCCACAGGATGGAATGAAAAGCCACATCGGTTTAGCTCTAGAACACTTAGGTGACAAATTCAGTTCCCTGTTTCCATCATCTTCTAACCTAGGAGCTTTCCAGGTAATAATCCGAGTGTGAGGATATTGCTTTTTAAATGTTTCCTCTACAGTAACAAGAAATCTAATTTCAAAGGTTTCCTTATAAATAACTATTCATCTTCTCATTCATACCTACATGTATAGGCAGTATATTATCCTCTTCAATTATTCTCTACAACACTCACAGCATCTGCAAATATAAAAGAAAATACATTATTTACTTCTTTCAGCTCCGGGCTATTCCACCTGCTTCCTCTCTGCTCTGTCCATTTTCTCGGGCCGATGGTGAGACCCTCCTGGGGTGCTTCTGTAGACCTTCTTAGCCCCCAGTTACTACCTCAGGGCTTTGAGATGCACTTGGGACGTGTGAAAACTGGAGGGCTCCTGCTTGCAAAGATGTCAGATGACCCACTGGACAAGAGGGCCAGAGAACATCCCCACTGAGATTCAGTTCTGCATCCAAGCCTCTCCTTGGCCAGGGAGTCTGAGATCTCCCTGTATATATGGCATTTGGTTCTTCAATTCTCCCAAACACCTGTAGGGACCAAATCGCTGGGAATTTCTCTCTCTCTCATCTCGGAGTCAACAACTGGGCCTTAGGGGTCTACTGATGCTCCTCCCACCCCTTTCCGGCCAGGAGTGAGCAAGTGCAGAAAGCAAGGAACCCACTCCCACATGGACCCCAGTCCTCCAGTTTTCACACATCCCAGCTCCATCTCAAAGCCGGGAGGCGGGCACTAGGGGCTAAGAATGTCTACAGAAGCACCCCAGGTCCTGGCGGGGCCCACCATCGGCCCGAGAAAATGGACAGAGTGAAGAGGTAGCCTATGGAATAGCCCAGAGCTGAAAGAAGCAAATAATATGTTTTCCTACAGTCACCCCCTCTCCCACCCCTCAGTTTCTCCGAATCCCAGCTGCCTTTAGCTGTTGCCCCCATGCTGATTAGGAGGACACTTAGACCCTCCTGGGGAGGAGCCTACTGACAGACATCGGTGTCTTTAGCCAGTTTGGGAATGTAGTAGTCTGCCTGCCTTGGATGGCAGCCTTGCATTGCCAGGATGTCCTGCGGGACACAGGTTAGTGAGGCACTGGGCCGGTAGGTGCCGGGCCTGCTGGCTTTGTGCTCTGCAGCCTGCCCCCATGCCTCAGTCATCCAGGTGACACTAACATGGCTATCTCTATGGGATGTGAGGTTTGCATGCATCCGGATTCTGGGTTTCTTTTGTGTGACCGTTTGCCTTCTTCAGTAAACTTTTGACATGTGCTTAGAGCTTTGATAACGGACATGAGTCGGTTTCCTTGAAATAACAAAGCTGTTATTGTAAATAAAGTGTCCCTTTTGGATCTGCTTCCTGTCCATTTCTTTATTTACCATATGTCAGATCCCACTCAGCAGCAATCATCTCACTGCTTTTGGTTGTGTGCCTCCCTGGAGGTTCCGCTGGTGCCAGCCCCTCTGCCACATACCACTGTCGCCGAGCTCACTAAGTCCTGGCCACCCCTGCCTCAGAGGAAGAGATGGGCATTGGGCTCATTGCACCAGCCTTACCCCCTCCTCTTCCATCAGCCCCGTGGAAGGCTGGGAGGTGCCTTCTGACCCATCCCCCATGCTGTCCTTGGGAATGTGGGCAACTCCAGCAGCCCTTCTCTCCTGGAGTGTGGGCCACCGGGAGTGGGTTTCTGCCTGTCACTAAGAAGCGATGACATGAGTGGGCACAACTGACACGTTCCTTCCTTTGGGACAGTGGGTGTCTGCAGCGTTCTCTTTCCTTCCTGCCTTCCTGAAGGGAGGCCTGGAGGATGCCCATGAGGAGTGGGCGCTTCTAGTCACAGCCATTCTCCTGGCCACCCTGAGTCCTCTCACTCTCCAGTGCCCATTGACATGGGGTGGAAAGGTCAGACAGGATGGGAGCACTGCCAGCACAGGATCCAGGGTCATACTGGGCCTCATACCTCAGAACGCCAGTGCCACCTGAGGCAACGCTGGTGCATACTGAGACGATGGTTTTATGTCCCTGCCCGGGAACATTTCAGATCAAATGTCCCTCCTCCAGGTTCCCCCGGGAAAGCTCCCCAGCTTCCTTCATTAGGAGGGGTGAGTGGCGGAATCTGGTTCCCATCGTCCTCTCAGAGCCTAGGGTGTTCCTGGCAGAGAGAAGGTGTTTCATGTATGTCAGTGCCCTTGGCATAGGATTTCATATTTTGTTTGATGACCACAAAGACCTTTTAAGTTATGCAAATAGATCTTCTTAGGAAACAGGCTCTAGGCTGATGACTGAGATCAAGTCAAAGCTATAGAAACTCTATGTCTTGCAAATCTTATCAGTATTTTTAAATTATGTGCACTCTTGCTGAAGAAGGTCAGAGAAATGGTTGGCTATTATCTTCTTTGTGGCCATTGGGGGAGGGGTATTGGTAAGGCAACCAGAGTCTAGATTTTGAGAGTTCCTGGGACTCCAGCTGTGTCTGACTGGGTTGGGAGGGGAGGGGGTTCCCAACTTTCTTCTCAAGACCTACAGCAGGAAGATGTCTCTCACGTTGAGAGAACCAGACCCACTGAGATGCCCCTTGTCCCACATGTGAAACCTGACAGTATCAGCTGCACAGGCCCCGGCCGGCCTCCGGCTTGAGAACAAAGAGCAGAACGTTCCACCCTGTTTGATGGCACCAGAGGGAGGAGGTGAGTGTAAATTTCAGTATGAATCGATGACACTTAGTCAGCCAGATTCTAAGCAAGGGGTGTGTGAACTTTCTTGGGGACAAGCCCAAGAAACGGCGTGTGGACCTTTCACACCAGGCCGGATCAGAGGAGAGGATACGGATCCGCAGCAACCACCAGAGAATGCTACCTGGGGGGGGGGGGGGGCACCCTACCCTGGGTACTGACCCTCCTTGACAAACACACTTTTGTAAAGACAGGCTCCTGGGATGGTTGCCTAGCCAGGGGAAGGTCTAAGGTGAAATTTGAAGAAGTGATGTAGAGAGACACTTGCGATCTGCTTACATATTAAACCCAAGGTCCCAAAGCTCAACACCAATGGCGATCAGATAATACAAAGCGTGAGAGGCCCGGCTGTGTGGGGACTGGGACAATAAGCAGAACAGGTGCCCTTTCTATATGGGGCAGCCAACATCTCTGCTTCAACTGATCTTCTCACAAAAAGAGGAAGAACTCCAGTCTTTGGGTTTATTTAAGTTATTGTTTTATGAGAAAATTTCCAGCCTGCAAGTGTTGCCCACTAGCAGGAGTTCACCTGGATAGAAGGTGAAGCCAGGAGGTGCCGGAGATTTTCTTGGGAACCTGCTAAACTGCTCTGGTACCTCATACTGGCAATCACATTTAATTGTCTCATTCTTTCTCAGAGCAATAGATCTGCCTTCCCATTTTACAGGTGAGAAAGCTGTGGCCTGGGTGGGAAAGTTACTTGTCAAGGATGCCATGAGCAGTTACGAGAGGGAGACCGCTTCATGCCTAGATCTCCCCCGGACTGCACGCACATCCATTCTAATGCATATGTGGATGTTTTCTAATGGTCAGAGTTGCCCCACCATGGACTGGTCCTCCTTGTAGGGTAATGAGCTCCCTGTGACGCTGAGTAGTCAGATGGTTCTAGAACTCCTCCTTCCAAGAACGCTATGCAGGGCAGTCTTGCTTTGATAGTAAAAAGAGGCTGGATTGTGTAGAAGATCCCTTGCAGCCTGAGGACTCAAATGTTTGCAAAACCCTGCAGCTCCTGCATAGCCTTTCTTGCTCCATCAATTCACTTTGAGCAGAATTTAATGTGAAAAGTCTACCTTGAATATCAAATTTGTATATCCAGCAACATGATGGAAGTTTTGGTGCCGAGGTAGTACATTCACTCTTGATAATTTGTTTTTTAAAGGTAGACATTCTCACTATACTGAGTCCTTTGAAGTATGAGTCTGTGAATGCATAGAGAGTTCACCTTACAGTCTGCCGTCTTGTAAATTCATGTCAGTGGCAGCAATTAAACCTACAAGTAGATGACAGCCTCTTAGAAGAAAACCAACAATACATGTACACTGTATTTTATATTGAAATCACTATAATTATTATTTCTGGAAAATAAAGGGTCTGAATAGGGTTGACTAGAAGATGAATCATAAAACAAGATAATAATATTAAATAGACTACATTAAATTATTTCTGGAACAAGATGGGTGATAGATAACTAGCTTGCTACATAGACAGATAGAAAAAGTTATGATTAACAAAGTAAATATATATAGCAATTTTTAATACGCATTATATTTCCTTCACATTTATTAGTATATTTAATCAATGCAAAAATATGTGGGCTTTGCTTTTACCTAATTTATGGAGAGCTTGGCATTATGTTAAGGATTTTAATGTCAGGATCTTTGTTCTCCTCAACACAATTATTTATAGTTCTTCTTCTTCCTCCTCCTCCTCCCCCCCTCCTTCTCCTCTTCCTCCTCCTCTTCTTTTCCTCCTTCTTCTCCTTTTTCTTCTTCATCTTCCCCATAATTATTACTACTATTTTTATTGTAATTGTAATTATTATTATTGTTATTATTCCATTTTAAAGATGACAATGCAGAGCTTCTAAAAGGTGGAATGCCTTAATCAAAGACACTCTGCTTGTCATTGTTTGAACTCGCCCTAGGAACAAAGTCTTCTAAGAAGTTTAATCTCTATTTTTTTATATATATAACATTTTATATATATAACTTTTCTAGGAAAGAGGAAACATTTTTATTGAATTGCTAGTAACCGTACAAGTATTTTAAGGCTGAACAGGTATGCAGAGTACAATGAGGTTCAATGTGGTGCCAAGACCACTACGGGGAAAATTTAGAAAGTCAGCATGACTGATCTTGGCAATGCCCCTGTCATGTCTGGGATCAACTGTCTTGAATTTTAAAAAGAACTGATTAAGCTTCTCTTAAAATTTCCAATTGATAATTTATTTCATTTATTGATTTTATAGTGAAAGAGAACAGGAGAGAGAAATATCAATTTGTTGTTCCACCTATGTGTAAGGATTTCAATCATATTACTAGCTAAATAAATGTCAAGTTATTCTCACTCAGTTGAGGCCCTTGTAGGTATACAATCAATCTGGGGAGATGACTATTTGGGCATTACTAATTCCTTAATTTTGTTAGAAGAAGATAAATAAATGGCAGGGAACTTGAGAAATCATTCTATCAAGCATTTGCCAATCTGTGACAACACCTTGGTTAACACAAAAAGCCCTTGAGTCAGAAGGACATATGTTTTTCTAAGAACTCAATAATTCCAATTTTATTTCTTAGAAATAATGTTTGATTGTATTCATTAATTTATTCTACTAGACATATCATTAAATAAAGAAATATCACTAATAATATATAACATAGGATCATATAAAATAAATAAAATTGATAAAGTATTTTTAGGAAAAATAATGTCATTTTATAACCACCTTTTCTTAATAATTACTACTACTTAATAAGTATTATGAAAAGGACTCAAATTATTTTGTAAAGTTATTATTATAGAAAGCACTGGGATTTGATAATATCCCATTATAATTTAATGGTTATAAATATAAAGAAAATACAATTAATTGAGGAAAATATAGGGACTAATTATAAAGATTTTATGAAGAGTCAAGAGAATATCACCTTAATATTATTATGAGTGATTTTTTTTTTTGGAAAACAGTTTTAAAGTTTACACATATACTTTCACATTCAAGGACCCATCTGTTTTTCAAAATCAACCTTGGAGCCTGGAGTGTTTGGCTCAATTTTGTTGAAAAAAGAGATGGGGCTTCATGAAGTTCAGTGACTTGCCAACGTGTCACCTCTAAGAATGGTACCGCTGTCCCATGTATTTTGGTTTTAGGTCTAGAATTTGGTGGTTTTGCTGCTGTTGTTTGTGTTAGGTTGCACAGCGGTTGATTAACATTTGGAAAACTATTGGAGGTTTGGTTTGTTGGGAGCTCTGTTCAAGCCATACTCACCAGGTCAAAAAGCCAATGTCTCCTAGAACTTCCATTGGCTAGAACTGATCACATGACCACGCCTATTGCAAAGGTGGCTGGGACAGTGTGCCTCTGGCAAAGCAAAATTGATTGACCCAAATGTCCTCTTGCCAATCAAGATTCATCTCCTGAGATTAGGTATGTAGTTAACTCCAATAAAGTTGGGGTCAGGCAGCTGAAATGACGTGCCAGACAGTGGTTGGGTAGATGGGGACCAGTGACTTTCACAGGTGGTCTTGGATACTCAGCTCCTGCCCCAGCACTTTCCACATGAAACATTCTCCACATGCAGGAATTCTCTGGATTTGAATCATAGAAACATTAAGTTGGGGTTTGCCATGTCTAAGGGACCTCTCTTGCCTGGTGCTCTGAACATATTTGTAGTAAACATTTTTGGAGTGCTGTGGTGGGGGTTTTAGATTTGGTTTCTCATTTCTGCAAGTTCACTAACTAAATTCCACCCACTGGCCTGGATGACCCCTCCCTCCCTCACTGGCTAATTCTGACCTCACACTGAGAGTCCGCTCAGACACCCCCTACCACTGAGACTCACTGGCCATCACCTGGCCTCCCAGGGTCAGCTGTTCCTTCCCTGTTCCCACATGTTCTCAAGGTCCTCTCCCCATCCCCCTCCTCCCTCCCTTTTTTCCTCTTTCCTTCCCCCTCTCTTTCCCTCTCTTCTTCCCTCTCTTTCTTCTTCCTCTTAGTCTCTATGAATATTTTAAAAAAAACAAAAACACACAACCATTTTTTTTTTGGCTTCCCGCCCTTTTCACCTGCCTGATGGGATACCATCAGCTAAAAGAAAGGAGGGGTCACCTTTTGTCCTGTCTCAGGATCGGCCCTGCACAGCGCACAGTCCTGGCGCGTGTGTCTCCTGTGCTGGGCAGTGGTCTGCCTGCGGGCAGGAGGAGTTTGGATGGGAACCCACACCCTGGGTTATTCTGTCCACATCATAACATGGCTCCATGGCTGCTAAGGATGCCCCCAGCAGGAGTGGTCAGGAGAGCAAAAGCCACCACGAAGTCCAGACCCAAAGCTGTGGCCGACCCCAGGCAGGCAGGGTCCCCGAGCCCTGAGCTTGTCTTAGCTCAGAACCGTCAGCAGCTCGCCTCCCCCGGAGAGCCCTGCCTGGGAAGCTCCCTCTCTCTCGCCCTAGGCCCTCCTCACAGATGCCATGTCACCCCTCCCAGCCCCTGCAGGCTCCCTGTCCCCATCCCCACGCTTCACTGGCCGGATTGAGTGGCAGCTCGGCTCGGAAAGCAGGTGTCCTAGGAGCAAGCGAGCCTGGCAGGCAGCGCATTAGGTAGCGTCCGTCCCAGGGGAGCCCCAAGGCTCCCAGCTCCAGCAGCCCCAACTGTTCCTCCCTCCAAGGGGGGTGCGGGGTGGGGGGAGGGCCAGGCCTGCCCGGCCTGGACCAGATGTTTGGGAAAGTTGCCAGGCTGAAGCACAGAAAACCACTGTTAATTTATCTAAGGTGTAATAAGTATTAATGGAGCCCCTTTCTCGCGCCTTTGTTTACTAGAATGGTCCAAATCAAAGGCGACAATGCGGGCATCCGTGTGCAGTGAGGGTGGGCACAGGGAGTCTCAGAGCACTGCCCTGGACCCTGCGGGTTGATTCTCTTCCTGGTCCTGCCCCTGAGACCTTCCTTGGCATCAGTGAGGACTGTGTCCCCTGTTATAACGGAGAGAGAGAGAGGCTAGCACCCCCTCAGCAGCCTGCCTGGGGTAGGCCTTCTGCTGGATGGAAAGAGCGACACCTGGGACTCCAAGTTCTAGTTCTCCCTAAAGCACATCTTAGAACAGAGAGGGCAGGGGGGAGAAGGGAGGGAGCGGGAGGAAGGGATGGGAAAGAAGGAAGGGCGGGGAGGGACCTTGGGAACACCTAGCCCGGGAGACCAGGGATGGCCAGTGAGGTCTCAGTCTCAGTGGCGGGCAGCTGTCTGCATGGACTCTCAACATGAGGTAGGACTTGGCCAATAAAGAAGGGCCTGGGACCTGGCCTCCCAGTGGGAGAGAGCTAGCTCCAAAGACCTTGGAGGTCCTGATCCAACCTCTCGTGTTACAGAGGGGTAAACTGAGGCTTGGAGAGATGGCTCTGCCCGTCATCAGTTGGGGGCAAAGCCTGACCCAGACCCAAGGCTCTAGGCTCACAGACCCAGGTCTGGCCACGCCCCACCTGCCAGCCCAGAGCTTGCCACCTGGGCAAGCTCACGTGTCAGACCAGCTCAGGAGGAAGGGAGGGGGTGCTGTGTTAACTACTCAAGAGCGAAACATGAAAGGAGCTGAGGCGAAACCTGAAACAAGACGAGCTGACTGTGTCCTGGCCCCGAGGAAGCCGTGGGCCGGCTGGCCTTTGCGCGGGGCTGGGATCCCTGGCCAGCGCCTTTGATGGGGCCAGCCGCCGCTTCCAGCTCAGCAGTTTCTGCGAGTTTCACCCCCGACCAAGCCTGGCTCAGGCCAGCTTTCATGCAAAGTGCAGCGCTCACCTAGCGCCCAGCTCAAAGCGAAACACGGGGCCGGGCGCGTTCACACAGCCCGAAACCAGACGGGAGAGGCTCTGCATGAATTCCCTCCAGCTCACCAAAGCTGCCTCCGTCCCTGTGGTCCACTTCCCCTCAGTCTAAACGCACTCTGCGAGTCTCCTTGATCTCCAAGGCAGGGCCATATGAAGGAAGTGGCACGGGAGTCTCAGAGACTAGTGCTGTGCGCCCTCGGGCTGGTGACTTCACCTCTCTGGACACTGTGTGTGGATTAGTGAAGGACAGTATGAGGGTTTGCATCAGCAACAGAGACTGTGAGTGCTTTCTCGCCATCTGCCTATCTGCTGTCATGTTTACTCAAGATCCCTGAAACCCTTTGTATAGCATTGCCCTGTCCAGACAGCTGACATCTGCATTTGAACAGCTTTATTGAGCTATAATTTACATACGCCAAAGTCCACCTGCTTTGAGGGTACTCACATCTTCCCTTCATAGTCGAGGAAACCAATGCTCCAGAAAGTCCAGCTCAGCAGAGGCCCCAAGCTGCAGGCCCTTCTCTGCAAAGGCCAGATGCTAAGTCCCTTTGCTCTGAGGCCAGAGGGTCTCTGTCCCATCTCCTCCAGCCTGTGCCAGCAGCTCAGAGCAGCCTCAGATGTTGTGTAAGCAACAGAGGATAGCTGTGTGCCAATAAAACTTTATTTACAAAGGGAGGTGGCCCAATGGATTTGCTGGCCCCTGGGGCACGGTGTTTCCCTGGTTCAATCATTACAGTTATTGCCTATAGCATTCAGATGACACCTTTTTCTTCTAGGTCTCAACTCAAATGCTGCTTCTTCAGAAAGCCCTTCCAGAAAGTCTGGCTTTCTCACGTATTACTTTCAAAACGCCTTCCTTTCCCCACGATGCTTTGATTAATGCGTGCCTTGTGCTGGGTTTCCTTTGGTTTTCCTCACCGGAGTGCAGAATCTGGGAGACAGGGATGAGGGTTCCTTGCTCCAGCCTCTGTGGCTGGTACCAAGGGAATGCCAGGCACATCTGTGAAATGAATGAACGCTGTGCCCATGCCCTCCTTTCCAAGTTCACTGTCTGTGCTGGGCGTCTTCCTACCACCCATCCAGGGGGTCCTTTGGTTCCCCTGGATGAATCCCTGGAACCAGTCAGGTGCCTAGAGCATCTCTTTCATGCTCCTCCTTCCATCCCTTGTGACCTGTTGAAGACCTTGTAACACAGGTCTTCAAATGGTATCAATAGTTTAGGTGATTTGGGCCATATGATTTAAAACCATCTTTTTAAAATCCCTCACCTCCAATTTGTGTTTGTTCATTTTGTATTTTTGTAAATCCTCACCTGAGGACATGCTTAAAGAGAAGGAGAGGGGCAGAGAGAGAGAGAGAGAGAGAGAGAGAGAGAGAGAGAGGAAAACATTGATCAGTTGCCTTCTGCACTCTGCCCAGATGGGGAACTGAACCCACAACTCAGGTATGTGCCCTGACCAGGATCAAACCAGTAACCTTTCTGAGCACAGAGTGATGCTCAACCAGCTGAGCCACTCCCCCCGGGCCCTCCAAGTGTTTCAGAAATTGAGAGATGATCTGCAATGTGGGAATCGAGCTACCACAAGGGCAACTGCCCTCCACAGACCGAGGCGAATGCAGACATGGCCGCCTGACGAGTGGGGACCTCAGGAGAGCCTGGCGCCCGGCACAGACAGCCCGGGCCTTCTCTCATCTGCAGGAGAGGCGGCAAGGACTCTCCTGTCTCTTCCTGCGTTTCTTTGCAAGTTGCCTGAACTACCATTCCATCCTAAAAACGTTTGGAAATGGTGCACGGGCTCATTGTCTTTTACCCTTCCTCTCCCTTTTGCTCACAAACCTGCTTGAGAGACTGAGGGCAGGCTGCCAATTTCCCTAACTGGGGCGCAAAAAAAAGAAAGAAAGAACAGCGCAGACACATGGGCTCACCAATGCAGACGATCATGCATTTCCATTTCTCCATTTCCTTCTTTGAGTCTCAGGCGCTGGCCTTGCTGGCAATTCCTGTGAGCTCTTGATCTGCAAGTTACGGGATTCGCTTTCCTCTACATCAGGAAGTAGATGTGGGTCCTGACCCCCAGGTGAAAGCGTGGCCCCGGCCAACCTTTGCTCACCCCGATGTGTGCCCTCCTGAGGGGAGGAGGATGAGGAAACGAATCAGTGAGTGGCCCCGTCTCAGCATGGATGTCCTGCAAACCCTTAGCTGCTGACTAGGCTCTACACTTGGAAACAGGTTGGAAGAGTGGCGGGCGTCCTGTGTGGAACCCCGTCTCCCTGGGTTTGCACCCTGGCTTCCTGGCTTGCTCTCAGCGGCACACCAGCTGAAGGCTTTAACGTCTTAGATCTTCAGCTTTTCTGTAAGTGAAGTTAGAAGGTTCCCAGCCCCACAGGCTGACCTTGGCCAGGAGGGGTGTTGTTCCTTGAAGGGGTCAGTGCCCAGCTGCCCCAGGGAAGGCCTTCCAGAAAAGGAAGCCGGCATTGTGGGCACAGTGCTTCCTCCAGCCTGTGGCCTTGGCTGTGCAGAGTTGGCCTGCACCCCGTGCATACTAATCACCCAAGTGTTTGACATGAGTTCAGGGGCCTGCGACCGACCATGACTTCCAAAGCAGATGTGATTCATCTTCTAAACAGTGCACACCAGCCATGACGTCACTCAGGGCTGACGATGCATGGGGTGCCTCTCCTTGTGGAAGTCATCACTTTGAAGCGGAAGAAGCTGGTGTGCTTGGGGGGAGGGGGCACTCTGTCCAGAGAGCTAACCCGGTGGCAGGCATCCTGTCTTGAAAACGTGAACGTAGGCACGGTCCCCAGATCTCAGTGCTGAACAGACAGGTGCCGTGGATGCTGCCAATCAGAGTGAAGGTCCCCAGTTGGTCCCAAGGTTGTGGGTTATTGTTAAGCTGATTAACAGAGTGAAGGTCCCCATGGACCCTAGCGTGTGCCCATGGAGGAGGGTGAGGACAGAGACACTGGGTCCCAGGAGAGCCTCCAATGGCAGGCATGTTTCCAAGTGCCCGAGCCCAAGCTCAGGCAGGCCCCCTGTCTCTGCCTCCGTCTCTGCTCTGGGCCTCACCTGCACATGCAACCTCCTCCTGTCTGATTGTGACCCATTATGGCGTCTCAGCCTAATTTACATATTATCTCTTTATTTATGTGTGTGTGTGTTTGTATAGATAGATAGATAGATAGATAGATAGATAAATTAGATGATAGATAGATGATATATAGATAGATAGATAGATAGATAGATAGATAGATAGATTAGATGATAGATAGATAGATAGATAGATAGATAGATAGATAGATAGATAAATAGATAGAGATATGCATAGCCTATGGACACTGAGTCCACCCGGATGACCAGGTTCCCCATCCATCTGAAGGCCATCTTCTTCATCATGTCTGCAAAGTCCCTTCTGTTGGGGTTTCAGGCTAAGACACTGACAACTTTCAGGGACCATTTTGCTTCCTTCCACTTGTAGATTTTAACTTGGACCCAGGTGACTCTTGTGTGATCGGGATGTGAGAATTAGCTCACCTATTAGGAAAGTCTCCATGTTCATTAATTCCACAAACATGTGAATACCTGACCCAAGGGCTGTCAACACCACTGCTGTTCATTTCGTACAAGTATCAGCTTCCATATCCTCACCGTATGAACCAGCATCTGCCCATCAATGCTGACGTGTCCATATCCCTCGCTTGCTTGACTGAAGTGAGGCCACCGGTGCGGAGGGACGCTGTCAGCCTGGAGCTGGCAGTGTGGGTCGTGACGTGAGTCCTGCCATGCAGCTTGAGGAGCGGGGTCTGAGGGCTGGAAGAGGCCCGAAATACCTGCAGAGGAGCCTGACCAGCGTTCCCCTCACTAGGACTCCAATGGGACTGGAGAATCTGAACTTCATTTAGGCTTATGGAAAGTTGATGATTTTATTGCCCCCCCCCCCAATCCCTTGGATTCTGGTGAGCATCAGGGGAGCCCATTTGGAGCATTATTGTCCATCCCTCTCTCTCAGCTCTGTGGCCTGGAGACCCCTGACCAGGGGGCTCCGTCAAGTTGCTTCTTTTCACAAGTCCTAACACTCCCATTTCGAACCAGAAACAACCCGACCATCTGTGCTGTTGTTGCTGCCAATCCTATCGGACTCGCGTTAAATGGGACAAATTTCACATTTCACCCACGAGAACTTAATCGGGTTTGCATGCTACGCAGAGACCCACAGTGGAAAATGGATTTCAAAATCACGTGCAACTGTGTGTGGAGGCTGAGGAGTTTAAAAACCTGACTGCATGGGCATACATCCGATCATTCTCATCACGCACAACACAGAGAAGCAATAGGACTCCGCTATTACTCTCTGCACCACCAGTGCGGGACCACAGCGGCCAAGTTCAAGGGTAGGGATTTGAACATCGCTGGAAACTTACAAACCACGCCTCTATGACGTTGGTAAAGGAGAGGGGCCTCGTTGGGTAAGTACACATTGTGAAAGGGACCCCTCAGGTTAGGTTTAAAGTCGGTGATAAAGCACACTTTCCGATTCAAACCTATAGACAGTCTTCCCTCACGCCCAGGCCACTGCCCAGGGCTTCCTACAGCGCCAGAAACATCACCAAACACCGCATCATAGGGTGTGTAGACTCGCCGCCATGCCTTCACACTGCCGCATCGCTGAGTAGCATGTTTGCTAACAGTCATCACATTGTCCATTTTCTAATCTAATTCCTAATCTTGAAAATGTGACCCTGATTTCTGTTTCGCCGGAGGCAATAATGAGACCGTTTCCCTAGTTTAGCCTCCATTTTCCTTGGTTATCGCGGTGTCATTGTCTATTACTGTTCATGGTCCCTCATATGCATCTTGACGTCCAGGGCAAATATTGTACAACTCCGTGAAAACATGTTAACAATTCATAAGGTGGTTGACTTGGGCCATTTCTTCAAAAAGCTTGTGACAACGCAGTGACTCTGTTCACTCAGACATTTCTCATTCGGTAGCTCTGTTTGGTAGACACAGGCTGTCTTCGGTCCCAGGTTGCAGGGATAAAGGGGGCTCAGACTCTCCCCACAGCCTCCCCTCCCCTCCCTGCACAGAGGGAGGATGACAGACTTGGTAGCAGAAAGCACAACGTTGAGAGATTCAGGCTAACCCTCACCATCGTGCCTGCCTTTGGAGACCACAAAAGGCTTCCTATGTATTTTCTCATTTGATTTCTACGTTAGAAGGTGCAGGGGTGCAAATCAACGGAAGCCCAGCGTTTGTGTCCTAGGCGGATCAGTTACTAGCTGTGTGGCCTTAGGCCCAGCCCTTACCCTCTCTGTGCCATGTCCCTGGTGGTCTGTCAGGGCTTCTCTCGGTGCCTGTTACCTACAGTATTTCTGGGTGCTCTGTCCTGTAGCCAGGAATCAGACATCCCCCGAGTGCGAGTGTTTATCTTGTCCAGGTGTCTCTATAGACTTGGGAGGTTTGCTCCAACCTGTTTAGTAATTTGTTAAGGTTGCTGCTCAACACCAGTGCCCATCAAAGGAAGAACTGATTCTGGCAAGTTCCGTTCCCTGGCCTGGTCTCACATGATCACACCCTTGCCGGGCACTAGTCCTGCCCCTTCCAGGCTGTCCTCCACAGGAAGGCAGGGTCCCTAGAGTGCCCCCCTCCCCCCTACCCTGCTATTCCCGCATCCTCCATCAGTCCCCCTAGTGGCTTAGCCAGGCATTCAAATTCCTTTACAATTTGGCCAGGTCCCCTTAGAGCTGCACCTTCAGGCCATTCCTCAGGGAATCCCTCCTGCCCCCCAGAGATCACAACCTTGACCTCTCTGCTTGACTACGGGGAGGAAGTAACACCCAGGCTATAACAGGGTCAACAAACTCAACCCCCTGCGGCCAAATTCAGCCCACTGTCTGGGTGTGTAGCCCAGAAACCAAGAAAGGTTTACGCTTGAAAAAGTGATCTATATTTCACAATACATGGAAATGATAAGAAACTGACATTTAGTGTATATAAATAAAGTTTTATTGGCACACAACGTGCCCATTCACTTGCCAGTTGTCCACATCAGCTATCCTGAAGCAACAACAGCAGAGCTGTCCACTTGGGACACAGACTGTGGGCAGGAAAGCAGAAAATAGCCACTCGATGGTTCTCTACCGAAAGTCAGCTGACCTCCCATCTACATACTCACAATCCTTTGCACACAATGCACCTTTCCCGGCTGCTAGGTACGCCATGTTTATGTGTATTTTATCTCGCCCTGGCTGCGATGCCACTTGCTTCCGTTTTGTGCCCCAGCCTCTGACAGCCTGCCTCAGCAGGATGGGCATTGTGTTTGTGGAGCCGCCCTGCTGGTTGGACCACAGTTCCTTCGTGGCCCTGAGTGTAGCAACCAGGTGGCTGGTTACTGCATCTGCCCAGAGGCGGTGTGTGGATCTGAGTTTACAGACGCAGCGTTCACACCAGCAAACGAGGGGAGTCAGTCCAGCTCCCGCGAGCTGGTCCTTGAGATTGGCTGTTGAATAATGGGCGTCGTGTTAGGGATTCCAAGTTCATGACCATCAGAGAGGAAAGAGGCCCCGTTAGGTAAAGGCAGATGCTAGTGGATCATTCCAGCGCTCTTTTAGTTAGGTCTGTGTCTTTGGAGAGAAACTGAGAGAGGCGTGATTTCAAAAGTGGAGGGAAATGCACGGATGCATAGGTTCAGTGCTGTCTTTTGACCATTCCCAAGCAAATTGCTTGACTTCACCCAACTGGATCTGCACATTTGAAAAATGGGCTTGAAGGTAAAACAGGTTAGGTTTGAAGTCCATTTCAGCTCTAATCTATAGATTTATACTGTTTATTCTACTGTTCTATTTGACTTTGATAGATGTCTTTCTAACCAATGGCACGCAAGCATTAATATACAGGCGTTTATCTATTCTAAAGGCATTATTCAGAGTCTCTGTATCATAAGACACAAGGGAAATCCCTCTTTCTTAAAAGGTCCTGGAAGACATAAACAAAAGACCCTCCACGTCTAGGAGAAGATGCGGCTAGATTTCGAAGTTCGGTTTTTTAATTACCAAATCACTTCAGACAGCTTCCAAACGTAATAGGAACAATATGGTGTGACTCTTGATGCCGGCTTCTACAATTAGTGTGTTATTAATTAAACTCTTGAGTAATATAATAACTTGACGGTTAAAGCCCCTCTTTGCATTTAAAGTACATGCTAACTGTGGCTCCAGTTATAAATAAACTCTATGGCTATGGGCTTTGAAAATTTAATTATTCAGAGCAAATTATTCAATCGATGCTCTGTTCTGGAGAGACGCGTCCTGAATATTCCAGCGGGTTCCAGTAGGAAGTGTGTGCAAGCAGTGCCACACAGGGGCCCGCCTTGCCTCTCTCCCCGGCCCCACCCTCCCCATCCTCTCTGCTCCTGCTCCCCCTGAACATGCAAGCAGGGCCTCCAGGTCCGCCCCATCCAACCCACCACCTTCACTCCGAGTTTCTGGAAGGAACACACACTACACATGATTCAAGCATGCCCATTTAATCACTGCCAAGAATTTCCAGAATGTTCAGAATGATGTTGAAAGCCCCAGCTTATGCACTCATCCTTATGATTCACCCCCCCCACATGGCTATCTCCTTAGTGTCTTTGCTCATATTCACCTTTTGTTCCACTGCACTGAACCCAGAAACACCTCTCCAATGAGCAAAACTGTGTCATCTGGTGTGGCTCAGTGGTTGAGCATCGACCTAGGAACCATGATGCCCAGCTAGGGCACATGCCCAAGTTGTGGGCTCAGTCCCCAGTAGGGGGAATGCAGGAGGCAGCAGATCCATGATGTTTCTCTCTCATCATTGATGTTTCTCTCTCTCTCCCTCTCCATTCCTCTCTGAGATCAATAAAAATATATATTCTTTAAAGAAACCGTACTGTTGAATATAATAGAATCAGAGGTATGGAAGGGGAGTGGACTGATGATTCTCAGGGGAAAAGGGGAGTAGGGGGTGCGAGAAGAGACTGAACATAAACTGTGCACCTATGGATGAGGACAATGGAAGGTGGAGAAAGGGCAGAGGGTGGGGTGGAAACCTGGTGGAGGGGAGCAATGGAGGGGAAAAAGTAAGAAACACTTGTAATAATATGAACAATAAATATTTATTTTAAAAAAAAGTGTCACGCCTCCAATTCTTGGCATGCACAGTTCCTTCTTCCTGGAATGCCATTCCCTCTGCAGGGAGTTCCTATTGGCCTTGGACCCCAGTGCTGTCATTTCAGCTGCTGAGCGCTGCAGGCAGGATGCTTCCGGGACACACAGCAGGACAGCATGGCAGCAACGAGCAGGAAGTCAACGAAATATCTGGGACAGTCCCCCCTTGTGTCCCAAAGAAGAACAAGGACCCTGGGCCAGGCCATTGCTTTACACCCATGCGGGGTTCCAGAAACCTAGTCATGCCACCAAGGCCATTGGCTTCTGTGACTTGAAGGCGTGGCCCTGACTCAGTTCAGGGTGTGTGACGAGAAGGTAAGGACGCCAGGTACAGAACATTCCTCAAGAAGACGGTCCAAGAAAATGAAGAACGCACGCGGATTGCCTGGGAGAAGGCCAAGAGGTTCGGCTGCCCTGAGAATAGTCTAGAAAGATGGTTCTAAAGATTTAAAAGAGGAATTGGCCATCCCCGGTTGGGAAAATCCTCAAAGCCTTCCTGGAGGCAACAGCAGGTGGATTAAGCACAGCAGGACCAATTCGATTAGTCTGACCTGTAAGTATCCCCGGCTGGTCTCTCAGCATCAGGGAGGAGTCACTGCCGGTCCCCGGACCACCTACCTGTTACTCATATCAATGGTTTGGGGCTTTGCTTGGTTTCTTCAGGGGGCTATTTTGACACAAAGTAATGATTTCCAAACTTCCATCTCTAAGCTAAACTCCTGTCACAACTTCTGCGATGTCAAATTTATCATTTGCACCATTATTTCATTATTATTTCTTTGAATATAATGACATGATATTCTTTTTTTTTAACTTGGATTAATTTCTCTGCACACACTCTACCTTATGTTTCTTAAGGGGACAACAGCATCCCGGGCCATCAGTGAGAGAGGAGGGTGAGATAAAGACATGGGAGTAAAACACTGTTTACGGAGTCTAGCTCCATACTGTGGCTGCCTAGGTTGGAGCCCGTGGCTGGCCATCTCTCCGTGAAGATAGGGGCTGAGGAGTCTGTGTAGGAAGATTTTAAAAGCATACATACAGATGGGCCATACCTCGAAGCTTTCTCCCTGTAGCAATGGAAATGAGGTGGAAATGACAGACATTTCTAGTGATGCCATGCGGAGCTGATGCCATTTCCAGCCACTGACTGGAGGCATCCTGTTCCCATGTGCGGGGCTGTGTCCTGGGAGAAGCATTGGCAGAGGAAGGAGTGCTGGGCCCGCACCAGAGACCTGCGTCTCTGGCCAGGTTGGCTGTACAGGTCTGCCCTTGTAGGACATGGGCGTCCATGTCCAAAGGTCCTTGATGTTTGGTCCTGTCCACAGGTTCACACTTAGAAAATGTCCTGGGTTCAATTGCCCATGATTTTTATTGATGCTTTGTGTTTACAGGGTCAAGATGTAAAAAATGCTACCCCGTTCTCCCGGTCTAATAATTGCATTGCGGCTGTATTGCCAATAAGAACTTTTCTTGCCTCCGTAGCCTGGTTGGTCATGGCACATGATCAAGAACCTTTTGGCAGAAACCCATTGTCTCCCTGGGAGTTTGGACCATCCCAAACAGCAAGGACCTCGGCATGACCCAACTGTCTCCGCGGAAGCTTTGGACAGCACGGAATGTCACTAATTGAACCACTGAGAGGCAGTTCCCATGTGTCCAACGTGACAGAACAAGGAACATTATGTTCATTTCCACGGAGTCATGCATTCATGGCCTTTTAAATACCCATTGCTCACCTACTTCGTGCTAGGCCTTTTCCTGGCCTCTGGGCTGCTCTGAGGAGCAGGTGAGCTCTTGGATGTAACAGCACCGTGGGAATGGAGAGGCAGCCATGACCATTACCATCAGAGTAAGTTTTTAAAAAGTGCTCTTCCTCCCCTGCCTGCCCACACCACACCTGGGGAAGAACTTTCTCGACCCAGAAGTCTGGGGAAGCTTGAGCTCAAAGCTCTGCTGGTCCCTGAAGCTTGGTCCTGAAGTCCCTGGCATGGCACTGCCACTGATGCTCTGGCCCATACATCAGGGCAGGCACTGTCTCTTTAAATCTGGGCCAACTGCAGTGAATACGCCTGTGAGATAAGATCATGCACAGAGAGAACAGCTGAAGGGCAGTCAAAATATTTTAATACTGGAACCACACTTGAAATTTTAATTTGGTTTTACTTTGCCTGCTTTATTATCTGACCGGGACAAATGGAAGCATGATGAACTCCGGAGGTCTGACCAGCTTGAGCCTGGAACTCCAAGTGACGTGGGGAGGGAGGCTGGCGGCTGCTCCCGGCACTTTCCGGGCAGGGGCTCATTAACGGAGAGCTCTGGACCTAGGGACCCAAGGCTTGGGGCGGCCTCACCTCTCACCCCAGAGCGCCTGCCCTTCCACAAGCTCTCCTTCCTCTCAGCTTGTTTTCTCTGCGGTGGACTGTGGATGGAGCCTCCTGCCCGTCTATGTCTTGAGGGCCCCTGTCAGCTTTAAGGGAAGTGCCTTGGACGGACCTGGGCAGCGTGGAGAGAAAGCAGGCCAAGCCCAGCCTTCCAAGTTTCCCGGGATCTCGCCCCGGCCCATCTTCCTCACAGAATAGTCTGCTCTTTGTCTTGGCTCTTTCCAAAGGAAAGGCTTCTGGGTGCCTGCACCCCTGCCTGCTCACCTCTGTGTGTTCCAACTGGGCGTGTCTCCGCACGCTGCAACACGCACTTGTCTCCGTAGCCTCTACAGATTCCCTCCACTGGCAACAGCCTCCCCTCCTCCCTCCGCTATAAACTCCTTTGGCACATGAATGGAATATTTAGTGCAGCTGCTTGTCAGTGGGAGTGTCTGCTGTGGACCCTCCAGAAGTGAGAGTTGCATTCTCCTCATGTTGGAGTCCCCGTGTGTTCCAGGGGGTGTTCGTTACAGCAGCAAGCACCACCTTGTGCAACCTTAATGAAGCCAGCTCTCTGGGGCAGGCAAGGCCCCCGCTCCCAGCCTGTCTCCCACTGCCTGGCCAGTGTGGCTCACGTGGGTGGGAGTTGTTCCATGTAAATTTGCAGGTACATGGCCATGGTACCTAATGGCTCTCATGTGGGAAGGGCAGCTCTGGAGGGACAGCCACCACATAGGTGACTATTTGGGCCATGATGATGGTGGGGGTGAGTGACACTGCCCCAGCCCTGCACCTGGCAGAAGCCCTGGATGTGGTGAGAAGTCGTCACAGCTCAGATAATTTGGAAGCACCGTGGATAAGCTTCCAACAGAGAGAAGAGGAAGGAGGATTCCTGTCAGGCTGCTGGCCCAGCAGTGGGAGAAATGGAGGCGAGTTTCCTGAGATGGGAAGACAGACAAGGGGGGAAGCAGTTTGGTAACAAAGAAGATTCAGGAGTTCAGGTCTGAGCTTGATCAGGTCCAGCTTTCTGGTGAGCAGTGCACGAAGCTGTTGCTCACAGGTGTCCACAGCTGAGAGGAGAGGGCCTCGGAGGGGTGTGGCATCACCTGGAGAGAAAAGACTGTGATGAGAATAGAAGTTTCTGGAAACTGAGCTCTGGGGCACTCCTGTGTTGATGGGTGATGTTGAGGGGTCAATAAATGGAACTGAAGGTGGGGGAAGGGGTGGAGAGAAGGTGTCAAGATGGTGAACCAAGTATTATGGAGGTAAGCGGAATCTCACCACCACAATAGTTAAAATGCAGCACTGGGGTTGATCCCAGAAAAAAAGCCGTTGGAATAAACTCAATGGACACACTGCGGGAATCTTCTATGTGTGCCTGATTTCCACACCCTGTGGCTCTCTAGACAGTCTGAGTTGCCAGCCCAGGTCCGCATTGTTGCTGGGGGCTTGCTGTTGAATACCGAGCCTCGTTTCAAAAACAGAGCCAGAGGCCAGCGATGAAGGCAAAGAGAAAGCACCAGGCCTGCCCTGCCAGGGACCTGCAGGGAGCAATGGGATGGAACTGAGGGACCAGGGTCATCTGGATTGCTGCCACTTACTAGCTCTGTGACCTTGGAGAATGGACTAATTGTCCCTGAGCCCCAACTTCTTAATTTACCAAAGGGACGGTCCCACCACCCAGGATGCTTATAAGGATGAAACCAGGCAACGTGTGGCAGGCAGCTTCGGAAGCTTCCTTGACATTTCTCCTACACCTGGACTTTCCCTTGGCTTTCTCTTTATCTCGCCCACATTCCTCAGGACCACACAAAGCATGAGCTCTATAATGGCTGTTGACCAAGGTCACCTCTTCCTGGTGCTAGCAAGGGGCAGGCACTACAGAGACAAATATCTGTGTGTCCCTCAGTGGGGCCCAGGTGCACACGTTACTGATGCAGTTATAATGCTGAGAGCTCTTATCCATGGTGACATAGACACTGGCAAAAGCCAAGGACGGGGGGGGGGGGGGGGAGGGGGGGGGGGCGGGGTTCCCTCCACTTGAGAAAGTCTGAGAAATTTCTTAGACCTAAAGGACCTGACACATGTCCCTGAGCCCCAAGTGACAACTCTAATGTCCTTGACTTAGATATAAACATAGCAAATGTGGGTTCTGCTCTGGTCACACCAGGACAGAAAGGTGAGGAACAGAGAAAAGAATGGTCACCTTGAACTTGTCACAAAGAGACACAGGGTCAGGGCCTCAGCCATGGATTATCAGCCTCCCTCTCTCTGGCTGCTCTTTCCTTTCTCTGTCATTGGATTTCCTCCCCAGACACAGTTTCAACCTCTCTCTTCACTTTGGCACTCAGCGGAGTCATAATTAAATCACGGTTTCTCTCTTTCCATCTTTCTCTACTCTGATTGCTCTTCATGTTTCCAAAATGTTATGAAGACATTGGAGAAGAGTAACACTGCCTGGCCAGCCTCACACTGGCATGTCAGGAAGATGGAGTGAAGGATCATTCAATCAATCAAGAGATGATAACTAGACAGCCAGATAGATAGATATATACTAGTAGATAGATGTGGCTAGATGAGGGTACATGCATATCTCTCTATCATGTACTTAATCTATGCACTATCTATCATCTATATAATTTATCTACCTGCCTATCTACTTGCCTATCTACTGGGATTGGAGACACCTGTATCCTCCAGGTGCCCATCATTGAAAGAGGAGGGGGGAATCTGAGCATCCACCTCTGTCACATGATGCTCTGCTTCTACTTGTGCAGTCCAGTCCAATCCCATGATGTCTCCGTCACTCTGACACTCCCAGGAGCCACCCTCACTGAGCAGTGAAGGTACACCCCCCACCCCCACAGGCCTTTCACTGTTACGTTTACATGTTAAAGCTGAATTCCACACGGTTGGTGGCACCTGAGGAAACCACTGCCACCAGTTGCAGAGTTAATTATGGGTCGCCCCTTGGAAAAAAGCACGTGTTGTCTGAAGCTGAGGGCTAAGTACAAACAGCTGGGAGGGGAGCTGAATGAACGGCTGGGATGGAGCCCATGATGTTCTGCTTAGAGTAAACATTTCTTCTCTTTTCTCTTGCTCAACCCGACTCTCTGCTACAAGTCCGCATCCCTTTCATGTGGCACAAGGAGGACTGGGACAGGGAATTTCCTCAGACCTGCGCATTGAAAGCACAGCGTATGGGAGCCTCGAGAAGAGGCACTTTGCCTTTGCTTACAGTGGGTTCCTCTTCATTGTGACTTTCCCAAGCCCTCCCTGAAGTCACCAGCACCATTCAATTAGCATCCTCAATCCTGCACGATGAAAAGAGCCTCTCCCGCTGAACGTCCGGCCATTCTTAGAAGGCTCCCAACGTCCTTTGTTTGGTGCTATGAGAGTCTCCTAGATAAAATGAGGTTTGATTTGTCAAATACTAACATATATGCAAATGCCAGATCTATAAATAAGCACTGTATAGTACAGGTGAAAATCTCATTATAAGTAACCATTTTATTAGCATATCCATTAAGCAAAAGGCCCTATGATGTTAATGTTAACAAAAGTAAACTGTAACCATTTTATTAAGCCAGTAATTTCTGAGCTCTAAAGACTAAGCACTGTGCTAGGTACTGAGACTATATCCATCCGTGTATGTACGTGTGTGTGCACATATGTGTGTGCATGCGTGAATGTGCACACACCTCTGTGTTTGCATGTGTGTTTGCTTTGGGGATGGGGACTCTGAGAGCACAGAGGGAAGGCACATTGCCCTACACACCTAGATAGCAACTGGCTAGCTGGGTCGACACTAAATACACTCGCAAAACAGTAGATCCGGAAAATCACAGCATCTGTTTAGGTATCAAAGCTGTGATATGAAAAGCCATCAATTACATCTTGAATAACTGAAAAAAACTTCACCGAAGAGAAATTCTTTTTTAAAAAAATATATTTTTATTGATTTCAGAGAGAAAGGGGGGGAGACAGAGAGAGAGAGAGGGGGGGGGGAGAGAGAGAGAGAGAGAGAGAGAGAGAGAGAGAGAGAGAGAAATATCAATAATGAGAGAGTATCATTGATTAGCTGCCTACTGCACGCCCCTCACTGGGAATCGAATCTGCAACCAGAGCATGTGTTCTGATTGGGAATCAAACCATGACCTCCTGGTTCATAGTTCAATGCTCAACCACAGAGCCACTGGAAATTCTTGAGCACCCTGTGGAGAAAATAAGGCTGGACAGAGAAAAACATCCCAGCTAGAAGGAATAGCAGAGAGAAGATGGGAAAAGTAAACACTGAAGTGTTTTTAAAAATAAAGTCAAGTCAGCAGCAATATTAAAATGAGAACCTAAAGATGCAATGGTAGATGGGGTAAACAGTCTCACACAGTCACAATGGGCAGTGAGTCATAACTGATTGGAATTTAGAGTAACTTGAACACTTACTCAAGTATAATATAAAGTTGAGTGAAAAAAGCAAATATAAAGTTTTGATTCCATACAACCTCCTTCATGTAAATACACACAGGCTCATATGAAAGACCCTAAAGGCAGATAGCATTGTTTTTTTCTTTTTCCTGAGGTAACGGGATATTAATATTTTCATCTCATTGTGGATCTGGAATCCAAGTATATATTTTTCCATAATGGTCAGGCATTTCTTTATCATCTGAAAAGACCATGGGAATATGAAATGAGAAAACAATGAAAAGAACATGCATATGTTATCATCCTTTCCCTGGCTTTGATGTGCCAACCTTTCAACATTCAAAGACATATTATAGAGCCAAAGCCCACATTCAGGCCCCGTGGTCAGCCTAACTGGGAAAGTGCTCCCTCGGGAGCCCCCGCAGGTGTGGGTACAGGGGTAGGGGAATGTAAATCCCCTGCCTTCCACCTGTGGCGCTTCAGAGGGCGGAGGTGAAAAGGGTGGGGTCTGGCTGGAAGGTGGACTGTAATGAACCTTACATAGCGCAACTCAGCGGAGGGGAGGATGATGGGAAAGTCCCTAGATTCCCATGGCCAGGAAGGTGCCTGCACAGGGACACAGATACTCACAAAGAAGCAGGTAAAGAAGCAGAGATTTGACTCGAAGGTGCAGACACCACTGTTAGCAAGCGGATTGCCCGAACTCTATGCTCTGTCTGCCCCATCTTTCCTCCCAACACCTGCTCTCCTTTGTGGAGATGATTTTGGTGGGATCAGAGAATAGCCTGAAATCACCCCGCCATTTAGAGGTGCCTGGACTCTGTCCTGCCACTTGCACCCCCACTATTCATCCGTGAGCCCTGGAAACTCTCTGCTTCCTTTGTAACATTCCTTTTCATCCTCTTCCTGCATTTAAACCAGGCGTCTTCAAATTTCATGCAACACCTTTTGTCTCGCCCCTACTAGGCATTCTTGAGTAATGAGTGAGAACATTTTTCCTGAGTCCATTTTTCTAATTAAATCGAAGTCAGGCCATGCAAACAATTACGACTTATGTGAAACCAAGTTTTGCCAGTTTGGAAAGACGAACAGAGAATCGCATCCAATACCTGGAAACACCCAATAGAACTGAATCCGGTGCTAAGACAAGCATGAAGAACACTTGGTATTTAACATCCAGCTTTGTATTCAAAAATCACTAAAGATTTTTTTTTCTGTTTTATAAGTGTAGAGATATGGACCAAGGTTATCATGTCAGCCATTCATAAAGGGTGATTCTCCATATAACAGGGAGCATAAGACACAGATCAAAATTTCTGTGCCAACAGATAAATGGTGCAGGATTATCCAACACTTTCTTTCATGTGTATCATTTAAATCAATGTGAGTTCCAAATTATATGACTCATAATCAGAGCAGTTTATTTGGGATGTTGATATTAAATTTCTTGGAAATTTCCAAAGAGCATTTGAGGTGATGAAAGGGAGGAGAAAGAATTCTAGTCTATGTCTGTGTTGCCTGTATTTTCAAAACACTTCCTGATTTGTAAAGTAATTGCTCTTCAATTTAAACATGATAGAGTATGGAACTTTTTATCAGATTCTCATTTAACCAAAGGAAACCTGGGTTATTTATTTTATTTTTTATAATATATTTTATTGGTTTTTTACAGAGAAGAAGAAAGAGGGATGGAGAGCTAGAAATATTGATGAGAGAGAAACATCAACCAGCTGCCTCCTGCACACCCCCTCCCGAGGATATGCCCTTGACTGGAATCGAACCTGGGACCTTTCAGTCCACAGACTGACATTCTATCCACTGAGCCAAACCGGTTTTGGCAATCTGAGTTATTTTAAACAATGGGAAAATACTTAGGTTAAATAATTTAATTAACTAGATGACCTGTAAAGCCTCCTAGCTTACCCATCTATTCAGATATCCACCCTTTTGCAGCCATGCCTATATATCTGTTAGGCTTTTCTCTCTCCATATAAAATAGCCTTGTGTATATGGTTTTCATATGCATATATGAAAATGCCAGTATATTATAACAGAAGCTAAGGATCTGCCCTCGTGGCGGGTGGACTCGACCCAATGCCTGGGGCAGTATTCAGTGACCTTGGCTAAGTGTCAAGGTGCCCTTCTCTCCGTCACCCTGAGTCTCCTTTTAATAGTGAGGACCCAGGGGACTGTCCTCAGCCCCATGGCTGCACGGCTTGTCTGGCCTCAAAGGGAACTGCATGCAAAGAACAAGGTCAGTCCAAGGTGAATGCCCAGGTAAGAAAGAGGTCATGGTATCATCCCGGCGAGGCGGGCTCAAGCACCTAAGACAACTGAGGAAGCTGAGCCTCTCAGACTAATAATGTCCAAAGCCCCCGCTTGGCTCGGCCTCCTGCCTTTGAGCTCCAGCTCTGAGGTTATCACACTCGCCATGCCAGCAGAGGCTCTTTGTAAGGCTGGCCTGCATGCAGGAGGCAGTCAGTGTCATCAAAAGGGGAGACGTTGGAAGATGGGGCCTCGAGAAAGGCCATCCAGGCACCGAAGCACAGGCACAAACCAGGTGGCACAGGTTTCCCTGGGCAACGCCATCAGGAAGGCCTCTAGGTTTAGAGATGTTTCCCGCCTGGTCCCCGGATCACAGAGAAACTCGCCACCAAGGTGCCTTGGTAGCTGATGCTGCTACAGGACACCCCAAGCCTCAGGCAGGCGGCCTGGCTGGCCCCTCAGCTGCCTGTGTACCTCCGGACTCCCTGTTCCTAAAGGCCCCATAGATTCAGAGGGAGAGGAGATACACTCCCGCTCTGACCCAGCCCCCCCTCCCCACCCTCGCTCAGAACCAGCCCCCCGGGCAGGAGCAGCCTAGGAGGCAGTGGGGATTTATCAGAAGGAACCGGAAACAGCTGAGTGGCCAAAGGGCTCCACACTATTCACAACACCTCTGCTCTGTCACCTGCCATGACCAAATCCAGCCCTGACACCCCTCTCTGGCCCACCCACTCCTGCGCAACCAACACCAAATGAGGTTCGAGGTTTGTGACTTCATGCTTTGACATGCAGGGCTCCGGGACCACAGGCAGCACCTGTTCTCCCCAATCTTAAAGAATGCCTGTTGCTATGGAAAGGGACTCACATTGAAGCCCCCTTTTGTATTGGGGATGACACGGTTAACAAAATTGGTTTTAGGGGCGCAATTCCACAGCACACCACCTGTACGCTGCATGGCGTGCTCACCACCCCGGTCAAATCTCTGTCCATCACCATGTGTCCTCCCTGTGCCCTCTTCACTTCCATTTCTGAACGTATCAGCCGACAGCTCTTGGGAGCGGGAAGTCCTGACCAGCACTGTGGGCTGAGCACCGTGCCCAAGCCTGGCTGGGCTCTGCAGCCTGGGGGGCATGCTTGGCAGGACTCAGCGGTTGTCAACCAGAGGCGACATTGCTCCCTTGGGTGCATTCTGAACCGTCCAGAGCCAGTTTTTGTTGTCACAACTCAACTCGGTGTGTGTGTAGGGGGAGGGCTGTGGGCATCCAGCGGGTGGAAGCAAGGATGCTGTCAATCACCCACAGGCACAGGACGGTTCCCACGTGAGAAACTGTGGAGTGATCCAGCCCCAATGTTTACGTCGCCACAGCTCAGAAACCCACGTCTAACGGGCAAGTATGTTTGTCAAAAGCTTAAAAACTATTTTATCAAGCAAACAAACAAAACCTTAGAATTCATACAGAAAACAGGATTAAAAATTATGCGATTTTTTTCCTTGCTCTGTATATTCCACCATCTCTATGAGAGAATATTCTATAATAGAATATATAAATATAAATATGTATATTTATATTATACTAGTAAATATATCTTGTGAAATGAATGTATATCGTGTGAAATGAATGATATACAATTATTATCATGTTAATATGATTACAGGTTATAATTATCTCTCTATATAAAAGGCTAATATGCAAAGTGTCCCCTCTGGGGTTCAACATGAAGACCAGGAGTTTGATTGCTCGCTATGATGTGCGCTGACCACCAGAGCGTGGCGTGGAACGAAGAAGGCCAGAGGTGGCAGCTGGAAGGCATTGATGGGCCCTGATCGCTGGCCAGGCTTAGGGACCCTTCCTGTGCACAAATTCATGCACCAGGCCTCTAATATACAAAATAATGCAGTGCCTTGCTGAATACTGATTTCACATCCGGCTGGATGGAGTAAGAGGCATGGGCAGTAGAACGAGCATTGATCAAGGAGGGGTGATGTATGTGCAGGGCACAGCTGGTGGGAAGAACAAGCATCTGTCCTTTTTTGCGAGGGTTGCCCCGGCCCCTCAGGGAGAACCAGTGTGTCACAGTTCCTGGATCCCACCCAGACTTGAATGGAATCACTGGGGCTGAGTTTTCTCAGAAATGCTTTGGGAAGTCACATGCACCCCAAAGTTTGAGAAATAAAGCCTTTTCATGTCTGGGACCCAGTAGACAGCAGCCTCAGCTATGAACAAAGGGTAGAAAAGTTCTCATGAATGGATATAGGACCAACACAGTGTGGGGGAGGGGGGTTCTCTACTCACTGAGATGGGTGACACAGGGACAGCCACCCAGGCAGGGCTGGTCCTGCAGACAGACCTCCTTTGAGGGGTGCTTTGCACATCAGCCAAACATGAGCACCATCTCTGACTTTGAGACACAGTATGGATGCTCTGCAGTGCCTACACATTAAACACAGATGCAGTATCTACACCTTAAACACGAATGCAGTGTCTACACAGATGCAATATCTACACATCAAACACGGATTCAGTATCTACACATTAAACATGGTTGCAGTGTCTACACATTAAACACGGATGCAGTATCTACACATTAGACACGGATGCAGTATCTACATATCAAACACAGCCACACTGGGCTTCAGTCGGAGGATGAGTCAGGCAGCCTTAACTCCCTCACTTCCGACTGGAGAGCAAAAAGCAAACCAATTACTTATAAACACTTGTGATGGGATTAATTTAATTTTTTTTCTTAAACAAAGAGGGTAAATTAAAAGAACCAGCTTGCTCCTTCCCACACTGTAGTGACAAGATTAAAAATTAAATTTATACATATTTCATTCCTACATAATAAAGCCTTTTCACAAAAAGGAAAAAAAAAATACCACAGCCCATCTAATTAAATCAAAGAAAATTGCCTGCGGCGATGTTACAGTATCACAACGCAGCCCGCGCCAAGCCAGCCCCTGCAAGTGTGCCTTCCTCGCCGGGGTGGGCTTACACACGGGATCGGCGCGTGGTGTGTGCGTGTGGATTCGGGGGCGCCCTCAGGAAAGTGAGGACCGCTTTCCCAGGTCAGCACAGGGGCTGGGAGGGGTCCGGGCTCGCTGAGTTCCTGACACATTGGAGATAGCAAGAAAGCCCAATCTGTGTGAAAACAACACAAAAACTCCGCCGGAAGCCTGGGAGAGGAAACAAAGTAAGAGTCCTTTTTCTGTTCGTCTCCCCCAAACTGAGACCGTTAGGATGCAGAAACCTGAAATAAAATCAAAGCCGCAAGGATGGCCTCATCCTTCCTGGGTACATGGCTGTGTGCACGTGGCCAATGCGTGATCCCGGCCTCTGCAGGAGCCACGGTGCCCAGGCGCAGCTAGAACCCCCTTCGCACTCCCTGCCACTCAGCCGGGGACCTGAGGAGAGCTGGCTGGACCCTCCTCATCGTTTGGAGTCCAGGCAGGTTGATGGATGTGGCCATGGCCCCGACAGGGCTGGGAGTGGCCCTTCCTGCACATGCTGTGGTCTTCAGCAAGTCCCTCATTTGGACTCTGATGATGTCCCAGCGGGATTGCATTTTGTTCTGGAAATCAAGTGCTGGGATGGGGAGAGGCTCAGTCATGCCTTCCTGTAGGTCAGAGCACCGTCCCATGCAGGTGCGAGGACATACATGCATACAGAGCAGGCATGTCCTTCGGCAGCAGCCTGGCAAGCAGTGACCCCAGCCCTGAGAGGCCCTGTGAGTGGCCGCACTCCCGGTTCTCCTGCCGGCCTGGGAGTCTGGGCCCCGGACGCTGTTCACGGTGAGGTGACGGGCATCCACTGGGTTTACTATCATGCCATCATCTGTCCTGTGCAGCTCTGTGACAGCTGTACTGGGGATGCTGTAAATATCTCTCTGAGTATCCTACTATGTTCCAATTGCTGAGAATGGGGCCAGGAGGGCATATCTATTATATATAAAATGTCATGGGTTACTCTGTCCCTTGATTGCATAGTCCAGACTGTTCTGGAATAATTAAATCAAAGAAAACTGCCTGCAGCTTCGGCCTGGGATACGGAGACACCAGCCACTGAGTGGAGGTGCTCAGATGCACAGACCCAGGCACCACACAAGCAGATCCCAGTGACATGGACATGGAGGGACTGTAGAGCTGATGCTACAGAGAAGCCAGAGGCCTGCATGGGCTGCATCGCCAGCTGGGCAACTGCCCCTTATATCGTTTCATCTTTACTGTTATTTGTCCAAATCACAGCAATGGGAGTTGTGAACTTTTTAATAAATAAAATATAGCCACTGTTACAATTTTTAAAAACCCAGTCTTATGATAAACAGAACCAAGTAGGGCATGTTTTGATGAGATTTATTCAACCAACCACTTACTCTGCAGTTGTAGTTCCCATGTGAGGAGGTCTATTTAATGAGAGCTGGGTTTTCTGACCTATGAGACTACACAACAGCTCGCAAGGTGTGACTCGTCCTGGACTGAAGGATGACACGGTTATTTTCATAGTAACACTAAGATGGCAGGCCTCTCTGTCACTGCGGTCTGTCATGTGGACGGAGGTACCTGTGCAGTGTGTACCTGGCAGTGGCACCAAACTTCCCAGGAGTAATTGGATTCATTTTGTTATTATTCAATAATAATAACAAAAACAACAACAACAAACAAACACACAAAAAAACACCCTTATAAGCTAGTTTTAACAAAAAAACCAACAACAAACAAACACACAAAAAAACACCCTTATAAGCACAGCCTTGATGAAGCAGTGAAAAACATTAATCCTATTAAATCTCAACCTTAAAGTATAATCCTCTCACTATTCTGTGTCAAGAAATGGGACATGTGTACAGATGCTCTTAGAACAAGTTATAAATAGTGCAAGTTGAAAACGCCTTCTGTCCTGCAGACACAGTATTGGGTGGCTGGCAGGAGTTGCAACTCACTACCAATGCCACACAGCATTGCCAGAGGGCATATCGCTAGAGTCCAAAATCAAAATGCATTTCACTTCCGCCCCATCCTTAAGTCTACACGTGGCAAGTGGAAGCATCCTAAGCAGGGGGCCGTCTGTCCGGGCCCTGCTGCACACCCGGAAACCTGGGGAATCCATGACTCACTGAGTCACAAATGGAACCAAATGCTTTTCCCTGGAGTCCCCCTTTGTCCTTCCAAGAGCAACTGGCAAACCAGCTACTGACCAGGGATATTTGCAGACATTTCTGTGAGAGTGAGTCTCCCACGTCAGAGGAAAACAACTGATAGTATTTGTTGCTAATGAAAAAAAATTTGCACTTTTAAGAAAATAAACAAATTCTTTGAATACTTCTTCCTTCTACCATGAGCTTGACAGATTCCTAAAAAGAGAGACTTGTATTTTGACGAGGCGATCTGTGGCTTGGTTTTGAATGCTGTGTACTGAAAGGTGTGGACGCTTGGAAGTCTGAGTACTCATGGAAAGAGCGGTGTTTCCCAATGCCCGTGGCACATGGGGAACTTACCCATTCGAGTCCAAGAGAAACAAGAAGACAGAACGGGAAAAGGTCACCAATACGCCTTCCCATCGCACCCGGACACTGCCGCTCGCTGAGTCTGGTGCAGGAGAAAAGGAAGCCTTCCTCTGAAATTGTCCGAAAGACCTCTCTTCCTCTCACTGCCACATCTGATTTCCATCAGATATTTCATCCCGAACAGCAAACAGCCTATCCTGGCAGCCAGCGAGCACGTCTCATGGAATAGGGCAATGCTCTGCTGAGCCAGAAAGTAAAGACACTTAAAAAAAAAAAAGAAAAGAAAAGAAAAGAAAAGAAAAGAAAGAAAGAAAGAAAGAAAGAAAGAAAGAAAGAAAGAAAGAAAGAAAGAAAGCAATGCCACTTCCTACTATTTTTTTAATTGAAAAAACAACTGCCGTTTTTTTATTTAGGAAAGATGGTTGTTTTTCATTAAAGTGCTACTTTTACTGGTATGGATGGGATTGTTTGTTACTTTTAAAGTACATTAATATATTTCAGTGATCAGGTTTACTTGCTATTAGAGTGAAGATACATATATTCCACATGAACAAATGTGCTTGGGGTCCTGAGGTCTACATCTTTGGGAGCCATTACATTGTAGGAAACACGTTTCAGATGCACAGTTGGACACACCCATCCCCTTTCCCGATGTCTCTGCATGAGGACATGATATCTGCAGATGTCAGAACCGTCTTGAAGGGCCAATGAGAGGTGAAGTGGACAGCTGAGGGGCTGAGGGTGGCTGGGCAGAGCCAGGGAGGCTGGGTTCTTGTTGACATCACTGAGCCGCTGAGCCCATCCATTCTGGTGACTTAGCTTTGGGTGGACTCCCACTGTGCTCGGGACTAACCCTGTTCTGATTGTCCAGGCCACGCTTAGACAGGCTATCCTGCTACTGGAACTAAACCCATTAAGCTGTTCCAGGACCCATGCCACTTCCCAGTTGGAGGGCACTGCCCCAGCTCTGTCTGGCTGCACAAAAATAAATGGAGCCGTTTTAAATGGAGCCAGAGCTGCCACACCAGAGGCACTGGCTTCCCTGTCAACGCCTCAAACCTTTGGGATGCTAACACAGGTCCACAGAACCTTCAGACTGTGCCTACAGAGATCGGGTCCCACAGAACTCTCTGGAAAGATGGCAGAACACCAGGGCTGGACACCAGACTGATGGCTGCCCAGACTGAAAACTAGACGCAGTGTGTAGCATCGGCATTGCGTGTTATGTACTCTGCATCGATGGGAAGCCTGCCTTCTGTTGGTGTGATTGTCCCCTTCCTCTCTCATGAGTGCTCGTTACCTTTACCTCCCATCAGAGCATGATGCGGGCTCCTGCCTGAACAAGTGCTCCCAATAGCTATTCCTCCATCCCAAATACATGCTTGTTGCCTGTCACTGTGAAAGGCCTTTTATTTTATTTTTTAAAATTTTTTAAACTATATTTTATTGTGTGTTTTTTTTACAGAGAGGAAGGGGGAGGGATAGTTAGAAACATAAGTGAGAGAGAAACATCGATCAGCCGCCTTCTGCATACCCCCCACTGAGGATGTGCCCGCAACCAAAGTACATGCCCTTGACTGGAATAGAACCCAGGACCTTTCAGTCCGCAGTGCGACGCTCTATCCACTGAGCCAAACCGGTTTTGGCAGGCCTTTTATTTTTAGGTTAACAGCTGTATGCTCTCATGTGTATTATTCCATGTAACCCTCTCCACAGGGAGAAAGCCTGTTTGATTCCCATTTAACAGATCATGCGACTGAGGCACGGAATGCAAACTTAGTCATCCCAGTTCACACAGGGGACGTTACCATCAGAACTCCAACCATAACCATTTGGCTTCCAACTCCATTGTCTTTCCATGATAAACTTCACCAGCTTTAATATCTCAAGTCTCAATTCCCATCCCCGCCAAGTGTAAACACCTCAGAGTGCTTTCCAAGCCACAGTCTAATCTTTTAAATTTAATAATCAAATACAATCGAACTGTGTTTGTTTTTAATTTTTTGTGTTACTTTATAATTACCCGGCCAGTCACGCTCCCCTCATTACATTTGCAGAATTGTTTTCATATCTCACACAGCTTTTTCATTCTGTGTTGCAATTATGTCCCGCAACGTCTGCGTTCCCCTTGGACTGTGAGTCCCAGCCCAGGGCCCGCCATTTAATAGGGGTTTCCTAACAGTGTGTGCTGTGATGGTGAGTGCAGAAGGGACTCATTGTGGCTGGGAACCCGAGACAAATCACCCACCGCTGATCCTGACCGCCGTTCCTGAGCTGATTGTCAGCAACCTCATGTTATAGGTGAGGACAGTGAGGTCCGGCGAGGCTGACCCACCCAGACACATGACACATGTGAACCAGAAACCGAACACATTTCCTCTGGCAACATGAAGGCGCACAACTTGAGAAGTCACTAAGCCTTCTTTCATTTAGTGCCTCTGGTGATTAGAAAGTGAGTTTTTACCGGCGTATCCCTTCCCTTACAAACAGCCCTAATAATTTAAGGCTCTTCCTTCGGGGGATTTGCATTCCCACACATAATCCTATAATGACAAGAATCCTGATAGTTGGAGTCTAGTTGCAACTAATGGAGCCCTGCAGAGACAGAGCAGCTCAAGGGTATGTGTGTGTGAGCGGGGAGAAAAGGGGAAGGGGAAGGTCTGTGTGTGAGACGGCAGGGTCCTTCATGGCAGTAAGGGCTGCCAAGAGTGAGGTTAACTGGAGAAAGTCTTTAGCTGCTGAGTTATGCAATTTTGTTCTTCTTTTCATGTTCTTATTGTTCTACAGTGACTCCCTCGGATGTGCCTGACATCATGCTAAACACTTCGTATGACCCCTTTTCATTCTCTAAGAACTCCATCAGTTCAGGGGCATGTCTGTCTCTCACTGTTGGGAAAAATAAGGCACAGAGAGGGTCATCCACTTTTCCAGGGTCACACAAGTAGTGAGTGGTAGAGTTCAACCCAAGCAGTCTATCCCCAAAGTCTGGCTTTTCCATCGCTGGACATGACCTCTTCTTCCATGTCCGTGAGATGAAGGGAGGAAAGAGGTACAAATCATAGAAGACCCCTCTTCCCAGCATGCGACAAACAATCACTAAGTACTTCCACTAGTTGGTGCAAGTAGCCACACTAGACATGATAACACAGACTTTTATGGAAGGCCTACTGAGCAATGTTAATTTTCCCTTTGGTTTTATACCATCTTTCATCCTTGTAACAGATTCCGGAAAGAGAATTCACCCAAAGAAAACTTTTAAGAAGTGAAAGAACCTTGATATGCATTCCTTAGAACCCTTTCCCTCCCTTAATTTTATTCCATATGCTCACCGAGAAAGGGTTAAGATGAGAAATCTAAACTGTCACAGCCGACTCCATTGCACATTTGCCTGAATTTACATATAGTGAGATGCATAGATTTTTAAGAGTCTAGTTGGATGAATTTTGAAAAATGCACATCCATGTACTCAACACTTGAACTGGGTTAAATGGTCTCCAGAGAGCCCTTCCTCGCTCTGTATGGCCTCCTGCTCCTCCCATCAAAAGATGGAATCTAGCCCTAACCATTTTGGCTCAGTGGATAGAGCATTGGCCCTTGGAATGAAGGGTCCCAGGTTTGATTCCAGTTAAGGGCATGTACCTTGGTTGCAGGCTCGATCCCCAATTGAGGTTGTGTAGGAGGCAGCTGATCAATGTTTCTCTCTCGTTGATGTTTTTAACTCTCTATCCCTCTCCCTTCCTCTCTGTAAAAAGCAATAAAAAATATTTTAAAAAAATATGTAATCTATTTCCCTTTTCTTTGATTCTGGACTGGCCTTGTGACTAAACCTGACCAATAGCATGTGTCAGAAAGAAGGCTCTTCTAGCTCCAGACTTGGTTGTGAAGGAGCCTCCCTCTGCCATGCTGAGAGAAACCAGTCCGGACAACTGGTGACCCCAGGACACCTCACAGGGCATCCAAGAAGGAACATGCAGAGACAGAATTGCATCAGTATATTAAGCCAGTGATTCTGGCCGTGGCTTGTTTCTCAGCTAAAAACCATTCAGAACATTTCATCACCACAGAGCACGGCCTTATGGCCACTTGCAGTCTATCACCACCTATTTTCACAGCTTAGTTATGTCCATTCTTAAACTTTAAATGAACTGAGACTTCAAGTGAACATTTATATAAAGAAAATGATGCAACATTTATTCTTTGTCTGGTTTCTTTCTCTGAATATAATGTTTTATGTGTGTGTGTGTGTGTGTGTGTGTGTGTGTGTTTGTTATTTTTAATTATTGTTCTAGTGGCCTGGTGCACAATATTCATACGTGGGAGGGGGTTCCCTCAGCCCAGCCTCAACCCTCTCTAATCGTGGACCCCCTGGGGGATGTCCAACTGACGGTTTAGGCCCGATCCCTATGGAAGAAGAAAATAAGGCCTTAACCAGCAGTAGGATATCCCTCTCACAATCTGGAACCACTGACTCCTAACCGCTCAGTTGCCTGCCTGCCTGATCACCCCCAACTGCCTCTGCCCGCCTGCCTGATTGCCCCTAACATCCCTCCCCTGATGGCCCAGCTGCCCTCAGAGACCCCATTGGGGCCTGGAGAGAAACAGAGGCACAGCTGCTGGTGAAGTCTGGAAAGAGAGAGAGAGGCAGCAGCTGATCAACAGCTGCTACGGGGGCTGAAGATCAGACCCTGCCTCTCTCTTCAGGTCTCTCTCCGAGCCTGATCCTCAGCCCCCTAGGCAGTCAGTGCTGGGTCGCCAGCGCTGACTGCAGGACTGACTCCAGGTGTTCAGTTGAGCCTTCAGTTGGTCGTTACAGACTCTGGGTTTTTATATATTAGGATAACATTCTATGAATGCATCGATTGCAGTTTTATCTATTTTCCTGATGATAAACATTTGTTTCATTTCTAGCTTTTTACTATAATTAATAGTAAAAATTGAAAATTCTAATACATATCTTCATGTGGACACATGTTATCATTTCTCTCCCATAAGTCCCTAGGAAGAGAAGCAGCTGGTTCATAAGACAGGTGAATGTTTAACATTCAAAGAAACTGCTTAAAAGCCTCCCAAAATGTTTGTACTATTTTACAATCCCCTAAAATTCATGAGATCCAGTTGCTACACAACCTTATCACTATTTGTTGTCAGTAATTTTAATTTTAGTCATCCTAGTGGGTGTGCAGGGGACTTTATTGTGGTTTCCATGTATGTTTCTAGGATAACAAATATTCATAAGCACCTTCTGATGTCCTTTTAGTTTATTATCTGGTTTTAATGGACTGTGATCTTTTTATTTGATATGTGGAAATTTTATATATTTTTAGATATAAGACCCTTGTTAGATATATGTATTATAAATGTTTCTATTCTGTAGATGACTTTTTTATTTTCTTCATGGTCTCTTTGATGACTAGAGATATCATATAGATGCAGGCAAATTTATTTACTTTATTTAGGATTATACTAGGTCTAAAGTTCAATTTGAAGACATTTTGAGTGTCCCAATTCATGAACATGGTATATTGCTCTATTTATTTAGGTCTAAAAAATTATTTACAGCAATATCTGACAGTACTCATAGAAGATTATTACAAAATATATGTTTATGTATTTTGTGACTTTGATGCTATAATAAATGGTGATTTTTAAATTTTACTTTCTAATTGTGCATTTCTAGTATATTAGAAATTCAAATTTTAAATACTTTGACCTGGTACCCTGAAATATTACTAAATTCACTTTTTAATTCACGTATATTTGATTTTTATAGTTTTTATTTCTTAGAGTTATTTTTGTGAATAATCTAATTATTTATGCATAAGACAATTTCAGGTCTTTTATATCTTCATTCACTTATTTATTTTTAGATCTAGTGCTTTTGCAAGAACTTATAGCATAATATGGAAAAGAATTACTGAAAATAAGCATTCTTGCAGATGTTCTAATTTTAATGGCAAGCTAACCAATAATCTATCATTAAGTACAAGTTATCGTACAGACTTACTTACTATAAGTGGATTTTCATAGATGTCTTTTATAAATTAAAGAATTTTTCTTGTATTACTATTTTGTTGAGGGATCATTGTTTTTTTAATTATGACTGACTACTGAATTAAATTTAATTATTTGTTCTGTATGTATTGAGGATGATTAAATATTATTTTATTTTACTCTGTGATAATAACTTTCTTTAATTTATTTTCAAATGTTAAGCCAACCTGGCATTCTTAAGATAAATCCATCTTGTTCATTTGCATTATCAACTTTAAAAAATATTTTTATTGACTTCAGAGAAAAAAGGAAGAGGGAGAGTTAGAAATATCAATAATGACAGAGAATCATTGATCTTCTGCCTCCTGCCTGCCCCACATTGGGGATCAGACCCGCAACCCAGTCAAGTGCCCTGACCAGGAATGGAACCATGACCTCCTGGTTCATAAGTCAACACTCAACCACTGCACTATGCTGGCCAAGCTCCATTATTCAGTTTACATATTCCTAGATTTGATTTTGCAAAAAAATTTGTCATAACATTTTGCATCTATATTTATGTGAATTAACTTGTGTTTGACAATGTCTTTGTCTAATATTTTTGTCATATAAATACTGATCTCATGAAATTAATTTGGAAATATTTGCTGCTCTTGTATTTTCTGACAGAGTGTCTCCAGAGTCATTAATTGTAAATTGAACATTTGGTAAAATCCACCTGTGAAACAATGTAAATCTTACATTTTCTCCATGGGAAATTTCAAAATTGTAACTTAATTTTAAAAATAAATGTAGGAATACTCACATTAGCTATCCCTTCTTGTGTAAGCTTTGCTAGTCTGTGACTTTAAAATAATATTGTTCATTTCTTCTAAATTGTAAATTTACTGTTAGAAAGATGTTTATTATATTTTCTATTATCCTATTGCTGTTCATAGAACTAAGAGCTTTTAATAATGCCGTACCTTCTAGTTCTGATATTGATAGTCTTTGATATTAAATATGATATTAAATAGCAGCTTTTATTTTTTATTTCTTAGTTTGGCCTTTAGGTCTTCTTTGTGTTCCAATTTTTAAGTTGGAAACTTAGATAATTGATTTTATAATTTTCTTTATTTCTAATAAATATTTAACTAAAATTTTCCTCTGAGCAGTGTTTTAAATGTATTTCACATATATTACTATCCTTGTTGAATTTTTTTCCTATTTCTTTTTAATCTAAGTGTCTTCATATTTATGTGATTTTTTTGTAAACATATAGTCAGTTCTTGTGTTTTTTTTATTTATTTATTATGAGAATATCTACCTTTATCTGCTCAGCATGGTTAGATTTATATATCCGGTTTTGCTGTTTATCTTCCACCTGTCCCATCTGTTTATTGCTTCCCTTGACAAATTATTTTGGATTATTTGTTATGACTAAATTTTCATAGGTAGAACCTACTAGGTATATAATTTTATTTTGTTGTTCTATTATATTAGTTGTAGTGGCAATAAGATATCCAAGTCTATTTTAAAATATTATATTACTTTAAATATAAAGTGAGGACCATATAATGGCATACTTATTACTAAGGTTTATATCTTCTGTGCCACTGTTGTTGTAGATTTTACCTGTGTTATAAATGTCACCTTTTTTGCTTTAGGCATTCTATTATTTATTCATAATATTAAAAATTGATTTACAATTTTTCAGTTTTACTTTGTCACATACATACTACTTCTGGAATTCTTCCTTATTTTGACTATAAAAAATTTTATAGTCAAAAATTTACCTAATATTTCTCCCTCCTCCTGATGAATTGTTTTTTAGCACTTATTGTATAAGTTTAATCAAATTTTTAAAAATATAAGCTATCTTAATTATTCTTTTACTTTTGAAGATTTTTTTTTTCTGGAAATGGAATTCTAGGTCAATAGATTCATTTTTTCAGCACGTTAAAGAGGGCATTGCATTGCCTCTTGACCTCCATTGTATCTCATTAAATGTCAATCATAATTAGTGTTCCCAGTGAAACAATTCTTTGCATAGTATATATACACCTATGGCTACTTTTAAGGTTATTTTTCTTTATTGTCTGCATAATTCTAACTAGGTTATCTTTATAATTTTGTGAGCTTCTTGGATATGTGAATATTTTTTTCTCTCTCTAAATTTGGACTCTTCTGGCAACTATTTGTTTATTTATTTTTATAAATAATTTTTATTTCTTTTCCTTCTGGAACTTGAAGCACATGCATAGTAAACAAGTTTCATACTATTCCTGTGTTACTGAATTTCTGAATGTTTCCAATATGTTTGTTCAACTCTGGGCTTCACTTTATATTAATCTGTTCACTGATCATTTACCTGAGGTATCCAAACCACTTTTAAGTCTATTATTGCACTATTTATTTCATATAGTGCATGTTTTGTTTTGTTTTTTGTTAAAAAATGTTCACTAGTTTTCCCTTATACATTATGTATTTCCTTGAAAATGTTTCACTGTTTACTAATTCTTTTGCTTTTATTTTTAATTTATTTATTGAGGTTTTAATAGCTATATTAAAGTCATTTTCATAATCTAACACCTGATTCATCTGTCAGCATACTTCTCTTGACTATATGTTCTCTTGATTATAGGCCATATATCCTGCTTCTTGGTATGTTTTATGAGTTACTGCATATGTGATATTGTGTATTTTAATAGATAATTTGGATGTTATTATCTTTCTCAAAATAACATTGAGTTCCTTTTCTTTTTCTATTGACAGGCAATTACATTACTAGAAGATCCTCTTGTATTGGATTTATGCCTTTCTAAGACCAGTTTATTTTGTTTTTGTTTAGATTGTTGACATACTAATCATTTAATTGATTAGTTCCTGGTTTTTGTCCTTTTTCTTATGATATATGCTTCTGTGTTTTCAATGAAAAAACTCATTGTTTTTACCAAGCCCCTGTAATTTGATGGGGTACCATCTCCAAATTATGTCTTCCCCAGTACTGAGTAACTGCTTAAACTACTCACTTCTTTAGCCCTCAACTGCTAGTTCCTGCTGGACTCTTTGGTAATTTGTTGGTGCCTTTCTCATAAACATCAAATTTAGGAATCAATCAAAGATTTAGAGATAACTGGTATGCAGAATTTTGGGCTTCCCAAATATATCTCATTTCATTTCATTTTATTTCCCATCAATGATCAGTCTTAAATTCACATCTTCTGAATTCTGCCAAGTAATTCTGTTCTTTTATGTTTGAGTTCTTTTCCCCCATGTCTACACAGTGAAAGCCAGATAAATATGGGACTCATCTAGTTTCCCTCTCTTGTTTCAAGTATCATATCTGCCTACTTTTTTGCTTTCCAGCCATTCAAAAATATCTTTTATATTTTTTTCAGAGTTGTTATTGTCATTGGCTTTGGGGTCAGTCTAATACGATTTGCACTGATATGACCAGAATCAAACCTCTCTATGAAATATTATACTGGGAAAGATTAGTTTGGTTATCTAATTTTCATCTAGAAAATTTCAACCAACCATTTTTCAGGGATGCAAACATGGCCCACACAGAAGGTAAGAGAACCTTATGATAGAAAAAAATAACGTTTATTGAGACCCTATTTTTTACCAAAGACTTGGCAAACAATATCACTAAAGGACAACTACACGTATAGGTAGGCAATATGAGACAACTGAGTCATAAAGAATTGTCTTGACTTTCTCAAAGCTATAAAGTTTAGATATAAGATAACCAGAATTGAAGTAATTATCTATTTCTAACATCTGTAATCTTTCCATTGATCTTTCCACTGACCCACAATTTCTAAATTATCTGAAACTTCACTATACAAAAAATGTGAATTTTCCCATCCTCAGGGCCTCCTAGCAGGTCCTAAACATATGTGGGAAATTGGTCTTATCCTGACTTGCTAATGCTGATTTGTTATGTTTTCTATGCAGCTCTGTATTAAACAGATGTTGAGATCTCTTTAGGATTCTGTGTAAAATATGTTTTATAAAATATTGGTACTGCTTAATGCAGGTACCCTAGTTGGAGCTGTGAGTACCAAGTGCAAGGCAGCTTAAATAAATTGGAAATGGGAACTTTTTTCCTTGGAGAAAATAATTGATTAATTAAAATAATAGAAAAAGGAAAGGAGATGGCAAAGGTTCATTTCCACAACAAATGTTTACTTTATATCCTACTCCCACTTTCCACTCTGGATGAATCCAACTCTCTGGCCAAGGCAATGAAGCAGAGAGAGCACTGTAAGCATGAACGGTCTTTGAGGTGATTCCGGGCATGGGTTCCCACAGCCAGGAGCTTCTGCCGTTTCTCAGCCCCGCGTTTCTTCTGAGCAGGAACGCTTCCTCCTGCCCAGGACCCCCAGGTAATGAACAGAAAGGACCGTGCCAGGGTGTCCCATAGACAGGGGAGGCTTCCTTCTCTCTCTTAAAGTATGATTATTCTCAGGACTAACAGGATCCCATTCAGAATGAAATTATAAAATCTAGAGCTTCTAGCCGAAACCGGTTTGGCTCAGTGAATAGAGCATCAGCCTGCGGACTGAAGGGTCTCAGGTTCGATTCCAGTCAAAGGCATCTACCTTGGTTGCGGGCACTTCCCCAGTGGGGGGTGTACAGGAGGCAGCTGATCTGTTTCTCTCTCATCGATGTTTCTAACTCTCTATCTCTCTCTCTTCCTCTCTGTAAAAAATCAGTAAAATATATTTTTGTGGGGGAAAAAAATCTGGAGCTTCTTTAAAACTCAGGCAGGCACCTCTGTTGCATTTGACTTTCGTTGGACGGCGTCAGCTATTGTCCTCCTCTAATATCTGGAGTTCAGCCAACCGCAGGAGAGTCGTCTTCTGTTCATTTGTAAATTAATATGTCTGGAAGCGAAGGCTGTCTCCGAAGAAAGCAGATTCGCTTTTCTCCAAATGTAATGAAATGATGTTTGGGGAAGCCTCTGCTGAGGGCCAGGAATCTTTATGAGCCTTTTAAAGTCATTGTTTTCGTCTCACAAATGAGAACTCTCGGATGCCAAGGAGTAATGAACTGGAAAACCACATGGTGACAGTTGGTTCTTAAGCTGGCCCTGGTGCATGAGCAAGGCCTGTTGGGAAGGACTTCCTTGCCGCATGCTTCCCTCAGATTCCTCCTTTTCCTCTTTGGTCACTCCTCCTCTCTGCCACCCCCTCCCTTTACCAATTATGCAATAAACACAGGTTTGGGTACAGACTGACCTGGGTACAAGTTTTAATTTGCCACTTATTTGTGTGGTCAATTCAAACTGCAGGAACTTGATATTTAACCTCACTGAGTCTTAGTTTTCACATCTGTGAAATGGTAATGATACATCCCTTCCTCCCTTCCTTATTCTTAATAGATCCTATATATTTTAAAAATATATTTTTATTGACTTCAGAGAGATAAAGGGAGAGAGAGAGAGAGAGAGACAGAGAGAGACAGAGAGAGACAGAGAGAGAGAGAGAGAGATCAACGATTGGCTACCTGCTGCACTCCCCACATTGGGGATCACACCTACGACCCTGGCATGTGCCCTGACCAGGAATAAAACCATGACCTCTTGGTCAGCGCTCAACCACTGAGCCACACCGGCCAGGCCTAATAGAATCTATCTTTGATTCAGCTGTTCAACTCTACCCTATGCAGTTCTTGTGACTCAGGGAGGTGGAAAGACCCTTGAGATCCAACCTAAATGGTCACAGTCTATAATAGGCCTTGGAACCCTCTAGAGAACAATGAGTTCTGGAGCCCAGGCTGCCACTTGTCAGAGTTTGAGGGGGATTAGAGTTTGCTGTGATGTGGGGGAGGAGACTTCTTACTCAGAGCCCTGGCAGCATGCTGCCTCTAGATTCCGAAATCCGTCACGTGATTCTATAGGGAAGCCACCCTGAGAATGTAGCTGTCACACCAAAAGGAGGCCAACGAGTAGGAGAGAAATGAAGCCGGTCCCTGTCCATGCAATAAGCCCAGGCTAGATCTGGACTTCCTGTACATGAGCTTCATTTCTTTAATCTTTGGCCAGTTTTTTTCTGTTGTGTTTTATAATAAAAAACATCCTAACGGCACATGTGTGAAAGTCGAATGTGATCATCTATGTGCACAGTTGGTAGTACATGCCAGCTTCTCCAGGAAGGTTTAACTTCCTCTCCCCTGTTAGATTTCTCTTCTTTTCCATTGATTCTTCCCTCTTCTTCTCTCTGTAACCCAAACCTAAGTTGGTATTACCAGGACTTAAAATCACAGAGAGACCAAGTCATGGTTAGAGGATTGGAACTTTGAGCCCTTAGGTTGTTGAGTTAGAGCCCCGATGGCTGATGATTTACTCAATGGAGCCCAGGTACGGAGACCACCACAAAAACCTCTGACAGAAGAGGTGCAGGGAGCTTCTGAGTCAGTGAGGACATGGCTGTGTTGGGAGGGGTGCATGCTAACGAGGCCTGATACCCTACATTACACCCCCCAATATCTCTTCTATTTGCCTGTTCCTTAGCTGTATCCTTTCTTTTAAAAAAAAATATATATATTTTATTGATTTTTTACAGAGAGGAAGAGAGAGGGATAGAGAGTTAAAAACATCGATGAGAGAGAATCATTGATCAGTTGCACTGGGGATGTGCCCTCAACCAAGGTACATGCCCTTGACTGGAATCGAACCCAGGACCTTTCAGTCTGCAAGCTGATGCTCTATCCACTGAGCCAAACTGGTTTCAGCCCTTTCTAATAAACCAGCAATCGTGAGTGTTCTCCTGTATCCTGTGAGCTGCTCTGGGGAATTAAGGGAGCTGAGTAGGAAGTTGTGGGAACCCCTAAGTTTGTAAGTCAGCTAGGGAGAAGTGAGGGTGATTTGGGGACTCCCCTTGCATCTTGCATCTGAACTGTGGGCAGTCTTGTGGGCCTGAGCCCCTAACCTGTGGGTCTGCATTAACTTTCTGATGTCTGAACTGAATTGAACCATTGGACATCCAGTTGGTGCCAGAGAATTGAAGTACGGAGCTTTGCTCTTGAAAAACCAGAGTTCTCAAAAAGTAGCTTATCAATAAAGTGCTTTTAACTCTCCCCCTATCACAAATTTAGTTTTAATTCTTGGAAGATTATTAGGATGGCAGCAGGGAGGTGTTATTTAAGAAAACCCTATCTCTGAGGATCAGAGATAGAGCAAAATGGGGCTGTGGCCGGAATTGAGTTCTGAGTAGCTGGGCCTGAGGTGAGTGTTGGCATTGAGCTCAAAGCAGCCAAAAGCTAAATGAGCCAGAATTGAGATAGAGCCAAAGAGCATAGGAAATGCTAAGGATCAGAGCCTGTGAAAGCAAGAACCAGCATGCATGGCCATGGAGCCATGAGCGGTGGCTTAGGCCAAGGATCAGGGTCTAGTTCAGGACTCCTGCTGGCAGGCCCGGCTCAGGACTGGGTGAGAACTGGGCAAGGGCAGCGGTACCAACAGGCCCCCAAACTCTTCACGTCCCTTTTATCTTTAGCTAAGGCAGCTGATAACCAGTGTAACCTGAAGAATTCGGGTATTCAACCAGGAATCTGGTGCCCTTGTCCCAGGGGAGAATTAGGGTAAGAAAGTAGACACAGTGGACAGTAGAACAGCCCTAACCAGTCTCTGGAGGGCAAATGCAACCGAGGGTTCTTGTTCTCTGGTCAGCTGGCCCATACTGGGGACCATTCCCATGCCCATCGCTATAGCTGAGGGCAGCTGCCGTGGCTGCGTCAGGCTGTTGTATCCAGAAGGAGGTCTGCTGCTCCTTGGGGCCTGTGGCATGGCATCATGGAAGGGACTTTGGTGCGAGGAGTGGCTGCAGAAGCCACGTGGAGGCCGAAAGGCTGTACTTCGTCCTGAGAGGTGGAGGAGCATTGGGCTAAGCCGGTCATGCACAGCAAGACCATGTGGGGCCCGCTGTTGCCCCTGAGGCTTCCTATCTGAGGTTCTTGCTCCAGATGAGCAGGAACATCTGCCAGTTGGGAGGCCTCCTCTCTGCTCTGCATGAAGCCTTTGTCAGTCGCTCACCTATAAAGAGCCAGACAAGCAGAGCGGGGAAGCCCTGCTCTTGACTTCTGGCATCAATTTCAACTCTGCACCCGTTCATCCTCCATCCAGTTGCACTGCCCACTCCCTTCCCCAAACACTGTAGCTCATGAAGTCTGTGCACACAGGAGCTTTCCCTCTGACTGACTATCCATAACCTACACAGCTCTGCATCACTGGGTTCTCTGAGGTGCCAAAGACCAAGGCGAAGAAGGAGGCGGGTTGGGGTCTGTGTTAATACACAGCACACAGAGGGTGTGGCCTTTTGCTCCTCAGGGCACCTGTGTAGAGGAAGGGAAGGGACTCAACCAAGGGCATGAAGTTGGCCAGTTGGTTGGCAGAGCCTGGAGCGAAAGCCAGGACCCTCCACCACTGTCCACCCATGGCCAGCTGTCTTCTCATCATGCTGGGAGACAGAAGTCCCTTTTCAAGGCATGGAAAAAATATCAGAGCCACTTTGGGTAGTTTTGTTGTTATTCAACACTGTAATTTGAGCTCTTGAGTAGTTCCGAGAGGGGGGCGGGGGATGGAAAATCCCATGCCTCCCATCCTTCACCTTACCAGGTGGTCTTCTGTTCCCTCATCAGAGGCAAGAGGTGCCTACGAAGGAGGTGGGGCCGGAAGAAAGCGCCTGTCGCCCTCTCTCCTTGTCAGAAAGGAGCCTTTCTTCCATCGCGGGTTGCATTAGGCGAAGTGTAGAGTGTTTGACAGTGAGTCACTCAACGATGATGAAAAACAGGACGCATGAGCTTCTGTGGGGGTTCCCTTGTGAATGGGGCGCCATACAAAATCAAGTTGCATTGTATTGTAGGGAAGGGCTTTGTGCTCATGTTCAAAATAACACGCTGAGAGCCCTCCAAGCCTCTGAGTGTGCTCGGAGTTTGTCAGAATGTTTCCGCAAGGGATCTGCATGGAGCTGGCTGCATGAACAAGGGTTTGAGGCGGGGGCGGGGGTATTGGTGAGCTAAAATGACGTTTTCTTCATTACTCTTCCGCTTCTGTCTCCTGCCTGGTACTTAGCATTTCCTTCCTTCTGTGCCTGCAGTGGAGTTTCCCTCAGCAGTGAGGTGTGGTCGGAGACTTTTGGGGGCAGCCAGGCTGGAGTGGCTTGGTGGTTGAGTGGAGTCCTGTGCACCAGAAGGTCACTGGTTTGATTCCCAGTCAGGGCACATGCCTGGGTTACAGGGGGGTCCCCAGTTGGGGCACATATGAGGAAGTGGCTGGTTGATTGGTGTTCCTCTCTTGCATCATTCTCTCTCTCTCTCTCTCTCTCTCTCTCTCTCTCTCTCTCTCTCTCTCTCTCTCCCTCCCTCCCTCCTTATCTCTCCCTTCTTTCAAAGCATGTCCTCCAGTGAGGATTAAAAAAAAAAAAAATTAGATGGAGCCCTGGCCCTGTGGCTCAGTTGGTTGAAGCATCAGAACATACACCAACAAGCGCTCAGTTCCATTCCTAGTCAGGGTACATGCCTAGGTTTTGGGTTTGATCCCCGTTCAGGGAAATGTGGGAATCAACCAATTGATCTTTCTCTCTCTCTCTCTCTCTCTCTCTCTCTCTCTCTCTCTCTCTTCCTTCCTCTTCCTCCCTCCCTTCGTCCCTTCCTCCCTCCCCTCCTTCTTCCTCTCCTTTCTCTAAAATCCATCAAAAAACATGTCCTGGGTGAGGATTAAAAAAAAAAAAAATAGACACAAAATCGGCAAACTTTAAGGATGTTGCTGCCGATGAAGAAGAGACAGAGGAAAGGAGCTGGCATCTAGAAGGCAAATAGCAATTTCTGAGCTAAAGGCGGACAGGCAGGAAGTGGAGGAAAGATGGAGTGCAGGTTTCTGGATCCCTTGCCTGGGGCTGCCACTCAATGTCATACAGGTCGAGGCTGACCCAACAGGAACCTGAGGCCTCACCAACTGGAGGCTGGATGGATGCCCCCCGTGGAGATGGCAGCAGGGTGGTCCCCTGAGGTTTCTCTCTCTGCAGAGGGCCATCTTCTTACAACCTTTTCTCTGAGTGCCGCACCCCTACCATCCCTCTTCCTGTCCACATTTCCAATTTGTTGCCTTGGACTCGGGGCATGTTAATTCCTTATTTTACCTAAGTTACCCTCTAAGGGCCGTCCCCCGATACAGTCACGTTCTGAGGTCCCGGAGGTGAGGGCTTCACCCCATGGCTTTGGAGGGTCACCCTTCAGCCCCTCACAACCCTGGTTTGAAGATTTTACTTTGAAATCACAGACATACTTGATGCACTTAAAAACAAAGGAAACACAAACTTAGCAAAGCAATTTCTAAGTATCAAGTAGACATATATTTTTAAATGTATAGTGTGTTTTAGAATTTATACATTTTCAGAGAGACCTCTGCCTATATTTTGGTAACAGCTTCCATCCCACACCATCCCCCTGACCCAGCAGACTGTGGGTCAGCACTGCAAATCCAAACATACTAGCATTTCTACAGGAATAAAAAGGTGCAGAGATTAATAAAGTGGAATAAATGGAGGCCATGAATACTCCTGTCCTTTCTGGTCATGTTCCCTAACCTAATGGGTTCAGGATAGGTTAGGTTTTGCTACCAAATCCATTATTTAAAAAAAAAAAATTGTGGTGTTTAGACCTTTTGATCTTTAGTAAAGCGATGCTGGGTTTTATATTTAATTTTATAAAGCAAGTTGCAAAAATAGGCACCCAGCATGACTATATATATATATATATATATATATATATATATATACTCATCAAGCTTAACAGCATGCTATGTTTCAGGGCAACATGCATTTTTGGGCTTTTGTTAAAAAATACTTAAGGGACTGATCATTGTCAAGTCCAAGAGGGTGTCTGCTTCGGGAAAGGAAAATAAACAAGGCTAGTGAAGGGGACCAGGAGACTATCCCTGTAATTGTAATGTCTTATTATTGATGCTGTTATTGTTTAAATAAAGCTATGAAGGCCCCAGCTGGTTTGGCTCAGTGGATAGAGCATCAGCTAGCAGGACTGAAGGGCCCCAGGTTCATTTCTGGTCAAGGGCTCATGCCCAGGTTGTGGGCTCGATCCCAGGTGGGGCATGCAGAAGGCAGCCAATCAGTGATTCTCTCATCATTGATGTGCCTCTCTCTCTCTTTCTCTTCCTCTTCCTTCCTCTTTGAAATAAATAAAAATATATATAGTTAAAAAAATAAAATGAAGGAAGGGGAGGTCTTTTTGCAAACTACATCAGAAGTATTGAATCAGATGAAAAAAGTAAATGGAAGCTAATTTTCTGGGCAGAGAGAAGCAATGATGAAAGTCTCTGAGGTACAGGGTTGACCTGGTTAAAGCCTGCAGGGCGGCTCCGTGGGGGGGTCAGGCTCCGAGGGGGGAAGGTGGGAGGAGCTGAGGCTGGAAATGAAATAGAAGGCAGCATCCTGAAGGCGAAGGGGAGCCAGGAAACTGCAGGATCAGATTTTCGACTCCTGCTGGTTCTGCTGGTAGCCAGATCCTTGACGGGTGCTGGAGACCCAGGCTAGAGGCAGCTCCTGCAATCATGTGCCTCTGGGTGGCAAGCTTTGTCACACGCACACATCCTCCATGTAATCTTCCAAGAGTCACTCTGAATTGGGCCAGGACAGACCCCAGTTCTACACCTCCAGAGGAGAAAAATCAAATTGTAAAGGTCATATAACCTGATCAGAGGAGTAAAAAGAGAACGAGCAAACCCAAGTCTTCTGACACAATTGTACAATATTCTGATTTCACTCTGACAGCTGTCATCTCTGCAGGAGGGCAGCGGAGCCATGAGGGTGTCTTTAGATGCTTTTCTTGATTGCTAAGAAGATGGTTTATTTTTTCCCTCAAAAAGTAACAGAAATGATTCTGTGGCAAAGATGGGAAAGAAAACCCACAAAACAAGCATCCTCTTTTGCTCATCCAGGTGGGGAGGTGATGGGAGTAGGATCCAGGGCGTGATCTAGTCTGACCTCCCCATTTCCACGGAGGGCAAAGCGGCAGGAGGGAAGAGGTGATGGACAGCTATATGTGAAACGTGGATGTCTTTAGGGCACGATCTGTTTTCCTGGCCCATTCCCCTCCTTTGTTAATAGTAAGGGGTTTTAGGTAAAGATGAAAGTTGGTAAATTATGGACTCACCTTAGATGAGGAAATAACACCAGAGCAAACTGAAGACAAGGAGGGATCAAGAATAAGACCTTACCTCGGTGAATAGATTTGCAGTCAGATCAGAAGAGATTGTGTATGTGCACAAGACCGGCAGAAGCTCTGGATGTGGCTGGAGGACAAATTCAAATCCAGCCTGAACGGGCACTATATTCTCTGGGGCCTTCTTTAAAACAAACAAAAAGTATGTCTCTATTTAAGGATGGTGGCTATCTGAAGTATGGATTATACATGCTGGGGATAAAGGATGTGCCTTTATAATTGACTAAACTGAGTCATTTTCCATCAGTCCTGAGCAACTGATAAATTGTGAAACTTTGATCCTAGCTGCCAGATCTTTCTTGAAGAGCTGGGCAAGGGCGAGTTTAACTAGCACCATCTGGTCAGCTCTGGGCATCACACTGCCCATGTCCCAGGAGCCCTTCGGACTCCACAGGGACCCTATTCTACCACGTGTAGGCTTAGCAATGCCCTCTCAATGCTGCACAGGGAAGCAAACTCTGTGCAGATACGTGACGCACATTAGGAGCTAACATGCATCACCTGTTTCTGGCTGGACAATCAGAAATCTAATCGGAGAAGTGTCTGCCAGGGGATTCCTGGCCATCACTCAGCCCTTGGGAGCCTCCGGTGCACCCCAAGATGCTCACAGCCCTGGCCACAGAGGACCCGCAGTCTGAAGGACAAGCTGGTGTGCAAGGAAGCCCCATCCGAGAGCCCTCTTCCTAAGTGTTGGCTCTCAACTCCAGGCCCGCCCCAGGTTCCTACCCTCCTCCTCTTCCTCAGCGCCTTGTTTGCTGGTTTGTTTGCTTGCTCTTTTATTGTCAATCCTCACCCTAGGATATTTTTTCCATTGATATTGAGTTTTAGAGCATGGGAGGCATTGGGAGAGAGAAACATCAATGTGAGAGAAACACATCAATTGGTTGTTTTCCCCACACAAGCCCCGACTGGCGTTGGGGATTGAGCCTGCAACAGAGGTGCGTGCCCTGACCAGAATCGAACCTGGGACCCTTCAGGCTGCAGGCCAACATTCCATCCACTGAGCTAAACTCCCTGTTCTTCCCTCCTCCTCTGCCTGCAGCTCCTCCCCAATGTCCAACCTTGGCAGCGCCTTCCTCCCAAACCCCGCTTCAGCTCCCAGGAAAGCAGCTCCATCCCTCCAGGCAGTCCTCCAGGAGGCTCACCAAGGCTCCGGCCCACTTTGAAGACACAGTGAACAGAAGTGGGGACCAGGAGGACCCCCAAATGCTCTCGGCATTCCCCTCGCCACAAAGCACCTTTCCAGGGGGAAAGTGTCCCCTCTCAGTGACTCAAAGCTTCAGAGTCCCAGAGTGATGTGCAGCGAGGAGAAACTGTGAATCCACATGCATCTGTAAGGGTGGCGAGTGGGAATCAGCCAGGCCCCTCTGCTCAGCCTTTCCTCTGGGGAAGGAATAAATAATGTCCCTTTGTTTACTCAGTTGTACAAAACCTGTTAAAACCAGGAAGCTCTCATATCTGCATGGAGCACAGGCAGTGGCCGAGGCACAGGCCGAGTTCATGCATGAAGCCAGCGGACGGCGATGTGTACGGTCGGAGCTCTCTCTCCTGGCTCCCGAGAGACTTACTGCTCCTTCTTTCCTTAAAAACCCTGATTTGGTTATCTTTTTGTTTTTGAATTGTTAGTCTGTTAATTTTTTTTTTTCCCATTAAAACAAGATGCTGCTTAAATCTCCAGGATGATGGAGAGTTTGCAGTCACGTGCTGCGAATGGGGTTGAAAGAGGAGCATTCTCCATCGAGGAGGCTCTGGATCTGCCTGGGTGATACAGTTGCATTTTAAGATGTTCTGAAATCTTCTCCTAAAAGCCACTGGGCCTCAGGATCCCAGCTCTGCGGCCACTGTGAACACAGGGGCAAAGGAAGAGGGGATGCGGGAGCTGAGTTGGGGCCCATCTCTCTTCCTTTTCCTTCTCTGCTATCCCCGTGGTGACCTCATGGGGAGGAGCAAATCTCACGCTGCCCAGCTGCGGCTTGGAATTAGTCCCCGGGCATTTCTGTTTGGGCCTAAGGCCACTCTGAATGTCTGTATTGGAACATGGCTGCTTATTTCAGGGTGCCAGTGCCAGCGTGCACTGCAGGAGGGGGTGAGGGGGGAGAGGTAGAAGGAGGAGGGAGGAGCCACAGCAGCCTGGGCCCTAGGCAAGCCACACCTGCTCCTGACTGCTGGCTGTCCTCCTGGGGACAAACCCCTACAGCCCAGGCCTCCTTACTCCTCGTAGTGCTGTGCCCGGGGTTCCACTGCCCAGAGTGAATGCCAGGTGTCGGGGCAGAGTGTGGGATCAGAGGACTAAGCCCCGAATACTGGGGACGCCCTTCAGCTACATTGGAGGGAGGGTGTGTGCTCTGCAGGCTGAAGCCCCTGGAGCTGCATGTTGAAACCATGGCTCCACATGCATCTGTAAGGGTGGCGAGTGAGAATCAGCCAGGCCCCTCTGCTAGACGGGACTGGGCCCTCTCCTCCCGCCTGGACGTCCCCATCCCAACCGCAGAACCCGTGGATGTGCTCATGTACACGGCAAAGGGGGCTGCAGGTGGGACTGAGCACGGATCTGGAGAGGGGAAGGTGATCCTGGGTTATCCGAGGGGGCCCATGTTCTGAGAAAGCAGGGGGCAGATGCTAGAAAGCAGGGGATGTGGCCTGGAGGCAGAGCCAGAGGAGACAGGGTGGCAGAAGAGGTTGGAGTCCTACCATCGCAGTCAGGGAGCCTGGGTGCCCTCCAGGAGCTGGGGGGGGGGGGTGGCGCTCTCCCTCTGAGCTCCCAGGAGGAATGCGGGGCCCACCCCTGGGTCAGGAATCTGGGCTTCCAGACTGTGAGGTAGCCAAGGTGTGTTGTTTGGAGCCACTTAGTTTGTCAGAACCTGCTGCAGCCACACCGGGACTCCTATCCCCGTCTCAGGAAAGGCCCCCGAAGGCCTGCGCCTGGTGGTGAGGGCTGACAACGTCCAGTGAGTGCACAGCCCTGGTGACATGTTTTTGGACATTTCAACCTCCGTTCTCCTGGAACTGGCTGGTCTCCAGGTGTTACCTCGCACTTTGAAACCACTGCAGCCCGGACCCCCTTACACCCGGTCACACTTTGATCATAATAATTCATTCCATACGAAATCACTGGTCACTAGGGAGGGACAGAATCTCCCACGCTCACCTCGGACCACCATCTTGCCGTTTAGACCCCTCACAGGACCGTGTTCTCCCAGTGCTCAGAGCATATTTGCAAAATCAAGACAATCAAAGAGCGTCCATCCCCCTCCTCCATGGCTACCCGGGTGGGGGATGGGGGAGGATGGAGGGGTTGGGGGCAGAGGAAGCGGGAGAAACCATTCATTCCCGCTTCACACTCACCTATCAGCTCTTGGCTCCACGCCAAAGCATTCTGCTTATAATAATAACTGGCAGCCGTCCAGAGCCTTTTAGAAAATAAGAAAGGCAGGAAAGAATGAAGAAAAGAGAAGAGGAAAGAAAAATAATGTAAGTGGAAGAAACATCCCAGGAAGAAGATGGCAACACCCTACGGCCCGTGTTTCTCTGTGAGAGAAAGGAAATGCCACACACATGTTTTCTAAAACCCGTTTTGATCAGACGCCATAGCCCGTAATTAAATCCAAGGGAGCATGTTACCTCTCCTGCCCTCCGAAACCAGAATGCAAGCACACTTAGCTTTATGGTGATGTCATAGGAAGGAGACAACAAAGAGACACAAACCAAACAACAGCCCACCAAAACGATTGGGTCACGAGCCTTGTTGGTCTGACTCATAGACCAGGGACATATGTCCAACCCGGATTTACTAAGCTCAGAAAACTAGCCCAGCCCGTGTGGCTCAGTGGTTGAGTGTTGATCTATGAACCAGGAGGTCACAGTTCTATTCTTGGTTAAGGCACATGCCCCGGGTTGCAGGCTTGAGCCCTAGTGTGGGGCGTGCAGGAGGCAGTCGGTCAATGATTCTCTGTCATCATTGATATTTCTATCTCTCTCTCTTTCGGCCTTCCTCTCTGAAATCAATACAAAATATATATCTTTTTAAAAAAAAGAAAACTGGCCCTAACCAGTTTGGCTCAGTAGATAGAGCGTCAGCCTGCAGACTGAAGGGTCCCAGGTTCGATTCTGGTCAAGGGCATGTACCTTGTTGCGGGCACATCCTCAATAGGGGATGTGCAGAGGCAGCTGAGTTGATGTTTCACCCTCATTGATGTTCCTAACTCTCTATCTCTCTCCTTTCCCCTCTGTAAAAACCAATAAAATATATTTTTTTAAAATCAAAAAGAAAACTGGGCTTCTCTCCCCTAAGTTGTAGCGATGACAGCTCACATCCAACAATCAGCTTTGAAGAGGGAAGGGGTCCTTGTTGTGTCACCCCAAGAAAGACCGAGTTCCCATCCTGCATCAGGCCACGGTGGCCTGGGCCCCAGACAGGACTCGCCTCTTCGGGCTGGTCTCCTGCTCTGTTCCATGGAGCACTGGACATGGAAGCTCCACAGCCTTGGTGCCTGGGACCCTCAGCATCCATGTCACCTAGGACCTTGTGAACCCCGACCTATAGAATCCCAGGCCCTGCCCACTCCTGTGGGACAAATCTGCATTGTCACAACCTTCATGGACCCATTCCAGTGTGAGGAGCTCAGGGGACAGGACCTCCCCTTCCCGTGCTCTGGGACTCATGCATGCCACGGATGGGGGCGGGGGAGGGGGACAGGAGAAGGGGTACCACAGAGAGGAAGAGGGAAAAGTGGAGGAACAACAACAGAGGTCAATGAGGAAGAGGAAGCAAGAGACTAAATCGATGGAGAGGCAGAGAAAGCACACAAAGCAGAGGCTCGGGAAGGAAGAGAAGAAGAGAGGGAGGGAGCAGAAGCCACAGAAGGGAAAAGAGAAGACAAAGACTGGGGAGAGAAGGAAGAACAAAATAAAGGAGGGAGGGGTCACTTGCCCAGGCCCAGACCCAGTGAGCTGGTGTCAGGATGGAACCAGGCACTGTCAGTGGAAGGTGGGGGGGGGGGGGCAGGAGGGGGAGGGAAATGGTTGGTGGCAAGGGGACAGAGGGTCTGGGCTGATGGTCAGCAAAGGCGGTCCGCTGCCTGTGCTCCAGGTCCCTCCTGGTGACATTCCTGCATCTTCTGAGCAGCTCAGGTTGGCAGATTGATTGCTCCGGTCGGCTTCATGGTTAATGAGAAAAGTCACCATTAGCCTTCCCTTCCCCACACGTGCCCTTTCCTTGCACGCACCCCGTTATAAATTAGCCTTTCCATTATTAATTTTTCCTGGATGACTCATGCCTCAGGAACCAGCCTCGCCCGCCAGCGAGGGAAGAGTTCGATCTCTGTGGTCATCTGCCCTCCTCATCCCGAGGGGAGGGGTTAACCCTCACATCGCCCTGGGAGCAGCCGGCCCAGCCTCCTGTTTCCCGCTTCATCTGGCAAGGCCAACAGGGCGCGGGGAGGCTGAGACAAGACATTCAGTGCTTTCCTCATGGCTTCAGAGGCCGGGGCACAGGTAAGGAACTGGCCCACATTAAACCTTCTGGAAAGACACTGGGGAAGATCTATTTGCTTATTTTCTCTTGAACCCATTCCTTTCATTTGCCTTTCAGTGTCCAGGCCCTGGGAGGGCTTCTGTCAAAGGGGCAGGCCAGGCCTCGCGTCTGCCCCGCTCTTCCCGCCAGGAGCTTGGTCAGATTTTTGATCCACCATCCACTCAGGTGTCTATCGGGCAAGGTGATACCCACAATTGTGTTGCAAAAAATAAAGAAATAAATAATTTTTTTATATAAAAAACAACAACACAAGGCTGAGTTCTAGCATTGAGTAAATAATTGTTAGATTGCCCTAAAGGAACTGTTGTTAAAACTGCTGGATGTCATTTCGTCAAATAGAAATCAAAGATCCCGTGTGTCCTCATGCAAAAGTTTGTTTAAAATGTAATAAATATCGGGTCTGAGTCCCTGGGAGGAAACTTCAGGAAGCAAGGTTGCTTTCATTTTGTAGCTGCAGTTCCTGCAGAAGAGGTGAGCGGATGGGAGGCGGTGTGCACACGTGGCGTGTGCCAGGCTTCCAGGACGGCTCACCTTTAGACGAGGTCCGTGAAGGTGCAGAGCCACAGCTGCTGCGAGAGGCAAAGACAGAACACATTGAGAATGGGAATGATGAGAACGCCCTGGTCCCATGGGGATGGATCTTCCTTCCACCCTTCACCCCCTAGGATCCCCACTGTCCCTCCATAGGTGCAGCGCCCTATTGTTCCCACGTTGGTAGGCACCTGATGTCCGTGTCCCTCCAGAACACAGAGGTGAACACGCCGCCTCCGAATGTGATGGTGTTAGAATGGGGCTTTTGGAGGGACCTAGATCGTGAGGGGACGCCCTAAAGGACAGGTTCCTGCCCTAGGAAGGCCCCTGGAGCTTTCTCCTGGGGAAGGACCAAAAGAAGGAGCCCGCCTGAGACCAGAGGAGGCTGCCCCTCTGGCTACCTGACCTTAGACGCCCAGCGTTTAGACTGTGATGCAGGAATCACTCCTCAGCCAGCCAGCTGGGTGTCTGTCAGCGCAGCCTGGATGAATAGGCACGCGTTGGAACTCCCGCCTGCCTGGCACACCTCCTCCTCCCCTTTGGGGTGCTGCTTCCCACCTAGAAGTGCTTTCATCCCTTCGTCCTTGGTGCACTTCAGTCCATGCCTCCAGACCCGGCGTCAGCATCACTGTCTCTGAGCTGGGTTGGCCCTCTCCGGCCACCCCATGTGGACATGACTTCCCTGCAGCCAGGGACTGTGAGGAGCCAGGGGAGGACAAAGACCCAGACGGGGCTCTGAGGGGCAGTGTGGGCACCTCTGAGCCCTGAGGACAAGCCAGGTCACCCCTGTGGACTCTGTCAGCACAGACCCCTTTGAAGAGAAAGCTTGCCTCACTCTGTTTCCTCCGAAGTCAGAACACTGCATTTATTAACATTTCAAATATTTCTTAATGTTTGTGTATCTTCATAAGAAGCTGCTTTTGTTTGTCTGTTCTCTTATGTGGTGTTGTTGGTAGGAGGGCATCAGAGCCAGACTTCAACTGCAGATCAATCTGGGGGCAATGGGACCACCGCCCTCCCCACCATTCTGAGTCCAGAGGCTGTTGTGTGAATAAACATTTACAATGGCTAAGAACGCATCTATGCCCTGCCTATATTTGTGAGATAACATACATGAGTTGGTTTGGAAGGGGGTGAGGGGGATTCTGCAAAGGAGGTGAAACCCCATCTCCTGGGCATTCCGCCTGTTCACTCCAAAAGCTCGATGCCAGCCCCAGCTCCTGGCCCTGCCGCTGTGGGCCCCAGGCTCCCCAGGAGCTGCGAGTCCAGGGGTGTCTGTGCCTGCCGCGTAGAGTGAGATCCAGAGCGATCTCTTTTCACACTCACCCATCTGCCACCGCCTGCCTCTCAAAGAGCCACTCAGACACGTTTTTTCAAGAGTCCTGGCTGCCAGGAAAAAAAAAAAATATTTTGAAAATGAAGTAGAAACAAAAGATAAATGAGTCCCTGCCTAGTCCCCTCAGGCAGGGTCAGAGGCAGGGGCGAGGCCACGAGCTCTGGCCCCCAGGCTGCCCTCCCCTGTCACCCCCCCACCCCCCACCCCGGGGACCACTGGGAAGGAGCCCTTTGGTGCCGCGGGTCACTGTGGGAGCTATTCAAGGACTTGAAGAAAGAAACCGAGTGCCTGGGTGCCTCGCATGAATTGTCCTTGTTTTGTTTCCATTTGGCTTCAGTAATTACGCCTTTGATATTGCCATGCATTCACCGTGGACACTGGGCCTGCTTTGTTCTCCGCAATAGGCAAGTGGTCCAGCGATGCTCTGGAGGGGGTCCAGGTTCCCCAGCAAGAGAAGGGGGACACGCCGCTCACAAATTTAGGGTGCAGGGAGCTGACTGATGCAGCTTTGTGTTTGAGGACTGGGCACCATGCCAGAACAGGAGGCAACTCTCAATGTACCTTTTGCTGAAATTAGCTTTTATTTTTATTTTTTAATCCTCACCCTAGGATATGTTTATTGATTTTAGAGAGAAAGGATGGGAGAGAGAGAGAGAGAGAGAGAGAGAGAGATACTCTAATGTAAGAGAAGAATAGCCATCAGTCACCTCCTGAACACGAACACCTCCCAACTGGGCATCAACCCACAGCCTGTGGACATGCCCTGACAGGGACTTGAACCTGGGACCTATTCAGAGCCTGAGATGATGCTCCCACCAGCTGAGCCAGCAACTGGATCTGAAAATACCTTTTATTCTGAATCAAAATCCACAGCCTGGTTTGCTGGTTCCTTTTCTTCTCCTCCCCTCCTCCTCCTCCACCTCTTCTCCTTCTCCAATTTCCTCCTTCTCCTCTCCTCCTCCTCCTCTCCTCCTCCTCTTCCTTCTTCTTTTTCTTTCTTTCTTTCTTTCTTCTTCTTCTTCTTCTTCTTCTTCTTCTTCTTCTTCTTCTTCTTCTTCTTCTTCTTCTTCTTCCTTTTTTTTTTTAGTTCCTTTTTAGTACCTTCAATGCTAAAACAGAGAAAACTAGAGTGCTCACTAAATAACCAACACATTGTTAGTTTCTCCCACTCCTCTTAAGCCAATGATCTGCTGCATCTGAACTTGGCCGAGTGATTGTCAAGTTCAGATGCAGCAGATCATTGGCTTAAGAGGAGTGGGAGAAACTAACAATGCTTGAGAGGTACCATCCATTGTTCGCTGGCCCTTGCTTTGCTGTTTGGAGCCATTTCAGGGTCAAGTTTGTGACTCAGATGACCTTGGGGCCACATTTCCCCACCACCTGGTCCCACTGTGGAAATCATAGACTGTGACCTGGGCTTAATACAAAGCCTGTCTATGTATTTTCTGACTCAATAACAATAGTAGGCATCTTTACAGTATAAGTATTACATGGTGTATTTTAGAAAGAACTCAATAACAATACTAGGCATCTTTAGAGTATAGGTATTACATGGTGTTTATAAAGGTGGAGACTGCTCCTCAGAAAGGTGAGGGTATATACAAAGTCACACAGTGCCTGGGGTGAGAGATGAACTCAGAGTGACCGACCTTTGAGTCCCAGGATTCTCTCATCATTCCAGCTGGTATCAACTGCAGCTCCTTAGCAAGGAGAGTACCTGGTTCTAAAAGGCACTCAGTCAATTTTTGCAAAGTCTGGATAGAACTATTAATTGGAAACCAACTTGAAGACCTGATCTCATCGCTTTCTAACTAAGGAATCGAGCCAGACTTTGCAAGGATGTGTGTGTGTTTGTTTTTTAGACAATATTTAGGGCAGGTGGTGCTCCATTGAAAGACTGACAGAGCAAGTAGGCATGCCATCTTTTACCCACTTCAAGGCTCAACAAAGTGGCTTTCGGCAAATTCATTCACTTCTGTAAGGTGTGGTTTCCAACATTGCAAAATGAGCCTGGGAACATTTAATGAGAATGATAAAGTGCTGGCTATCACAAATATAGTATGTGCTAAGTCCTATCTTGTATTTTTATTTTATAGGACGCATATTATGAACAGGATAACATTCACAGATATCACTCCTTGTCATCACACACATTAAGAATCCAATAACTAGCCCAACACCCCCCCCACCCCCCAATTTCCTTCTTCCTACAGGAATCTTTCCCAGTTGGGAGTAAGGACGAGTGGGTGGATATGTTAAGGGCTGAGAGAGCTGAAGGAGACAGAAAGGCAGAAATGGAGCCATATGGACTGGGGAAGAAAACGAGATGTTTCTGTTTGCTTATTGGATGGAGAGGCATTTAAAGGGGGGGCACTGAGTGAAAGGCAGAAAGAGGGTGGAGACGGGAGAGGATGGCATTTGGTAAATGGCTCGGTGACTATAATCAAAGACTTTTCAATAGTTTGCAAGACAATTGAGTTATCCTTTCATTATTTTTGGTTTTTAAACTTCTTAGACACTATAAGACTTCCCATCTGAACTGTGTGTGGCCACCCAAATAGGGCTTAGTTATTACCTATCACTTTGTGACCAGAGCATTTATAGTAACAATCACATAGTTTTATGCCTGGGTACGGAGAAGGCCTTACCTCAAGAGGCCCACATTTTTTCATCTGTCTTTTGTCCAAATCAAGAATGGGCAGGTCAATTGATATACAGAGAAATTCCCCCAGTTCTACAGAAGAATAGTCATGGGCTCACTCAGCCTAGAGAAACTAGCAAGCCATCCTGACTTGAGCTCCACAAAGGTTCTCTGTGCCCAGGTATCAGCCGAGCGGTCCTCAGCTGGCTGGCCGGCTTCAGGGATGAGATGGTAAAGTAGGATTTTAAGGAAACACATCTTAGTAAACAACATCTGGAGGAAGACAAGAAGGAACGGGAATAGAGTCGGGCATCACCCATGCAATGACAGATTGCATCTTTAATAAGCAGGCGCTTAATTAGAAAAGTAATTTGTAAGAGACACTAATGGAATGTGAGTATTCAACTTTGACCAACACACTTGCTTTGACGTCTAGGCTCTGTCACACATTGAGGTTTGTGTTCCCAGCCGTATACGCACCTCCCTCCCCACCCCCCTTCCCCCGTCTGTGAGCTCTCTGGGTGCTCATGACTGTGCCGGTTGCAAGAAAAACACTGAATATTCCCAAGAAGCTAGACTTCAGCTCTGCCAATGTCCCTGTCCCCAGCAGAAGGCTAATGAGGAGGTGAGGAAAGGGGCTGGGGACTGGAGAAGGGGAAGGTGTCCCATCCATGCAGTCATGGTGTGTGTCAAATCAGTGTTACCAGAAGGAAGTCCTGAGTGTTGTCAGGAAAGCATGCCTGTCAATCAAGGGACCAGGAGAATTACAGACACCAAGGAAATGAAGCGCAGCCCAGGGCTGAGTGTGGTAACAAGACAGGAAGCTGGATTCACTATGGATGGGATAGGGGGCTAGGACAGGGCAGCTCAAGCAGTGGCTGCATAATCAAATATGATTTTTAAACATATGGATGCCAGGACCCCACACCACACTGTAGGTCTGGGTGGGAGCTGATCATTAACTTTCCTCAGAAATTTCTTGAAAAATCTGATGTTACTGTTGGCAGGACACCACTTGGAAAATCATTTTCCTAGGAAATGACAGAGCGGTAGGAAGAGCAGGCGGCTGAGCCAGTAGTTCTGTAAACTCGGAAAAAGGCTGAGTCAAAACTAACTGAAATAAGGGAAGGGGCCCCAGAGAGAGGAGATGCAGGAAGGCTCCCTGGGAAAAGATGGGAAGGAGTCAGGGAGAGAGAAGGAGGAAGAAACTCCACATGGAGGGCTATGGCCTCAATGAGCACAGCAGGGATCAGCCTGACAGGGCCCATGGGGACCCAGAGAAGGTCCATGAGTTTAGAGCTTGGAGTGGGGGGAAGGGGGCTGAGGACAGGCAGGTAAGGGTGATGCTGGGCAGGTAGCAAGGAGCTTATAAGCCTTTTATGCAAAGAAGATTGGAGGGCATGAAAGAGTTCCGAGGAGCGCAGGTGGTCAGGGTAGGGTTGTGAAAGATCTTCATGGCTGCCCCCAGAAAATGGGATGCCGATGGAGGCTGAGGGGTGCCTTTTGTGCTCATGGAGGGCACCAGGCAGGGGCTGGACTCAGTCTTCTCCCCATTAAATGGGAGTGTCCTTGCACTAGAGATAAAGACTCTGGCCCACCAGACGAGGAGACTTGGATAGCTGAAGAGAGGCTCTGAGCCTCAGAACCTCAGAAACTCCATGGCGAATTCCTGAGGGGCTTGAGAGAAACATCGGGGTACACCTGCATCTATCACACATCCTGGCCGCTTGGCAAGCAGCCGTGTGAGGTTCCCCTGGTCCCTGGGACAGACCACTGAAAACATGGTGACTCCAAACAATGCAGGATGGTTTCCTTACAATGCTAGAGGTTAAAGGTCCTAAGGTCATGGTGTCATTGGACCACATTTCTTCTCAAGGCTCCAGGGAATAGCCCATCCTCTTGCCATGTCCAGCTCTCAAAGGATGCCTGCGTTCTTGGTCCTTGGTCTACTTCTGACAATGGCATCACTCTGACCTCTGACCTCTGCTTCTTATGTCTTATCTCCTTCTTTTATAGAGATGTTGGTGATTACTTTGGGCCCACGGGATAATACCACCACCTGAGAGCCTTCATTTCATCACAGCTGCAAAATCACTTTTGCCATAGTGGGTAGCACATTTGCTTATAAGTTTTAGCAATTAGGAGGTGGGCAAATTTGGGGGCCTCTGCTCTGCAAATCACAGTAACAAAATGTACAGGTGATCTGTTAAGGGCATAACTTACAACACAATTGAAGACAAGGGTCAGAAGAGGGAAATTAAGAAGGGAAATAGCACAATGAAATTAAATCCCTTCTGTGCACTAAAGTGTGCCTTTCTCTTAAAAATAACTCAGGAGGATAGGTTTAGTGAGAATCCTCTCTACAGTGACTGATGTAATGATTTTATATCTTCTTCATTTATTTCATTTGGAAATCCTCCTTCCAATCTCCCTTTTTCCCCTCCTCCCTTCCTCCTTTCCTTCCTCCCTCTCTTCTTTCCCTCTTTTCTTCCTTCCTTCTTGCCTCCCTTTTTCAGATACCTTTTCAATGGGCTTTGATTTCAAAATTTCAGAAATAACATGCAGACAGCCAAGTGATAGGCTCTGAAACATTTTTAAAAACTTATTTTCCAAAAATATAAATGTCTTAGAATCTCCCTGAATCATCTTAATTTTGCTTGCATTAAAAACAAACAAGCGTAACCCAAGGACACAGACAATAGGTGTTAAAGGTGTGGGTGGAGGGAGGAAGAATGGGGGAGGATAATAGGGGGTAAAGGGGACATATGTAATACTTTCAACAATAAAGATTTATTAAAATAAAATAAACAAACAAGCAAAAACACTAAAATTTTGGACTTTATCTTTTCATTCCTTACCTCTGCTGGTCTCTTCCTTTTGAGATCTACTTTTGTGTGCTTCAAAGGACTTATTTTTTTCCATGGGAAATTTTTTCCTACATTTCATAAAGAATGAGATGTTTTTATATTTGCAGTTTGCATGAGTTTGTGTATATGTTTGTGTGCATGTGTTTTAAGCCTGAAAACAGTTCCTTTCTTTCAATATGTCAATGAATCCCCGCAGTTACCTTTCATGGGAAGTGTGTTCTACTTCTAAAATATTTTTGCTAAAGAAAATAGGGCATTGCCTGCTTTCCCTGCAGTCCAGGCGTGCTTTTCAAGATAGGAGAGGAGTGTGGCCACAGGATGAATCTGATTATTTTTATTTCTGTGGTTTTGGAGAAACTATGCAAACACTTGCACATGTGGCAAGCTATTCCTTGTTACCTGGACGTCTTGGAGGCTGAAAATGTATCATATCCCTGTGAGGACAGTTAACACACTTCAGCTCTTTGCCAGGTAATGGGAAAGGACAAAGATGATGGGAACATAGGGTTATTTGAACAAGCAAGTCGGATGCCCACGGGGAGATGGTGAGAACACTGAGACTGGTTTATAGAGCCTATGGCTTTGTCCTAAATACGAATGTCATCCCTGGTGAGCCAGCTTGACCGAAAACAGAACAGCATTTGAGCAGATGAGGTGCAGTATGGGGACAGAAAGCAAGGCATTCGCCAGTATCCAGGGTAATTATGCTCTTATTTACAGACTAGATGCCTAGACAATGTGTAGTCATTGGTATCCTCTACCCCCCAGCACTCTTCCTTGGAGAGAGAGAGGCCATGGGATGGAAACTGTAAGCCTTCTTTCAATTATTTATTTTTATAAATGCTAATCAATTCAATACTCTGAGTAACTATATTCCCATGGGGCAAGGTCTGAGCTTTACCGGTTAACCAGCAGGCAGAAGCTAGTCATCATGAATGAAGAGTACGGGCCATGCACTGGGATAAGAAGAGCTTGGAGGGTGTGAGGGGTGGGGAACAAGCAGGGAGTCTGGTCCCAAGGAAGAGAGAAGGCTGGGATGAAGGTGTCACTCACATCTGTGCTTTCTGGGGGGACCTGAGGACAAAGACAGGCTTCTTGATCATAAAGGATGTCCCTGAAGAGCTATTTGTCATGGCCAAGGGCCCTTTGCTTTCTCCCTCCAAGGACTCCATCCTCACACCTTTCACATGGGACTGCAGGATGGGGTTATGATAAAAGTTGCTCTTGAGCCTGGCCAGGGTGGCTCAATGGCCACAGTTGAACCAGGAAGTCACAGTTCAATTCCCAGTTAGGACACATGCCCAGGTTGTGGGCATGATCCACAGTGTGGGGCATGAAGGGGGCAGCCAATCAATGATTCTCTCTCATCATTGATGTTTCTATCTCTCCCTCTCCTTTCCTCTTTGAAATCAATAGTTGGGATCCTCTTCATGTCTGGGTCTGGATCTGGAGCCCATTGAGTTCCAGGCTGTGGTTAGTGCTGGTCCTCGGCAGATCTTTGAATGTTGGACTGACCCAGAATAAGATAATCAGTCTTCTCCTCTATGCTGCCTCTTTCTAGCTTTCAATGCCATCTCCTAGCTTTCAATGCCATCTCTTTGTCCATAATTCCCAGGTATACATTTCCAGCCTGCCCACACCAGTAAGCACCAAATGTGTATAAGTCGCTGCCAACCTGACATCTATTGGTGTCTAAAAGGCATCTCTCACATAGCTAGTCAAAGCAGGCCTCTCCACCCCAGCTCATGGTCCTCCCTCCCCTATGCTTTCTCTCCTGGCCATTAGCATTCATTGAGTTGCTCAAGCCCACACATCTGGGAAGCATGCTGCATCTCTTCCATTTTCTAACTCTGCAAAACATCAGGAAATGATGTCAATCCTACCTTCAAATTGTATTTCAAATCCGCTCTCCTTGCTTCATTCCTACTGTTATCAATCTAGTCCCGGCCTGAGACACTTCTTGTTGGGGCGACTGCAATCAGCTTCTAGCTGGTCTTCCTCTTTCCACTTACACCCCCTGCCATCCCTTCTCCATACAGCACCTTGGGGGGTGGGGGAGACTTTTCAAAGTGCATCACTGTCCTACTTAAACCCTGGAAAACTTGCTGTTGTGGTTAGGACAGTACTCAAATTTCTTACCATGCTCTGTGTGGCCCTAACAGGCCTGGCCACTGCCTTCCTTTCCAAATGTCCCTTCAACATGCTTATGATTATCAAACCACACTGAATATCCCTTCTCTTCTCTTCTCTTCTCTTCTCTTCTCTTCTCTTCTCTTCTCTTCTCTTCTCTTCTCTTCTCTCTTCTCTTCTTCTTCTTCTTCTTCCTCCTCCTCCTCCTCTTTCTTCTTCTCTCTTCTTGCTCTCTCTTTACCACATCTAAGCCCCCATAAAATTTTTGTAACTACTATTCTCTTTGCTTAAAAATTGTAGTTTTCAGATATTTATGTATTTGTGCCTTTTTTAAATCATAAATGTCTTAGGGAAAATATATAGCATTTGCCTAATAAACTCCTTCTGAGTCAATCCACCCTCCAGAGTAATTCTCTATTAAATCACATTTTTCTGTTCTTACTCTCAGATTTCCTGGCATTACTTTCATTGTGTATTTGCTTATTTGTTTATTATTTTTCTCTCTTTAGTGACTGCTGATCTCCTTGGCCTTGCATGCCTCACTTACCATGATGGTCCCAGTACGTCACTTTATGGTGACCAACTTATCCTGATTTGATGGGGACTTTCCTGGTTTGAGCACTGAAAGTACCATGTCTTAGGAAACTACTCCGTTAGCAAACCAGGACTGTTGGCCACCATACCTCGAATGTCACATAGTAGGTACTCAATAAACATTTATTTACACAATGCAAATGCATCATGATTTCACAACTAAAAGCAAAATAAAATCACCTTGGATGGCCAAAGCTATATAAGACAAACACATTGAGGGGCACCTTCTCACACAAAGGAAAGGATGGGTTCACAACCATAAAATGAGGTCAGGTCAGGAAACAAGAGTATGAGTCTACGAGAAGAACCAATCAGAGTTCTTGAAACTGAAAAGATAATTATTTCAAAACTAGTGTTACCAGTAGCAGCAGCAGTAGGAACAGTGGCACTAGCAGCAGTGGTGTTACTAGTAGCAGCCGGTGGCCAGCACCAGCAGAAGTCAGCGACCTCATTGGGCCACAGTAGTAACAACAGCAGCAATGGTATTAGCAATAATGACAGTAATACAAAGAGTAGTCATTAGAGTAGAATCAATGGACATAACATTAGTAATATTAGTAATAATGAGAGTATTAAAGACAGTAACAATAACAACAGGCACAATAGTACTAGTAACTATTCAGTCAATGGTGAAGGAATGTCACAAGTCTTCTAACTGGTTTGATTATCTCCAGTTCCAGACACAGCCATAGTTTGACACCTCCGGACAAAATTAAGAGCGAATCAGATCAATGACAGTTTGTAAAACAATAAATGTATTTAAAGGTGCTTCCGGTAGTTAATGCCCACCAAAAGAAATCAAATTGAAAATCAGGACAGTGCTCTCTGCTCAGAAGTGCTAAGAAACACCCAGCTGTGTGCCCAACATGAGGAACCCGATTTCCTCGCTCAGGAAGAGCTGGGACAACTGCCAGGTGGCTGACCTGCTGGAGGCAGCTGCCCAAGTTAGGACTCAGCCCATCCCTGAGCAGCTGGCTGTCCTGCGGGGCACTGGTGTATCCTCCAAGCTGGACCGAAGAGCAGTCAGTCCCCGGCGGTGTCCGCAGGCCACACCTCTCCCTCCGCCTATCCCACCTGGCTCATGCCAATGCTCTCCTTAATCCCCCGTCAAGTGCGAGCTTGCAGACGATGACAGAGTGTGGAAGGAAATGAAGGGAAGGAGGGTCCTTGGCTCCATAGGAACTCTGGCTTTCCAGGATGCCTCTCTTCCGGCCTGAACAGCGGCTAGGGGCGCCCACAGACCTAGTGAGGCCAGCAGGCCAGTCGCTCCCTGTGCCCCACTCAACTGGCCAGCAGCTGGGGGCTTGGAAAGAGCCTCTGGCAGCCCCCAGTGATGTCAGGGAGAGACCTCTGCTTTCTAACAGAACACATTCAGAATTGTTTGTGACAGCGGTGCCTCCGCCCCAGCAATTATTCAATTCTTCTGGAATGTGGAGTGTTGGCACGAGGCGCTGGGCTGGGCGGCCACGGCAAGTTTGCTCTCTTCTCTCCTGCACAGGACATCTCCCTACCTGGACCTGCAGAAGGGGCCAAAGTCCCTCGGAGACATGCGTCTGCATTCTGGCAGAGATGAGACCAAGCCCAGCGGATATGCTGAGCGCCCAAAGATGCCTGTCTATCAGGAAGACACTCAATGGGCAGCTACCCAAGGCAATGGGCTTGAGATCCATTCACTCTCTGCCTCTGGCTCTGCCTTTTTTTTTTTTTTAAAGATACTAAAACTGGAAAGCCAGATCCATTAAACAATTCATACTTTGATTTTCAAAAGACAACAAACATCTCCTCTGGGCAGAGCAAGCATGCCTCTTCTTGCCTCTGAGCTTCAGGCCCCACAAGGTCCACATGCTGAAGGGTGATCTAACCAGCTTTCAAGGCAAAGCAAGTGCTCCTTGCCTCCACGGTTCTATTCAATAGCTTTCCCGCCATCGAACACGCAGAGACCTATCATGTAACCTTGATGCATACCTCTGCCAAATGAAGAATCAAAACGTCCTATTCACGGGGCCTACGCAGGGACACGGATGTCCCCAGCACAAGACGTGACCCTGAGTAGATGCTCAAAACCATGTGTCAAAAGAGAGAGGGAGTTTTGCTAAGTGAACAAGACAATGAGTCATAGAAGTGAAGCAGAGAAGGAAGTCGTAGTCAATACGGTTTAGCACTTCCACGTCACTGCTGAGAAGGGGCCTCATGCAGGGGCAGGAGCTGGCAGAACAGGCATTGAACTGAGTCTCCAAAAACCTGTGTCTTCCAGCCACAGGTTAACCGGAAAGGCTGCCTCCCACTGAAGAGCCCTGGAGATCCTCCTCTCTCCCCGTTCTTTTTAGTCTTTTCTTTTGGATAATAGTGTGATAACAGCATGAAATGTGCAGCCCTTTGACCACTCCTGATTCCCCTACAATTTTTGAGGAATAATGATGGCAATGGTATCAGTGCAGCTAAGAGTATGGTCCATGGACGGGCACCCTCGGCATCCTTGGGTAGTCTATCAGACTCCCTGGATGTATTTTAACCAGTTTTCTGGATGATTCTGATGTATGCTATGTTTGAGGACCGCTGAGCTAGACCAAGGCAGTGAGGTGCCCAATGCATGAGAAAGTACCCAGAGCCCTGACTGCGAGGGCTGAGGACCAGTGCAGGGGTTATTGGTGGACTGCGCACTCCCTTGTCTGTCCTCTGAATAGCAACTTAGAAAGTGAGCTTTTCTCTTTGCCAGTCTTGCTATTCAAGGTGGCCATGAGACTGAATCTCACCAGTGAGATATACATGGAAATCTACTGGGATTCTGGGAAAGCTATTTCTCTCCTGATCATAAGAAGGCCCAGGAGGACATATGCCATGCCCGTGTCAACTTTTGTCCCTGACTCTGAAAGCAGTGTGTGAGGGTCTGGTGCTTGTGTCCTGCAGTCATCTCGCATGCAAGAGGAGAAAGTCAAGGGAATCACGGAGACTAGCCTAGCACAACAATGCCAAATAACCTCTGTGTGCCCTTGATAGGGAAGAACAAGAGTCATATAAAAAAGTTACACATTTATTGTTAAAGCGATCATGTTGCTAAAAAGTGTTTTCCTCCACAATAACCATGGCATAATAAAATGGAGTATAAATTCCTCATAACTTGCATTAAAATAAAATCAACTCATAGCTTAATTGCTGGCAGTAGAGGCAAAGATTATGCAGCAAGAGGAAAAGAGGGAAGGGAGTGAAGACTGACAAGGATGACCTTGGAGAGTTGTACACTCACTTCCTGGGGCCACTGTAGCAAAATGCCACCAACTGAGCAGCTCAAAATAACAGAAATATATTCTCTAGCAATTCTGGAGGCCAGAATTATGAAATCAAAGTGTCAACAAGGTTGGCTCTTCCTAAAATATCTAGAGAAGAATCTGTCTCATACCTTTTGTTATGGATTGACTTGTGTGTGTTCCCAAAAGTTGGTCAAGTACTGACCTCTCGGGACTATGAATGTGACATTATTTGGGAACAGAACTTTTGCAGATGATCAAGATAAGTGGATATCAGTAGGATAGACCATAATGCAATGTGACTGTGTCCTCATACAAGCAGGAAATGTGGACACAGAAACAGACATGCATAGAGAGACAGCACTGTGAAGTCATGGGACTTGGAACTACAAGCCAAGGAACACCTGAGTGTGCCAGGAGCCAGGATAGTGATGGACAGAGTCTCTCTCCCAACCTAGTGAAGAACCCATCCCCTTTAGTCCCTGGTTGTCATTAGCAATCCATGGCATTCCTTGGTTTGTAGACACGTCACAACCATGTCTGCCTTCATCTTCACATGGCCTTCCCCTTTGTGTCTCTGTGTCTCTCTTTACTCTTACAAGGACATGCATTGTTGGATATAGGGCCCATTTTCATTCTAGGATGATTTGAACTCTGAGATCCTGAATTCTCTCTGCAAGAGCCTCTTTATAAATAAGGTTCCATTCACAGGTACCAGGGTTAGGACTTGTGCCTATCTTTTGGAGAGGATAGAATTCAATCACCCTAAGGCATTACTATTCTAGTGGGGAACACGATTTCATGGTTATAAATGTATATTGCACAGCACCTTGTATACTCAACCACAATCTCTGAAAGGGGGCGGGGACAGAGGGATGGGACTGGGCAAAGGTGATTGACTCTGAGCTTTTCCTTTAACTTTGATTGCCCAGGAAGCTCCCAAGGAAAGGTACGCATTTCACCTGGTCAGATTCTGGAGAAGTTCGCATGTCTCTGTAGACCTCCTTCCACCTCTAGCTTTGCTTGAAGCAGCCATTGACCCTGAGACTCAAAGGATAAAAATCAGCACAACACATGGACGGGCTCATTTTTCTTCCTTGCTGTGGACCTAGCCAGTTTCACTTTTGAGCCCCTTCCTAAGTATGACATCTCAGTGACAGATTAAGTCAATTAAGTTGAGAGCTCCTGGAGGGTGAATAATAGACTGGGGTAAGGATACCGGGTTGGTGGCAAAGCTTTGCTTCTGATTAGCCCCCGGAGCTTTGTAGGACTCTGGGCTGGGTGGGCCTTCACTCTTTCATGTGTAAGAAGCAGGGGTGGGCTGGCTCACATCTCCAGTCCCATCCACGCCACCATTCTTTGAACATGCTCCTTTCAGAATTTGGACAGAAGTTGAGTCATGGTCTTTTTATGCACATGATCAGTATGGAGATTTATGGAGACACTTGCTTTTTATACAGCAGGAGAGGAAGCACACACAGGCACGCACACACAGACCCACACTGCACACAATAGCAGCAGTGAGCCTTTGCCAGCTTCCCATACATTTATACAGCGACAGCAGACACACTGCCACCAGACTGCAATGAGGGAGAGAGCCTCTGTCAATATTTACTGAGACAGAAATGGTAACGCAGCCTGTTTTCAGCTTCCTTCACTCAGCAAACACGTGGAAGCCTCAGTCTCTGCCTCACTCGCCCAGCACTGGAGACAGAGGCATGGTCCAGACTCGAGCCTGACTACAGAGCTCTGGGCCCATCTGTGAGGTGGACACATGGCACAGCAAGGGGTCACATTGCTAGGATGCTATGACAGTGTGAGTGCTAAGTGTTGTGACAGCTCTGAGGCGTGAAAGCACCAACCTCAGCCCTGCAGCCCCTCAGAAAGGCCCCTGAGCCCAACCTGAAGGATTGAAGGACGTGGAGGAGAGTGAGGTGTGGGTTGGCCCATAGCTACCTCAAGTTCAAGGCAATTTGAACTCTACAGCTTCTTGACCTGTAGGTGAACCGCAGTGAAGCAGGACACTTCTAAGGCTTTTCTGTTGACTGAGCTCCACCTATCTGGATCTCTCCCAAGGTCTCTGATGATCAATCATTTCCACCAGTTATCTCCATGGAGCCGAATCACCCTCCGAAATGCTCAAGCCAGCCCGCAGAATGTCATCCCAGCCTGGGCCATCCTGCTAGTCAAGGTTCTTGGGTTTCCTGTTGACTTCGTCGATGTCACATCACACCACGCATCACAGTCCAACAGGACATGCAGACCCAATTTGGAAGTGGCTTTACCTGTTTTAAGTGGAGGGGTGCCACGGGGGTTCTGAAAAACATAGCCATCAGCCTGACCCCAGTGGTCACACATGTTTATATTCTGGGAGTTGGTATGGAGATGGGCCCTGAGATATGGAGTCCAGAGAGTCTATATCATCACTCTGCTCCTGCAGCTGTGGGCCCGGGCCTCCACCTCTCCCTGTGTAACCTGGAGCTGGCTCTTTCTGGTCTAATCGCCTCCTGGGAGCAAATACCAGGGAAGCAACATAGAGTCTTGTATATTCACAACCGGCTTCACTGAGGCCAAGAGAGTGCACTGTGAAGAGGTGGACTGAGACGTCAGGAGACCCAAGTCCCATCAAGGTCCTCAAGCGACCCTTCCACCCAGTCCCACTTCTCAGGGCCTCCATATCCACCACATTCACATGCAGTCTGGCCCAGATCCAGGCCCTCAGTGACCGCTCTGTCCCCAGGACATACTGGGGGGCTGTAAGAGCCTGTCCACTTCTTTGCCCTTAAGGATTATCACCTCCTCTGTGTAGGAGACATGACATCTTTTGAAAGGGCACACACAAGGGACAGCACCTGGCATCTCGTCCCTTGCTCTGAGGGTGTGCTGCACCTAGAGTCTCTGGTGTCCTAAGACCAGTGCTGGGCATGGTCCTGGGGCTGTGCTGGAGGCCCAGAAGCCAGGGAAGTCTGTCCACATGGATGGTGTCTGTGGGAGCCATTACCTGTGATATTTCCATTCCCCACTGTTCACCGGGGCACTGGGAGGCCAGGCGTGGACATCTGACTCTGCTCCCGTGGGATGTGGGCTTGCAGCAGGGCTGGGCAGAGGTGGTCTAGACCCTCTGTTCTTCAGAGCCCCAGCCCCTCACAGAGTCAATGGGCAGTAGCCTCCTGGGTCCCTCCAGTCTCCATCGTGGAAAGTGCATTTCTCTCAGAACATAGGCATTCTCTTCTATCGAGCATTTGGGGCGGGCTGAACATCTCTGACAACGAGCCCAGAGCTTCCTAGCAAAGCCATTTCACTTGGTAATTGGCTCAGTACTAAATGCTTTTAGTGCTTCTGAGTTCATCTCTCGCTGCATTATTTTCCCAGGGCCATTCATTTTTAGCACAATATGGCTGGCGTGCCCACGCTGTAATAGGACCTCTGCAACACGAGGGCATGTGTTACAATGCCTTATTTTCTGTCATGGAGATTTAATCAAATTCACTAAGTTGCAGAACCATAATAGGGATTTTCAATAATATATGTTAAAAGGGTTTTCATGGGGTGCCTTGTAACACGTGAATAACTTAGATGGGCTGCGGTTGGTACATCCACCAAATAGCGCATGAAATACCTAAGGGAGCCTGCACCAATCTGCTAGGCCAGCAGGATCTGGACAGAGCAGGACCCTTCTTGCAGGGTAGGCCAGCAGGACTAGACCAGCTGTGTGATAAACTTTCTAAACAGAGGGTATCTTATCACAGGGTAGAAATAGTCATCACCCTTTGGGTTCTCTAAAATCTAAAAAGAGTATGGCCCTGACCTGTTGAGCTCAGTGGATAGAGCTTCAGCCTGTGGACTTGAAGGGTCCCAGGTTCGATTCTGGAAAAGGGCATGTACCTTGGTTGCAGGCATATTCCCAGTAAGGGGTATTCAGGAGGCAGTTGATCAATGTTTCTCTCATCGTTGTCTCCAACTCTCTATCCCTACCCCTTCCTCTCTGTAAAAAGTCAATAAAATATATTTTAAGAAATAAAAATAAAACGAGTAAGAAATAAACATAGATTGCAGATGAGCTCCTTGAACTCTTCACCATTTACAATCTTCGACCTGCTGCGGCATTCTTGTTTGTTCTTGTTTGGCAAGCTCTTATAAGAACTCTGTCAGGATCAAAATGCCTATAATTTAGTCCAAAGAGACTCACTTATTAATTAAGTGAATAGAAAATGGCCTGGCTCATGTCTTGCAAATCGAAATGGTATCTAGCTCATTTTCCATCTGTCTGTCCCCACAGCACACCTGTCCACGTCCTCTGCTTCTCATTGCTATGTCTGTCTTTTCCTGGATCTTAAATATTCAGGTAATGAGAGGTAGCAAAGCACTATCAGAGAGGGACTAGGAGCTCCTGAATGATCCCCTGGCAACAGATGAGACTGGAGGAGGACAACCCTTCCTACCTAGCTCCTCTCTGTAGCCAAATCACACTGCACCAGCCAACTACGAGATGGAGCAGACATTGTCGGAATATCAAGCCAGATATTTTTTAAATATATTTTTACTGATTTCAGAGAGTAAGGGAGAGGGAGATAGAAACATCAATGATGAGAATCGTGGATTGGCTGCCTCCTGCACGTCCCCTACTAGGAAACAAGCCCGTAATCCAGGCATGTGCCCTTGGTCAGAATTAAACCCGGGGCCCTTCAGTCTGTAAGCTAGAGCTCAAGCCCAACATTCTTAAAGTTCAGCTGCACTGTGTGCACGAATCTGTTAGGTAAGTTCTGACCTCATTGGAATGACATGTGACCAGTTATCTGCAGCCACCATGCTACTGTTAGTTCTTATTTAATATATTTTTATTGATTTTTTTACAGAGAGGAAGGGAGAGAGATAGAGAGCCAGAAACGTCAATGAGAGAGAAACATCGACCAGCCGCCTCGTGCACACCCCGCACCGGGGATGTGCCCGCAACCAAGGTACATGCCCTTGACCGGAATCCAACCCGAGACCTTTCAGTCTGCAGACCGATGCTCTACCACTGAACTAAACCAGTTTTGACTACCGTTAGTTCTTTATTCAAGCCTATTCATGACTGGCCCTTCTACTGCCATTGAGCCCTCATGTTGTCATTTTAGAGATTCACAGAATTATAATGGACAGCTCAGGATTCTGTTATTTTACCAGTTCTTTTTCAATCATTAATTAAATACTTATCTTACTTACCCTCTGCCCAGTGTGCTGACTGTAGTTCCTTGGAGGCAATGATCCCTCCTTTCCTGTGCCCCACTGTGTCCATGGAGATAATGGCTGTAAGAAGTAAGCTCCAGCAAGACCTGCTGAACTCAACTCAGCAACACTCAAGCTCCTTGCCTGTGCCTTGGGACAGATAACGGTACAAATAGCCCTGAGACTGATAACACAATGAATCAAGAGTAATGATGGCATTTAAAGGGATATGAAAGCATAAAGCACCATGATAAATCCTCGCCAACTGGTCCAGCAGAAGGGGTGGGCCCATAGAACAACCCTGTGTGGGAGAATGACCAGAATAGCAGTGCGCATTCCATTGACAAATAAGAAATGAATCTCCAGTACCTGTGTTCAAGGGAGAGGCACAGACCATGGCCTTGTTGAATCCTGCATCCCAATCCTAACTCAACTGTGTTCTAATCGGGTGTGGATACTCATGGGAAACTGTCCCAGCCCTCAAGGAGTTCACACGCAGGGAAGAGTCAGATAAGACATCCACCCCAGCCAGCTACAGGTAAGTCATCATTAATCTCCTGTCCTTTCCTTCCGTCAATATCTATTAACGGGTCAGTGTGTGCCAGGGGCTGTTCTAAGCCCTAGAGAACCAATAAAAGTAAGACAGATGCCACACTTTCTATGCCCAGAGACAGAAAATCAACACACACACACACACACACACACACACACACACACACACACACACGAGCCTACAACTACCAGAAAGCTCACGGCTAAGAGAGCATGAACATGGGATAGTGGTGTGGATTGGTGTTACTCACAGAAAGCTCATGGATGATTTAGGTCAGTGGTTGGCAAACCATGGCTCTCCAACCACATGTAGCTCTTTAGTCCCTTGAGTGTGGATCTTCCACAAAATACCATGTGTAAGCATGCACGTACAGTGCAATTGAAACCTCGCCCAGGTGCAGAAGTTGGTTTTCGGCCCGGGGAAGTCTATGTTGAAGAAGTGGCATTAGAAGAAGTTTAAGTTTTAAAAATTTGACTCTCAATAGAAAGTTCAGTAGTTGTACTGTTAATATTTGGCTCTGTTGATTAATGAGTTTGCCGACCACTGGCTTAGGTCAAATTGTCAGGAAAGGCTTTAGTGAGGAGGCAATATCTAAGCTGAGACCCACATGCTGACAAGGAGCCGAGTGGTCAGAAGAGGGCAGGGGTGTGTCTATGGCAGAGGGGCAGCGAAGGGATGGGGATGTTGAAAAAGCAGCTTAGTCATAGCTTAGTCCCTGAGCAGCCTCAGTGGACAATGATCTTGAGGAGGTTGGAAGGAACTGGGTATGGTAGGGCCAATTAGTAAGCAGTTACTATCAAATATAGTTGCCCACATACTTTTGCTGCAATTATTCAAAGCCAGAAGCAATTTCCAGATAGGACTACCAATGTGCCGAGGCCTTAGCCTGACTCTCCGGACGGGGCAGTGTTCCTCCACGCAGTCGTTCACTTGCAAACCCGCTTCCTCTGGGTGCATTGGGTGGGTGTGCGAACCACGCCTGGCTTTAGACCATAGCCACGGCCCCTTGGGGCTCCAGGCCACACTGTTCACCTGGAGAGACGCTTTCTCACGTGAACACTCAGTGAGTTATCAGGAACCCACACAGCTCACCTTCAGACAAGGAGGAGGAGGCCTCGGGAAGGAAGATGGCGGCTGTGTCGAAGGTCACAGCCCTCAGGGCCAGGCAGACCTGCCTTCACATCCAAGGCTTCCCTTCGTGATGGACACTCGCAGACTGACTCCAACTGCCACAGCCCTGGGCGCCTATTTGTGAAATGGAGCAAAACTTGCCTCTAAAGGCCAGCCTTCCCCTCTGCCCCTTCACTCAGCTAATTCCCACCCATCCCAGCAACACCCCCCACCGCCACCACCTTTCTAGAATGTACCCAGAAGATTTGAAAACAATTATTCAAAAAGATATATCCACCTCTAAGTTCATTGCAGCATTATTCACGGTGGCCATGGAGATACACGGTGGCCATGGAGACAGCCTAAGTGTCCTTCGCTGGAGGGCTGGGTAAGGAAGATGTGGTGCATGTGCACAATGGAATACTACTCAGCCATAAGGAAGAATAAAATAGCGCCATTTGCCACAACATGGACGGACTTGAGAATATCACGCTAAGCAAAGTAAGTCAGACAGAAAAAGTTAGAAAGCATGATTTCATTCATAGGTGGGATATAAAACAGAAACTCATAGATAGACAGACATCAGTAGGATAGTTACCAAAGGGAAAGAGGGAGTCATAAAGGAGAAAGGGGGTCACATATATAATGACAGAAAAGGATTTTACTGTGGGGGGAGCACACAATGAAATTCACAGATAGTGGATCATAGAATTATACACTTGAAACCTAAACCATCTTATTAACTAATGTCACCCCAATAAATGTAATTATAAAAAGCCTGAATCCTAAGAAACTCCTCCTTCACCACTCTACCCCTGCCTTGCCTCCTCCCCCAAAAATGTCTGTCTTTCTCGGGGTCTGCTAAGTCTCCTTTCCAGGGCTCCTATTGATTCTAGGGGTGTCTGTTTCTATTGAATTTCAGGGTGTCTATCAGGATAACCTTTCTTCAGTAGACGGACATTATCATATGAACTTTAGGAGCCTGCAGAGTGAGATTATCTTCAGTTTGGTATTCCCTGCAGACAATAGGTACTCAACATATGTGATGAAAGTATCTGAATTCATCATAGAAAAATTTTAGGTCATACTTTAAAAAACTGCCATTTGTGCTCAAATCAGTGGTCTGTCATGAGCCAGGAGTGAGGACACACTCATTTTGAATACACATCCCAGATCTAGTCACTTCTTTCTAATGGGTTTTAAATATATGCCAGTATTTTAATTATAGAAAATTTTAATATACACGAATATTTTAGCATGCTTTATTTCATTAATTTAAAAAAAAAGCACTTAGGCTTAAATGGTATGGCTTGTTCTTTTCTTCCTCTAGAATAGATTTATAGATAGCTGCTCTGGTTTTTCCATTGTTCAGAGTTTTTAATTCATTATGTCTGGGTGTGCAAAGAAAAAAATAAATCCGTAGTAAATATCTTGTTTGAATCTATCTCCTTAATTGCATTACATAGTTCCTGCCTGGGACTCTAGGGGTTTGTTGAGAATGAGGTGGATCTTGAGCATCACTAATGGATTTAAGGTGGTAGGGGATTTCTCTGTCTGGGGGGGGGGGGGGGAGTCCTCGGAATAGCATCCAACTACCTTAAACAAGGTTTGCCTTTCTCCTGGACATGAGCACCTGGTGAGGTGCCAGCGTGTCCCACCAACAGCACAGCGTTCAGCTGTGTGTTGGCATTGGGGGAGGAGTGAAGTGACTCTGGATAGCTGTGAGTTCCTGAATGGGGGAATGTCTTGCTCAGCACCTTGCTCGGTGCCTCGGTCATAGCAAAATCTTGCCAAGTACCTGCTAAAGCAATCAAAAAGCACCCCTCACTGGACACTGGGGCCATCGGGCGGAGACTCAGTCCTCCCTGCTGAAATGCTGTGATCACTCTGGCCAGGGCCATCATTTTTTGTCATAAAACATGACTCCCAGACTGTAGCCATCATGCACTGCCATAATAATTCTAGCACCATGTTTCCATCGACTCCCGGGGCTGTGCAGGAATAGGCAGTGTTTCTCAAGGGTCTGTGGGTACTGGGGAGTGTGGGCTCTGGGCTGCTGCCTTCTCTCTGCGGGGCTTCAGCATAAATCTTCAGTCGCCTGGTGGGCAGGTGGGCTGGCTGTTCAGGAACCTCTGCTGGGATGGTGTCTGGACTGTGGTTTCTGGAGCCCCCGGGGCCATCTGAGCTTGCTCTCCAAGCCGCGGTGGGGCTTAAGGAAAGCAAGGCCTTTAAAGTCTGGCTCCGAACCAGGGCGTGGCTGCCGCTGCTGCCTGTGATGGCGAGTCCGGGGCCAGGCAGGTGGAGGGAAATGGGGAAAAAAGCCTCCAGCTCAAGGTGTGAGGAAGTGCCAGGTCATGCTGCAGAGGGGGTGGGAGGAGGCAGCAGGGAAATCGGTGTTTCTTTTCAACACCCCACAGGCACAAAGCAGAGCTTAGCATATATTCTCCACCACCCCTTCACAGGAAAGCAGGGAAGCGTGTGCAATAGTTTAGAGCTTTGAATACAAAATAATTGCCGTTCAACATCTAAGCATGAGCTCTCTAGCATATTCAAGATGTAGAACAAGAAAGTGTATGTTTTTCTATAACCAAAGGAATGCGTGTGTTTTGTGTCAAATTTGAAAATTCCTTAAGAGGCACAAAGAAGGAAATCAAAGGCACTCCGTTCCCACTCCTCAACGATGATGGTGCCGCATCTTTCTCAGGCACAGTTTCCAAACGTGAACAAAAGCAGCATGAGCCCTCTGCTCAGCTCAGTCCCAACCATGATGGGCGATTTGCCATTCTTGTTGGTCATCCTTCTCCCATGTTGTTGTTATCTGGGAATATTCTAAAGCAAATCTCAGCTGGCATGTCATCTTCCCTGGAAAAGTTCAGCAGTGTATATTTCTTACAAAAAGGACAAAGCGCACACACACACACACACACACACACACACACACACACACTAAGATAGTATCACCCTTAGCAAATTAACAGAATTCCTTAACATCATCATTCCTTATTCCTGCAAAAACTATTTTTGCAGTTGATTTGTTTGAATGATGCATTAAGCAAAGCTCAGAAATTGAATTTGTATTATTATTATTATTATTATTATTATTATTATCACCTTGGCACAGATGACAGCCATTTGCTCTCAATGATCCCCAGAATGGCCATGGCTGGTTGGTGCTGGTTGACCCGAGCTGGGTCTCCCATCAGGCTGGGGCAGGCCATGGTCAGCTGAGGGAAGACTGGTCCACAGTGGGCAGGTCAAGTTCATGTAGATCTGAATGGGATCAAGCCCTGGAGCTGTTAATAGAGCGACTTAGGAGAAATGATTGTTGTTCACTAGATCTCAGGTTGTTCTTCTGAAATAACTGAATGCACAGCAGCCACAAGGGGATGTTGCTACAAGGATAGGTAACAGTAAAGTTGTGACTATGCCTAAAACTTAGTGGCAGGGCCCAATTTTTCTGTCTATTTGTGTGGACACACAGTGAGGAGCTTTGGTGGGACACGGGGTGGCCTGGAAGGACCTCCTTCCAGCATCTGCGAGACATTTGTCTCATAGGCCAGTCAGCCGAGAGCCTCCTCCTCCACCACTCCCTTCTGCTGGCTGGTCTCAACGTTTCCAGCCCCAGGGGCACGGATGTTAAGTCCAAATGGCTTTCTTCCTGGGACTGGAGCCCTTTTCATGGGGCAAGGTCCAAGCTCAAGCTGACACAAGGAATTTGCCCTGAAGGAGCTGGTCCTGGCCTCCTGGACCAGCCCTTCCAGCCCGGTTGCATCTCCAGCTGAGGAGACCTGCACTTATCTGTGCTGGGCATGGTCTATGACTCTGATGAGCAGAGCAAGGCCATGGTGCATCCTGCCAGTTCCTTGCCTCCTGGCATTCCAGGGCACAACTACCTGCCCTCAGGCTGTCACACAGGCCCCACCTCTGTCCATGGCTTTGACGATTCTGACGTCATTTGTGCAATTGCCAAGGAATGCTGCTGTACAATGCATTCTGCTGTCAGGAGTTATGTCCCAGGATCCCATGCCTGCCTAACCTTGGAAGCTTGGAGCTTCCCCAGGTGAGAGTGGGGCACCAGGACAAGGCTCCCAGAAGCGTCCCAGCTGGGGAAAGGACGGGAACCCATAGTACTAGAATCTGGTCCCTCAGTAACAAAAACTGCCCATAATCTGGAAATCTGCTTAGCAGGGATCCCAACGCTGCATTCCCTGTGGTATCTTATCAGCTTTCTGAACAGGCTTGAAAGATACTCAACTAGTTCATGTACTTACTGCACGATGTACTGAGTGCCATTTCCCAAGAAAAGGATTAAGGGACAGAGACAACATCTTTCTCTCAAGAGCTCTTCATTGGTGGCCAATGAGAGAACACACATGTCTACAGACTAACCTAAAACAGGGGTACAGGTTTGGGCAAAATGGCCTGTGGGAAGGGGAAGAAGGACAGCTAACCTAGCATGGAAGACAAAAGAGAGACATCCAGAGGGGAGAAATCCCCATGGAATTTTAAAGATGAAGAGGAGTGATCTAAGTAGCAAAAGGAAGGTGGTTCGGAGAGAGGGAACAGCATGTGTGGGGACCATGAGGGATGGAAAGTGATGGGGTCCCCTTTAAGAACAAAGAGGAGGGGTCCATGGGGTGTCCTGTTGAGGGTATTTCTAGTGATTCCTCTGGAGGTGAAGGTGAGGGCAGCTTGGAGTCTGACTGTGTGGGGATGAGACCGTCGCACAGAAGAGCTAGCCTCCTGAGCAAACTGAGTTTCCTCGTTTAACAGATGAGCAAGCAGATGAGCAGAGAGCTCAGGTGGTTTCTGATGGCACCTTTAGATGAAGCAGGAAAGCCAGGATTTGAATACGGATTACTGCCTATGGGACAGAGGACGTTTGCAGGACCTCACAGAAGAGATAAATGTGACTGGGAAGCCCCCACATGATGAAGGAAAGCAAGATTAGGTTCCTGGGTCTGGCCATCCCTTCCCAGCCTCTATATGTGACTTGAGAAATTTAGCAACGTTTTCATCAACTCAAGGGAATTCTATGTCTTCTGCAAAGATGTGAAAATTCACTTTGCAAGCGACGCGCATTCTCACTGCTTTGAATTGACAGTTGACCAGTCAGTGGGAGACTGAACCAAAAGAACGGTGAGTGGCCATCATGAGCTCTTCCCTGGAAGCGTGTTTGAATAAGGCTATTCTCTGGTAAGTAATGATTCCATTGGCTAAACATTTTTCTTTAGTGATCGTGTTGCTTTCTGGAACCACCTAGCCATCATGACAAAAAGCATAGTGAATACTCCTCTGGGCATCTTCTGTGTTTTCACGGGTAGAAAGAGCTGATGGAGGACAAGGAAGAAGAGAAAAAATGAGGGGAGTGAGATGAGAGGGATACTCCAGGCCCGTGAAAATTGAGCATGAATGTCCGTCATTAACAGAGGAGTTGACAAGGAAGACAGGATGTTGGGAGAGAAGTGGTGCCCCCGAGTCCTTCATTACTCAGGACCCTGCCATACCACATGCGTATAACCCCTCCCAGCTGACAAAAACATGCCATTTGCCCTCAAAAAAAAAAAAAAAAAAGAAGACACTTCCCCTCTCTTGGGCCTACCACAACCTCTACTCCTGCTTCCTGTATTTCATCACAAGATGAAGGTTCCTCCCCAGGAGGTCAACCATCAGACCAAGGATCTTACAGAAGCATCAACACGTGCCTTGTTTTTGCAGTGAAATATACAAAAAAAAAAAAAATAAAACACATGAATATTTTATTAACAACCATTAAGATCTACTAGAATAGACTCTATTACACTAGTAATAAAAGCCATTGTAATATTACTGCAACAACAATAAAAACAATGGCTCGCATATATTGCTGGATTTCTCCGTGGCGGGCCCTGTGATGGCCACCTTGTAAGTAACAGTTAGAAAAGCTGTTTGAGAGAGTCCCTGACTCTCTCCCAATGCCTTTTAGACACGCTGGCTAGCTGGAGAGGCACTCCTGGACTTCCTCTGCCCTCTTTCCTGCAGGAAGAGCTAGGATTTCCATCCCTCTGCCTTTGCTGCATCCAGGGCCTAGACTTGACCTTGGTTCTTCCAGATGTGCACATGGGAAGCGGTGGTGGTTCACTCCATGCTTGTGCTTGATTGGATCACAGGGTGCCCACACATTTGGCTAAGCCTGGATTTCTGAAGGTGACTGTGAGGGTGTTTCCAGATGAGGTTAGCATTTGAATGAGTGGGCTCGGTCAAATACTGATCTTGCCCTTCCAGGATGGGGTGGCCTCCTCCAGGCTTCCGAGGGCCTAAGGGGATCGCGGAGGTCAGAGAGATAGAATTCTGTCTGTTTCCATCCGGTTGTTGGAGCTGGGTATTGGTCTTCTCCTGCCCTCTACACTCTAGCTCTCCGCCCTTCCCAGTGCTGTTCTGGCTGGGAGGCCAGCAGATTCAGACTGGTCTGTGCCCTCTGTTTTCCTGGGTGTCCAGCTCTCGTCTCAGCCTGCAGATCTGAGAATGTCCCTCCATAATCATGGGGGCTAATTCATGTCTGTATGTCTATAAATGTAACCTGATTTATAGATATTGCTTCTATTTAATGAATACGTAATTATTTTATTTTATTATGGATATAAATATGTCGCATATAACTATATAAGATGCAATAAACATGTATAACCCCCACTGGCTCTGTCCTCTGAAGAGCTCTAGCCTAGCACCCCAGTGCGATTGAACCCATCAACCTAAGGTCTGGAGGGAAGGAAGCAGTGAGGGGAGGAAGCAGAGACAAACATCCGTTAGGCCACCTCCCTGCTCAGGGTGTGGCTGGGGACCTGGCAAGTTGCCCTCCTTAGCAGTGTTAGCCTGAGTGCATCAGTCTGCCCAGGCTGCCAGGACAGAGTGCCACAGCCCCACAAACACCAAGAATGCATTCGCACAGCTCTGGAGGCCAGAGTGTGAGGTCAAGGGATCATCAGAGCTGGTCACTCTGAGGCGGGGAGAAACCACCCGGGCCTCTCGCCTAGCTTCCGTTGATTGCTGGCAGTCCTAGGTGTTCCTCAGCTTGTAAACGTGACCCATTTCTATTCATCTTCATGTGATATTGCCCAGTTATGCATCTCTGTGTCCACATGTCTCCCTTTTCTAGGGACAGTTCATATTAGATGACACCATCTTGTTCCGGTGTGGCTTATCCTAACTTAACTAATGGCATCAGCCTATTTTATTTATATACACATTTATAAATAAATCTTAATTTAATATTCACCCAATGATTTTTTTTCCCGTTGATATTCAAAGAGAGTAGAAGAGAGGAAAAGACAGAAACATGGATGTGAGAGAAGCACATCGATTGGTAGCTCCTGCACAAGCCCGACCTGGGCCCAGGCCAAGAAGGAGCCTGCAACCAAGGTACATGCCCTTGACGAAACTGAACTCGGGACCCTTCAGTCTGCAGGCCGATGTTCTATCCACTGAGCAAAACCGGCTAGGGCAGTGGTCTGCAAAACGCTGCTCTCGAGCCTCGGTTTGCAGCTCTGTTGACTAATGAGTTTGCCGACCACTGCCTTCAGGAAAAACACTTAAAAAACAGTTTAATAATGTACTAATGTTTTTACTTGAAGTCAAAACTTCTGCTTACCCAATGGCCGACAAACTCATTAGTCAGCAAGTGGCAAACCGAGGCTTGTGAGCCACATGTGGCTTGCAAGTAGCAGTTTGCCGACCACTGGGCTAGGGCAAAAAATCACATTCTGGGGTACTAGGCATTAGGACTTTAACATGTAGATTTTTAGGGGACACAAGTCACCCGATGAGGCCCTGGTGAGTGTGTTGTTTCGAGCACATGGCACTGAGCTACCTGGGAGACTCGCTTCCCTTTGTCCTTGGGGAGTATCTCCAACCTGCAGACTCAGACATGACCTCAGCCAGGCCCAGAAGTCGCACAGCCCGTATCCCACTCCAGGCCAGCCTGGGTGTGGCTGCATCACTCTGCATGCATTATTGATAGACCAGCGCTCCAGGCTTGCTGGCCCTGTGTGTGTGTGTGTGTGTGTGTGTGTGTGTGTGTGTGTGTGTGTGTGTCAGAGAGAGACACAGAGACAGAGACAGAGAGAAAGGCAGACAAAGGCACAGAAGGACAGCACCTCTCTCCGGCAGGGGGTCTGCTCTCATTAAGAACATGTGCTGCCCTCAGACCCCTGACAGTGGCTGTGAAGCCAGGGAGGGAGGAAGTGGCTTTGAACTCCAGTGAAACATACAAAGCAAAGAGTGTTCAAGTAGTGGAACTGGTTTTCAAAGGCCCATTCTGCAGGGTCCTCAGCCCCCCCTCACTTGGTCCCCCGTTATCTCCACGCAGCATGGGGGCCCTGCATCCTCAGGTCCCTCTCTCCTCCGGCCCCACCGCCTCTTACAGCCGCCAGGTCCTCCTGGAGGACTCAGCCACTTACAGTTGTTGGGTGATTAAATATTTAGAATCAGGGCAGTGAGGGAGGTGTTGAATAATGAATGCGAAGGTTGGAGCAGGCTTAGATAATTTCTGCAGATTTCTTAGCCCACGGCCTCTTTGATTCCAAGGCAAAACCCCACCCCCACAATCCTTTCATTAACATTTTGGGGGAGCAGCTGTGACAGGATATGCCTTTATCACTGTTTTGTTCATGAACCCCTGCCCTGCCATTGGTTCATTCTGCCACCCCCCAGCCCCCAGACATGCAGACATCCCATGGTGAGTGCACTGTCCCTCCTTTGGCTCTGAGTACTCAGGGGAATGCATGTTTATAAACTCAGTCTCTAGACCACAACACACCGTCGCCATGATGGGATGTGGACAGAAGGTTTTGGGGTTCGAGGACAGCAGGAATGGAGCTCCCTGTTCATGGGCCACATTCAGGCCGTTTTCTACCATTTCATGCGCAATGGTCTTTGATGCTCAGCACAACTCCACATGGAAGTAGCAGGGGAAGCCAAGACTCCAAGCTTAGACTTGAGCTTAAGACATCTGCTCAAGTGTTGAGCAGGGTGGCTGGGAAGGGGGGGGATGTAGAGAAGGGGGCGCTCAGAATGGGGTAGGGGGAGATCCCCCAGCATGCAGTAAATAGTGCAGGACTATGGGGAAGGGAAATGAGAGAAAAAGGTCGGAAAAGACAAGCAATTGGCCGGCTCTGCATGGAAGTGTCTGGAAAACATCATCGAAAAAATCACATGGGAGCAGAAGCTAAAACACTGTGAGATGTTTTCCTGAGGATGAGCCTGGGGACCGACCAAACTTTTCACCCTCTGAGTGGTTCTGAACTGTCCCTTTCCAACCTCTGGGGAAGGCACAGGATAAAGATGCTGCAGTCCAGCCATTTTTTCCTTTTGGATCAAGAGTCTAGCACCGTATTCTGAAAGCACAGACTCTGAGGGCATTTGAAGATTGTTTGCCTGGGGTCAGTGTGACCAATGCAAACTTCTATTCTCTGCTAAAAACTGATTGTGCCCAACCCCAACTTAAACATTGAAATTTAACCCTAAGGGGATGCACTTTGAGAGTGATTAGGTCATGAGGGTGAAACCCCCATGAATAGGATTAGTGCCTTTATTAAAAAGACCCCACAGAGCTCCCTGGCCTCTTTGACCTGGTGAGCCAGCAGGATGCAGGTCCTCACTGGACACTGAATCTGCAGGGCCTTGATCTTGAACTTCCAGCCTCCAGAATTTAAAAATAAATAAATTTCTGTTATTTCTAAGCACTCTGTCTATGGTGTTTTGTTACAGTAGCCTAAAAGGATAAAGACCCAATCTATAGAGTGATAATGTTAGAAATCACTTAATTTAATTTTAAGATTTAAACATTCTCCCTGCAGAAAAGGATGCTGGGGGGTAGGGGGGGAGAGACTCTTCTCTACAGCAAAAGGAAAATTAGGGGCATACTGGAGCCAAAGGCTTGGTGCACGTTTCCATGCCTGCATTTGTGTTTGTCCTGATTTAGAATGAGCCCCTTTCTCACAGCGTGACACAATTGTGGGGAGCCAGGCTCCACCCCGTTTGTCAATGGGTCCTTACTCTGCCGTTTGCCATAGACTATCAGCTTTCAGCACTCTCCTGTCCTCTTTCCCATCGGCCCTCAGGGATACCGGCACATCGTTTGGGCGGCTGGCATGCTATCTTGGGTAACTGACAGGGGCAACCTGCATGGGCACAGACCGTTAAGCCCTCAACATGTTACTTGTTGTTGCAACTCAGAAGTGATTCCTTTCAGCATCAGAAAACTTCACTTGCAGCTCCCTCAATGCACAAAGTGGGAAAGTTATATCCTTGAATGTCCTTGATGATTTTTGAAGCAGAGGAAGATCACAACTTCGCATGCAAATCAAATTTATCAAGTGCCTCTCTCCAGGCAAATCACTCAGAAACATCTTATCCAGTTGAGCATTCCATGTCTCCACAGAGTTTTATCAATGAGAAATCTGGGTCTCAGAATAAGTTCAGTGTCAAGGCCAAGATCACAACAATGGGAAAATGGGAAAGGTCAAGTCAAGATTAACCTCAGGCTTCTGAGTCTAAACCTATCCTTGATTCTCACTAAGATCCTCTGGTGCCAACACGATGCATTTGTGTAAACACAAGGCATAATGGTGTCCATGAGAACTTCAATGTGATCCTTTATAAAAGTCTAAGTATGGGCCGAATCTGGTTTGGCTCAGTGGATAGAGCATTGGCCTGTAAACTGAAGGGTCCTAGGTTTGATTCTGGTCAAGGGCACGTACTTGGTTGCGGGCATATTCCCAGTGGAGGGTGTGCAGGAGGCAGCTGATTGATGTTTCTCTCTCATCTATGTTTCTAACTCTCTATCCCTCTCTCTTCCTCTCTATAAAAACTCAATTAAAAAATAAAAATATGCATGTATACAAGTCCTTCGGTTGATCTCTTATCTCTTGTATACATGCATATAAGTACAACCAATGGACACAAAACTATGGGGTGGTGGGTATGTATGGGAGGGGGGGCAATGTAAAATATCTACACAGATAATAATTTAATTAAAAAATTAAAATAAAATAAAATATGAAAAAAATAATAAAAATAAATAAATAAATAAATAAATAAATAAATAAAAATAAAAAAGAACCTGCCCTACAAACGTTCCAACAGGGCGAAGCAGCCTGGAGTGGTGATCGCACATTGGCTAATTCCAGGCGGCTGTTCTTCCAGGCCGCTATTCTGGGTGCCTGAACTCTACTTCCTCAATGAATGTTGGTCCCCAAGTATCTCGGGCCCTCAGGCCAGTTACTGATCCTTGTTAGCAGATCCTGAGATCCTTGAACTCTTTGAGGACATGTGCCTACTTGCACCTGCTCAGCTCCTAAGTGTCCATGGCAGGAGCCTTAGGAAGAGTCAGTGCACAGCATGAGAACACAGGTGTGAACACCCGCTGTATCAGGCACATGGTGACTCTTTTGGCATCTCCACTTCTATCTTGGTTCCATGCGGGAAAAATATAAGTGCAAGAGGGCTGTTAGGGGCCCCTGGCACATGCCTGGGATGGGGTAAGTGAAGGCCTCCTTAACGAGGTCCCTTGAACTTCCAGCTCAAAATTGCTACCACCCCCACCCCCAGCCCGGGTGCTTCCCCCCTCTATGCTGCTCTAGGTTTTTTTAATCACAGTTTGTGTCACCTGATAATATCATATGAAGTTTATTTTATTACTATGTGGATTATGTATGGCCTGTCCCACGCTACCCTGTCACTCTGTCTATTCATTCATGGATCCCATGGATAAAGCCCAGAGCCGGATGTACAAGGAGGCATCGGAGCCATGTGCTGAGCTAGCCTGTCTGAGGCATTTTTCATCAGACATGGCGTGAGCAGGCACCTCCCAGAGGCGTCCAGCTGGGCCTGGGGACAAGTCAGCAAAGGCCAGAGGCGGGCAGAGCTCTGAGTAAAAACATTCCCAGGCTTGGAAGCTCCCCCAGTAGGAACTGATCATACTCACCTGCCCACCGCTCTCAGGGCCATAGTGCTGGGCCAAGTGATGGTAAACAAACAAACAAACAAACAAAAACACAACCGAGACTCAGAAAGAAATTCAATAGCACCCTTGGTCCATCCACCCAGTGGGCCAAGGCCCAAGGCCCAGGTCTTAGACTGCGGGGCCATGTCGTGTGAGTGTTGCCAGAATGGTCACAGGGAGCCGACTGTGGGGGAGGAGAGGAAAGGACCAAGGTGACCAGAAGGCCCTCTGGGGACCCCCTGTGACCAGAGGGAAAGAGCTTGAAGGACAGAGCCAGCTGCCTCAGATGTGGGCTGCGCCATCTTTTAATCAGGGGCTCTTCTCACACAGGCTCTTGGTGCTGGGCGGTGAGTTAACCTGTAGGAGATATAAACCCAAGACGCTGGACATGAAAAATCAATACCCAGGTCAGAGCTGCTGCTCCAGTGAAGAGCCCTTCTTTCTGAGCACAGTTTGTGGTTGAAACAGTCTTTTCTCTAAAGCCTTGCTCACACAGTTGAGAAGGTTAGCTTGTATAATTTGATGGGAGGAAACTGAAAATGTTTGTCCCTTGCTATGGACTTTGGCTCCCGTGACTTCACAGTTGAGCCTTTTCACTGTCCTGATGTAGACGTCATCTTGGCATAAAGTCACTTCCTTTTGCCCCCAGTGTCACAGTGCAGTGGGCCTGGAGGGTCCACTAAGTTCTAGTAAATACCACCCCAAGTCCAAAATCTCAGGTTCTTCCCTCAAGGCCCAAGTGAGAAACATAAAGTCAACGCGGAGTCAGTGCTTCACCAAGGTCAAACCATCGGGGCGACACCCGGAGGACATAGAAGCTGCTTTCATTTGACCCGGGGATTTCACATTTCTCACAGCCAAACAAGTCTCACTGGGACCCCTCGAAGCACTGTTTGTTTGGAGGTAAAAATTGTGATCATTATTTTTGAAAACTCTTAAGAGCAGAGAAAGGGAGATAAACAAGGAACTTCAGCTGATTTATTGAGTGTCAAACTGACCCGACGTGATGGTGAAATACCCCCATCCTGATTTACATGGCTCAAGATTTCTGTTTAAACAATCAGCTTCCACTGGCCTTGGTTCAGGTCCTCTGAGGCCCATGAACTTGGCTGGTAAAGTCATTATGTCCTCACTGTGGCCAATAGGCTCAGTTGTGTTGAGCAACAATAGAAAAACACATTAACAAACATGTCGATCAAAAAGCGAGGGTTTGCTCAGAACCAAAGCATCAGTATAACCATGATTTCTCAGGGGGGCTGTTGTTCCAATGAGGGTCCAAGAAAGTAGCACTGGACGGGAGCTCAGAAGACTTGTGTTTTATATAGTGAGAGGCCCTATTCTTAGTGCCCACATGACTTTGAGGCCACTGCTTTGCATCTAGAAGCCTCCGCTTACTCATTGCATGAAGAGAATAATGGCACCCATCCTGACTGTGGCACAGGCGAGGCTGTGTGACTGTCACCATGCGAAAGTGATTGTTCCCATGACTTAACGTCCATTGGTAGCAGCTAAAAATGTTCAAACTCATTTGTCAAGGAAGGAAATAAAGATCATAGACATTCAGTTCAGCCAATGAAAAATGGAAAGCATTTGGTTACTCCCCAGACCAACACTAATGAGTTCCTGCCGGCTGTGCATGGCTAACTTGAATTGTGGTGCTTCAGCAAACTTCAGTGATGACACTGAGCTATTGAACTATTTCATGAATAAATAAGAATAAGCAATGGGCTTGGAGCTTATTTCTTGCTGGGAAAGAAAGATGGACTCCAAGAGGAACCACACTTTGAGCACATGCATGACTTGATTCTGGTTTTGGCAGCACGGTTGGGAGGTAGAGCAAGAAGAACCTGAGTGAGTTTGTCAGGCTTTCCATAGTCACACACTAACAAAGGACAGAAATATATTTTGACCCATATCTGTCTGCCTTCAAAGCGCATGCCTTTCTCTCCTGAGACCACAGATGAGTTCTTGGATCTCTCTCAGCTGCTGTCGGGGTGCACTCGTTGCTGTTCTGCCCTGGAGGTCTTAGCAGGGCTGTGGGCTTCCTCACTCCTCTGTCCAATGTCCCAGAACTCCAGGGCTGCTCAGTGACCTGCCTCTCACCAAAAGGGAAGCTCAGCTCAATGTTTTGAGATTATCTCCCACTCCCACTGGACTGGAACTGAGGACATAAAATGGATTTTTTAATATATATGTGTGTGTTGATTTCAGAGAGGAAGGGCAAAGGAAAGAGATAGAAACATCAATGATGACAGCGGATCATTGATCAGCTGCCTCCTGAGGCCCCTCCACTGGGAATCAAACCCATAACCCGGGCATGAGCCCTGACTGAAATCGAACCGTGACCTCCTGGTTCATAGGTTGACAGTCAACCATTAAACCACACTGGCCAGCCTAAAAGAGCTTTTTTTTTTTTTAATGGAAACTCATTTTGTGATAGTTGAGAATATATTGGGGGGTTAGGAACCCACAGCTGGGTTCCCTCTTCTGCTCTTTCCCAAGGTCCTTATTCCTGAGAAAATCTTTTAGACCCTTGTAGCTCCAGTGACCCTCTAAAGTAACTTAAAAGGATGGGATACAGAGGAAAGGGAGTCCTTTGTGCTCTGTTGCTGGGAATGTCCATTGATGCGACCACTACGGCAAACAGGATGGAGTTTCTTCAAAACATTAGGAACAGAACTACTGTGTGACCCAGCAATCCCATTTCTGGGTTTGTATCCAAAGGAAATGGAGTCCCTAAGACGAAGAGCTACCTGCACACAAGTGTCCACTGCACTGTTATTTTCAGCAGTCACGACATGAAAACAACCCAAGTGTCCATCAATAGACAACAGATAAAGAAGATGCGGTGCATCCGTACAAGGGGACACAGCACAGCCGTTAGAGAGAATGAAACCCTGCCATCTGTGACAGCATGGGTGGACTTGAGGGCATTATGCTTAGAGAAACAGGCAGACAGAGATGGGCACTGCTGTATGATCTCACTTAGATGTGGAATCTAAAAAGAGAATCCAAATTCCTAGATATAGAGACTGAGCATGTATTGGTGGTGGCCTGAGGTGGGGAGGAAATAAGTGAAGGTGGTCAAAAATTAAAAAAAAATTTTTAAAAAATCATGAAAAGTCCCTGAAATGGCTCCTGGAACATGGTTTTTACTTTTTTAATCTCACTTTAGAGATGCTTTTAGACACGAGGTTACTCAATCTTCACTCTTCAGCAGCCTCGGAGGCCTGATTGGAATTAATCACTTTTCCATGCACAAGGGCCACTCGACTACACTGACACAGATCTGTGTTTCTAACATCACTCAGCTGAACAAACACCGCACACCATGTCAGGCGTCTTTGTGAAGTGTCTCTGCTAATCGTCTGAAACAGAAGTGGATTTTCACCTGACTGCAGGCACGCCGGGTCCTGGAGCTGAAGGAGGCCCGCGTGAAGCCCTGGGGCTGAGGGACCTGATCTGGACCAATGGCATTGCCCGCTGCCCTCTGGTCCTCTGGGTGCCACATGTGCTGTCTGACCCAGGCCCCACACGATCGCCCTGCTTGGCTGGAGTGCATGTGGTTCCCAACAAACCACAGCAAAGGCTGGAGACGCTGAGGAGGGAGATGCTAAAATCCATTTTTTTCTCCTTTTAAGTGTTTATGTGATGAAATGTGAAGTTCACTGTAGGAAAAGTAACAATTTTGTGGGGCCTCTGGCATCAGAACACCCTAGAAATAGTCCAGAAGCAGGTAACGGGGAAGGGCCACCAGCGGCTCTGCACGGAAGTCTCCGCATCTCTCCTGTTCATGAACACTGCTCGCCCCAGGGGATCCCGGCCCGCTGGTCTCCTTCTCCCTCACAGCTGGGGCCAGGTGGTCACAAGCGTGCAGCACGTTGGCTGAGGTCGTGGGAAAGGGCTCCAGGTGGCCTCTGATGTCATAAAAACAACTCTCTACCCTGAGCCTCAGATTCGGGCAAAGTAGCTCATGATGGGTTTTCATCTTTTAAAACCAAATGAGCAAAGAATGCCCAGTCCAACTTGGGGTGTGCATTTTCATGTGTGTGCATGCATGTGTAGGTGTGTGTGCATGCGTGCATGCATGCATATGTATGCCTATATGCATGTGTTTGTGCATGTGGGCATGTGTGAGAGCATGTGTGTAACAGGGAAGAACAGTGGCAATCATGCAAATGCAAAGTGTGGAGTAGAAATCGATGGAGCTACTATGATCCTCTGCTCCTGGCCGAGGTCTCCCCGTCACTGGACAGTTTTAACAGATGAGGCCTTGCTCCATCACAAAGTGGAAAATGATAAAATCAGGAATAAATTAAATTACAATGTACAAACCCAGTTGTCCATGACCCAAGCTCTGTGCTCTAATCGCTATGCCATCACCGTGTCTTTGAATCAGAACAGATTAGAGCAAAAGGGGACACACCACCAGGTCATCGGGCCTGACCCTGTGGAAATCCCCCTCTCAGTGCCCCTGGGTCCCCAGGGATGGAGGCGCCACCAGTGACCAGGAGCTGGCTGGCTGCTCACCATCCCTCCTTATTTTGGATCCAACGCACCTGAGTCACAGACTATACATCACATGGGACATGTATACACACATATCTATGTCACAATGACTGCAAGCATCTACTTTGCTCACCCACTAACTACTTATCGAGCCCATGCTGTGTGCGGACTCTAAGTGTGGCTCTAGGGGCACAGTCGCAGACAGAAAAGAATGCCCCCTGCCCTCATGTGTTCTAATCACTCAGTATTTCCAGATACACCCACTAGCTGGAGCATGGACTCAAGTTGTGGGACAAGACAGGGTCAAGTTGCAGGACAAGCCCGAGCAAGGAGGCGCAGAGGGTGAAGGCTGGTCTCCATGCTAAGGAGGAAGAGCAGCTTTGGGAGGTTCAGTCAAAGGTTTGTCCACCGGCTGGGCAGGATTTTCTGAAATGTCACTGACTTAGCTGAGCCTTGACCTCAGCCCTGTGGAGTGGGGGAGCTGGGCCCACAGAGAGATGTGAGGCCGCTCTATAGGGGCAGGAGAGGAGGTGGAGGCTGGAGTTGGGGTCTGCCTCATTGGTGTACTTTCTACTCGTGGATGGGGCTGCTCTCTACACCCTGACTGTTTCCTCCAGGCCTGGGTCTGGATATAACACCTTTCCCAGAACCCTGTGGGGAGGTCCAGGGAGTGTGGCCTGGACCTGGGACCTAAGGTCTCATCCTGAGGCCAGACACTTAGTATTGACCCCACCAATCCCCTACTAAAGGCCAATACCCCAATCTTCTGTGGAAGTTCTGCCCTCTCCACCCCCCCCACACACACAGACCCCTGCCTCCTGCAGGGGTTCCATCTAGGAGGGACCAGAGGCCAAGGTCCACCAGCTGGTTCTGCAGCAGAGCCTGGTTCCAGAGGGACGGGAGCTTGTCCACTGCCGAGGCCCCTTGGGGAAGGAGGGGATTGATCCTATTAAGAAATTGGGTTTAATTAACTTTTAAGCAGCTAAGAGCAGAAGGGAGTCCATGCTGATGACAGAGGCGTCACCTTCCTGGGTAAGAGATCACAGAAGGAAAATACCACCTTTGAGCCTGGGGAAGACTCTCCCAGATTCCATAAGTATGGTTATCAAGGAGGGCTTCCTGGAAGAATAAAAAACTGGGTACATGGATAGGAGCTAATCAAAAAGAAGAGCACTCATGGGCAAATCAAAGATTATTATACATGAGGGGTCAAGATTAGATTCCAAGAAATAGCCAACATTGGCCTCATGAGGGGTAGGTATGAAGCTGTAGGGAGAGACTGCCCGTAGGCCCTGTCCGATCCACTTGAGAGAAGTCCAGGGAGCAGGCAGGGAGGAGCAGGGGCCTGGCATGGCAGCTGGAGGGGCAGCTCAGCTCCATCTCCCAGAGTCACCACCACACAGCTGGAAGGACCCTGCCTTTTCCGGACCACACACTTATATCTGAGTCCTAATTCGTCCACAGCTCAGCTCCCAGATCTCATTTGGCTCATGCCAACTGTTTCTATTTCCAGTGTCTGTAAAAGGACCGCAGAGTTTTTTTCCCCAGAAGTTTCTTGAGAAGATGAAGGAAGGCGATGCCCGTAACTCAGCTTTGTCTTGTCCACCGAGAGGGCCCAGAGGTAGGGCCCAGTAATGAGGGCCAGTGGCAGTGAGCACTTCTAGGATCCAGATTGGGTGTCCAGATGTCCTCCTCCAATAAAAATTTGGAGACACAGCAGATTCCAGGACCCGTGCAAAAGCGTGAGAGGGGGGCCTGGATGGCCTGTGGCACCTGAAAATGAGCACCTGCTCAGGAGAAGATGGGGAGTCTCCAATGGGCCTGGGCCCAACTTGGACGTTGTTCCAATGGCTAAATCGGGGGCAGTTTTAACAGTCAGATACATAGTGATCATGAGGGATTCTAACCCACAGCACAAAATCAGAACCCGTTCGTCCATGCTGAGAAGTCTTCTGGTACATAAATACTAGAGAAGTGCAGACTCTTCCTATAAGAGAATATCAATTTAGAAATGTGTGAAAATGATGTAAACCAATTTACATCACCTTTCTGCAAATACCACAGTAAAAATTGTTCAAGTCAAAAATCCTCAGGCGATGCTACAATAATAAGAAACAGGGTATTTACATCGTTTCAAAATTTGGTGCCAGAAGCTCCTCGGTGATCATAAAGGAAGAAGTACTCACGTGCCAGGGGAGACACCTGACATTCCCCACTGTAGCCTAGTGGTCAGAGCGAACATGGCCAGCAATAAGACGCATCCCAGGGACACGGCTACTGAGGGGAGCATCCCTACTCCGTGATATTCCTGCAGCACACCTTGAACTTCAGCATGAAGGAACCGCAGACAAACCCAAAGGGGAGTGTATTGAGAGGAACAGGCAGATATTAATGTTCTGTCTTTGATTCCCGTCCCGTAGATGCTGGTATCTGGGGAAGCTGGGTGAAAGGTATATGAGAATTGTGTACCACTTTTGCGACTCTTTTATATATCTAAATTCTTTCAAAATAAAATTTAAAAAATTAACATTTTTAACTGAAAAGAAAAATGAACTGGCTTGCTATTTGGCAGATAACAAGACGCTCAGCGAATGGCACTGCTGTCCCTCTGAACAGGAATTGTGTGGCATTTCCAACCCATGGTCCCCGAGGCGGCAAGCCTTGGCCGAGGGCAGGGCTGAGCGGGAGGCAGCGGTGTCTTCACAGGGGCTACACGCTCCAGGGCTGCCGAGGGGCTGTGGCGGGAACACGTGTGCTGGATTCTGGGAAGAATGGACCCTTTTCTCTTCACAGAAAAAATAAAATAAAATAAAATAAAATAAAATAAAATAAAATAAAATAAAATAAAATAAAATAAAATAAAATAAAATAAAATAAAATAAAATAAAATAAAAAGCGCACACAACAAAATCGGGAGAGACAATAGGTCTTCAGCAGCCTGTTGCGCTCAGCTGAGCCATTGTTCAGGCCGCCTCCCGCTTCCAGGGCAATTCACCGGGAGCGCATTGTCTCTTAGAAAAGAAAAGCGAGGGGCCTGGCACACACCTGTGCCCGCGGAGGCAGAAGGTGCCTCTCCTCCCCGCCACTCCACCGTGCATCAGATGACCTTCCTTCTGTTAAAGCCAAAGCGTCTTCCAAAGGAAGTCACCCTGATGCCATCCTGTATTTAATCTTGGGGTTCTGTGCCCCAACGGGTAGGGGCAGGGAAGGGAGTATTGCTGGAGCCACCTCTGATTTGACTCCTGTCTTGTCACAATGGACCAGTGTCCCTGGTAGCGGTCAGAATAAATTCCAAAGCACTTCCATCTCGGGGCTCATCTGCCTCTGAGCCAGCCCCACCTGCACACGCTCCCTCCTTGAACCTCAGGCATCAGGACCAGGAGCTGCCCACAGAGAGAGAAGCATATCTTTAAATGCCCCGTCCCCCTGCCGTGACATCTGGGTCTCAGGACCACCCTGCCTAGATGTCTCTCTCGGGACCTCATCCCACACCACCTGGAAGAGCAGGAGGCACCCCCTCTCTGTGGGTTCCTCCCAGTTTCCTGTGAGGACTCACTCCCCCAGCACTGCAATCCCTCTGCCCCGCCATCTGTCCTCACGCAGAGGGCTGACACCTGCCCCCCTGGGTCCCCGTGGCAAGAGTGGCCCTGGGCCGGGAAATGTTCTCCAGTTTGACTTGAGAAATGCTTGACTGTTGAATGCACTAATGAACAGCATTGCGATTCATTTATTTTTTTGGTGCACACATAAATAGTTAAGATGTATGTATTGATAAACTATAAATTCACCTTTCCCTATTTCTCATATTCTGAAGTGTTTGACAAGGAAATGTTTATAAAATTTAATGAAAAATAAATTAAGAGAAATGCCTAATAAAGAGGAAATATTTTGCATTTAAAGATATCATTATCAATTTCCATAAACATACATCTGCTCAAACCGATGACTCACTGTCACCAAATAGAGGGCTGGAAGCAGTGGTCTGCAACCTGATGTCAGGGGTGGGTAAGACTGACGTTACTGATGTTATAAACTCACCCATAGATAAACATAGCCTATAACCTCATCAAACAGGACATGTGTGTATGAATATGTAGAGCTGTATTCACACATTTATTTATTGACTTGAATCATAATTATATTATAATAGAGGCCCAGCACATGAAATTGTGCACAGATAAGTTCCCTAGGATTAGCCTGCAATCAGGGCTATCTTTCACCCTCTCGCCAGTCCGCAGTCCTGTCCAGCCCCACTGCCACCACTCACCCTGGTTCCCCTCGTCAGTCCCCAGTCCCATCCCGCTGCCACTATCCACTCAGTTCCCCGTGGTTCCCCATTCACCATCCAGTGATCAGATCCTGCAGGCCAAGGGGGAGGGAACAAGAGGTGGTCAATGCACCTCATAGAGACTGAGCAGTCGTTCCTGGTCGTTACATCATTATGGTCGCTAGGCTATATAATGCTAATGCAGATCAAAAAGCTTAGGCTTTTCCTTAGGAACCCTAAATAAAAATCTCCTTGTAATTCCGATGTCAAAAAAATATTTTCCCCACATAGTGTATGTAATCAACTTTATTTCGTGTGTGCAGCACAATAAATATATTGTCACCTATACAAGGTCTTAGAACTAAAATAAACTTCATGTTAATCAACACCTAAAAAACTTCAGATCATGATAAACAAAATCAAAGGATTAAATCAGAAACTCACAGGCAATGAAAGGACTTACATACCCTTTATTATTTAAAAAATACACTAGAGCCTACTAATAATTTATTAACATGCTTATGGAATTCAATACACATGTGAAAAATAAGTTTGGGAAGAGTTGTTCTGCCATTGGAAACAATGCCTTTATGTCATCACTCCCCTCATTAGTGGCCTAGATCCAGAAGTCACCCTGCTTATATTAGGACCTATTTATCCTCTTCACCCGTTAAGTTCTGCCTATCCCTGCTGTCACCTCACCTGGTCACATGTGTCTTAGTGAACATCTACAATTGCCCCACAGGTCCCTCTGCTTGGGACCTCCCCAGTCCCCACGCCCTGTGATCAAATTGATCTTTTCAGAGCAAATGTATAACTTCCTCCCATAAACCACTAGTGGCTTCCCCTCAGCCTGGAGAAAAGAAGGTCCACACCCCTTTGACTCCCAGTCCTGCATTCATTCACTCACTCACTCACTCATTCATTCATCTCCTCACTCTGATAAACTCCGCCATGGTATATAGGATATTGCCTGTTCTCCAGGAACTATACCAAGCACTGAGGCTTATGTGAGAAACGCTAAAAGAAAATTCCTGTTAATCAGTCTCATCAAGGGAGGGCCCAGACCTGCAGGGACATAGTGGTTGATAATTCCATAATTGACATAATGCATGGTGATGCATCTGGTCATTGCAGGGTGAGGAGAGAGGAGTTTGGGAAGTTTTCTATTATAGATGGGATGGCAGGGGGCTTAGGGAGCAAGGAACCCTGTGTGTTTGGAGAGAAAGGTGATGGGTGAGTTACTGAACCAGGTTGGCACAAGATTGAGTAAGATACCAAATATCAGGCTAGAGATTTGGATGTTTCCTTGTTGTCAACAGGAAACCCACAGAAGTTTGTAATCAGAGGGCCATCATAATCCTGTATTGATTTTATTATTACTTGAGCACTCCATCATTTCAAGGTCCTTCTTGTCACTCGCTTGCTAAGACCTCTTTGGTGACACTAAAATGTGTCTCTTTTACTAAAATTATTTAGGACTTAATCCTGGTTGACTTTCAACAGGTTTTGAGGTTGCTTTCCACAAAATTAGGTTGGGATGAAACAGTCCAGGGATGGTTAAAAGAAACAGGGACAGAAGATGTCCTAGGGTGACCTTGTCATTAGCCTCACAGTGATTGGGAGGGCCCCGAGGAAGCCCAAGCAATAAATTCTATTGAAGAGAGATGGTGGTGCTCGGGCTCACGGGGACTGGGACTGCATGCTTTGATTGACCTAGCATGTCACCTGCGGAGCTGCTTCTGTGGTACAGAGGAGACAGCGTCACAGTGTCTGATAACTGATCTAATAGCGAGTCAGACATCCCTCTGCTGCCCTGGGTTCATTATGTTCGATCACCTTAATAAAGGCCCTCATCCTCTGCTCATTCAGACGTGGGCTGCTTCTTGACTTGAATTGTCTGGGACAGCCGGGTCTCACCTGAGTGCCTTGTCGGGTTTTATTATGGCACCTGACCTACTTTGTACAGGTCTCCCACTGCAGCATGAGCAGCACAAGCCCCGTGGGTGCAGAATCCCAAAAGGGACCTTCAGGATCAGCTATCCTAACCCTTACTCTGCCCCACCTTCTATACACAGCCCTCAGCTGCCCTGTCTATGGGGAGTGGCCAGCTGGCCAACACTCATGCATTCCTGATCAATGAATGGCGTTCATTCACTCACTCAACAATTGTTTATTGGTCATCGGCTCCGTGCCTTAGGTATTGGTCTTAGGCACTGGCACCATCACAGGATAAGACAGACATGGTCTCCGCCAGTCCAAGCAGCACTCAAGGTAGTTAATCAGGTGATTGTCAGAGCTTTAAAGGGACAGAAAGAAGTATGATGACAACATGGAAAGAGGGACTCTATTTAGTTTCGGGGTTTAGGAAATGCCTTCTTGGGACAAAGACTCTAAACCCAGAAGCTGGAGGACATGTCGAACTTGACTAATGAGCTGGTGGGGATGGGACACCCAGTAGAGAAAATCTAAGTGCAAATTCAGAGTGAATGAGGAAAACTTGTAAGGCCAGCAGGCCTAGATCAGAATTCAAGAAAGTTGTGTGGTTTGGGCCATAGGGGCCCTATCGGGCATGTTAGGAACCTGGGCCTTTGTACTTAGAACAATGAGAAGTATTTAAGCAAGAGGATGACATGATCAGAATGGTCTTTGACAACTATTTTTTTTTCTATCTGAGGATAAAATAAAATTCAGGTCTAATTGTTAAGATATGAAATTCTTTTCTTGATATTTTGCAAGACACTAGACAGTGCTGTATCTGAATCTGAACTTGATCTCTTAGCAGGTGAATGGTATGAGGCACATTTCCCATAATCTCAGAGCCTCAGTTCTCTTATTCATCCATCTACCAATTCATCTCCATCTAATTGAGCCAACAGGGAATCAGGATGGTCAGGAGTTGCACAGGGGTGTTTTCCAAAGCTCCCCTCGGAAAGGTCATTTTGATTCAACCACAAATGATTCTTGAACACCTACTCTATGCCAAGCTCCAGGGACTGGAAAATAAATAGCCTAGCAGTGAGAGGCCCACACTTGGCCCAGGTGAGTCAGGGAGCACACACAAGGAAGCAGACACCCATGGTTACATATGGTCAGGCCTGGAGAGAAAACTGGCCTGTGTGAAATAGCTGAGACTCACTTGAGGACAAACGTGAGCATGCCCAAGTTCATAGTGCTGGTATCTTACACTCAGGGTTAACTTCCCCAAGCAACCTGTCTCTGCCTTGCCGGTCTAGTCCTCTGGGTCTCAGCTCTGGCCTCACTCCATCTGGGTAGAACTCTATGAACCCCGAGATGGGGTTAAAGACCTGCGTTCCCCACTCCCCCAGCAGGTCTGACCCCCTGGTTCAGGAAACTCCCATGGCCTCCGTATGCCTCTGGCTCCCTCCACAGACATTGGCCCTGGAAGGCAGGGACAGAGTTATTTTATTGTGGTTGCTTCCTTTATTGTGTAGCAAAGTAAAAGTCATTATTATGTGTGGGTAGCAGATTCATGATCATATTTAAGGAAAGAATGGGTGAATGGTGCAGGCAGTGCTCATTGTGATGTGCCGCTGCCCCTGTCTAGAATGAAATTAAAAATAACTCCAGTTAAGAAGAGAATCTTGAATGAGCTCAAAATCAAATTAGTTAATTTGCTTGTTCAATTAATATTTACTGATCAAGGCGTGCACCTTGGGAGTATCCTACAGTAATATAAAAATAGGTCATTCAGACCAGGCCAATGGGATAGAGGGGAGGCAGAGAATGGCAAGGGAGAGAACACATCCTGTTGAAAGTTATCATACAATCAAATCCGTTAGTCCTGACAGAAACCAGATATTGAAGACTTTTTAAAAGAGAAAATCAATAAAATGTATATTACAGTGTGAAGTAGTGAGCACTCACTTTGCAAGACAAGGACTTTGAAGGGGTAAATTGCTACAATTCTGCAAAACGGAACTTTAGAAAAGAGATACACACCAATCACTTTGGGGTTCAAATGCAGATTCCTGGCTCCATTGATGGAGCTTAGAGCACAGAATATCCAAGACAGGCCTGCATCCAGCTGGTCATTGGAACCCAGCACTGGAGACCCAGCCTTGAGGTTAGGAAGGCAAGCTTCCTTATTGCACAAAGGAGGAAACTGAGGCTTAGGGATGGGCTACTATATTGAAAATGCCATAGACTGGGTGGTTTATAAACCACAGAAATGCATTTCTTATAAACCAGCAGGCTGGAAGTCCAAGGTCAGCATGACTTCAAGGTCAGGTTCTGGTGAATGCCTTCTTCCTGGTCTCAGGTTGTGGGCTTATCACTATGCCCTCCCAGAGGGGAGGGAAAGCTTGCTCTCTGGTGACCCTTACAAGGACACTAATCCCATTACAGGGGCCCCACCCTCATAGCTTCTTCTAATCCTCATCACCTCCACAAGGCCCTACTTTCTGACACCATCACATTAGCGGGGAAGGATTCAGTATATGAATTTTGGGGTAACACGAACATTCAGTCCCTAGCAGGTTCTTTGTGTGACATCCTAGAGTTCATGTTGCTGCTCTGTGGTACATCTGGGACTGTGAGCTAAGATTTCCAGCTCAAAGCCATGTTCTCTCTCCAACAGAGCAGTTTGTTTTGTGGTCTGCTTGGCCTCTTTCTTCCATCCAGATGGAGGGGATGTTAACTTAGGAGAAAAGAACAAATACAGGGTGAGGCAAAAGTAGGTTTACAGTTGTTGATGTGAAACACAGAGTTTATTCTTACATGATTTATTCATTATGCATTGTTTTTCCATTATTGTTTTCCATTCGAACCACTGTAAATCTGCTTTTGCCGCATCCTTTTTATATTTAACAAAGCACCATAGGGAAGAAATGTACACACCTTCCCTGATCCAAAAAAAAAAAAAAAAAAAAAATGCTCTAGAAAAGCCATCTCCTAATGCTGCTCCTCATTCATTCCTACACTGGGCAAAATCCCTGGGTGGCAGAGAGATTTAAGAATGATGCCGTGTGAGGGGCCAGCAGCATGACATCTGTACACACAGAATACTGGAAAGCACAGCTTCTATTGTGGGGGTGGGGGGGAAGCGAGGAGGGGAGAGAAGGAATTAAAGATACACACACAATTGTATTCCTAGTAGTGGAGACTCAGTGTGTGCAAATCAGAGAGAGATGAGACATTTAAGATTTACAGGACAGTCCCTGGACATTTAGCTCCAAAAGCAAAACATCATTTCCACTGAATTACAAGCCCGCGTCTCTGTGAGCTGAGCCAAATATCCCCATTCTACACCCATAGACCTACCTCACCGGAAAGTGTTGGGGGTGGGAGGTCAGCCCAGATGTCAGCCAGCTGCTGTTGCTGATACTGGAGTCAGTGGGTCAGTTGAGGTGGAGTTTACATTTAAATGTATAGTGTTGCTTAATCAGATTGTGTATTCCTAGCCCCTCTGTGGACCTCATCAAAGGCAGAGTGGTTGAGTTTTACTTGTTTGTTTTTCACAACTTTGAAACCAAGCCTTTTATATATGCTGAGTCTCATGCTGGGGTTTTTATTTACGTTAGCTTATTTAATCTTCAAATTAGCCCCCTTAAAGGTTGGTTCAGCCCAGCTGGCATGGCTCAGTGGTTGAGTGTTGACTCATGAATCAGGAAGTCACTGTTCCATTCTTGGTCAGGGCACATGCCCAGGTTGTGGGCTCAATTCTCAGTGTGGGGCATGCAGGAGGCAGCCAATCGGTGATTCGCTCTCATCATTGATGTTTCTCTCTCTCTCTCCCTCTCCTTTCCTCTTTGAAATCAATACAAATATACATTTTATTTAAAGTTGGTTCAGCTCTTTCACCTGTTATAGACAGGAAACTAAACTGGGAAGGCTGGTGACTCACTAGCATTCATAGCTACTAATCATCAGAGTCAGAATTCCAGCCAGGACTGAGCCCTAACTGGCTGTGCTGGTCAGTATTTTTGTTCACGCTCGCAGCTCTAACTGCTCTGAATACCCTGATTTGACACGTAAGACACGGGGACTCCTTTTGGCTTTTTGTATTTGCTGAGCCCTTTCCTAGCTTTCCCTAACACATAAACCTCAGCATCCTCCCAGCCCTAGTCCTTCAGGTTCTCCTGAGCTGACGACTCCTGGCTGCAGATATGAGACCCTTTTTCCTCTACACCCAGGGCTTACTCTCGCCACCAGATGGACCCTAGGTGTCCCCTGGGCAGGGCTTTGTGCATAGGAGTCTCCTGAATACATGAGGAGCTCAGATGAATGCCTGAGTTTCAGAGCAATGATAAATCTCAGGGTGTAGTATGCAATGGTTAGCTGAGCTAGAAGAGAAAGGTTGGACACTCACTTATGCTTATGCCTTACTACTACAAAGATGTGGTGCAGCCCTAACCGGTTTGGCTGAGTGGATAGAGTGTCGACCTGCAGACTGAATGGTCCCAGGTTTGATTCCGATCAAGGGCATGTACCTTGGTTGCGGGCACATCCCCAATAGGGGGTGTGCAGGAGGCAGCTGACCAATGTCTCATCAATGTTTCTAACTCTCTAGCCCTCTCCCTTCCTCTCTGTAAAAAAACCAATAAAATATATATATTTTTAAAGATGTGGGGCAGCAAAGAGCCACCAACAATGATCAAGTCATTGTAAACACCAGGGGAATGACTGTCCCCAAGCTTAGAACATGGAATCTCACCAAGGGGATGAGGTCCCTGGACCTCAAGGTCACAGATGACAGAGAAGTTCATAGGCAGGGGATGCCACCGAGGAAGATGAAGAGATAAAAATTGAGGAATAGTCCATATTTAGGTATTTGAAAGATGCTACCAAGTCTGCTTCTGTCTGTGGAATGTAACAAAATATAGGAAAAAGCAGTACTTCTTGATTATGTATAGCAATAACACCAACTTAAATGCAATGTTTAAAAAATGTTGCTAAGCATTTCTTCTCTCACTGGCAAACAATAACCACAGAAATAATAATAACATCAAATATGATGACTCCAGTGCCAAGGATAACCCAGGATTATGCTGAAGGGTTTGTATTCGTGACCTCTTTTAATCTGATAACCCTTCACAGTAGATGTTTGACAGTTCCCCATTCATTTGTCTCCCTGAACAAGCAGCTAAACTACATTTCCCAGAATCCTCTACAATGAGGTTGGGCCATGAGATCAATAGCAGGCCTTTGGAATATGGCTGACATAGACATGCATTACTTCCAGATCTGCCTATGTCCTCTCTCTCTGCACACTGGCCAGATGGAGAGGGTGCAGACAGCATGGCAGAACCATCAGAAAAAGGGAGCGTGGGTCACTGAACAGCTCCACTAAGCAGAACTTCCTGCTCTGATCACCCCGTGGTGCCTTAAGTGGAAAATAAAGTGCAATTTTTTAAAATCAAATTTGAGGCTTTTAGTTAGCTTTTAGTTATTTCTCTGGATAACACAGTATTTTTATTTTTATTTTTATTGATTTCAGAGAGAAAGGGAGAAGGAGAGAGAGAAACAGCAATGATAAGAGAGAATCATTGATTGGCTGTCTCTTGCAAGCCCCACACTGGGGATTGAGCCAGCACCCAGGCATGTGCCCTGACTGGAAATGGAATCCTGACCTCCTTAGAAAGCCAGTGGTTCATAGGTCAATCCTCACCCATGAGCCACACAGTATTACTAAGGTCAGTTTTCCAGTAAGGAAACTGAAATTGCAGGTAGTCATCGCAGAACTTTAGCGCATGACTCCACAGCATTCTTGTCCCAGTACATAGGCTATCCCATAACACACATGCCACCTCCGTGTTTCAGATAAAAGGATGGGGTCCCTCCATGAAAACAAACTCTGCCATGCCCTCTGGGACCGCTCCTGGAATTATCGGTGACACAAAGGGAGGTACCTGAGGTGAAGGGTGCTAGGCTCCTGTTGGCCCAGAATTATTTCTAGCAGAATCTCCTCTCCCCAGCTCCTGGGCCAGGTAGTGGATGGGTGAGTCCCAGCTGGATGACAGCCACAAAACATTCCAGTGGCATTGGACGTGGCTCAGGGAGAGTCGGGTGTCTGGCAGGGCGATGTCACTTGGAACCACACAGACCAATTTCTTGGAAGGACAAACTGTTATGATTCCAGGGACAGAAAAGCTTATTTTTATGTGCAACATAGGTGTGCATTTGTGTGCGTGTACTTGTATAAGTGTATATGTATGCAATAAGTATGCCAATATTGTGGAGTGTATGCATATAGGAACATACATATTCAATAAATATGCAAATACCGGGTTGTGTGTCTGTGTGTGTACATGTATCCATGCATGAGCATGCACACACACATAATCAACCTGGCCCATAAACATCATTGTGCTTATATACATGACATATATATATATATATATATATATATATATATATATATATGACCTATATAAATGTGTATGTGTAAGTGAGCAAATATTATGCCCATATCAGTTTGTACACAGAACACTGTGGGTATATGTACAGTTGTGCATACACAAAACACAGAGTTTGTTCTTATAATATTATTTATTCATTCTTATATTATTTTCCATATGAACAAATGTGAAACTACTTTTCCCCACCCTGCAGATACACCTGTATGCAAATATATAAAATAAGGTCTATCTCTTTATGCATCTATGTAAATGCATGTATCTATAAACATCTACATCTAAGGTAGTGAAAGCTCCTCCAAGCAAATGGAAACGCATCTTGTTTTCCTCACAGTTTTGAGAACCACCCAAAATCCACATGAAAGTAACGATTGGGGAATTCAAATAAACACAAATGTGCTGTGCATGCAGCTGCTGGTGTGAGAATTCCTTAAAAACCCGGTGACTCAACAGAATCCCCCCTTCGCTTGGGGGAGAGCCGGGCGAAGGGGACTGTGTGGCCGCCGGCATGCCGGGCCGCCCTCCGCCGGCCAGCTCTCCCCCGGCCACCCAGGTCTGCCCGCTGTGCAACTGATAGATATGTTTTGACAAGTTCTATTAAGTACAAAGCAGGCCACCGGGGCAGCATGTGGAGTTGATAGAGAGAGAGGCAGAGAGGCAGCGCGCAGTGTGAGGCCTGCTGATGTTGACAGAATTTGCCGGAACAAAATGAGTCCGTGCTCCTCGTCATCTCTTACCAAATTTCAGGAAGGTCTTTGGCACCCGCCATCCTGAGGAGAGCGGGCCCCTTCTCGGTTGGTTTTCTATTTCTGTCCCCGGACTGCCAGCAAATGAAGGATTTCTCAGAACCCTAATTGGCTGACTTTATTTATGCGGGCGGCCAGGGGGGCCACGGGGAGAAGGCCTGGAGTGGCTGAACCCATTACCAGTTGGAGTGTGCTTCAGCTCGGGCCCCGCTCCTGCAGCCCCTCCCTCTACCTGTTTGCAGGAGCTGCCCAGGGAGGGGACTTGGCAAGCGCTCCTGGGCTGATGGCTCTGGCCCCTCTCCCCATCTCCAGCACATGAGCATTCCCCTCTAGAGGCCTCCTCAGCGAGGTTTGGCAATGGCAAAAACAAACACTACTTTACAACATCCTTGGATGCGCTTCCAAAATGCAGAAGCAATTAATCAGGAGTCTCCCCGAGACTCCACACAATGTGGCCGCTTGCGGATGACACAGAGCTTGGCTTCGGTGGGAGTCTAGAAGCGTGTGAGGGAGCCTGAAACGTGGTAATGGGTTTCAATTATTTATTTGTTTAGACGACTGGGGAGCAGAATTTGAGCTGTAAGCACATAGATAATCCATCTGAAGCCCTCCCAGCAGTGAGGTCTTTTGCTCCCTGCCGGAGCACTCTGCCTGGAAATGGATGGGTAGTTGTGCAGGGTCTGGCAGGGATCCAGAGGTTCCCGAGTATGTGTGTGTGTGTGCATGCATACCTAACTAAGCGAGCTGGGGTTGGGGTATCTGCATATCGGTGAGGCTGGGAGAAAAACGGCTGCTTCTAATTACAGGACATCCAGGTGGTGTTGCTGGATTCTAATGGGTAGGAGTTCCTCATGCTGAATCTTTATGTCATTTCAAAGAAAATCAAGATTGTATGTTCTCGGGGAGAAACTGTCATTGAGGGATGTTTTCTCAAGCTGTAGTGTAATCAACTTAATAACTGATCGTAGGAAAGGGAGTCACCTGTAGACCATGTTCTTTTCGGTCTTGAACTTGGTCCTCTGTAGTTTATTATCCACCTGGAAATATCTTGATGGATCCATCCTCCCAGGAAATGTCAATGGCCCGTCTATGGAGGAGATGGTCTTATGGCCCACGTTAAGGTCTCATGTCACAAGATGAGGACATAGCAATAGGCTGAGGTCATGCTGGCCACGTTCCCTGGGCTGGGGATGGCCAGGAGGAGATCCACGAGGGCCTTAAACAGCCTCGGGTTTTGACTCTGGCTGTAGTTATTGGCTGGACATGAGACATGGGTGGAGTACTCTTGGCTAATGGGCCAAAGATGAGGCCGAGAGAATCCTAAAATTGCCTAAAACTCAAATTCCTCCTTGGCGTTTTCCTTTCGAAGTATTTTGGCCATCTCTCAGTTTTTCCCTGTTATGCTTGCTTTCAAATAAAACCTCAATCAAGGCTACAATTTAAGTCCTTCCAAATAATCCTTAAGTGCTGTACAATTTGCGCAAACGCTGCCGTGGGATTCACATTTCTTTGATTTGTAAGTTCTGAGCAACATGAATAAGACATTAAAGAACAGTGACCACAAAACCTCACTAATTCAGATAAATTATCTGGAGGGCCTTCCGACTGAATGGTGAGAGATTGAATCTAGAAAACATGTTTAAAGAAATCCCTTTCTTATTTCCTTCAAGGACAAGCACTCACCAGGAGGAGGCGAGCCTACAGTTAAGTAGCAGCCCTCGGCGGACAAGGTTTAATGAATAGATAAAAATGGTTTGTAATTAGTCCATCATTTGTTTGTATGGCAAAGGGTGCTTGCGAGGTGCTTGAGGATGCTTGAAAGCAATGTGTGCTCTTAAGCAGTTGGAATATTTCCCCAGAAATGTGTTTATACAACTCATTTGTTCAGTGAAGCCCTTGCCTCGGCCTCCAGTCTACTCATTCCCATTGTCACAGGAGAGGTGAGCGCAGGAAAGAGGTCTGACTTGGTTTATGAATCGGTATGGGAAGACGCAGATTGCAGATGCTTCCCAGAGAGGAGTCCGTCCTCTTCCTTGGCCAAGAGGTGAAGGATGGGGGCACTGGCCTTTCGTGGACACAGTGCCTCTCAGTTGCCCATCACCTGCCACGTTAGCTGATGCCAATCACAGACAACACCCATTCAGTCTTTGAGATCCAAAAGTCAGCATCCACTCCAAAGGTGAGCATCCTTTCGGCTCTCATCTTGTGAATAAATGAGTGGTGAATAGGGTCAGAGGACTTGATCTTGAGTTTTGTTTCCACTATCAGCTGTACATCTCTCTGCATATCATTTAATCCCTCTTGCTGTGCTTGTCCACTCAACATTCAATGAGATACTACATGTGTTTTTGCTAAATAGTGAATCATATACAAATTTAAGAAACTATTGTGATCCAATCATCAACTGGGAGACCCACTAGATACAGAGTTCCAATGTTTGGAAATTATAGAATCGTGCTTAAAGTTTCAAAGTTCAAAGAATTGACTTGTTTTATGGGTCTCACAGACCTAGTTTGTGCCCCAGTTTTATGTATTGGGAGCGGTGTTTTGGCCATAATGTTGAACTTGTCTACCCCTTCATTACATACATGTGAAGGGGGGATGGAAAATAAATGCTTAAGGGATTTGTGCAGTGTTTCACACAGTGACTGGCACATAATAGGTGCTGGTCAACATATTTTAGCCCAAATCAATTCTTGAATCCTATAGGGGGACAGGCATAAACATGTTCGCTGCAGCATGGCTTGTAGTGGCAAAATGTGGGGGCATCCTGGGGGTGCATCACTGATAAAATGGACAGTGGGGGGCAAGACCATGAAGTACCATGCAACAGTTAAAACCAGCAGGTCAGATGCACACATGGAAACATATCTTAAAGCACTGGTGAAAAGAATAAGAAAAAGAGTATGATTTAAAAAGCAGTGATATTCATTTTGCAGTAATTCATTGAATTCATGTTGACCATAGAAAGAGAGGATTGAGAATGAGGTATGAGGTTGAAGGGGAATGAGTGATGGATGAATGGATGAATGAATGAATGAATGAATGACAAGGAGCAATAATGTGCTGTAAACATATCAGATAGAATGATTAACTCAGCCTTCCACCCTAGAAGCACAATTGAAAAATTGAATACAATACTGTAAAGACATGCTAGTTGTTGTTATAATACCTGGCAAAAGCAACTTTCTGAGAATACAAAAAAAAAAAAAAAAAAAAAAAAAAAAGTCACTCCTTTTTTTGTATTAGCTTCCTGATGCTGCTATAACAAACGACCATGAATGGGTTGCTGAAAACAACAGCGATTTGTGTTCTCAGAGTTCTGAAGGCCAGGACTCAGAAACCAGGTGTTGGTATGGTGCCCTCTAGGAGGGAGGCTGTGTTCTTAGCCTCTCCAGGGGGCCAGATGAGGGCTGGCATCCATGAGTGGTGACTGGTGGCCTCAGGAATTCTGTCTCTGCCTCCATGGTCATAAGGCCATCTCCTCTGTCTCAAATCTTCCGTCTTTCTCTTGTAAGCTAATTTGTGATACTTTAAGGGCCATCTAGATAACCCGGATAATCCCCTTATCTCAAAATCCTCCAGTGAATCCCATCAGCAAAGACTCTTTATCCAAATACGGTCACATTCACAGATTCTGGGAATTGGGGTAGGGGCCTATATTAAGGGTGGAGGGGGTACCATTCAGCCCACTACAGTTTCTAATATGATCTCAAAAAATAACAAGTTACTCCTACACTGCCTGCACTGGGGGGAGATGCAGCCTCTCCTGCCCTTGGGCATCCTCCATGGAGTGCTCAGGAAATCCGCAGGCTGCTCAGGCAGCGCTCCCAGCCAGCCAGTCCCTCTCCCCATGGTCCTAAAGCAGGACAACTCAGGACTTCCTAGCTGCCTTCCCCACCATCGGGCTGCGGGTGTTCCCACAAGACTGTGCCACAGCCTTACCCAGACCCTCCAAGACTCACCATGGCTTCAGCAAGGTCCCAGCATCTGCTGTCGCTTCCAGCACCCAGATGACTTTATGGAACTATTTTATATAAAATCTAGAGCACAAAGAGGGAATGTCTCCATTCTTCAAAACTGTATCAGCCACAGTTATCCCCATGCCTGGCCCAGGGTCATATTGATAGAATTCCTGGAGGTATCCAAGGATACCCGATGGTCCAGCAATGCATTGTTAGGCCACGTCTGCTCTTCCCACACGGCAATGTCATGTGAGGGGTGCCCTGCATGCCAGAGGGACAAAGTCTGCACTGCTCACTCTCCATACACGATATTATAGGGGATCCAGTAACCAGGGCTTATAAGAAAGCTCTAGACAGTCCTGGGTTTGAGTCTTATCTCTACCTTCAACTAAACTGTACTCACTGAACAAGTTAGTTAGGTCCTCTTAGCTAGTAAGCTTAACCCTGAACCTATCCCATTCTGGAAAAAAAGGGGAATGGTAACCAGATAGTAGGGCTTTTGACATAGTAGCACTCCAAAATATGAACTCTAATCAAGGACTGTTCACTTATCATCATTTACATACTGACTTTTTAAAGTTAGTTTACAAAAAATAAATAATATGTAATGATATTTAATACTGAAGTGCACATTCATTTAAAAAACTTAAGCGACCTTGAACAAGTCACTTAAGCTCTTGAGTTTCAGGTTCTTAATCTGCCAAAAAATAACATGTGACCAGATCAGTGGTTGTCACTCACTTCAATGACAAATTGTCCACCCAGAATGCAGAGTGCCTCCATCTAAATATACGTCTGCTTATACCTTGTAAGGATCTCATTACCATCCTCGTGCATCTTCTGTGGATCTCATTGATATAATCTGTGAAGAAGAAGGATATTCCCAAGCTTTGGAGCCTGGGACAGTCTGTGAGTTATTTCCCTAGTGACATCTTCCCGAGGGATGATGCCAGGATCCACGTTTTCAATGACTGCAGATCCTTCAGCCAAAATTGCAATCTCAATCCACTAAGCCATTTAGCAAGGGCAGCGGCGAGCGTAATCTTTTATGCTGCAGACGAACTTAGTGGGGAATGGACTCCATGGGAAAATGTAATGTTGAAAATGATCCATCAGTGCAGAGGCTTCTCTGTTCCGAGTTATGCAACAGTTTCTCCATAGGAAACCTGAATGAGAACACCAATACCCTGTACATTTGCACGCTAATTATGTTTGTTCTGATTCTCAGTCCCTTGGGCTTCCCCTATTTTATATGATACAGAAATACCAACTGATAGTAACTCTAGCCAATGGGATCTTAAACTAAATGAATGAATTAAAATGAAATAAATGAATGAATAAATAAATTATAGCAATCATTTGCTAATACCCACTCACACCGTTAATGAGTACAAAGGACTCACTCATGCATTACCTCATGGGAGTCTCCCAAAGACAGTGTGGCATATACAAGACACAGCGGGGAGGATCAGAAGTCGATCCAGGTTAAGTGGCTGCATAGATGAATATGGGCACCACACTGGTAGGAATCAGAAGAGGTGGGAAGCACAACCATGAACCATGGGCTCCTAACTTCTAGATAAGTTATTGCTATTTATTTATCTACACTAATGAAAGAATAACTTGCTAATTGACTGTACCTTTATGACACCCAGCAGCCAATCAGGAGTGAATATTCAAATTAATCCATCAAAGATGGTGAATTGATTTGCATATGAAGGCGCTGAGTGTCTGGAAGCGGGGCTGGACACTTGTGTCCTCACCATGGCAAAGATGCAGGCATTTGGCACCTTTCCAGCCACTCCAGGCCTCTGGGCAGCATGGGAAGGAGGAAAGGTGGCTCTGGCCAGAGCAAAGGAGGTGCAGGCATCCAGGGGAAGGAAGGCCCATTCTTGCACAAATCTCTGTACATCGGGCCTCTAGTGACTTATAATTTATGATAGCCAATGTAATTTATTTTATACACTCAATGCCTTGACATAATAATTCAGAACGTATACTTTTATATAATTAAATTTTATTAAATATAGCAACAATAACAAACCAAGTCTTTTCATCACGTTTTTCATTCCATAATCAGCTCCCCAGAACAACCTCTTTCAACTTTTTAACCTGTCCTTGCTTGCATTTATGCCTCTATATTTCTAAGTAACAGGCTTACATTGCTGCCATTTCTTGAAATGTTTTTAATTTTTTGGTTGTTATCTCACGTATGTTCTCTTTTTTATGCACACTTCTGCTCTCTACATTTTTAAAACATTATTATATCCTAAATTTTGGTTCATTTAATATTTGCTGTTCCTATTATGACTTTACAAAAACATTGTTCACAGCTGAGCCACTTTCAATTTTACAATTATATTTTTGCACAGCCTTTTGTTGAGTATAATGATTACTTCATGCATATTTTTCCTAATGCCTTGTGGTTTTTTTTAAGCACCCACCAATAATTCAGCCCCAAACTTTTTAAAAGAACTATGACACTCTCTTCCATTTCCTTATGGTCAAATACCTAAGAAAATATACCAGCACTACTTTTTGAGATATATATTCTGGATCTCTTATCCTTTTCCTTTAAACTGGACTGATTACATTCAAATACTGCTTCGCACCTTTCCCCTGGAACCAGCATCACCATCATCCTGGGAAATTCTTTTACTTCTGGCTATGTTAAATCTTACTTTCTGGATTCAACACATTCATCTTTCTTGTTTACTTAATCATTTTAATTATGTAAGTCCTCAAAACACTTTCTCTAAAAGATACCTACAGCCAAAACCGGTTTGGCTCAGTGGTAGAGCGTCGGCCTGTGGACTGAAAGGTCCTGGGTTCAATTCCGGTCAAGGGCATGTACATTGGTTGCGGGCACATCCCCAATAGGGGGTATGCAGGAGGCAGCTGGTCGATGTTTCTCTCTCATCAACATTTCTAGCTCTCTATCCCTCTCTCTTCCTCTCTGTAAAAAATCAATAAAAATATTTTAAAATAAATAAATAAATAAATAAATAAATAAATAAATAAATAAAAGATACCTACATTTATTCTATGTACATGTATTTTATTGTTTAGCTGGGTATAAAATTCTAAATTAGTAATGATTTTCTTTCAGAATTTTCAAATTATTTCTACATTTTCTTTTAACCAAATACCTTTCATGGAAAATACCTGTGATATTCTGATTCCCAAATCATTATGTGTAACATTTTTCTCAGCAAAAACACTGCAGAACATTTAATTTATAGAGATTTGAAACATTGTGCATTCTTTCTCATACCTATGGGACCTTTATATCTAAAAGATTATGTCCTTTTATTACTGAAAGTATCATGTTATTTAATTATTTTTCCCTCTCCATTACCTTTACTCTCTTTTTCTGAGATCTTATTATTTGGATGTTTGACTTTCTGAATTGATTCTCTAATTTTTTATTCCTTTCTCTGTAATAATTCATATCTTTGTTCTTTCTGAAGAAAATTTTAATGGCAGCTTATTGATTATATATGAATTATTTACTTAATTCATATAGTTTATGAATTATTGAGATATAATTATTGAGTATAATTATTGAGATATAATTCATATACTATATAATTTACCTTTCTAAATTTTACATTCAGTGTTTTATAGTGTGTTTTTTTAAAAAAATACAGGCATTTATCATTATAAATGTTTCTCTAAATAATGCTTAAGTTGCCTCCCATACATTTTGTATGCCATATGTTCATATTTATTCTCCTCAAAGTGTTTTTTTAAATTTACCTTGTAATTTCTCTTTTGACAAATATGGAGTTTAATCTATCACATCTATATCAATTTATCAAACTTCCTTCTGTTAATAATTTCTAATTTTATTATACTTTAGCCAGAGAAATACTTTAAAATGTTTCAGTACTTATAAATTTATTAATGTTTTTTCCAGGCCTAAAATAAGGATTATTCTGAAGAATGATTTGTGTGTCCTTTAGAATATGAATTCTGCTGTTGTGGGTGAAATGTTTTAGAAATGCCTGTTAGGAAAAGTCACTTATAGAATTAGTTCCTCTTCTACTATCATGTGGATCTTTTGCCTATTTTGATCCATCACTGAAAATAGGCTAATAAAATCTCCAATTTATTATTAATTTATCTATTTCTTCCTACAAATTTTGCTTCCTATATTTCAAATCTCTGTTAAGAGCATATATATATATATATATATATATATATATATATATATTCATAACTGCTGTTTTCCAATGTTTTTTATCATTTTGTCATTATAGAATTTGACTCTACTATTTGTGCCTTAATGTTTACTTCGTCTGATATTCATATAGTCATTAGAGCTCTCTGGTCATTGTTTTTAGTGCTAATTTTTTTCTAGCCTTTACTTTAAATCAATTTGTGTATTTAATCAAAAGTGTATCTCTTGTAGCATTCCTAAAATAATCTTAAACTTGTTTTAATCCATCTATTGAATTATTAACTTTTGTTTATATTTTAATTTTTAAACACTATATTTCTAAATATTTTAGAGCTATAATAATTTCTCTTGGGAGATTTAATTATAATTTTACTTGAAATTTCACTTTGTTTCCTCCCTGTTTCTTCTATATTTCTTCTCATTTTTTTTCTTATTCTTTGTCATTAGATATTTTCTAAAAGTTTTGGAGAACCTTGATTGTTTTTATTTATATTTAATAATGGTGCACTAAAAAGTTAATTGAGACTTTGTATTCTCATAAATAAGAATTATCAATTCTGAGCCTTCACTGTGTAGCAATTAATGGATCATGAAGCTGATTATCAGTTTTCCAAATATCATTTCTCAAATTTTCTTTCTGGGGTATAGGATTCAGGATTTCAGGGATCTGGGAGCTTAAATGGGAATATTGTTGAGGTATCATAGTCCTGGGCAGTTGTCTTTTCTTTGTTTTTAGCCTGGCACCTGATCCCTGTGTCTGGAATTTCAAAATCCTGGGGTCATCGCGTTCCACTTAGATGAAAAATAAATGTATCTTCTCTGAGTGTGAATGGGAGAGAATGATCTGGCTAGGTAGAATAGGAAAAGAGATTTAGGCATCCTATTACTATTAACTCAGTTGTTACTCCAATTTTAAGACCACTTCACACTCTGGCATTCTGAAAAAAACTAGCCCCTCACATTTCTTTTGGTTACTTCCTTCTTGCAGCAAATATATGCTTGCTTCTTATAGTCGTTTTCCTGCATAAAGTAAGGTTCTACCGCTCTTTGCTTTATTACAACAGTGGCCACTTTTTCATTTGCCTATCATGCTCCTTGCTTTAACACAACTTATTCACAGTGATTGACTTCCTAATTATTTTCATCCTTTGACTTTATACCTTTAATGTTATTTTATATTTCATTTTATTTGTTTTCTGATAGGATGCAGAGAAGAAATATGTTTTTTAACTACCATATTGAAGCATAATTCAATAACAAAACCTTCACACTCATCAACTCCATTTCTCTATCATGGAAGGAATGAGAAAACACAATTACTATAAAAGTACCAAACAATAAACCACATGGTAGATCTCAAAGAACTTTACCATTTTTAAAAACAATAATCATTAAATATTTTTATTATACTAAAACAAAGATACAGCATTGTCACTTTACCGTTTCAAAGATTGAGTTCTTTATTCATAATATCCAAGATAAAAAACAACCTAATGTCCATTGGTAGACAAATGGGTAAAAAAAAAAAAAATGTGGTATGCACATGCATTGGCATATTATTTGGCTTTAATAAAAAGGAAATCTATCACTCAATCAGTGTGGCTCAGTGATTGAGCATTGACCTATGAACCAGGAGGCCATGGTTCAATTCCAGGTCAGGGCATATACTAGGGTTTTGTGCTTGATACCCAGTGGGGGGCATACAGGAAGCAGCCAATCAATGATTCTCTCTCATCATTGATGTTTCTATCTCTCTCTTCCTCTCCCTTCCTCTCTGAAATCAATAAAAATATATTTACAAAAAAGAAAATATATCATTTGAAACAACATTGATGGATCTAGATGGCATTATTCCAGTGAAAACAGAAGAACCAATATTGCATGATCCCACTTTTATGAGGAATATTAAATAGTCAAACTTATGAAACAAGAGAGTAGGGAAGTGTTTGCCAGGAGCTGGGAGAAGAGGAAGAGTGAGATGTCAGTAAAAGAGTGAGATGTCAGTAAAAACTACTTTTTACCTAGTTTCAGTTATGGAAGATGAATAAATACTAGAGATCTAATATATACCATGACCCCAGGGCAGTGGGCGGCAAACTCATAGTCAACAGAGCCAAATATCAACATGTATAAAGTGAATCCATTTATCAAATTATAAACATGTAGGAATTCCTTTGTAGTTTGAAATAAAGTGATCCTGTAATCCCTCAATGACTTCTTTTTGAAACAGTACAACAATTGAAATTTCTTTTGAGAGCCAATTTTTTAAACTTAAACTTTTTCTAATGCCACTTCTTCAAAATAGACTCACTCAGGCATGGGTATTATGTGGAAGAGCCACACTGAAGGGTCAAAGAGCCGCATGTGGCTTGCGAGCCGCAGTTTGCTGACCACAACCCTAGGAGAATCAATATTGTATTATACACTTAAATATTATTTGCAAGGATAAACCTTATGTTGAATAAGTTTAAAAGAAACAAAAGTAATAGTATTAGAAAATAAATTATTATTTTTTTTAAAGTGAGCCAGATGAAACTTTTGGAAGTGATAGGTAAGTTTATAGCTATAGCTATGTACAGCTTTTTGTATGCCAATCATCCTCAATAACATAGTTAAAAGTGAATAGGTGCTTTGATGATATAAGAAATACATCTTATTTCTTAGGCTATCTTAGGTAATTTTAACTTGTTGCCATAGTCTTATCAGGTAAACATGTAGAGATGTAGAGACGGCTGCTAAAGTGTGTGTGTGTGTGTGTGTGTGTGTGTGTGTGTGTGTGTGTGATTCTATCTATCTCCATCCCTCCATCTATCCATCCACCTATCCATCTATGTTTTTTTATGCACTTATGTATATAAGTGTGTATGTGTGCATAAATGTCTGCACATTTGTATTTGTTTTTATATTTTTCTGATTCTTTCATAGAAAGGAAATATTACTAATAGACATTTTTATGAAAATCATGATTATGTTCTTTCTTGAAGTTAGTCCTAAGGGGGAAGAATATTTGTAGCAATTTGAAATTACTCAGTTAAGGTCTGAATGTCCAGGTTGGGTGTGTTGAGGCATTTCATAACTCGGATTTAAGGTCTTTAGAAATCTTACCAGGAGATGTTGAGCAAGTCTACAGGTCTGCTTTTATTGACAATTAATTGAGTAGTTGTTTCTTTGGCAAATGTTTAGTTCTTGGCCACTGAAGATGCTTGATGACAGAGTCCATTTCCAAGGACTAAGAGTGGAGCAAACCCTTACTCCCCTTTATTTTGCCATAGCCTCTTTTTCTTCCTTTGGGACTCTCACAGGAAAGCTGAGTTTCCAAGTTCCATTCCAACTCACTGTTTCAATTCATTTCAGTAAATTTATTATCAATTTTCTCTTTTTATTAAGTTATTATTTGATGGCAACCTATAGAATCTCTGCTGAGCTAAGGCATTTATTTTTATGATAGGAAATCAATACTGTTTTTTGAAGAGGAGATCAATTCAAAACTTACACTTGATCAGAAATGAAGCCATGGTATCCTAAACACCTAATCTGGCCATTCTGATATTATGATAATTTTTTAGGCAAAATATTCTTGTAAAAGCAAAAGCAAGGTTCTCTCTCTCTCTCTCTCTCTCTCTCTCTCTCTCTCTCTCTCTCTCTCTCTCTCTCTCTCTCATTCTTATATAGGTTTCAAGTATACAATTCTGTGAGACATCATCTGTATATTACATTGTGTGTTTAACCACTCAAAGTCTTCTTCAGAAGAAATGGTGGAGCCTAAACCTGTTTGGCTCAGTGGATAGAGCTTAGGTCTGCAGACTGAAGGGTTCCAGGTTTGATTCAGTCAAGGGCATGTTCATTGGTTGAGGGCACACCCTCAATGGGGGTTGTGCAGGAGGCAGCTGGTTGATGTTTCTCTCTCATAGATGTTTCTAGCTCTCTATCCCTTTCCCTTCCTCTCTGTAAAAAATCAATAATATATATATATATATATATATATATATATATATATATATATATATATGAAATGGGTGAAAACTCATCTTATTCCCCTTTACTCTTGAAGACAGTTATCAGGGCTCTTTCTATTGGAGATTTTATTCCAGGGGTATCTACATATATAAAGTGAATCCGCTGATAAAATTATAAACACATAGGATTTCCCTCTGTTTGAAATAAAGTGATCCTGTAACTATTCACTGAGAGATGTTGGTTAAATACATCGTGGTTTGTCTATTCAATGGACTCGGGTACCATTATTGAGAAGGCAGATATATCTCTAAATGACATTAAAAATCTCAATGACTCCTTTTTGAAAATTAAATGATGTTCTAAAATGGCATTTAAAAATACAGTATGATTTCACGTATACATAAAACAGAGACCAAAGAAAATGTCTGAAAATATATTCCAAGGATACCTTCGGTTAGTGGGTTGTCAGGTGAGTTTACTCTCTAGTCTTTCAATTATTTGATTTTTGATGTACATATGTGTTCACTTTATATTTATAAAAAAATAACAAAACTAAAACCTATATTCTTGGATGAAAATTAGTACAAATGATTGAGTTCATTAGAAGACTCCTAGCATCACCAGGTCTCAGGCACAGAGATTTTATCAGGGGAGGTCTACTGTGGAAGGCCCCATCTGAGAACCTTCAATTTGCTCATCTGCAAAGTGAAACTAACAGTAATGCTTATCTTCCAAGGAGAGGTAATGGAAGGACCTGGCTGAAAATGAGACACAATATAATGAAATAGTTAGCAGTCCAGGTGCTGGGACCAGACCTCCTGGAAATGAACTCCAATGCAATTGCTTCCTAGCTATGTGACCTTAGGCAAGTTACTTATTATTTGGTCCAACCTTCTCCTCTTTTCAGGAAGGAACCTCTTGGAGCCTCGTGCTCCTGATCTATAATTGCTTCCTAGTTGGGTGACCTTAAGCAAGTGATTTAACCTCTGAGCCTCGCGCTTCTGATTTGCAAGGGAGATAAATAAACGTTCCCGCCCCAGGACTGTGTTAGGAAGGCTAGCCCCACTAATATGTATACAGCATTGCAACAATGCCAGTGACATAGTTATCACCGTATGCATATGTGATAAATAAGCAGCAAGCTCTGTGGTACAGTCAGCAGCAGAATTTAGGTCACTAACTACCCAGGCAAAATTTTTAAGTAATCTTTAAAGTATATCAGCTGGAGTTATGGACTTTGTATTGTCATTTTTATTCTATCTTGTATCCATGTCTGAGGAATACGGCAAAGGTACTGATGAGGCCAAGGCTGTAAAAATCATCATGGAAAAAACGTGAGTGTCAAGTAATAAGGGGAGGCAATGGCGTTGTTCTTTATCTTTCCCATACTGTCTTAAATAGGTTCACTTGAATCAATATTAGAGTTTGAATAATTTTTCTGAACAAGGACAGATTTATACTGGAAAGTACCTGGCATGTTAATTGAAAGGCCTTGATTGCCATTGTCCATGCCTGTAAGGGGCTATCTTTGAGACCACGATGGCTGCCACTTAAATCAAAAATCAATTAGAAACATTAATAAAACAGCCCTGTGGACTCCCATTAGACCCAAGCCAGACCTTTTTCTTCTCTATTAAACAAGCAATCGCTAATCACTATTCTTTATCAATTTCGCAGGGGCATGATCTGTAATTTACCGCCAGTGAATGAGTGATACCCATTGGACACCTCCTCCACATGGAAAGAACTCTCCCAGGGGAAGGAAGGAAGTCTATATCCTGTCACTTGCTGTCTGTAAAGAAGAAGTTTTGGTGTTCGGAAAGAAAGAAACAAGCAAACATTGCTTTCCAGGAGATTAAATATGCAGGATAGACTATGTTCTAAGACATGAAAGAGAAAACATGAGAGGAATTAGAAAGGTGTATTTGGTAAAATAAGCATTTGAATGTTAAAAAGAGGCAGAGTTAGTTTACATATTGTGAGTTCAGTCAAGGGGGTATTGACCTAAGACAGTCTCTTTGTCCGTGTGGAGTGCGAGAGAGCCAAGGTGTATATGAGATCCCTGCATTCTGGGTCTCATGATCTAGTGTGAGAGACAGAGATTTACACAGTTAATTCCACAAAGTGTGGTCGGCTCTCATGGAATATGTACCTTCAGAGGTTGGGGGATCTGAAGGGAGTAGGCACCCCAAGCAGACTGGGGAGACTTCATAAAACAAGCTTCTTTGCGTGAGATTGAGGAGAGGAGGTTATATGGGCAGACAGTTTGGCCTTAGGCTTATAGGTCAGACTTAGAAATGGTAAAGCTCCAACTTTCTACTCTTTTCACGAATCACTTTAAATATATATATATATATATATATATATATATATATAGAGAGAGAGAGAGAGAGAGAGAGAGAGAGAGAGACTGATTTAATGTAAAAATTCTTAATGACTTTTCTATTCATATGTCTAATTTTATCCAAGGACTATGATAAAGTAAGACATGCCCCACTGAAGTTACAGATGGCAACTCAAATGAGAAAGGAAGCACCACCAGTCCTTTCCCAATTGGTGGTCCAGTTGTGAGTTGTTTCTGTCTCTAATGGCCATTGTCGTTGACAATGGAGCTCTACTATTTTTCTAAGGTGAGTGGTCCTCCTGATTACACTGGTCTTTCAAGCCCTCCCATCATTTACTCTGCTACAGTGAGACTGAGGTGGTAGATAGCGGGGGGCCTAATGGAAATCAGTTTGTATCAATTGAATGTTTACTATTTGCTGGTTAGTATTTCTCAGTATTAACATTGATTAACACACTTAGTCTTCAAAGCTATCTTATGAGGAAAGAACTCTTATTATTCTTCCTTTTTATACCTGAGGAAACTGAGGCTCAGGACAAGTAAGACTGACAAGAAACGTAAAATATCTGAGATTGTATATGAACTGCAAGCTAATGAGTTAGCTTGTCTCCAGGCCATGGATGCTGGTAGTTGACATGAGATTCCTAGGTCAGAGATAAAGGACAGTCTTTAATCACAGTTGTAATCACCGGCAGGTCAGAACTTCTTGAACTGCTCCCTGAGTCTCAGTTTCCCACCAGGTGACACAAAAAGGACCAAGAAGGACCATGACTCCTGAAGATGCATGAGTTGTGTTACTAGAGAGGAGCTCAGGGAACCTGAATCTCTTGTAACGAGCAGGACCCCTGCCAGTGCTTCCTCTTGAAAGAGATGCAATCACTATCTTCCAAGGCTGTTGGCAAATCCAGAACAAAGGGTAGCCAGAGCCTCTTGCCTGAGATGCGCAGAAACACAGTGAAACCATGGAGAATTGTCCCCCAACATAAAGCACTTACTCAAGGTCATGAGAGACAAGGCTTGGATCCAAAGGGGCACCCAGAGCCCCCCATATCTAACCAATAGATCCAATGCACCCCAGACTGTTAGAGCATCTGAAAGATGTGTGTGGTTGACAGGGCAGAGGAAGTAAGCTGAGGGTCTGTAGGATGAATCTAAGGCGGGAAGGTTCTTTAGGGCCATGTGAACCTTCAGGGTGTGGGTCTAACCCACCGATGAATGAATAGTGATGGGGGATCAGCAGGCCAGAGAAGGGAATCTGAAAGCAAGCAGGAATGTGAAAAAATAGAAATGGAAACCTAAGCCCTAGCAGGTTTAGCTCAGTAGATAGAGCATTGGCCTGTAGACTGAAGAGTCCCAAGTTTGATTCTGGTCAAGGGCGCAGGCCTGGGTTATGGGCTCGATCCCCAGTGGAGGGCATGCAGGAGGCAGTCGATCAATGATTCTCTCTCACCATTGGTGTTTCTATCTCTCTCTCTCACTCTCCCTTCCTCTCTAAAATAAATTTTTAAAAATTAAAAAAGAAATTGAGACCCAGGAAGATGAGTGCAAGGCGTTGGGGCAGGGAGTAGCCAGTGGCATGAGGCCAGAGCTGGACAAAGGTGGGGTCCTTGACTCCGGGGTTCACTCTGACTTGCTTTTCAAGGGCCACATCTGACTCGGCCACTGGGACATGCAGGGCCGTTTGAAGGTGAGAACGCTTTCATGCAGAAGGCCGCGGGTAGATCAGCGGGCCTGGGAATCAAGGGCACAGCCAGCCCCTCTCTGACCTCCCTTCCCTCCGGACTACAGTGACACGGGGAGCGGGGACAGCGCCGGGGGTGGCTCCAATGGCAGGCGCTCCTAGTTGACAAAGTTCTAATCTAGGTTAGGGCTCAATGCCCAGGGCCCTTTGGAGTAAAATCATCTCTTTATTAATGAGATCCAGCCCCCATCTCTCTGATAGAAATGATGGGAAAAGGTGTCCCTTTGGTGCTATTCAAATGAACGCAAGAGAACAGTGGGTGTTTTTAAAACTCTCTCCCCATCGAAGGAGGATGGAGCTCATTAGCGAGGGGAATGGTTTTGCCGGGGAAAGGCTGTTACAATAAGAAAACATTACCTCCTCAAGATGAACCAGATCCGAGGCAATTAGGCTGGGAAAAGGGGGGAAGGAGGGAGGGCAAGCGAGCTTCAAAAAATGCCACCTCTTTCCTTCCATTCATTTGAATAACAGCAAGGGGACATTTTCGATTTTTTTAATCATTTTTTTTTTTACTTGAATCAGTCTGGATCTCATTAATATAGGAATGATCTCACTTAAAAGACCTGATGTTAAACTCCTGTTCAACGGAGATTAACCAAATCAAACATGAGTTGACCAAAAAAAAAAAAGTCGAAAGTATAATATCTCTTTCTAATACACTGCATTATTCTGCCCTTCAAAATAAAAAAGGGTACACATGGTGCTTCTTATTCGGCTTCCTTTGAAGTATCTGGAACACATTTTCTTAGGTAAACTGGCATTGAACTTGCAGTGAAATGCGGTTAGCCACATGAAGTTACTGATGAAGAGGGCATCCAAGCAGTTTACACGCCTCTGAGCAGGAGGAGGGACGGGCAGCCAGGACATCTCCCGAGGACATTCATCTTCCATGGGGCATTATGTGCCTGCAATCTGCCAGGCCCTCACTGCAGTAATCTTGCTGGGCTCCCCTTTCCATGTGTTGTCGCGTGAACACATGTAATTTGAAGATTTCTCAGCCCAGCTACCACTGACTTTGGGGGCCAAACGTGCAGGGTCCCCACTCTGGGGCTGCCCGGTGCATTATGGGATGTTTAGCAGCATCCTGGGCCTTGGGCTCTGGATTCTAGTAGCCCTTTCCCACCCGATTACCACAACCAGAAGTGTTGGCAGACAGTACCAAATGCCCCCTACGGGCAAAACCGCACACACACACACACACACACACACACACACACACACACACACACACCATTGATCACCACTCATTTAAGGTAATCTAGGCAAGAAGGCGAGAGGCAGAGACCTCCATATAAAACTGGTGAATACTTCATCTCCTGGAGAGAATGAGATTCCTGGCGGAGGTACCCCATGGCAAAGGACAGAGAGGAAGATGAAGAGTAACAGCCAGGTTCTGCCTCTCACCTGCCCTCAGATCTCTTGCTTGGGCCCCAGCAGCCACTCCAAGCAGAAGCCAGCTGACAGTTGACGGGAGGAGCCTGGAGGAAGGGATCTGCAGGAGGTGGGATGGGGCTGGAGTGAGGCATGGGTTTGAGGGAAATTGGGTTTGGAACTCCATCCACACCCAGTGCACGGATTAGCTCATTGGACAGGAGCTGCTGCTTTTGCTGGTCCCTCTGAGCTAGAAACTGTGGTTGACATCAGAGTCAAATAAACCATCAGGAGCTAACGCAGCAGCCAAGGGTGCTGTTTCTCATGGACAAAGAGATCCAGAACCGGAACCAAACTCAAGAGACCCCGTCTAGTCTCCAGGGGAAGCTGCCTGCAGGGGAGAAGGAGCTGGGGCCTGAGCCTGGAACACAGGGCTCCACAGACCTCCCAGCAAGGGTGTCAGGGAAACTGCAAGCCAAGCTCACTCAGCCTCACTGTTGTAATCTACAAGCAGTGTAAACAGTCCGTCACTATCTGGCTGTAACCATGTTCCAATAAAACTTTATTTACAAAAACAGTGGGCTGGACATGGCTCACAGGGGAACAGCACAACCCTTTCTCTCCAAGGACAGTAGCACCATCAGCTTGCCCTGTGCCCGTATTTCCTCACTGTGCCACCATTATGGGGGAGGAGAGGGTTCAAGTTTATGGGGCATTTTATTGTCTAATGGTCCATGTCCAATATTAGCATAAGGATTATATTACTCACACTTACAATAGACCCCTGCTAGGCGGTTATCAAACGTAGTTTAAAGGGAGAGGCAGACCTCCCCAGAAAGGAAGCCATTGCCCACAAGGTGTGTGTTTCTCCTCTAGCAGCAAAGCCTGTCAGTGTCCCTGGCAAAGTCATGCCCAGCACTCCAGTCTTGGACACAACACATACCTAATGCATTGATGATCGATCACAGATCAGCCCGCCGAGCCGCCAAGAGTGTTCCATGTCCCCTGTGTCCGGTGTACCTGCCGCCCGTGCCCATCATGCTTCTTCTCCTGGGACAATTAATACAGGCCAACCTCCCACTGTCCCTCCAGGTAGGAGCTCGGGATGGAGAGGAAATGGGCTCCCATTTCAGTCCCCTCCACCACCCGCCTCATCTCGGCAGCCAGGAAAAGGTTCCCTGTCAAGGGACACAGAGACACTCCTGTCATTCAGCTCTGTCTCCACGAGGCAGTGAAGGAACCCTGGCAGCGTGGACGGGGCACAGGTCTGAAAGGGTGAGAGGAATCCACGGATGCACCTGCTCTGAGCTAGGCCTGCTCCTGCCCCACACAGCCTCCTGCTGGCTCCCTCTCTCCAGGGTTTGGGGGAACCTGTATTTCCTCCCTCGGGCCTCCTCTGGAGACATTCTGCGTGGCCAGCGCACATGCCTTAGTCTGATGGGGGCGGGTGGGTGGTGAGTTCTGCCTCAGACCGGTCCAGGTTCATGTCCCAGCTCTGCACTGGCTTACCATGTAACATAGGCAGGTCTATAGGCCTCCATGTCTCAGTTTCCTCATTGGTCAAACAGGGTAACGACACTGGGTATGGGCTGAATCGTGTGCCCCCCAATTTGTATGATAAGCCCCACCTCCTAGTGCCTCTGAATGCCACTGCATTGGGAGAGAGGTCCTTTCCAGAGGAAGTTCTGGTGAAATGAGACCGTTAGAATGGGCCCGACGACAGGGTGTCTGTGTGTTTATAAGAAGAGGCCATGGGGACACAGACAGGCACAGAGGAAAATCACGCGAGGACACGGGGAGATGATGGAGAAAGACCCGGAAGGAACCAACTGCTGACACTGATCTCTGTGGCATGGCATTTCTGGCTGGAAGCGCCAGCCCGTGGCACTTCGCTGTGGCAGCCCCAGCCGAGGAACATGACCCTGGATGGCAAGGCTGCCCTGAAGGCCATGGCATGACTGCATATGCCCCGGACTGCTGCCTCTGTGAAGGCTTTGCATAGCAAGGCCCTGTGAGAGGGTGAGAGCACACCATGTATGTGTGCATGTGGGACGCAGGGCCAGGCAAGGTCACCTGCAGGGAGTGGCCGTGCCCTTTCTGGCTCACCAGTTCACTGCCACGCGTCCAAAACCGAAACCATCCCCACAGGCCACGATATTTTGAATTTATTTGCGTCTCTAGACTAAGGTGACCAGATCGTCCAGATGTTGGTGGGACAGTCCTGATTTCTAACAATTTTTCCCGCATCCCGCGTGGTTTAAAAAAAAAAATCCAAATTTTTTGAAAGATTGGAAACATTGGAAAGATTCTTTCCAAAAATTGGGACTTTTTTGAAAGGCCACAGGACTCGGGAAAAATTGTTAGAAATCAGGACTGTCCCTCCAACACCTGGACAATCTGGTCACCTTAGTCTAGACTCTTATGGTGTACAAATGATTCACTGCCTCCAGAGACACCCCAAACTCTCCTCTGGACATGAAGCCTTCCCTGCTTGAGCAGATGCCACTCTTAGATAGTCTGTTCTTTGTCTGAAGGACACTGATTTCCTGCACCTCTCTAGGCTGCTCCTGTGTAAGCTTCGGGGACTTAGAAAGCAAGTCCGATTGTGGATCATAACCAGTGAGCCTAGGACGATACGAGGCCTGTGCCTTTAACTGCTCCTCCTGCGCTGGGATTTGAACCCCTCCACCTCTGCCTTTGCTGCCCCAGAGGATCCCACCATCTCTGTTCATCAGTCCATGAGGCGTAGGGGCCCAGCATCCGCCCTCTGTGCTCAGGATGACTATTTCAGTAGTTTTTTGGCACTTACGTACCAGACCTCACAAGGTTCATCCAGACAGAAAAGATAGTCTGTAATTAGCTTCATCGTGTATTTATGTTGCATTTCCCCCCTGGTCATGTCTAACAGAGGTTCTATTTACATCCCTGCCAAATACCACAGAATCAATCAACGGGGCCTGCGTTTCCTTTTCCAAAAGACGCTATTTGAGCGAGATCCACATTGAAAAGGGAGTGTTTGCTTTTCCTCCCAGGCCCCTTCTCTGCGTCCCTCTCTGCAGACAGCCCTCTCTGAGGACAGCAGCTATCCTGGTGGCTTCCCGGGGTTGGAGGTGGGAGATGGGGCATTCTCCTTGCTGCTCTGCACACATTAATAGTCTTAAAAAATAAAATAAAGAAGAGGAGCAGTGAGCCTGGGGCAACAATTGAACTGGAAGGCAGAGGGCTCATTATCACACAATTATTGTCCTAATGTGATCAGATCCAGCAGCAATGAGAGACAGCGTTTACAAAGGCCCTACCAAGGGTCAGGCACCCATGCACTGCTCTTGCTTGTAAGCATCCAAGCAGCCTGGTGAGGACACAGGACGGTCTGTTTGGCTATAAATCCTTCCCGGAAGCAGGAAGCCACTCACTTCCAATAGGCTTTAGGGGAACTGCTGTATTATGCAGACAAGGGGTTTGATTATTGAGATCGTTACCTCCTTGTGTATTACATTTCTCGCCATCTGGGAACAGGGGCTCTAACCTCTAAGTGCTCTGCCCAGTGGACCCCGCAGGCTGAGGAGACTGCAGTCCACATCAGAGATAACTTCTCCCATGTTCTTTGTCTCACCTGGATTCACCACGCAGTTTTCCTTGGAACTGCTTATTTTGCAATCTTTCCCCCCACCTCCAGTAACCATGCATTCTGCCCTTAATCTTCCCTGACCCCCATTCCACTGGGATCTTTGATCTTAAATTACAGGTAAAGAACTCCACTTATGGTCCTGGCCAGTGTGGCTAGGGGTAGGTTGGCTGAGCATCAGCCCATGCACTGAATGGTCACACTTCTGATTCCCTTCCTGGTGAGGCACATGCCCAGGTTCCATCCCCTGTTGGGGCCTGTGAGAGACAACTGACTAATGTGATATATAAATTCCAATAGCATAGCTAGAGTTATATATACCTTTGGTAAGGTAAGGGCACCGACACATTTCTCATGTATTTTTAGGGGTGTGATTGTAAAGTTATATATCCTCTGAGTTGTTAGCTCTTTGTGCTATTTCTGCCACCAGCCCTGCTATTTTTAGTGTGTGATTTTGCAGAAAGCAAGATGTTTCAGGAGCACATACATGGCGCTATAGCAGGGAAATATTGGGATGATGAAGATGATGCTCCAAACAGTCAGGTAACTTTCCCAGGGCTACCCATGGGAGGCTGATGGGGTCTCATTTCAGCCAGGTCCCTCCAACTATCCTGTGCCTGCACTCTGTTCTGTGACCCTTACACCGAGCATCATTCACAGGTGAGGTAACTCTTTCCTATGTCCTTATATTAGAAGGCATGAGATTTGCAAAGTAGTTGTCAGTACTTCCACTTCCCTGGAGACCCAAACCAAGTTGTGAGGAAAAAAAAAAACAAAAACAAAAAAACGTGTGTTACAAGTATCTACACTAATAAAAGAGAAAGAAGATACAAATTGTCCGTACCTTCCCAACACCCACCAGCCAATCTGGAGTGAGTATGCAAATTAACCCAACAAAGATGATGGGTTAATTTGCATACACAGGCACCAAGTGGCCAGGGACTGGACTGCCCAAGCTGCTCCGGGCCTCTGGGCAGCATGGGAAGGCAGAAAGGTGGCTCTGGCTATAGCAAAGTTGGTGTCGGCAGCCAGGGGAAGGAAGGCCCATTCTTGCACAAATCTTCATACATCTGGCTTTTGGTTTTAATAGAAGAGTCAATAAAATCAAAATCAAATGATGTATGTATGCTATACCTTTTCTCTTCCCAGGTTATGAATTTAGGAGAAACAATGGAGAAAATGTGCTGGGAGCAGAGTCTAGGTCATACTAGGAGCACACGCCTATGAGCAGCTAGAGGAAACCAAGAAGCATGAAGCAGAGAATTGTCCCATCTGTGGACTTGGACTAGAATATCTCTACCCACTGGCCAGAAGCTCACTGCCTACCTTAGCCATAGTGAACATAGTAACTGATGAAAAATAACAACCTCAAAGATGTACTAGTATAGTGGTTGGTACAGAATTCAAATCAACCAACATGTGGAATACAGAAACTCCATTCTATGTCCCACAAATTAATTCATAGCCAGTGAATTCTGCAAGCCCTGGGCAGAGGCAACCCCGAAATTTCCCCAAAGGACACCTGCATCCGACAGGCCAGGAAAGGGAGAGAATGTCCACTGAAGATGAAGTGCATGGGAAATGAGCTGGAAAGTAAGGATTTAGAAACTTACATAATCACAAGTGATAGCTTATGGATACAAAATGAGAACACTTAGACCTATGGAACCATTCCAGTCAGGAAGACGAAAGGTACTTATAATAAGAATATTTAATAAATGTGAGGATGTACACCATGTATACTGCAAGAAATAACAAAAGAAAACATAACCAATTAGAAAGTTGGAATATCAAAAATATAATCATTTAAAAATTATTTTTAAATTCAGTAATAGCAGTCTTGTTGCAAAAAACAAGAGAATTAGTAAGCTGGGAGCTAGAGAAACTCTAAAAATATATCTTTTAGAAGGATTAATAGAAAGAAAATTTAAACAACATGTTTAAGATAATGAAGCTCAAACTTGTCTATTAGAAGATAGAATGGAAAGACCACAGAGAATTGGGAGAGCAATTCTCGAGGTGTCCCTGGCTGTAACTCACCTAGAAGTGAACAGCCATCCATAGTTTGGAAGGGTCTTAGTCAATAGATATGTCATTTTTGCTCTCAACCTTTTCCATTGATGCTGCCTGTGGCTTGAGAGAAGGCCAGAGCTCTCACCACCAGGCTGTGAGTATGAAGTGGCTCACAGGCTACTGGAACAGACACGTAGCAGGGGCTGGTCCCCAGGTGTAATGTGAAAGCTGTCATAGGAACTGTGGTCTGCTGAACTCTACCTAGCTAATAATAAAGGAATATGTAAATTATCAGGGATGCCATCACAGTAACAGTAAGGACTAGTGGGCTGCCTGGGGAGATAAGGCCAGTTGGGGGTTAGTGAGGGACAACCAAATGAACAAGCAGGCTATATGGGGTGACCAGGCTGGCAGGGAGGCAGTTGCAAGTGATCAGGCAGGGATGCAGGTGAGCAGTTAGGAGCCAGCGGTCCAGGATTATGAGAGGGATGTCTGACTGCCTGCTTAGGGATCAGGCCTAAACTGGCAGTCAGACATTCCCTAAGCAGTCCTGGATTGGAGAGGGTGCAGACTTTGCTAAGGGGACCCCCTCCCATGCACAAATTTCATGTACCAGACCTCTAGTTATTAAATAAAATAAATGAAACCCAGATTAATTTTAGCAACTGTTTTAAGGGACCTCATTTACTTGTAGTTTACCTATTCATTGTCAGATTCAAAATCTGCTTTTAGATATTTTGGTTCTATTTTCAGATATTTAAAGACGAAGAGAATTCCAGGCATAGATCTTTATGGAAAGAGGCAGGAGAGGAGATACTCTAGCAAGAAAATGAAGTCAGAAGGAGCAGGAAGCAAGAGGTAATGATTACTAAACATGTTGGCAATACATGTTGGAAATGCTAAATCAAAACTGACTTCATATAAAAAAAAACTCATGCTGCTGTTACACTTCATCTTTTGTGCATAAAAATGATTTAGAACTAGAATATTGGGTAATAGCTTGGAATTTAGGGGAATGAGTGGGATTCATAGTGAATTAAAAGACTGTAAAGTCCTCATCTTGTTTTGGGAGGAGAGTGGAAATATTGATTCGCTTTACACTTTGTTTAAAGACATAAGTTCAAATTTAAGGGCAACTGTAGGAGAATATAAGGCTACCCTTCCAGTCCTTCTCATTCTTGGCCTTTACCTGCGCACCTGCAAGGTCCACTAAGGTGCGCTCACCTGGGTCGTACAACATGGGCCAGAGAGCAGGACCATTGAGTACACCCTGGATGCCAGCACTCATTTCTCAGATGGCCACAGAGCAGTGTTCACAGAGAAGATGGGGTGCAGCCAGCCCCTCCCCCCAAGATGGGTTTCACCCTCTGTGACTATAAGCAACTCCTTTCTCCATCACTAAAACGTTGGGATGTTCTGGATAAGGCACATCATTTCTCTATACCTCATTCTCCTTCATGCAGACGGGCTAATTAACACATCACTTCCTGTTTGTGGGATTGATTTGTTGAATGAGTCAATGAGTGTAAGTGCCCCTTATCCACAGGTGCTGGGCATACATCACATGATGATGTCTCTTATATTCCAGTGGTTTCCCAACACTTTTGGGGAACCTTGTTTCATCCCCAGAAGGACAACTCCTTCCAAAGCAACACCAAGTGTTGGCCTTCGTGCTGAGGTTTGCACCGTCCTCTCCAGCACCCCCAGTGATGCCCAGCGCACTTCGGTGGAGTCACCCACATGTGATCACAGGAGAGTCATTGGCCGGAAATGGCTGGATTCCTCCAATGCAGGCAGAGCTCCTGAGGAAGAGGATGATGGACTTTAGGAGGTGGGAGTAAGTCACAAAGAAAATGCAGGAAGCTCAGCTCCAGGTCATGATGGTGCTGGGTGCGGCTCTTTGGTGCGCTGACTTGTCTGATGTTCTGCTGAGCTCCAGAGAGAAACACCCAGGATCTTTCCTCTTCCTTAGTGTTCCCACGGACACATCCCTTATTCAAAGTGACACCAGCTCCACTCATGGTCTTGGAGACTAGTTGTCCCAAAAAACATACAGTTTGCTTTACTTTTTATTTTAAATCCTCCTAATCCGCTCCCTGTTGGCTTGGAGTGCCTTCTGGAACAGCAAGGCTGCCAGGCGCTACTTCCTGTCTGTGTCTCCCAGGCCCATGGCAGGCCCAAGTCTGGTCTTGCCTCTAAGCTCGCTAGGAGCCTACTGGAGAGTCCCTCCCTCCCTGTTGTTGGCGACAGCAGCTCAGTCAGCTCCCTCGAACCTGGTTTCACCTGTCACGGTTGTTGAGATCTTGCCTTTTCTCTCTTGTTGGGTCCGCTCCCCTCTCCCACCTGCTCATCCCAGTTCTGAGGAGGACAGGCCTTTGCCATTCCTTCCATGATCCGGCCGCCCTCTCACTGACTGGGTCAGGGGCCCAGTCCTCATCTCTAAGCTCCCCTGACCAAAATGCTCATCATTACCATTCAGTCTTTACAGGATGTCCAAGAGAAGGGGGCTCGCACAGATTGGGCAGGTGACTTTGTACCCCCTTCCCGTGTTATTATTCCCAAATCTCCCAGCAACTGTACCCAAGATCTTGCTCCTATTTCGGAGGAAAAGGAGATGAGGGTAGACCCCACACCCTTCCAATGACTGGGTGAGACATCAGGCACAAGACCAACCCCTCAGTGCCAAGTGATTGATGACTTCACGCCTCTCGTTGGATGGCTGTCTCCTCCTCAACTTGATAGCAAGAGCCTCAGCCAACAGCTAATCAAAGCATGTACTTCCCCTGCCGGGATTGCTCCTAAACCCTCCGTGTGCCACCTACACACTGTACATTCATGACTGAACCCACTTGAAATGAGCCGGCACCAGGGTAGCGAGAAACGACCACATCGCAGGGGCCTCTGTGTCACATCACCTGGTTTTCTGTGACACTTCAGTGCAGTATGATCATCAGAGACCACCCCCAAGTATGTAAGTGCTTTAGAGAATATGGAAGCACATGTATGTAAAATGTATGATCCATTCTTATATAAAGGAAACCATAGATGTCACATGGGCAGGATGAATGCCCAATAAGTGGCATTTAAAATAACCAGCCCGACTCTAGAAACGTCTGCCACGGGAATGTGGACAGTGAGGAAGCAAAGAGACCATTTAATTATCTTTGTCGACTATTCTCACATGAACTCTGATGGGGAAAATCATCGCATGTTTAATGAACCTAGTGGGATGTTCCTTCTCATACAAATGCTGCTCCGGCCTGTGTTAGAGCAGTTATCTCTCTGGCCTCGCACGGGGCTTATTTGTGTATGTCTCTTGTCTCCCATGCCCCTTTCAGTTGACAGGCTCCCTGAGAGTTGAGAACCTCTTTGATTTCAGGAGACACAGTGGGAGAGAAATAAAGAGAACGTGTTACATCCAACTCGACCACTGAGTACCAAGCGTGCTCTCGGGCAAACCACGCTTCCTCTCAGGGACCCGGCTTCCCACTATGTAAATAGGATGACCGGCACCAGCTCGAGCGGAAGTGGGTGGCGAGGACTCAATGAAATTATAAAAGAGAAAGGACCCAGAGCATCTTGCTTCTGTGTTCTCATTGGAATCCACTTGGATGTGAATTGAATGACAGTGAGAAGAATCCGATTGAATGGCGGGTTGACTATATTGAGGTTAATCCATGGTAAGATCTCTCAGGTGGTTTTGGAACATTGTGAAGCCTTCCAAGCTGCTGCCCCGTGTGTGTCGATGGGCACATGTGTATTTTTCTTCTGGGGAGAATGGCATTCATCATTTTTGGGGGTGTTCATGACCACCTGGTGCAAAGAGACATGTGAAGGACACTGTGACATCACAAGGCTGCTGCGTTTAGATTCCCCTTTAAGCCCAACTTGCCAGCCAACTGCAGGGAGTGCAGTCCATAATCAGCATCCAGCCCTCAGCTCCCACATGGCCAAGCGCTGTGCTGCCTGAGGTCACATCCTTCCCAGGGACGGGGAGCTTTGTGGCTAAGCCAGATGAGCACAAACACCTGTCCATCCCTCCTCTGACCCTCCCTGGGCTCACCTGAGGCATTGTCACGCCTATGTCAACGTTCGCCTTCTTCTCCATCCTGCCCCCTCACAGGTGGTGATTCCTAGTAAAGCCCTTACAGCCTGAACTTCATGGTAGAATCTGCTTCTGGAGAAATCCACCATGAGAGAAAAGAATGAGTAAGAAAATTGTAAGACAAGATGAGGGGAGCCCTAGAAGGATGGGGTGGGTACCAGGGTCAAATGCAGCAGAAAGTTCAAGCTTGGAGCAGACGTAGTTCAGTAGGATTCACAAGGAGTTCCTTGGGTCCATGGGAATCACAGCTTTGTGGGGCCAAGAGGAAAACTTTGGAGTAGATATTTTGTAAGTCATGGGGGATGGCACCCAGGAGATAGCTAGTTAGAACCCTTCTTTTGAAGCAAGAATGCTAGATGGGGGGCTGGGAGAGGGTGGTCACAAGGTCAAAGAGACACCTGAGCATGTTGATTATTTCCAGAGATAATTTTAAAAAATCCTTTCTTTTTAAAAACCCTTTCTTACCCACCGCATCTTCCCCTTTAGACATGTCTGATGAACTTTGGCAAGAATAGCCTTCAAATCTCCCCCAAATTATGAAGTCAAGTAATGAGCTTTCAGAATGTAGGAAGTTCAAAAGGCCGTCAGGTTGGAGCCAGACATCCGAGGAATGTGCGCGCCCCCCAGAAGAGGCGTGTATCCATTAAGATGTATCGGGTGGCCCTTATCAGGGAGCCCCATCGGCCACTCACAGGGCAAGTTATTGTGTGTGCCAGGTGGCTCAGAAATGGCCCTTCCAATGTTAGCTGAGAGCGGTGAGTTCAACCCTCCCCTCCAGCCCTGTTCAAACAAAGCACAGGACTCCAAAACAAGTATTGGAAGAAGATTGTGCATCGCAAAAGGCAACTGGACCAATGGATCCCCGGGAGTCACATTCCTGGGCCACTGATTTCTGCTCCACAGCAGCTCTTCAGGGGAGAAGACTCAGCCCAGCAGGAGGAGCCTGAGCTGAGGAGACAGACTACCTTGCTTGGGTTCCTCTATTGCAACTGAGATATGCCAGTGTTTTCTAAAGAAAGCTCACTAGAGATCAGCGGCAGAAGACAAACATGACAATGGTCTATGCCAGTGATCGGCAAACTCATTAGTCAACAGAGCCAAATGTCAACATATATAAAGTGAATCCGTTTATAAGATTATAAACACCTAGGATTTCCTTCTGTAGTTTGAAATAAAGTGATCCTGTAATCCCTCAATGACTGCTTTTTGAAACAGTACAATGATTGAAATTTCTTTTGAGAGCCAAATTTTTTAAACTCAAACTTCTTCTAATACCACTTTTTCAAAATAGACTCACCCAGCCAGTGGTATTTTGTGGAAGAGCCGCATGTGGCTTGAGAGTCACAATTTGCCGACCAAGGGTCTATGCAATACGCTCATAAGAATATTGACACTGACACTGACAATTAGCCAGTCTCCTGCAGAAAGACTCTTTTAGCTACAAAACACAGACATTATACATGGACACGGTGTCTGGTCCAATTGGTCACCTCCTCACCCCCTAGCCTCATGGCCCCCTGCCACCATCTCTGTTTTTTTTCTGGCTTTTATTAGCCGTAGTTTAATGAAATGATGTTCTGCCCCAGGAGAAAACAAACAAACAGTAAAACACTCTCAATAAAACTCACACTCTTTTCATACATGCCCATCCCCTAAAGGCCTTCCCACTTAGTCTTCCTCTGGAAACAATGACCTTTTGACCTTGAGCAAGTCCTATCTGACCAAAACTTTTGACACTGGGCAAGTCCTCTGAGGGCTTCAAAAGAGAGGAGTGAACTAAAAGATCTTACGATCTTTTAAGACTTTACATTCTGGATTCTCTCTATATTTATATTTTTCCTATACAAGTATTTTCAAATCATTTTTTTTTAGTTTTCAGTTATAGTGAGCATACAATGTTATAATAGCTTCAGTTGTACACCCCAGTGATTAGACATTATAAATGTACTGAGTGATCATCACAAAATATCACATCCCCATGTGACACCATGCATAGTTATAGAATATTATTGACTATATTCCCTATGCTATATTTTACATCCCCACGATTCTACTAAAACTACTAATTTTACTTGTAAATCACCTCATCTTATTCACTCATATCCCACCCCCTCCCATCTGGCAACTATCAAAATATTCAACCATCACCGTGCTTCTGTTCAGCTTGTTTATTTACTTAGATTTCTATATTCAATTGTTGGTAGATATGTATTTATTGCCATTTTAGTATTTTTATTTTTTACCTTTCTTCTTCTTTAACGTTTCATGTAATACTGGTTTGGGGTTGATGAACTCCTCAAGATTTTTCTTGTCTGGAAAACTCTTTATGGAGTCTATGTTTTTTACAACAGGTAGTGACAAGTTTTACCACTCTCTGACAACCATTTCATTTTGGTAGGCTATTCTGCAGAAAACAAGCAATCATTCACATTGTCCAACTTGTAAGGGTAGCTTGTCTTGTAATATTGATGATCTCCACAGGGCCTTTTGAATCTGTGAAGGAATTTCCCAGCTGTCACTCTCTGGTTTGGTCCTCCAATCAGCACAGACATCACATTTACCTACTTTATAGGTTACACAATTGAGGCTTCTACAAATAGACACATTAATAAAGAGCCAGATAAAGAAGATGTAGCACATCTATATAGTAGAATACCAATGGGCCATAAAAAAGATGAAATAGCCGAGACCGGTTTGGCTCAATGGATAGAGCGTCGGCTTGGGGACTGAAGGGTCCCAGGTTCGATTCAGGTCACGGGCATGTACCTTGGTTGCGGGCATATCCCCAGTAAAGGGTGTGCAAGAGGCAGCTGATCAATGACTCTCTCTCATTAATGTTTCTAACTCTCAATCTCTCTCCCTTCCTCTCTGTACAAAATCAATAAAATATATTTTAAAAAAAGAAAAAGAAAAAGTAAATGAAATACTGCCATTTGCGAGAATATCATGCCAAGTGAAATAAGTCAGATGTAAAAAGTTAAGAACCACGTGGATTCACTTATACATGTGACATAAAACTAAAACCAACAAATAAACAAACAAAAAGACAACAGTGTGGTGGTGACCAGAAAGAAGGGGGTTAGGGGGATGGTAGAGTTTAGTAAAGGGTAAAGTGAGTCAAATGTGTGGTATTGGAAGAAGGTTTGACTTTGGATGTTGAGCACACAATGCAATATGTAGATGATATGTTGTAGAATTGTACACTTGAAACATATATAATCTTATTAACCAACTAGAGGCCCAATGCATGAATTTCATGCATAGCTAGGGTCCCTGGCAGCTGCTGGCCGCGCCCACTGGTCAAACTCCCAGTGGAAATTCCAGTCCAGTTCCAGGTTGAACTTCCGTTCAAGGGGACAATTTGCATATTAGGCTTCTATTATATAGGATATCACCCAAATAAATGAATTAACAATAAAAAAATAAAGCAACACAAGCTGTCTTACTGAAAGTACTGTGCCCACAGTGGACCACTGACGTCTGCAATTCCCAGTCCTGGCTGCCACGAGAAAGTCCGCTTCTTACAAACATGCTGTGGCATTACTGCCTCATCCACCTGCACAAACTTCTGAAATAACTATGGCCAATGTGTATGTTTTCCATGGTGGAAGTTTCTTCTGTGATCAAAATACTCCCCAAACTATCAAACTTCCACAGAAAGAAAAACAAAACACAGGAAAAAGAAAATGATCAAAAAGCTATTTTATAAATAGTTCATTAATAAATCAGGGGCTTGAGGTCCTGGCAGAATGGATGCTTCGGAGTGCATTTCTCCCAAGAAGGCCCTGCCCCAACCATGTGGCTTGCACATGCCGCCGGCACTCAGCCCAGAGAACCAACTCCGGAGGGCCGTGACAGCTGGGTTTGTAATTTATAACATGAGCAACGAAGGAATCATACTATTCAAACACGTGAAGTAAACCCTAGGAGAGGAGCACTTTAATCTTTTGCTCAGAAGCGACATTTGCAGCTCTTTTCACTTACTTTTCATTATTTCTCCACGGGAGAACCGTTCCCAGGAATTATTATGTTAAACAGTATATTAAAAATGAGTCTTGGTATTTTTTGCAATAAATAACAGTTCACATTCATTCCGAGAACACAAATGCGCACCAGAACTTACTTATATTGTCTGCTTTCAGAGTGCAGACCTATTAGAAGCAAAAGACTTATTTCCTGGGAACTGCAGCTGCTAAGCACTCACTGTAGGCAAGTCCCTGGGCAACAGATGCAAAGGTGAGTGAGGCACAGGCCCCGCCCCCTGCAAGCACTCAGTAGGTCAGCACAGATTAGGAAGAGCAATAGTCTTGGGCCCAGAGAGATGTGAACGCAAATGTTGACTTTGTTGATTGGGCCCTGAGAACCCAGCCAAATTGCATAACTTTTCCCAGCCTCACTGTTCTCCAGAGTGAAATGAGAGTCATAATATTCGTTGTTTAGGGGATTGGGAATATGGAAATTAACAGACTGCCTAGATGAGAATGACCAGAGAATACTGATGTAGGTCTTGCTACCTGCGAGTCAGCTACTGTCACTGGTGTTTCTGAGACTTAGAGGCAGGCAGGAGGTGGGGTACCCTGACTGGAGGCTATGGGCCTGGGGATGCTGCGGGAGGCTGCCCATAAGTAACATCTTGCATGGTTGGTTTGGGGAGCACATTGGCTTTCTCTGGCTGGTTCTGAGTTGGAAGTGGTGGGATGGGGGGATGGGAAAACTGACTGTCATTGACTACATGTTAACCAATTGTTCTAACCAGGTTCTGGGACAATGGCTTCAGAGATTGTGGTTTGGCTTCCTGGGCTGGTGGCTGGAGAGATTGGGTCAGAGATCTGTTATCATACATGGTTTGGCCATTGTCTATTTGTATTCTCAGTCTCTCAGGGACAAACAGACAGACACGCGCACACACACACACACACACACACACACACACACAGGGTGAACTTACTATGTGATGAAGATTATTATTGGACTCCATCAGAGAAGAAAAAAGTGAGTGTTAACTTAGACTCACCAAGTCCTTTGAGAGGCCAAAGAATAAACTTACTAACTGCTTAAGTCTATGAAGGATTTGGATTTTTTTTTCAGATCCATTATCTGGTCATTGATGAGTTGAATCTATACATCCTTTAAAAAAATATTTTTAAATTGAGTTTTAGAGATAAAAGAAGGTAGAGAAAAAGAAACATCAATGAGAGGTAAACATCAATCAGCTGCCTCCTGCAAGCCCCCTGCCAGGGATTGAGCCCACAATCCAGGTTTGTGCCCTGACCAGGAATTGAAAGAGCAACCTTTTGGTACACAGGATGATGCCAACCAACTGAGACACACTGGCCAGGAAGGATTGAGCCTTCTTGTCTGAGCTTTGGATTTTGAGCCAGACTAAAAGTCAAGGGACTCGGGGGTAGCTCCCCGCCCTCCCACCATGGAGGACACTCCATGCTCAAGGACAAAGCCGCAGGCAAGTAGAAGGAGAGCATGGTTTTGGTGGATGGACCCCAGGTGCTTTAGGAGTGACATGAGAGCATCAGAGTGGGGGTGGAGAGGTGTGCTCTGAATGTGAACTTGGATGTTGCAGCTATCAGGACAAAGGAGACCACAACAAAATGAACCTGGCCTAACAAAGGACTGACCATTGTAAGGAAAGAGTAACAGTAGAGAAGACAGGATGAGCAGGAAAGACATCTTTGAGAAGACACCTTTTATGACATCAGGGAAAGCAACTAGAAACCAGAAGATAAGTCTGTGGGTCATCTCAGCAGAAGAAACAGCTGGTGAAGAGGCCCCAAGGCGCTACATACATCAGGAAGTAGGAGTCTGGGGCTGAAGACCTGTGGGCAAGAAAGGTGGGGGTGGGGCACGAGCAAAGAGAATATAGAAGATGCAGGTGGGTGATTTTTATTCTACACGTAGTATTAGCAGCTGGTGGCTTTCAAATAGGGGAACATTATGATCTGAGCTTTGTTTCAAAAAGATGATTCGGTTTATTGGGTAGAAGATGGACAGGATCACCCAATGCAGGAAGCTCACCTGGAAAGCTGTATCCACATTCCAGTTGTGGTGGGGCTGATTAGGAAACAGTAGGGAGGAGGTAGGGAAGTGAATACTGGGAAGATAAGGGTGACAAAGTCCTTTTTATCTCATACCCAGGGCCTTGTATGGTGCCCACATTCATTGGGTGTCAAATGAGTAAGAACGCACTGGGCTGGACTCAAGTGAAGAAAGATGCCTCAGTGGACTGAGTCAATGGCTGAGCATGTCTTTAGCTTACAATTTAAACATGAAGCACTTTGAATAGAAGAGAAGCAACTCTTCTCACTCTTCAGGAAGGTTGAGTCTAAATCATGCTCAAACCTCTCCTATAAATATGCACTTATCTGATCATAAAAATGCTCTTTAAGCAAAGCAACCCCCAGCCAATGTTGCCAGTACTTTGTTTAACTTCCATTTTCAGTCTATTCATTTCAACTCTAGGCAGAGACTAAATCAGGAAAGGAAACTAGAAGAAAGCCCCAGAGCGGTGTCCTAAGCCATCGTGCAAGCCTCCAGAAGGAGGAATCAGCCTGCAATTTCTAAACCTCTTTTGTCCCTCTGTTAGAGGCCAGAAAGCCCAGAAACCAGCCACCGGTGTGTTGGCCGTCATTTGAACCTTACTGCAAATTGGTTAAATCATATTTGACATATTCAGAATGGGGTGCCAATAGGGAGTATTCAGCCAAGGGACCCCCGGGTATTTTTTAATGACAAGTCTCTGGAGAGATAGAGTGATGGTGTCAAAGGGGAAGAAAGTGCTACTTGGTGGATGACAGAGCTTGGACTCGCATCTACATGCAGAGACCTCAGATCACTCAGATCACAGATGGCCTGCTTTGTAGACTAAGCTGGGACCAGGCATTGTAGAGTGTTTCATGTTTTTGCAGAATTTTTTCCACGTTGCAGATGAAGAGACCAAAGAGAAAAGATATTAAGAGAATTGTATGGCATGATAGAGCTAGAAAGTTGCAGATCTATAAGTCAAACTGGAGTCAAATCCTACCATCTTTTCACTTTATTGTGAAAATAATAACCTACAGAAGTGTTTGTTATGCCCAAAACAGTATGGGGAAGCCATTCCCACTAGTTCCCCTAAGGAGGCAGTCAGAGAGGAGGTTCATTCTGAGCACCTGGGAAGAAAGTGAAGCCTTGCCCATATCAGCAAAGCACCCAGAGGGGCTGAGTTATGCTCTCATCCCTGATTATCCACCCATAAGGCAGGAGAGCCTGTTCAATTATTTCAGAGAGGGAGGGACAGAGTATTCTACAAAAATAAATCACACACACTCCCATCCCTTAAGAAACTAATGGTTGACCAGTGTACGCATGACACTTCCCTGAAAAGGAGTCACTGAAACTTCCACCTTAGACTTAACTTTCCCGCTGCCTGGGGCAGTGCCAGTGACTGCTCTGACATGCCTGCAACTTTCCTTCCTTCCTTCCTTCCTTCCTTCCTTCCTTCCTTCCTTCCTTCCTTCCTTCCTTCCTTCCTTTCCTCCTTCCCTCCTTCCTAGGAAGGAACTCATCAACAACTTTCCTTATCACCACCAAGCAGTCTCCTACACCAACTTCAGCCTTTCTGCAGATGGCAGTGTGACCTTCAGTCCACTTATGTGGGGACCATATATCTTGTGAAGCATTTCCAAGATTGGCTCATCCCAGATCCTTGCAAAGGGCAGGAACAGAGTCAGGGAGGACTGGGCTTTTCTTGGAACCAGACACTGATGCCTGCTGTCTTATCCAGAGTGTCCAGTAGAATCTTTTCTATGGAATGAGACCACAGGAAATGTATGTTTAATTGATTATCAGTTCAGATTATGTATTTTATGTGTAGATATAAACTATTCCATTTTATATCCTCTTATAATTTTTTATAAGGAGTCACTGAAACTTCCACCTTTAAACTCATATAGAAGGGAGGAAGGAAGGAAGGAAGGAAGGAAGGAAGGAAGGAAGGAAGGAAGGAAGGAAGGAAGGAAGGAAGGAAGAAGGAAGGAAGGAAGGAAGGAAGGGAGAAAGGAAGGGAAGAAGGAAGGAAGAGAGAGAAGGAAGGAAGGGAGGGAGAAAGGAAGGGAAGAAGGAAGGAAGAGAGAGAAGGAAGGAAGGGAGGAAAGGAGGGAAGAAGGGAGGGAGTGAGAGAGAGAGGGAAGGAGGGAGAGAGTGAGGGAGGGAGGGAGGAAAGAAGAAAGATGGGAAAAAGAACTAAGAACTTGATTTGCTCTTTTTCAATATTAATTATAAACTCATTTAACCCACATTGACTGAATGCCTGGCACCGCCATGGAAAATTGTAAGGGATGCCCTCCCTCTGCCGAAAGTCACCCAGGAGGAACTGGGGTAGAGCAGCATTGCATGAGGAATATTCACCCGAGATAGAAGCTTGCAGAGAGCATATCTCTGTGCTCTTGATCGTTTTTCATTAATCCCCATTGTTTCATTTGCTCACTCCTAAAACCTTATTGTTTTTGCACCCCCCCCATCCAATAAAATAAAACTAATATCATGGTGTCATTTGAAAATATATTTATGTTTGTTTTCCCTATAAAAAAGATAATAATGTTATGTTCCAATAATATTAAGTTGCAATGTTATTTGCAAGATTGCAGAGCTTTTAATTTTCTGATTATTTCCACAGTGGGAGTTTCAGCTCAATTTCAACGAAGACACTTCTATCGGTTTCGGTTATTTTTTTATTACAGCTAGAAGCAACAATAATTGCCTGTAGTGTAGGGAAACATCACAGAGGAGGCGATTGCTGTCCCCACAGAATAAGATCATCAGGGCGGATTTTTATGTAAAAATTTTTGTAAATTAATTGCAGAGTCCTATAAATATTGTATTTACTAAAATTGCATTGGCCGCTGTCTTCAAAGAATTCATCTTTTTTGCATTTTTTAGAGGAATGGATTTTTTGAGAGCAGCAACAAGAAAAAATAAGTGCAGTCAGTAAAATACTAATCATTCATACATACACGATGTTCTCAAAGATGGAGTTAATGCTGGTGGGGAGAAAAATCCCAGACAACTGGGTTCGAGGTGTGGCCCTCAGACTTAGTAGCCCTTTGATCTTTAGTAAGATCTGTAAACATCTCTGAACCTCAGGTTCTGCTAGTGGAAAAAAGATTGTGGTGAGATTAAACTAACTAGTGCGGATGAAATGACCATATTCTACAGTCTGACAAAAGTAGGCACTAAAGAGCTGGCAGCTGTGATAATAGGGCATTTTGATACATTGCTCCATCCATTCAAGGCCTAGTGAGTGTCCAGTCTATGATGGTTCCAACCCTCGTGCCAGGCCCCAATGCTGGTGATGAGATGGCGATGATGATGATCGCATTGCCAGGAGCTAGTCAACCCTACTGCAGAGTTCACAGTGGGCTTCCCCAGTATTCTGCCCACTGTGAACTGAGCAGTAGGATTATCTTTCTTCTTTGCATGCCCATGGCTTACAGAAGATTGTCTAACTCAAACATCCATCCTCACCTTCCTTTGGCTGACCTGCCTTGATTACAGACGTTAGAAAGTTTAAAACTTAGAACTTCAGCCTTCCTTGCAGCTGGAGTCTATGAGGTTCTGGCCCTTGAAATAGGAGAATATACCTATGAGAATTTCTACAAGAGTTTTTGCTTCCATTTTATAGGGGCCTCTCTTCCTGGCTATCTCAATGTACTCAACATTTGTGTGAGAGGTGGAGGGTGACTGGAGAACAGGAAGCCTTATTCATGTTACAGGATTTAGCACTAATGCCTAGTGGGTACTGAGAGAACAGGAAAGAAGGAAGGAAGGAAGGAAGGAAGGAAGGAAGGAAGGAAGGAAGGAAGGAAGGAAGGAAGGAAGGAAGGAAAGAAGGAAGGAAGATGGGAAAGAAGAAAAGGAGTAAGGGACAGATGGCAAAAAGTATTTTACAAAATAAAATTAAGCCCTAGCTAGTTTGGCTCAATGAATAGAGCACTGAGCTTCAGACAAAAAGGTTGATTCTCATCAAGAGCACATACCTTGGTTGCAGGCTTGATCCTTGACTCTGGTTTGCGCACATGTGAGAGGCAACCCACTCTATGTGTCTCTTGCATCTAAGCTCAGGATATATAGGTGGAGGGCCACCAGCTTTACAGGCACATTATAACACATCATGATTCTGTTACACCACATCACTGACATGTGGGGGTTAAGCTGTGATAAGAGTCTACCTTGAGTAATAAAAAAGGTGGTAATTTCCATTTCTCTAATAAAGTTTAAAGTATTTCCTGCAGTCTTTCTCTGGATATTCTGGTGGGGGAAATAACTCAAGACCTAATATTCTAAATCCAGAAAAAAATCATTGTAGAATAAATGTAAAATAAAGATACTTTGGGATATAAAAGGATTCAGAAAGCCACAAACCTGAGTTTTCCGTAGTAAGAAAAACTATAATCAGAAGGAAGTAATGGCATACGGAGATGAACAGTTTAGCTAGGAAATCATTCAGGGATGATTCTAAATAACTACCGTTTGTATAAATTACCATGCAATTTTTAACCAACTCCAACTAAAACTATAGGCAACAATAACACGGGAAATGAAAATATAAAGTGAACCAGACTGAAAATGCATAAAGGTTCTTGCCTTGTTGGGACAAAAATGAAGATATGTAAGACATTCTTATTTCTTTCATTTTTAAAAAGGGAGCACATTCCTAGATTATCTGACATTTTACTTTTCCAATAGGAGAAAAGACTGGAAAAATGTGGCTCCATATTTAGACAGTTTGTTTGTGAGCTGCTGTCTTCTTAGTACTGTGATACAAGTTTCCAGTTTCTTCCCCAAAGTTAAATTCTGGGTATAAATAAATGTATACACGATGGTCTCATGTTTTGTTTTTTTTGTTTGTTTGCTTGTTTTTGTTTTGTTTTGTTTTGTTTTCTAAAGCATAGGACAAAAGCTAAGAAAGAAATAAAGGAGAAGGAAAATGTTTCTTTCTCTTTGAGTGGTAGAATTATTGGAGCCAAATTAACTTCTTCCTGACTTTCCCTAATTTCCTACAATTCAAATATGTTAAACAAAAGCCTGCTGCTCAGACACCCAGGCCCCTCCCAGCTCATAGCCAGGAACTGGTCCTGCAGAATGTGAAGTGGTAGATGGCCATTTCTATGGCTTTCTCCCTTCATGTCAGTAGAACTCTTGGCAAAATAATGCAGTTAGTCTTGTGATTTATTTCAATAGTTTTTCAAGTCATCTCTTTATGTCTTATTTTCAACGGTTTTTGAGATGGTTCTTGTTTGAATGGATATATATTTCTCTTTGTAGAGGAAATCTCAACAATCTTTAGACCCAACGATTGGGGAAATGAGAAATAAAGACACTGATTTTATAGCGGAGCAGGCTTCTTGGACAGCTCCGAAAAACAGTGCTCACTGCCCAAAAGATGAGTCTGAGCTTCTGCAATTTTGTTCTTCTTCATCCATCTCCACGTCCTGCTCCCAGAGTCCTCTATGCTCTCCAGAGAAACTGAGAGACTTTCTGGACCCCTTGCTTCAAGACTTGGAACAAACTGCAAAGAGCGAGGTGTTTGGAAGAGGGGGTGGGGCTTTAGAAGTTGGACAGCCCCGGATTTGTGTCTGGCTGCTCTCCCCATCAGACTTAAGAAACAGGAAGTCGGGATGATAAAACCTGCCCTGAGTTTGGTGCCAGAAAGGTGAGTCTCCCATTCGCACACATGGCCTGTTTTCCACCAACGGTCAGCATTACGTGTGAAACAGTCTAATCGGTGGCGGAATCTAAAAACTGTGCTGCTTGGGGTGTGTGCAGTCAAAAGGACAAGTTGAATGACTGAATGTTTCACTTTTCAGTCCAAACACTTGCATTCTGTTGTTGGCCCAGGAAACCCGAGAATCGTTCCTGCAGTGAGTGGCATGAGATGGCATAAAACGTGAAAGTCAAGGAGATCTTGTTTCTATTCTAAGTCCCCACCATTTCTGACAATACTTAGAACAGATGACTGTCACTTTTACCCTCAGTTATTTCCGTCTGCAAAATGCATACAATAAAACTTACTTTATACAGTTGTGAGAATTAGCAAGAAGGGTAGCCATTACCATTATTATCAAGTAATGCTCGGTCCCATTTTTGGAGTTGCTTACGCTGTGCCAGGCCCCATGATGCATATGTTTCTGCAATTAATCCTCACAAAGCTTTGTGAAAGCTGTCCCAGCCTACAGATGAGGAAACCGAGCACAGATCTGGGGAGGGGGTGCGGGGTCTCCACACTTCTGGGAGGGTTGGGGAGGGAGCATAGTGGAACTTACTCATCAGGCTCTATAACCAAACTGAAGACACTCCACAGTGTTTGGGAAATAAAACCAACACACACACACACACACACACACACACACACACACACACACACAAAATGAGAACTGAAAATTCTGCTTGCAGATCACGTCATTGTACTTATCAGAAACTTGAAGCTATTTTAAGAAGGGCAACTTCTTTCCAGAATGATCAGCAGCCATGGAGGTATTGCCGAATGCTCAGGGACTTCCCTTCCCTCTTCCCAGGTGGGTCAGCAGGGGCAGGGAGACCAAACACATGGCTCCTGCCTTACATGCGTCTCTTTCTGCCCCAGCTCAGCTCCTGACCCTTCGTGGCTGGGGAGCCCCAGGGCTGGCCGGCCAGTGCTGGCAGAAGGAAGTCACATTCGTCTCTTAAAGTCAGCCATGCAGGGTTCAGTAGTGTGGTCTCCTTTAAAAACTCATTTTTAGATGCAAAGGTAAGCTGGAATTCTCTCTCTTCCTTTCCCTCTCTCTCTAAAGATCGTTTGCAATGCCAAAACAGGAAAACGTGTTGACTCGAAGATGGACATTTTTATTTTTAAAATCTAAAAATGAATCTCTCTGCTTCCCATTGCCAAGTTTAAGCTTCTGGTTGACAGCAGCTCTGCTAGTTGAGACTCTCCCAGCGTCTGCGGAGAAATGCAGGGCCTCCCCAGACCTGGGGGGCTGCTGGAAGGGGGTGCGGAGGCACCGGAGACAGATGCTAGCACCGGAGCCAGGGACTCTCAGAGCTTACAGAAAGACATGCTGCTTGGGAAAGACCAGCTTGTTACTAACAGGAAGAAAAATAAAGTTCTTTCTAAGTGACCGCTTTGAAAAGCACAAGGAAGAGCGGTTTTGGGGGCTTGGACTCCACTCACCTACCTGGACAAATATCTTTCAGTGGTACTTTCTGGTACAAATGGCCGTTTCCTTTGCTCCCAGAGTCCATTGCACACATCTCCCTCTTGTCATGCTCTTAGCTCACTCCTGCTTCTTTTGCTTGTCTCTTGCTGATTTGGGTGCATTTTCTCATCAGTAGGTCTCCTCACCAGACTGTCCACTCTCATAAGAAAGAAAACATGAAATCGAATTAATTCTGTTTCTCCAGCAAATTTCTGAGGTACATTCTGATTTGGCCTTGCATCTGCTGAATTTCCTAAGTTGAAAGATGGCGTCAGAAATCACCAACAGGCCTCGGGGCCAGTGCTCTCTTTATTGCAATAGAAAGGGCCAGGCAGGAGGCCTGTGGAGGACTTTGCCCATTGCGTCTTCTCAGCGAAGGCCTCACTGTCTGTCACTGACCAGCTCTTCCACCAAATGTGTGGGCTATGCAGTGGCAGAGAAGCTCGAGATTGGCAGGAATTAGAAGGGCCCTCTGCTTCTGGATCTGGCTCAGCCTTCCGTGGCTCAGTGGTTGGGTCCTGATGCTGTGGGAATAACAAGTCACCATCATGAAGCCTCAATTGCTTTGCTTTTAAAACAAGACTCCTGAGCCTGGCCATGCCTGCTCCACTGAGACCCAACAGTGACCTGTGGAGTCACAGGAAAAGACTGTATGGTGACAGGGGTGGCTGCTGATGCCCAGAGAGTTAGCTGCTTTGACAATTGACTTCATTTCTCAACCTGTCACCCATCCTTAGAGGTGGGAGTGGAAAAGGACGAATGGTCAGGAAATAGAAGAGGTGCCTTCTCCATCCCTTTGCTCCATGCTCTGCCACAACCCTGAGTGCAACCGTGGGCTCGCTCCTCTGTGCCTGTGCATTCTGCAGCTGAGGTTTGGGCTATAGTATCTGACAGCGCCTGCTTTAACCTTCTCAGGATCAACAGGAACAGTTGTTAGCATGCTCACGGAGCCATCATCTATTTGAGGAAGTGCTCCTGGACCCTCTGTCTGAGTGGGTACTGAGCAAAAACACGTATGAGAACCCTGGGGAAGAGTGAGGTGGTTCTAGCTGATACACAGGCTCAGACTTAAAAAAAAAATTAAGAGTCTCGCCTTTTCACAGTAAGGAGTGGCTTTACAGTAAGGACTATTGTTTGTCTGCATGCAACAGTAGTGTTTCCTTTGTAATGTCTTGGTTGATGTGTGTTCTCAAATAAAGAACATCCATTTAGGAAGAAATGTGAAGTTATGGCAAGTATAATACTGGCACACCCATGTGGACATGATTGCAAGGCATCAGGCGAAGGGCTATACGTTTGGCAAAGCTTGCTTTAAACACATTTATTAACTCTTCATGAGAAGGTGAATACACAGACCCTGAGCACCCCTCTTTCAAGACACTGTGGACCACATGCTGTTGGGAAGGCACAACGCCAAGGGCAGTAAGGACTGAATCACATTCCTCATTCCGGAACTGGTGTTCGTGGCATCACCTTCATTAGAGTATTTTCATTCACGTCTTTACTTGTTCATGTGTCCACATGCTTAATAGCTCCTCCATGTGCCTGGACTACCTTCAGTCACCCCAAAGATGAATCTGTATGACCCAACGTGACTTGTCACCTGTCTTGGCTCTGCCTGGCCCAAGGGTTTCTGGGTCTGGGTGACCCCCTTTTCCTTTGTAAGAAAAGGCAGAAAGTGGCTTTCATGTGACAAACCATCTCCCAGCCAGACCAGAGGAGGACTGAAAATCCCTCTATACAGTTGAGAGTTGAGTCTCTACTGGGGGGAAGGGGAGAGAGAGCTGATCTCTTCAGTTCAAAGAAAAACCTTCAACAAGAGGGAGTGGCCCACAGAGCCCAGGCAGCGTCTTGAACATCGAATCCCCCGGACACGGAGAACTCATGTATGGGCACCATATGGCTCTCCCCTCAACACATATGGGCTTTACAAATAGGGAGAAACATACTTGGCAAAACATTTTTCAAATTTCTGCAAACCACAAAACTTTAAAAATATCTTAACATGTCTAATGAACCCAAAATGTGTCCTTCCTTAACCAAGTGAATCTGACACCATGGTAGTAAACATCTGTACCTACTATGTGCCAGGCGTATATAAACACACACCTGGGTGTTGAGTGAGAAGACTTGAATGTAAATAAGTGAATAATGCAATACAACTCATCCTTATGCTCTTTGGGGCAATGTCTGGAGCACTCAGAGAGGAAAGCAGCTGGCTGTGCCCCCAGGGTGGAGGCTAGTGTGACCAAGCTGTTAAGAGGAGTGGCATTTGCCCGGCCAGTGTGGCTCAGTGGTTGAGCGTGCACCTATGAACCAGGAGGTCAAGGTTTGACTCCCGGACAGGGCACATGCCCAGGTGCAGACTTGATCCCGGATGAGGGGTGAGCAGGAGGTGGCATAATCAGGAAACACCTCGAGACTTCAAAGGCGATAAACAAACCCCACTGCGCATGGGCGTGGCTGCAACAGCCACGTGGCTGTGCGAAAGCTTCCGGTTAGACCTGGAGTTTTATAAAATGAGTCTCTTCCTCGTGTGTGTGTGTGTGTGTGTGTGTGTGTGTGTGTGTGTTTCCTGCTGTGCTATTTACTTGCATTCACAGAGTAGCTTCAGTTCAATAAATGATGTGTTTGCCATCAGAACAATTTGCTTCTCTTTCTAATTATAGCAACAAGCTGCTTCCCCTACGCATATTATGGGTGTTTCATTATTTTAAATTGTTATCTTCCATATTAATTACAGAAACAGTTGATCTTTTCTGATAAGCAGGCAGCTGCAAATTCCCTCCGTATGCCTCATTGTAGTAGGTGAAACACCAGGTAAAAATGAAATCAGACCTGATACAAGTCCCAACGGAGGCGCTGGGGCTGCCCCGCGCCGTCCCCACTGGGCCTCCACGCGCTGCTTCCCAGCAGGACCCAGCTGCCCGGCTCAGCCCTGGGGCGGGCACACCCTGCACCGGCTCCCAGCTGCTGACCAAGGCCTCCCGGAGCTCCCGCCCCGAGGAGGATAAATCATTGACACGGGAGTAAATCAGTCCCCAAACGAGGGAGGTCAGAGAGAGGGGCGACACCGGCTCTGACCCCTAATTACGGCTGTCACTCACTGGCAGGAGGTCAGAGCCGTGGGGCCTGTGCTCTGGGAAAGCCTCTCCCTGAAGGAGCCAGGCCAAAGGCTCAAGTGAGTCACCTCCCCTGGTTCCGATTACCATCAGCGAAGGGACAGGCGCGGCCCTCCCAGGCCCGAGCCCAGGAGCCTGCATCTGTCTGGACAGGCCGCCCGCCTGCCCCTTCCTGGCGCAGCCTTGGCACATGTCAAAGCCAACCTCAGGGGCAAAAGGAGTGGCCTCCTGCTGGTGTGACCTCCCAGATCACAAGAGATAAGCCAGGCTGTCCCCACCCACAGCTTCTCTGGCTGCTCCCCACACCCGTGCCTGAGCCTTTTGCAGCTGAGCCTTCAGCTTTCTCATTGCTGGGCTGGGCGCTGGTCAGAGGCATTGAAAGAGAAATTTAACACAAACAAGAAGACAATGAAAACCATGAAATACAATAGGAGAAAGGTGAAGGTGAAGGGGGAAAGAACATCATGGTGAGAGGAGACGGAATGATCAATAGGAATGTAGACCAGTGGGATTCAGTAAGATTCACAAATCCAGGGAAATGAATGTGCAGCCCTGGGTGTGACCCTGCTGCTCACACTTGCTTAGGTGAGTGGGGAGCTTCCCAGCAGCAAAAGCAAAGAAGGAAACACAGCAGGTGTGCCAAGATGCAAAGCATCAAGAGAAGGAAAAGCGTGCGACAGGTCACCTAGCAGGACTGGCATCTAAAATGAACTTCATTTCTGCAGGAGCCTATTTCTCAACATCCCAACCCAAAGCGGGGGGGTAGAGCACCCAAGGTCAGTGCCATCCATGGTCCTCCATGCAGAAACTATCAAATCCTCCGTGGCCTGGGTGGGTTTGATCCGGAATAAATTCGGAGCCAGGAAGACGTTTGGAAACCAATGGAGACATCTTGGTGCTCAGAGTCCCCATGATGCAGGAAAGTGACTTGTGGCAGCTGAAATCCCATGTGCCTGGGGCACATGGGAGAAGCCCTCTGAAAGGTCAAGGTCAGTCTATCAAAGGCAAGTGGTGACAATGCCATCCCTGCATAAGAGACGTTGTATCTGACTGTCACACTCAACCAGAGTGTTAGATACACACACACACACACGCACACACACACACACACACACACACATGTGCACATAGTTCAGACCACACACACATTCAGTTCAGAGAGCACAAGTACACACAGTGACATGCCCGGCATAGAGGACAGAAGCACACGCTCTCACACAGAAAGGTGTGCAGGTGAATCTCATTCCATGTCTGCATTAATAATTAAACCCTCTATCACACTTCTTTTTCATTTGCATTTTAGAAAGAATGCATCAGAATTCAAACGCTCTCCTCTCCCTGCTGCCTGATCCCTGTTTGTCTTTATTGAAGTTCAGAGTTGGGCAGACGGCATGGGCTGAAGATGTACTCCCAGCTACGACAGCCCTGCTGAGGGCTTTCTCAGAAACTCGAAAAATACAAGTGTTTTCATTTTCTTGTTGCTGTAATAACCTTGCGAGGGTTAGAAATGAGAGTCTATTTTCTAACTGAAATTGTTTTTCTGCGATCGCGGGCTCACTTTTCACACTTGTTGGCTATTATTGTAGGGCTGCTAATGAATGTTGACCTCCTCCCCGCACTTGCAATAATGCCTTCCTTTAAATACCTCAGCGATGTCTTCAATGACACGGAAGAGGTTGCAAATAAGAGGATAATGTATGTTGTACTTGGGTGGCACCATTCATTAAAATTGTGTTGTTACCAATAGAGTTAATGGAATAATCTTCACTTGGGTTTAATATTCTATCACTTCAAGGGGTCAGACTATTGTCATGGCTTATTATAGTGGTTCCCGGCTCCCTCTTTGTGCTCAAGAATCCTTCTCTTGAAAACCTTTTGAATGTATCCTCAGCTCTAAAACCCAATCCCAAGTGGTCATCTCCATCTCTGTTTTTAAAAAAGATATTTTTAAATTGATTTTTAGAGAAACATCAATGTGAGAGTGAAACAACACTCTCCTGAAGCGCCTCCTGCGTTCCCTTCCTGGGGGATATCGGCCACAACCTGGGCCTGGGCCTTGACGAGGAATTGAACTGGCAACCTTTCTGTGCAAGCGATACACCCAACAACGGAGCCACATGGGCCAGGGCTCATCTCCCTTAAGCTTCCTTTGTCGTGAGTATTTCAATGACTGTCTGTCTGATCCCCTTGTCTTACTGCTCCAATCCACCGCCCCACTGCCAGCAGAGTCATCTTTTCGAGCACAGATGTAATATCCTCCTCCTGGCTTAAGCCCTCTCCACTGCATACAGGAAAGCACGGCACACAGATCCCATGGGGACTTCCCTCTCCTTCAAGTCCCCACTAGGCTCCTTGAGCTCCCGGTGATGACACTTTTCAACATTCTCTGAGCATCCCATGCCCTTTCACTCACTGATGGCTTTGCTGCTGCAATTTGTTTGCCCGTATTGAGAAAAGAGGGGTGCAGATTATTTTTGGAGCAGCTATTATGAGCGTGGTCTGGTTAGGTTCTCTGCATACTTCATCCCTCGCCCACCATCCTCATTCCGCTGTGTCCTTCAAGATGAAAGGCAAGTGCCCTTGCTCAGTGAAGCCTCCCTCGATGTCTGAGGAAGTAGCCTTCCCTCGTCCCACTCACCGTATTATAATTCGGTGTGTTCAGCCTGGTTCCCCAGCAAAAAAGCCTGGATGGGGGATTTCTTTTCTGATACTGTATTGGGTAGAACTCTCAGATGAAACCTACAGGAAAAGGAAGCAGCAAGATAGTTCTGGGAAGAACATAGGTTTTGGCTGAAGTCCAGCCTCGCCCAATCCCATGGGGAGCTCTGGGGAATGCATTGTCCTTCGGCAAAATTAGGGGCTAAGGCTTTAACTCACCCTGCCAGTGATCCATTGGCTGTTGGCCATATCCTGATGACTAGATGAGGAGAGAATACCCTCCTAGGCCTGGTAGGGTAAGGCAGCACCACTGGCCATGGTGACCTTCTGGAAGTACCTGACGTCATGAGCCGTTAGCAGCCAGCAATCAAGACAATCTGTTGGGAGTCACCTGGGGTCTATTACAATCTTTGCTTCACATCTTTGTTTGTTTGTTGACATGGATCCCTCCCATTAGCCTTAAAGATAATGGATGTGTCTTCTTCATATGAAATCCCCAAAGTCCAGCCTCATACTTTTTGACACAAAGTATGAGTCCTTTGTGATTTTGAATGAATGGGCCATATATAGACTTATGAGGGAATAGTTCTAGGTTATTAGAATATAATGAGCAATTAACCTGGCCCTGGGCTTCCAGAAGCTTGTTGTCCATGGGAAGATGGAGAGCACACAGATGCGAGCTGTCCCTGCAACCCTGTCTGAGGCCGTGTTGAAGGAATGACACGTGCAGAACTGAGCTTTAACTATGAGCTGGGCACTGTGTTGGGTATTTATTACATGAGATGTGTGTACAAATGAGTGTGTTCTTCCACCAGAATCCTTAGTGAATGGATGGTGCCAGGCATCCCCACTCCCCTGACTCTAAAGGAGAATGCCCCCTCCAGGCTAGGACACGCTCAGCTGTGAAAATTTTGGAAATTAAACAAGGAAGAGACTAGAAAAAAAGCCAGAAAGAGCAAATGATTCATGGAACACAGAGCAAAGAGAGTGTGGAAGGAGAAGGCAGAGAGAGACAAGCTGTGAGGGTGATGTTTGCAACATGCAAGGAGGAGTGCAATGGGGAGAAGTGGCTATTGAGTGGTTTGAAATGAGGCAGGGATGAGGAAAGTGGAAATTTTAGATGCCTGATGGGTACTAATTGCACACGTGTTCTTCTTCGACATTTCCTGAAGAGGGTAAATAGGCTGTGGAGTGCCTTTAGCTACCTGCTAGCTGATGACATGTGTTTGTTTCAAGGTGACACTGTGTGGAGATAGAATCAGAGGAGGTCCTGGGATACATGTGTGTTCTTCACACAATATCTCATTTAATGGTTATTAAACCCATTTTAATTGGAGAAGTGGTTGAGGATCAGAGAAGTTTTGTACTATACCTAAATAGAGAGAGAAACATCAACGAGGAGAGAGAATCATTGATCAGCTGCCTCCTACATGCCCCACATTGGCGATTAAACCCACTACCTGGGCATGTGCTCTAATCAAAATCAAACTGTGACCTTCTAGTTCATAGGTCAATGCTCAACCACTGAGCCACACCAGCCATGTGGTCTTTTTAAAGACATGGCTTTAACTGGTCCAGAGCAGAGAGAGTTCCCTGTGGCCTGAGCTTCTATTGGGCCAGCTGATGACGAAACGTCCTGGGACCACTTGTTAAAGGATGAACTGAGGAGAGATACAAAAATAAGAAAAACCATTGTCCTCATTACTATATACTGGCCAGAGTAATGGGCTTCTCCACAGAGCAGTTAATGCATTTTAAAACTACCAAGTTTTAGTCATTGGTACAAGAAGCCTGGTGTATGATATTTGTGCACAAGTGGGAGGGTGGCCCTCAGCCCAACCTGCACTCTCTTCAATCTGGGACCCCTTGAAGGATGTCCAACTGCTTTATTTAGACCTGATCCCACAGGATTGGCAGTCAGACATCCCTCTCACAATCTGGGACTGCTGGCTCCTAACCATTCGCCTGCCAGCCTGCCTAATTGTCCCTAACTGCTCTCCTTCTGGCCTGATTGACACCTAACTGCTCCCCTGCTGGCCCAATCACTCCAAACCACCCTCCCCTGACAGCCTGATTGCCCCCAACTGCCCTCCCCTGACAGCAATCTTGTGACAACCTGAGGGTGGCCATCTTGTGATGACATGGGGGTAGCCATCTTGTGAGAATGTGAAGGTCAATTTACATATTAGCCCTTTATTATATAGGATTGCATTGAGGGACACCAAATAACTGATGAGACAACAGGACTTGCCTCTCTAGTCTTTGAAGTTGTATGGATACAGCCATCACACTGTCATCCACAGAATCTGATAGATCAGCCTCCTCCTTCCCTGAACCTCCCTGTCCATAGAGATTCTTACTCACAGATTTCAACAGCTTTGAATTATGTCACAAGCTAAATCCTTCTTGGAAAAGCAAAATAAAACTTCTTCATTTTCAGTTGTAAGAAAAGCCCAGGGCATGGGGGAACGCACACACCTGAATCTGGGGTCAGATCCATAGACTCGCCAACTGTGTGCTTTGTACAAATCATTTCCTCCCTCAGGCCCTGGTTTTCTCCTCCGAACCGTAGGCCTGATTAATCCCTGCTCTTCCCACTTCATAGGGTGCTGAAAATGATCACATTAAATCATGGAAAAAAAGCAGAGCTTTCTCTGAATCAAGAGGAGAAATATTTATAGAAAAGATGTTTGCTTGTCCTTGCGTGAATTATCAATGGCCCTCATCTGGTGTTTTAATTAATAAGGTGTGTGATTTTTTAATTTAAAGAAGATTAAGTCTCTGGAAAGAATAATAGCAGAAGAGCATGAATTATGTAATTTTTTTTAATGCCCAACAATCGTCGAGATGGAGTGGTTGTCTAGAAACAGAGACTTTTGTTGAATTCTTGGAAGGGACTGAACTGATTAGCTCTATTGTGAAGGGCACATTTCCCCCCACTTTAGATAATATTCACTTATTTTTATATTCCTTAAGACTTTGTCTTTTTCACGTCCCGATGCGTTTTTAAAAAACATTTTCCTTTCACATTCTATGGCATAATCAGGAAGCAAATGGGGGGAGGGGTTGAGGATTGTGCTTGTCCAAGAAAGTAGTCTTAAGAGCTTCAGAAATATCTGAAGAACCCGGGCAAGGTGGAGATGACTCAGCAAAAGCCGAGACTGGAGACCTGGGACTCCCCGCGTACACCTCCTCAGTGTCTAACTTCTGTCACAGAAGGAGTTCGAATCTCCTAGTCTCTTCAGATTCCCTTCCTCCTTCCCTGTTCCCAGTTTCCCAGCCCAATGCAAACCCACACAGCCCTGTGCAGTCTTCACTGGAAGTCCAGCCTCAGCCTGCCCATCAAAGTCTGGCTGCAAGCTCCAGTCAGAGGTCCTTCCAAACCCATGTGCATGGATGTGCACTTCCCGCCAGCATGGAGTGGCAGGGACCACCTTTACTCTCTCACCCGAAACAATTAAAGAAAACCACACAGATTAAATCTGCAAAATGACCATTTTAAGCACATGGACATGAGGGGGTGGGAAAAGCGGGCATCCCTGAAATGTGGGCAGCACGTAAAGTGAACCCTCACTGCATACCAGGAACAACCTCAGTTCCCAGCAGCCAGCACATGAAAATGAGTCCACTGTGTATGGGGTGGCAAACTCAGAGCAGTATCACCTGCTAGTGGGGGTACTAGCTCCATATTAATCATTGCTCAGGACCCAGCAATTAAAGCTTAAAATCAAGACCAAAGACTCAGACTTCTTCCAAGTAACGTCACCAGGTCCTAGAACAAAGGACCACCCCAACAAGGCTAAATACATAGTGTCCGGCATTCCATGGAAAAGGCCAGGCATGCAGAAAAGCAGCAAAATATAAGTGACAAAATTAATCCATCAAAACGAACCTGGGGCTTATGCACATAAGAGAATTAGTAAACAAGGGTATTGACACAGTTATTATTATTGTGTTCCTTATGTTTGGAAAGTCAGTTACACACAGGGATATAAAGATATAAAGATACCAACCCCCACTTCTAGAGCTGGATGCTACAATGCCTGTGTCCCTCTGATGCAGGGCTCAAAGCTCAGTGATGCGAGATGAGTGTCTCATAGCCCTGCTGGGCAGCATCCACCCACAGCTAGTAACAGTGCACCACATACTTAACAATGTGCTCACAGGGTAGATCTTACATTGTGTTCTTATCACAAATACTCATTAGTATTATAGTACTAATAGCGAATAAATACATTTGGGAGGTAATAGGCATGTTTATGGCCTAGATTGTGGTGAGAATTTCACAGAAGTATAAATATTCCAAACTCAACAAGTTGTATATATTAAGTAAGTCTATACAGCTTGCCCTATGTCAATCAGACCTCAATAAAGTGGTTTATACTATTTTTTAAAGATGATATGAAAATGACAGTGACTAAATCAGAAAATACACTGGTTGAGATTAGAATCAACATTGCAGAAAGAAGTATTACTAAATTTGATGTCAAAGCACTAGAATGAAACTCAGGGCAGCAAGATGGGGAAAAACTGGAGCACCAGCCAGGGAGCTGTGGGAGGACTTCGATCTGCTCTCAGGTAGCTGCCTTCAGCCTCCGTGCGTCCCCAGAGCATCCTCACAGCATGGCAGCTGGCTTCTTTCAGGAGAGAGAGAGAAACAGGAAGCACCCTGCATTGACAAGTGAATCTTGGAAGTGGCGCCATGGCCTCTGCCACACGGTGACTGTTTCTGCAGAGCCAGGGAGGGGACCACACAAGAATGTGACTGTCAGGAGTGGTGGCCATTGGGCGCCATCTTTCAGGCTGCTTAGCACAAGGCTCCAGAGAAATATCTGAAGAACTAATGGCCAAAATCATTTCAAATATGATGAACACTGTACACCCACAGATCCAAAAGACTCAACAAAGCCATACCAAAGCCCATCTTTGCTTAAAATCAGTGATACAAAAAACTCCGGGGGGGGGGGGCGCATGTATGAACGTGGGAGGGGGGGCAATGGAAAGATATGTACACATATAATACCTTAAAAATAATAAAATAAAATGAAAAAAAGAAAAATAAATAAATAAAAATATATAGAAAAATATGGGGGGAGGGAGAGAAAACAGTGATACAGAGAGAAAAAAAAATCAGCCAGAAATGATGTCACTGGAGTGGCTAAAATGTATAGGACTATTCATCCCAAGTATTCTAGGACCCGTTGGACAATGGGGCCTCTGCCCCATTGCTGATGAGACTCAATGCAATTATTTTGGAAGAAAGTTCTGCAGTTTCTTAAAAAGGTGACCATATACCTTTCAGATGCCCCTGACAGATTAAATTGATCCAGTGCTGAATAGAGCATATGCACACATGTAGACGTGGATGTCATGTGTATAACAGCTGTATCTGTCACAGCTGAACCCTGAAACTTGAATGCCCATCACTACGGAATGAATAAACATTGGGATACACACGGCCCCAAGTGTCTTTTGTACCGAGGCTGAGCGAACTGGAGTCAGCCCAAAACACATCAAGCTCGGAGGTCAGCCAGGTCTGCACCGAACCCCACGCTGTGTTTGCAATGTTTCCGACGGTCCTTTGGGGACAGTGATACCTTCACCACAGGTCTGCCTGCTAAGCCAAAGGTCACCTGTGACCGTGTTGACACCCGCAGGCATCCATCAGCTGTGGCCATTGTCATTGTTCATTGATTGCCTAAGTGTTGCAATAAGATGTCTTTTTTCCAAATATCAATGAGCCCAGTGAAGAGCTGGGTGCTGAGGGGGAAACATACAGTCCTGAGGGGAGGAGGTCGGCAAGGGACACATGCTTACAGTACTCCGGTGTGGGCTCAGTAATAAGTATAAGGGCCCCTGATTGGGAAATGGGGAAACTATGACCAAGGCCCTACTGACACTTGGTGCCAGATAATCCTTCATTATTGGGGGGTAGCTCTGGACACCGCAGGATGCTCGATGGCAACTCTGGTCTTCACCTACTAGGGGCCAGGAACACCCTCACAGTCTGGGTGTGACTCCCAGGTGTCACTCCTCTGTCAGGACCCACATCACGGAGCACAGACCCAGCAGGCTTCTCTGAACCTCACACCAGCCCGCTGCTCTGAACCTGTACCTTGGAAACCTCTTGCCCATGCTCACTCAGACTCTCCTGTCCGCTCTGCCTTCACGTGCTTCTCCGCAGCATTTGAAAGCCATCCACCTCTCCGGAAAGCCTGCTTTTTTTCTGAATCCATGACTGCCTTGGACATCCATCCCATCATCCCATTGGCTCGCCTTCCAGTCTCACCCGAGCAGAGATTATGAACTCGCTTCTGCCAAGATTCCAAATTCCCACCCCATTTATTAGTATGCAGGTCTCCTCGCCATGAGAGTGGCAGTCATTATTTTTCAATATTAATGTTATTGTTTCTCTGGAGCTTCTGCTGTTCTGTGATTCAAGGGCCCCTTGTCGGGTCCCATATGTAGCATGTTTATTAGATGTAATATTTTATCTCTTGGACTCAGTGCCTGACACTATCATTTCCTTCTTATTTCAATAAAAATGATCTCCTTCGTCGCGGTTCTGACAGGAGCTAATGGTTTTCTTTATCACGAGAGAAAGGCAGAGGGGGCACGGCTAAGAGACGAAATGAACTGTATACATTTGTGCCTTAATTCAATTGACAGCACAAACTCCACTCTTAACGCAGCAACTTCCTAACATGAGATGCAGCGAAAGGAAGCCACTTGGACAGTCGCGGAGTCTCCATGCTCTGGACTTGCAGATCGTGGGTGTGAGAAGCAATCTCCACTCGGAACCAGCCGAACCAGGAGCTGCGGGCCGCAGATGCTCAGAGGAGTTCCGGTTGTCTTCCCTCCTTTCCGCCTTTTTTCTTGGTGTATGGATGTGTGGCAGGTCGTGGGGTGGGGCTGAGTGAGTTTCCTGTTCATGGAGTCTAATCCAGTGCTGATAGAATCCAGTGCGACCACCCCCTTCCAAAGCCCAAATCTGCGGTTTGATGAGAATTCTTTCCTGCCTGTAAATTCCAGGTGTTTCTGCCCTGCTTTTCAGATTTATTAGGGAAAAAAAGATTTAAAAATATTCAGTGTGCAATTCGACCTGGGCATTTCAGCAGGAAGCTGGTGGGGGATGGAGGGGGTAGCAGATGCCAAGCAATGGCGAGGGACATACAAAAAGAGCCACATAGATATCGTGTAGGGGTGAAGACACCGCACCCCATACATGTGGTGAGACTCGGAGAGGCCCCATGGGAAGGAAACTGGGTCGCCACCTGGTGTGAGGACCCATCGGCCTTGGTAGGGAGGACCAAGGCCGATGCAGACTCTGAAAAGAGACTGACTTGGTGAAGGATCCAGGGTCTGCCACTCCCACTGTTCACCCTGGCAACCATGGCTCTCATAGAAGGAGGACATGAAACAGCAACATGAGACGCTGTCAGGATTGGATGGTGTCTTCACATGTCTGAATAGTGTTTAGTGTGTGTGTGTGTGTGTGTGTGTGTGTGTGTGTGTGTGTGTGTGTGCGGTTCAGAGTGAGAACCAACACATGGCAACTCCAGTCTTACCCTCATACTGCATTGCTATCACTGGTCAACAGCATTATGCTCAGGCCTGGGAGTTTGGTCTGGAGGGGACTGAAAGCTCCACTCAATCATCCAATTCACCAGCATGTCTGAGGTGCTGTGGTAGGGAATTCAGAGGTGAGTCTGACCGAGCTCTTGACCCCCAGGGACTCCCTGGCCCTGGGAGTGTGGGGGCATTCATCAACACCAGCACTTCCCTGTGGATGGCATGTTTGTGTATTGCCATATGGTGAGCAACTGCAGTCCTGGGGCTGTGGTCAGGGTAGAGGAGTTATCTCACAGAGGGTGAGCTCCCGTAGGGTGAGGCAGGGCCATTTCTGAGTCCTGTCCTGTCCTCAGAGTTCAGTACGAGGCCTGAACCATGTGCTCCTTCAGCAAAATGTGCATCAAGGACTGACCACGGAGCAGACACTGGTGCGGATGCAGCGATTAACAAAGCACAGGTATGACTCCTGATCTCGTAGCCCTGCATTCTCAGGGCAACAGATAAGAGCCAGACTCTCACCTCACATCTAGAAGGAAGCCAATCCCAAAGCCTCCAACCATAGTTTATGCTCAAGAAGTAGTTGTTGAAAGGATGAATGTGAGTAAACAGATACAGATATGCTAAGTCAACTCAAGGACATACCAATGGGCATGGGATGCTATGTGAGGCTCTAACCGGAGCATATGGATTGACATCAGGGTGATGGGAGCATCTACAGGGATAGACAAAGCCTGAGGTGGCACAGGAGGGCTTCCCAGGGAAATGTCCTTTCAGCTCTGCTGTGGCTCCTCTGGCCTTTTAGCTCAGAATCTCCCCTTCTTGCTTCAGGAGTCCTGTGCATCATTTGGGATGTCCATCATTTGCGCCTGCAGGCAGAGTGGGAAGCCCTGTCCCGGGAGAAGGTAGAGACGAAGAGTCTTGGAACTCCCTTTCCTTGGGAGCCACACCGTTGTCTCCAGGGACAGCCCTTGAGAGACTTGTCCAGTGGAATTCCGCAGGAAAGCTCACACTTGGAAACATCAACACATCCCATGCCTCTGCTTATCCATCCACTGGTTTTAGGAGTGATAACTATGTTCATCCATGTGCCAAGCTCTACGCTGGATCCTCAGCTATATCTTAAAAGAAAGAGACAATATCCTCTGGTTCCCTGGTCAGGACCCTTTGCAGCCCAAGCCCCTCCTCTGTCAGACCCTCCACTCAGTGTGGGGAGGATAAGTGGACCATCACACACTTGGTGCTGGGAGGAGGGTCCCATCCAGGGATGGACACAGAGACGTTAGCACCTGAGTTCAATACACTAAGATGAGAACAATATTTCCACAATCCCTGGTTTGTCTCTTGCCAGGAGAAGTGGCCAGGTTGGCTTGTGAGGTATATAGCTGGGGGGGGGGGGGGTCTCTTCCATCATTATAACAAGAGGCCACCGGGAGAAACAAATGATTGGTGGCCTGACACGACCTGATATCCCTGCAGGACACCACCTGCGCCACCCTCCCTGAATAGCCAGTCCGTGAGTAGGAAGCTCTACCATTGGGTGGGATCCACTAAGTCCTAGTAAAGATAACTGGACCCAATTCCAGGCAATGAAGATACACAAAGTAAATAAAATCAACTTTGACCTCAAGAAGCTCCCAAGCTAGTCTACCCACTGAGCTCAGGTAAACTCACTCCCAGATGCTTCTCCCCTCCCTTTGCATTTTATTATCAACTAGAGGTCCGATGCATGAAATTCATGCAAGTGTCTCAGCCTATCGCAGCTCCACCCACTGGTCTTTTAGGAAGGGCGTCTGGAAGGTCCTTCCAGAAGGTCATTCCTCCCTCTGGTCTAATTAGCGTATTAGCTCTTTATTATACAAGGTAGTGCCTTCTGGCCTGATCCCAGAGACTAAAAGAGCAATGATGATCTCAAACAACCTTTGTGTAATGCTGCCCATGGATGGTGTGCCTTGTCCTACTTTCCTGCTTACAACCAACCCTTGCTCTGCATCTTCCCGGGTGTGTGATCTTGGGTAAGTTACTGCCCCCACCTCTAAAGCCTTAATTTATTCATCTGTATGATGGAGAGAGGACACATGATCCCAGTGTCCTCACAACCAAGTAGAGTTTTGAGGACACTGGAGATCATGCAAATGAAGTTCTTAACACAGTGCCAGGTGCCAGTGGCCATAGTCCCTATGAGAGAATTTCAAAGATAAGGCTCCAGTTAATGATGTATCTCTTTACATTAAAAGAAAATATCAGAGGCTGCTTTGTAAGCATCACCCTATCGACAGAGAAGATTCTAAAAAGTTCCAGAAGGGCAAGAGGCACATTTAGATGGAAAAGAGAGGAGAGCAGCGGAGAGTTCGCTCTCAGAACACGTAGGAAGTCCGCAGCTGCTGTGCATTTGAAAACTTCAATTCCCTTTGTCTTGGTGGGGGTCTAAGCATCAGTATTTTTCTTTTCACAAAGCTCTACAGGCAGAGCTAAAATGTTGGGTCTGCCTTTCAGGAAACAATTGGTAAAACATCTACTGTTTATCTTTGTGTCCCATTTATCTCCACTGTCGATTCTGGAATAAAACAAAAGAGAAAAAACTCAGGGGAGGGTGGTGGGGCAGGATGGGTCTTTAAAGAGAAAGAAAGAATCAAGTTTATGAAAAACCATCACAATCAATTAAATTAAATGATTTTCTCCTTTAAAAATCAGGTACTTATACATTACCGTTTCATAACATCCCATTCCCAGTGACCTTGGCATTAGTCTTTGTCAAACATTTCATAATAACTTTCACTGTATATTAATAAGACCATAAAATACATATTCCATGCAACAGGTTTTCTTTATCTTTTTATATACTTTTTCAGCCATTTATATTTTCCTAAAATGTAGGATGGGGGAAGAAAAAAGCAAAACTCTTGATTTTGCAATTATTTTTTCCATTTTCTTGTGGCCTGACCATATAAATACAACCAACAGAAGCATTCACAGGAAATTATCAGGCAGCTAGTGTCCGGATCCTATTTCTGGGTCCACGTGAACCTTGGGTTTGCTTATTTATGGACTCTTCGGGTTATACTGAAAGATGAATTGAATGCTCAGTGTCCAATTTCTCTCTATTTGCAAATTTATGTTCAATGCAAAGTATAAACTGATTTACGTCCAAAACAATGTATAAACTGAAGACCTCATTTCCCCCAGAGTAATCATGTATAAATTTATTAAAGTAACTCCCTTCCTCCCACCCTCGCGATACTATTTATTACACAGGAAGGGAGCACCAGTCCCCATGACTCCCGTCTCCATGGGCCTTGCACATTGCCTACATGTCTGTGAGTTGAGCTAGGACAGAAATGATATGAAATCCATCTCTTGATGCTGCTTCTGCTTCTTCTTCTTCTGGCTCAGCCTAACAAAAACAAGCACAGATCCAGAGAGGGGGAAAGGGAGGTCTGAACATGCAGGAGGGTGAGAGGGGAGGAGGGAGACCTCGGGAGGGAGCGCACGCACATGCACGCTCCGAGGCAGCGTGATGGATAACTGAAGTGAAGGTGTCAGGATGGTATTATGTAAATTACCACGACAGCCAAGCCATGCACTGATGATTACCGAGGATGCGAGTGGCGCTGTGCTCCCCAGACGCCTGTGCTCCTTGTTATTTTTCTTCCCTCCAACTACCCTTGGGGTGGATTCTTCCTGACCCTGGTCCTTGGGAAAAAAAAAAAAGTCCTCCAAGAAATAAGTTCCCCTTCACCAACATACATTTCTCAGCTCCCCCAGCAAGAAAGAAAAAAAAATGAGAAGGAAAGATGTGACAAGTCTCTCCATGGATCCGCCCCCTCCCTGGATGCCAACCAGACAGACATCTCCCAGCTGCCTTTTGTTTGGCTCAGTGAAGCAGTTGGCTTTATCAAGCACCTTGATTGCGCCTTCGTTTCAAGGGCAGCATCTAAAGGAGAGAAACTGGCAGCAAAAAGAGTGGCTCTGAACTCATAAGAAGATGAGAGGTATCATTTCATATATATATATGTGTGTGTGTGTGTGTGTGTACATAGATATGTGTATATATACACATAGATATGTGTGTATATATATATATAAGAAATATGAATATATCGATATGTGTGAAATATGGATATATATACCTAAATATTAGGTATATATAGGATATATATACCTAAACATATGTGTGTGTATTCATCCATAGGAACATATATTTTAAGTATGCTACTTTTATGCATCTGCATTTTATTGGGACATACACCCTATGTTCCATCCATGGGGTCTTGTTGATTGTAGGTGAGGGTTTACAAGCTCGTAACTGAAAATATGTCCACACAACTTTGCAATCTGTAGCCTCTCCCCAAATTAGAGAAGTAGGCATTAAATGAATGAGAATACCACACAAATGCTCAGTATTACTTGGTTTTCATTCATTCATACATTCCATCATTTGTGTGCAACACACTTATTGACCACTCATGGTGTCCCAGACTCTGTATAGTTCTGGACCCACAAAGATTCATGCCAGGTAGTGTTGGCCCCATGGAACCATGAGCCTAATGGGGAAGCCAAGCATGATACTAGATTCAGAGGAGTCCTAGGATTATTAGACAGAGCAACCAGCTCACACATCAAGGACTCATTTACCTGCCTGCCTGTTCTTTTAGTGTATGTGTCCTTGGCATGAATCTGTCATTCCCAGTCTCTCCAGGGGCCCAGAATAGTCATACTAGCTGAATTGAGGAATGTCAGCTGGTTTTTTTATTATTTTGAAAAGCAATGCTAGATCCTAGGATTTGATAAACCAAATCTTTTAGTATCAGACTAGTTTAATTATTCCTTCTGTTTCTCAATCCATCTTCACTGAACAATCGCTGTTTGCCAGGCTCTGTGCTGTGAGGTGGGGATGCCATCGTGAACAAGGCAGATACAGTCTCTGCCCTCAGGACGCTCACTGCCCAGTGAAGAAATGAGACACTGATGCACTTAGCACACAAATTCCCAAGAGTGTGCACTGCGATGAGAGCTGGAAAGGAAAACTGGGTTTGCGGTGAAAGCCTCCTGAAACCTATCTAGTCCAACTGTCAAGGAAGCTTTAAAGAAATAACAGTCTTGCTGAGATACCTGCACGAATAGGAGTTCACTTGATGAACTGGAGGAGAACAGTGGGTCAAGTGTGTGGGGCAGAAAGAACATCAGGGTCTAAGGCCCTAAAATGAGCAGAGATATGCTCAACTCAAAGAATTGAAAGAAAACTCACCAACTGGAGAAGAAAAAGGGGGAGGGAGGGAGGGATGGAGGAGCAAGAAGAGGCTGGAAAGGTGGGGTGTAGCCAGGTCAGACAAGGCCTTCCATCTTGGGTGGAAGCTTCTGAGATGTTTGAAGTGATTATATACCTGTGGATTATAGACTGTAGGATGAGGTGCCCATGTGGGAAAACTCAATGGAGAAGACAGGTAACATGACATGGACTTTGTGAAGACAAGAGTAGCCTGGTCTACCGTAACTTTGACAATAATGGAAAGAAGAGGTGAATTCAGAATATGTGCTAGTGTGTGAAATTCACAGAAGTAGCAAAGTGACTGCATGAGGGAGGATCAATTAGGGAAAAGAGTTTCCAGAGTGACTTCTACATTTCTGATATGCCCCATTGGAAAATGAGTTATCAACATAGCACATTCTTGAAGCTTACTCTTATGTTCACTACTTAAACCAACCTATTACAAGTACTTTCTGCTAGATCTTCCACTGCCCCTTTGGATCTAGCAAACACATACCACACTTAACTGTTTTGGGCACATTGCTAACTTCATGGGGAGTATCTGGTCCATTTGATATGTGTAAATATGAGATTATTCCTCTCGACTCCACTTGCTTTAGTCACCCAGGCCTCCAAGATCATCCAACAAGATGCAGAGGTCAACGCATGTCACTTCTGAAGATACAAGTGGAAAAGGGTGTCCCTCGCAGGACACCAGTCAAACTCAGGAACTGACCTAGGATGTGGGTTGTGCTTTGTGTCTGGGCTGGCTGCATGACCCCACGATGCCATCAAGACCCCTAGCCAGCTGCAAGCATCGGGATAAGAACTACAGCTCCAGACCTTCTTGGCAATTAGCTGAATCCTTGCCACCAGTCCTGCCCTGCCACACAGTTTCATACTGGCACTCCTCCTGGAGTTGTGGAGCACATGGTTTATGAGGTGAGAGCTCACCCAGATGATCTCTGTCCTGGGGTTGCTCACGGCTTAGCCTGAGACCTTTCAGATGGAAGGAAGAAAAGCACAGGACAACACAGCCCACTGTACAGCAGACTCTAGATCACTTTATAAACCAAATGCATGTGAAAATGTTAAGAGTAATTACCATTATTATTCCCTGCTCTCCATCCGCCAACACTAAATGCTCTCTATGCATTTTCTCATCCAGTCCCCACACCACCTTTCTGAGCGGGATCCTTGATCAGCTCTGTTCTCCAAGGGAGGATTTGAAGGGTCAGAGGTTCATCCTATCACCCAAAAGGTAGACTATTTGCTCACAACCAGCTAAGTGGCCAGCCAGGATTCAAGGGCAGAAGTCCCTGCCTCCAAAGCCTGAACTCACCTGACTATCACTGTCTCTTTTATCTCTTATTAACACGAATGTTCATTAGAACCCAGACACAACTCACACTGCTGTAGTTACTATTAGTTACAGCCATATGCATGTCATTAAATATGTAAAACATTCTGAAACATGGAAAGCTATAGGGAAAAGAGGACTGGAAGGTTCCTGGGAACAACTCAGTGATGAAACTCACTGAGGCGAGGGAGAAATCAGCATAACGTGCTGAGGAAAGAGGAAACGCAAGTGCAACAACTGAAATGAGCAGTGAAACCACCGAAATGAGGAGCTCCCGACACATGGCAGAGGACAGGATGGCAGAGCAGATCTCTAACACCTAACCCTCCACAAAATGCAAATCACAGTAGGTGATCAAAACACATGCGAGGCCCCGCCAGGTGGCTCAGATGGTTGGGTGCTATCCCATGAACCAAATGATTGCAGCTTCGCTCTGGCCTGTGTTTCTCAGTGTTCAGTGATTAGAGCATCAACCTGTGAACCCAAGGGTTGTAGGATCAAATCCTGGGCCCAGTTGAGGCATGTGCCAGGAGCAACCAATCATTGATATTGATGTGTGTCTCTCACATCAATGTTCTCGCTCTCTCTCTTTCTCTCTTTCTCTCTCCTCTATCTCTCCCCCTTTCTTCAATTCCCTATCTTCCTCTTCATCTCTCCCAATTGCCATGCTCTCTAAAAAAAAAAAAGTCAATGGAAAAACAACCTCAGGTGAGGATTAATCTATTCTATCCCCTGTTGGGGCACATATAGGAGGCAACCAATCGATGTTTCTCTCTCACATTGTTGTTTCCCTCTCTCTTGCCCTTCCTCTCTAAAAATAAAAAATAAATAAAATAAAACATATCCTTCTGTAAGGGTTAAAAAGGAAAAGAAAAAAAAAGCTCCTGGGAGAAGAGTTGAGAAATCTTAACATGATTAATGTTGTCTTCTATGGAGAAGAGTTAATGATTATTGCCTGCATTTGATATGTAGTTAAATAGAAAAAACAGCTCTGGTATATTAATGTCATTATTATTTTGGGAGATCTATTCAAAGGCAATCATTTAAAAATAAGAGTTAAGTTCGCAGAGATTTTCATGGGAGCATTATTTGTAATAAAACAAAGGGGAAAAGGAAAATCTAAACCAATCACAGGATAAATTATGAAAGTCTTATAGAGCGAAATGATTATTATGAAAACTTTGCTACCACACACAACATGACAATGTGATCAGCATGAAATGAGGAAAGCAGGGTGCCTAATCATTTGCCCACCACCTTTGAAAGTATTTAAAAGATTGGGTGCATAGAGAGGAAGCTTCAAGGACATCCCTTGTCCTTCTCACACTCAAACACATGCACACTCCAGCACCAGGAGAGGCCTGGCTTCATGCTTCCTGCTCTGTTCTCTACATGTTCTGTCTAGGCTGAGCTGGAAGGTGCACGTACCATGCCATAGAGCAGAGGAGCGATTTTGAATGAATAAATGAATGAATAGGGCAGCTTGTGATTTTTTTTTTCTCTTTGAAACCATTACGCTCTTGCTACTTTGCCTGGTAAACCAGGAACCCCATGATTTTCTGGTCTCCCTGTCGATGTTTTTGGAGCCTTCCTAGTGGTTCAGCGAGCGGATGCTTTGCTTTCCAAGGCCCCGGCCTGTCTCCTCCAGCTGGAAAACAGATCTTACGGGAGGAAAGCATTTTACGATCTTAAAGGACTCCGTCCAAATATTGCACGGCAATATTACACTGTATAATCATCGGGGTCATATAGAAAGTACATAAAGATTGCTATTTTAATTTAGTTTTGCTTTAATAGTATACAGCCCCTGATCCTCGTGGGATCATAAATAGAGACTCAAGGACGTGAAAGAGACAAGTTCTGTGACTTAATCTAGTCCCTTCATTTTCCAGATGAGAAATAGACTGAGGATGCTAAGTGATTTATCTAAAGCAACATATTGCGTTGGCGAGTCATTCAAAACTCCACTTTTTAAAGAGCCAAAGTCTTTTTAGAACGTTTGCTTGGGAAGAAATTTGAGAATGAGGTGCGCTGAGCCGTTAGATACCAGATGCAGAGTGGTAGATGCAACAATAAGCACAGATCATGCCGCAAGGGTGCCCAGGGGCTGTGGGCAGGGCCACGTGGCTGGCGGAGAAAGGAAAGGGCAATCAAAAATAAGTGACTGCAAGAGCCAGGGTCCAGGCCAGCAAGATAGTTCCTAACGCTGTGTGGCCTGCAAAAGCGTCTCCTCTCCCTGGTGCCTGCTCTGCGCTTGCTGCATATTTGCTGGGGAAGGAAACAAGAGTCAGGGAGGAGTTCATGCTCAGGAACAGAGACAGGTGCCGCCTGGTTGTGCCCAGTGCCATGGGAGGTAAACCTAGAGCCTCTGAGATTGGAATCAGAGGCTGAGGGGCCTGCTAGGCTCTCAGGAAGCCATGGTAGTGACAAAAGCAAGAAGACAAAAGAGTCTCCAGTAATAGCGCCAACTGCTGAGGATCCATTGCACCCACCTCATTACTCAAGCTAGAGCCTCGATCAAGCTTAAGGCCACAGTGTCAGGGCTCAGCACCCAGCCAGAAGTGTGTGCTCCGAATATGCCAACCTTTCCCCATAACTGTTTGCAATTTTTCAAATACTTATGATGCATACTTCCTTTTCATCTTGAAATGTCCAAGGGGGCATTTGTATGTACATGATAACATTATATATGTGTGTGATAACATTAAACACACACACACACACACACACACACACACACACACAAGAGAAGAGAGAGAAATAAATCTGTCTGTTAGGGTCCAAGCATGTGCTGTAGCTCTGCAGTGAATAAAATGGTAACCTGATTGCAGGCTTTTATTTTAATAAGAATTTATTGGACTAAATAATGGGAACCAAATACAGTAATGTACTTTCCAACAATGCTATGGGCAGCCCCCTGGGACAATTGGGGGGACGTGGGAAGTGACACTTGTACAGGTTTAAATTTGAAATTGCATTTAATTTGTATGTCCTATTGCTTAGTTGAAAACATGTACCTTGAAGGCAAATGCAGACGGAAATGGGCATCGAGCTAAAAATATGTGAGAGGCAATAATTTGCCTTGATGGCACCCACACCTAGATGGGGAAGTAACGAAGTGTCTCAGGGGAGTGTTTCTTTGCTTAGTTTGTTTGCACGCTGTTACCAAGTTGTCAACCTGAGGACTGTGCCGAGTGACTGCTCACAAATTTTTCTTTTGTTTCAGCTCCTCAACAGCACACTCTGTCCCCGCACACTTTCTAGCTTTCTTCCATTGATTTATTCAGCATCCAGAGCCTCTGATACACTCACCATCGTTCTAGAAACACAGCAGTGAGCAAGATGGGCCGGGAATGTGGCCCCACTGAGCCAAAGGTTTCATCCACTTGGCCTTCCATCACTCTCTTTCGCTGCAACTCACTGGGTTAGAGTAAGACTGGGTCACAGAGGCTGTGGCCAGTAGTGGTGTCAAACAGAGGTAGTTAGGAGTAGGGAAAAGACTGGGGAAAGGCGTGGGTAGCTAAAGGAACCCTTAGAAAGTGGCAGAAATCAAGCTGAGAAGGGGACTCTTACAGCTGAGCTTAAGGGATACACTCATGAGCCCCATTGGAAGGGAAAGGGGTGTGAGGACCCAGGTGGGAGCTCCTTGGACAGTTCTGTGCCCACAGGGCCGAAGTCCACAACTGTATCTGAGTGGCCACCATCCACATGGAGTGAGGGAGGTCATTTGAGTTCAATGCACAGACTGGCTTAGAAAACATCTCTATATGTCAAGTAATCAATGGATGACATTAAAAATAAGTCTTGCCAGCCAATGTGGATCAGTGGTTGAGCATTGATCTATGAACCAGGAGTTCACGGTTCAATTCCAGGTCAGGGCACCTACCTGAGCTGTGGGCTCAATTTCCAGTGGGGGGTGTACAGAGAAGGCTGATCAATGATTCTCTCTCATCATTGATGTCTCTCTCTCTCTCTCTCTCTCTCTCTCTCTCTCTCTCTCTCTTTCACTCTCTCGCTCTCTCTCTCCCTCTCTGAAATCAGTAAAAATATATTTATTTTAAAAATAAGTCTTTAATGCCTGAGTAAAATGCTCAGCCTAAATGGCCCCGAGTTGACACATATTTAATCCCTGGGACAGCCACACTAGTGTATCCTGGCTCAATGTCTTGATCATATTCTACAGAAGAGCTAAGCTGGAAAGTCCTGTTATTTGAGAACCAACCAGACGACTTCACTCACATTCCTTCCCTTCATGTCTACCAGCCCCAAAGAGTCACCACGGGGCTGAGGCTTGAGAGACAAGCTCTCCCATCTATAGGGAATGGGGTGGACATAGGAAGATCATAGATTAAGGAAATAAGGAGGAGCCACATAGAGTGATAGAAACAGCAAGGGATGTCCTCCCCTTGGGACCCGCTGGTCCCTGCTGGCTCCATTCTCCAGCCTCCTGTGTGTTAGTCAGGCAGCTATGGTTTCTGCTGCTGTAGAAAGCCTCGCTCAGAAGAGACCCAGGGTAGACCATAGTCAGAGCCCACATCGCAGAGAGGACACATCAGCTTCCTTTCCTGACTGCTCTGGGGGACAGATGCCACCTACACTGGGAGAGCAGGCTCTGTGGCTGATTCTGCACGTGGTCCTCAAAGGATTTGAACAAAGTTTGTGTGCAGTGGCCACGGTAAGAATAAATACATGCTTGCTTCCAATTTAATTCATTCTCCTGGGTGAAATCAAAGGACCTCTAGGCTGTATGCAGATGCAAGGGAAGGAGAGAGGAGGTTCCTGAGAGTCAGGGCTGCATCGCAGAATGGCAGAGGGTAGCCTTTAAAGAGAGACTCGGTCCCCAATGCAGCTTCCACCGTGTGATACAGGCGATCCACTCCTCCACGAGACTCGCCATCCACGTTTGTAAAATGAGGATGATGACACTACCCACTCCGTAGTGTTTTGGTGACATTTAAATGAGATCATTCGTGTTCAGCACTCAGCATAATGCCTGGCTTGCAGTAAGTGGCAGTAAATAATAGCTATTATCAAGAGTGGTGGCAGTAGGTAATATTCAAACAGACAATCTAAATTTTTAGATAATACTTGTTTCTATAGCAGATAAATCCCCCAAATTTCAGTGGCTTGATGTATGATAAAGTATGTGTCTTACATAGCGTCCAGTCAGCAGAGGGGTCAAGAGGAAGAGAGGATCTACTCCATGCAGTCATTCGGGGATCCAAGGGTATAGGACTGTCGGGGATTTAACCTGTGGTTCCCAAGGTTGCAGTAAAGCCAAAGCATCGCCTAGGAGGTCTGTGGAGACCAGTCCTGGAAGTGACACTCTTGCCTTCAGCTCACGTTCTATTGTCCAAAATCAAGTCACATGGACCCCGAACCACAGGGAGGCTGGGGGACGCAGTGAAGTCTGTTGGGAAAGAAGAGAAAGAGGGGTTAGTGAACAGTCCCAAAGTCTCAGCCACTTGTCACCCCACTATGCTATAAAAATCAGGATTGGAACCTGAGTCCAGGTTCTGATCTCTGAGATCTTTCAGGTACCGTTTCCGGGCCCTGCACCCTCACAGCTGCGGTGCAAGGGAAGGAGAAAGGAGGTTCCTGAGAGTCAGGGCTGCATCGCAGAATGGCAGAGGGTAGCCTTTAGAGAGAGACTCAGTCCCCAATGCAGCTTCCACCAGTCGGGCTGCAGGTGTGGGACACAGGTGTGGCCTCCAGGTTGGAGGGAGCAGGTGAGCCAGGTGATCTGTACAGGCCCTTCCACCACCTGAGCAACTGCTTCTCCCAAAGAGGAGGATTTTAGCAACATTGCCAAGTGTCAGGGAATAGTAGGAGAAACATTTACTAGAGGCAGGAACCGGTCATGAGATCTTGTAGCGCATTTCCTAACCTCAGATTCCTATTTGGACAATGGAATTACTGTGACAGCAACGGGTTGTAATGTGTTTGGAATGGGGCATGCTGGATAACAAGCACTCAAGAAATGGAGGCATTATCCGTGTGGCTTTATTTAGAGACCAGGGAAATGGAAAGAAATGCTTTCCTTCCTCCCCTCTCCCCATTTTCCCTGCTGGTAGGTTCAGAGAATCAAGCATTATGGTGTCCAGCTTGCTAGATGAGGCCTGTGCTTGGCTCAGTCCTCAGTGAAGCAGAGAGTCCAGCTACTTCCAGTACCAACCCTTTCCTCCAATCACAAGCATGGAGGCTGCCTCCTCCTGTTCAGGTGAACTTCATTGACCCCAGTGGAGAAAGCATGCGCCTTGCCTCCAGCTGGCAGGTTTGTTGCACAGGGCACCTGTGGTTGCCTTCCATGCGTCCTTGCCATCTTAGCTGCTCCTGGTTGTACCTGACCATTTGGAAGAAGAACTCAAAAACCCATTTATGTCCCCCAAAATGAATCCATTTGCATCAAAGGCCTGAATGAGAACTGGAGATTTTGCACAGGTGTCCAACAATATACTTTAAAAAATTCCATCCAACCTGTCTTTTTGTCGAAATCTCCTCTTCTCTGTGCGCCATCCTCAGAGGCATTATGTCCTCCTACCCCACCCCACCCCACCCCCTTATCACTCAGCTGTAAGGGCCCCTGTCTTCTTCTGTGTGCATCTTCTCCTTGGGAATCGCACGGGCCAGCCTCCATTGTGAAGAGGAATGCAGGCTTCCCCCTGCCTCCGTCCGTCCTACCTGGGACACCCGCATCTTCCTAACAATCCTCAGGAAACAAAGAGCTCGCCAGTCTCCAGGATCTGGCCTCTTTAGAAGACATTAGGGGTTGCCAATGTTCCCATTGGCAGGCGGGAGGGGGGGGGGGAGGGGGACATGCAGTCTGTGAGCCAAGGTCATGATTCTCTAAAGAGCGAATCTCAAACTAAATGCTTTTGTTTCTTTGTTTGCATTTCAACTAAATCATAAGGTCTTTGCTTTGGAAACAGGCACAGAGGACCTATCTATCCTCATTTCATGCTGTAGCATTGGGTAATGGGATGCCTTCTTCCCCTTGGATGTTGTCACAGGGAGGGATTGGGTCTCCTTAGCCCCATCTGTTCTTTAACATTCAACTATTGATTAATTTGACAGATTTAAAAAAACAACAACAATTGATCAAAAAGAACATATCTTTTAATGAGAGTGCTTAAACACCTTTTCAATGCACGCTTTCATGTTCCGGAAGCCCATAACATCCATTTTCATCTCCAAGTGTACTAGTTTGCCTGGTGGGGTTTGACTCCCCTAAGAAGTCTGCACACATGGGGAAACTTCATCAATTCTATCAATTTTATTCTCTGAGGAAAAAAATAAAGCACATAACTGGTTTGAAATGGATGGAAACATGGATTGAAAGGGGAGGATGCACGTATTTATGTTTTCATTTTATGTAAATAGATACATGCTGAGATATAATAGTCACTGAGGAACCAACATGAAATCACTGTAAATGCTTACCTACAGAAGGTATTGATGTGTCAGAATCCAAAATAGCTTTGAGAATTTTTCAGAAATAAAATTCCAGAAGGAATTTTTAAAAAGTGAGATTCAAGATCCCCAAACTTCCATCTCACCTGAATATCACTGAAATCCGAAAATGTCTAGTTTAATTCTTGGGATAGTTCATAAACTGAACATGGTGGGAAGAGATTAAAATGTGGAGGATGCTGTGAAAAGTGGAAATCACTAAAATCAGTGGTTCTGTCATGTCAACCAAAGATCCAGGGTCCTTGAGACTTTCATTGGTCTATGATGCTAAGACTTTTTTTGTACTGATGCCTAGATGTGCTTTGCTTTCTTCACTGCACTGACATCCTCAGCGATGTGCAAAGCAGTGGTGGGAGAAACCACTGTCATCTGAGCATGCATCAGGACAGTGGCCTCAGACGGTGTTGGTAGTCATTGTCTTCACTTCCTGGTTTATTTGTCTTCCCTCTGGCCAGTGTGGCTCAGTGGTTGAGCATCAACCTATGGGCCAGGAGGTTTACAGTTTATTCTCGGTCAGGGCATATGCCCAGATTGCAGGCTTGATCCCCAGTGCAGGAGGCAGCCAATCAATGATTCTCTCTCATCATTGATGTTCTAACCTCTCTCTCTCTTTCTCTCTCTCTCTCCTCTCTTCCCCTTCTTCTCTAAAATCAATAAAAAATATTTTTAAAAATGTAGTTTCTACTTTAAAAAATTATTATGGCCCTCATAAAACTTTAAAAATATTAATGCTATGATTTCTTGACATGGGAGTACAGGCCTGTTTAGTTTTCTACTACCACTCTACAAATGTCCACGGTGGCTTAGAACAACATACGTTGATTCATCTTCAAAATCTATAGGTCAGAGATCTGACATGGGTCTCACCAGGTGATCTTAATCAAGGTGTCATTGTCAGCGGGTGTTGTCTTTGCCTGACAATGAGAGAAGATAATCCATTTCCTGGCCTCTCTCAGCTTTAGCTGCTGCCTGCATTCCTGGGTCATGGCTCCATCTTCCCTGGTCAAAGTCAGCCACATGGCATCTCTCTATCTCTCCTTCATGGTAGAATGTCCCTCTCTGAATTCAGCCAGGAAAAGCTTTCCACTTATGAGACCAATATCTTTAGGCTGAACCCTCACACTTAATCCAGGATGATCTTCTCATCTCAAGATCTTCAACTTAATCCCACCTGCAATGTGACTTTTGCAAGGAAGGTAACATGCTCAGCCAGAGACTAGGGCATGGCCATTTTGAGGGGCCATTGTTCTACTGAGCACAGTCTTCATAGTATTCCAACAAAAAGGGAACTAAGGCATACGACACTTCTGATACATACTGAAATAAGGTGGTCCCAAGCAAGGACACTTTTTGTGTGACTATTTGAGTTGTGCCCTAAGCTGGTGTTTTATTCATGAAATACCATTTTTACTTGAAGCACAACTTACAGGCAAATAAGAATTGTTCAGATCTTGGGGGTTTAGTGCACACTTTTTTTTAAATATATATTTTATTGATTTTTTACAGAGAGGAAGAGGGATAGAGAGCTAGAAACACCAATGATGAAAGAGAAACATCAACCAGCTGCCTCCTGCACACCCCCTACCAGGGATGTGCCCACAACCAAGGTATATGCCCTTAATCAGAATCGAACCTGGGACCTTTCAGTCCACAGACAGACACTCTATCCACTGAGCCAAACCAGTTTCAGCCACACTTTTCTTTTAATGAACAAAATAAGCTTGAAGTTTTTACTTGAACAATAATTTCATTATTGGTAACAAACAACTGATTGGATTAATTGCCAATAATGAACTTAGAGCTTTCAGGTTAAATTATAATAGAACTTTGGGAAACTTGCATCTGCTATCATGACCCTGACTCATTCCCAACATTAAAGACTTTTCTGATGAGATCAGTAGAGATATTAATAAAGGTGACTTTTTTAGGTAATGACAAAAATATGTCAGTATTTAGATAATTGGCATCACTGAGGAACTGGTATTTTCCAAATCAGATATATATTACTTTGCAAAGTCATATATTGATCTGCCAGTAAATTATACCTGGAATTCAAGATAGTCCAATAGATTATAATATAACAAAGTATGTAAAGCTTATTTATATTGTTTCAGATTTCAAATTTCCACGAATCCTTAAGAACTAGCCCTTGTCAAGTTTTGATTTAGTGACAAAGAAGAATTTCTCAAATTACCTGAAAAACTATAAAACATTCCTCCCATTTCCAATGACATCAACACCTGAGGGTAGATTTTCTTCATCCACTTCAGTCTAAAACCCCTGTCACAGTATTTTGCATTCAGAAGTAGACATGACAGTCCAGCTGTCTCCATTAAGACATACATTAACGAGATTTTTAAAAAACGTTAAATAACATCATTCTTCTCAGTGATATTTTTTTAGGAGGAAACTTATTACTTTTTAAGTAATGGATTAGTTATTATTTTAAGATAAATCAGTAAATGGATATTCTATATGTCTGTTTTTATTTCTAATATGGTAAATACTGATACAGCCCACATGAGCAAAGCTATTTGTGCCCTCAACAGTTTGAAGAGTGTAAAGTGAGGCCAGAAAGTTTAAAGTCAGGCTCAATCAGGGGCAGGGCTGGCCAGCCAGCCAACTTCCTGCAGCCCCTCCCTTGCTGGCCTTGCCCCCAATCTTCCCCCCACCCTGATCGGAACTATGCCAGCCAGCCAACCTCCCATGCCCCTTCCCTCAGCCGGCCCAGCCCTGATCAGTCCTGATTAGGGTGGGCCAGCCAGACCCAACCTGTGCATGAATTCATGCACTTGGCCTCTAGTATTAAATAATATAAGGAATAAAGCATTTAGATAGAACCATGAGCTGCTTCAGCCAAGGGGATATATATATATATATATATATATATATATATATATATATATATATATATAATGCAATTTAGGGGGGATGCCATAATGGTCATGACCAGACAGGAGGAGGTTGTATGTGTGGGTGAGGCCCGGAGTGGAGACAGAGAGGCCCGGAGTGGAGACAGAGATAAGGAGGATTGCAAGCCGCTGTGCCACCACTTGGGCCGGTCCCCAGAGCCGGAGCGGACATGGTCAAGGATGGGGGGGCCAACCCGCAGCCTCCGTGGCCAAGTGCAGGTCCAGAGAGAGCAGAAACAGCATGGCTCCCTCCCACCTCCCGTGGAATCCACATAGCTCACTCCTGGCTCCCGTGAGCACTGGTGGCTCACTTCTACCTCTGGCAGAAGTCGCTCAACTCCCGTAAAGCAGTGCAGCTCCCAGAGGCGTGCTGTGGTTCCTGTGAACTCCCGAGGAAGCAACAGGTTGCCTACTGTGCGATGTCACATGATAGGCTATTAGTAAGTAATATTACAGGAAAGGGAGACTCCATGCTTTGCTTACTGTGAAATCTATTTATCTGTAGAATCCCAGTTAGGAAATGACATGATGTATCATATCAATGGGTTGCTTTCAATGGTCAGTGTAGTGGCTGACCTCTAATCTGCCTGTGTCCCAAGGTCTTCTTCTCCAGACCACGTGCCAACCCAGAACCACATCACAGAGAACTCACTTGAGTGAGAACATCCTGGTGTCCCTGCTGCAATGAACCTTCTCAGTCCTGTGAGACGAAGGAAAGAAGCCCAGCCGTGTGTGTAGTGTCTGGGCTGCTGATTTGATTGGATGGGAAAGCCCCCAGCTCAGTGGATGGCACAGAAATCTGAAGGGTGTGATGGCATTGGACTCTATTAAGGAGGAAAGCAGGGCCAGGCACACTATCTTCATCAGTGGCTGCCAAAGGGCCATGGACAGTCCCTAAAGAAACTGCCAGCAGTGTGCCTCGTGCACATTTTCTGGGAAGAGTATCCATAGACATTTCCATCAAGATTTCAAAGAAGCCCCTCAAGGGAAATGTAAGAACCAATGGATCAACATTTCATTCACTACCTGGTTTGTGCTCCCCGGAACTTTGCTTGTGGATCCGTCACCACAGTCACCACGCTCTGAAGAGTACCCTGTGTTATAAGCAATGAGTTACCCTCACCCGCTAGCCTGTGAGTTCCAGTGAGATCAGAGCTGTGTCCTACTCACCGGGAATCCCTGTTTTTACAAAGTGCTTGAGATGTCATAAGCGCTCAATAAATTCCATCAGGTTAAATTGAATTATCTCATTTATATTGAGTCATGTGTACGTTCAAAATGATAAGTTGTAAATAAGTCCTATGCAAATGACATATACTCACACAGATATGTGTATGTGTGCACAAATTACTTCTGTGTCTGTAAAGCAACTGGCCCTCATTTATTCATTATCTATTAATTGAGTCCATGTGGCAAGTCCTGGAGACAAGCAGCTGAAAAAGGCATCCTTTCCACCCTGATGAGCTCACCGTACAATGGAGGATGTAAGGGTAGGACTCACAAGAATAATATGCTGTCACTCGCTGGCTCTGGAAAGCCCAGAGCACTTTAGGAGCACAGGGTGGAGGACAGGCACCCAACCTCTGGATGCAGAAGATCATTAGAAGCCTCTACAAGGGGGAAATCCTAAAAATAATGCCAATAATTGTAATACTTACGTGGGCAGGAGAAATACAGCAAGAGGACCAATGGGGAAAGGCGTTCAGGGAGCAGAAGTTCCATGTGAACATGTAAAGAAGCTACAGCATGAGAAATCATGGGATACACTCACATACACAGACACACACACACACACACACACAAACATGCTCACGCATGCACATGTGCACACCTGTTGCTCCAGAAGCACCATTGACTCCTATCAAATCCATGAGCAACACAGTCCTGCTGGTGAATCCTCAATTTTCCCCTTAAATATTAATGGATAGCACTAGATCAGTGGCTCTCACTCCTATCTGAACATTATAATCACCCAGAGTATGATGAAACGTGTTCTTGTTCAAGCTATATGTTGTAGTATTGAAATAACAAGGGCCTCAGCATCCTGGCTCTGTGGTCTTGGAGATTCCTCACATCCTCTCCCTGGGATCCAGTTCCTCATCAATGTAATGGCGGTTATAATGCTATCGCATCTGATTGTATTAGTCTGGGGTTGGGGTCCACGTATCAGATCTTTTAAAAAGTTATCCCCATGATTCTACAGACAGCCACTGACTACTAAGTAGGGGATTCCTTCTGGCTTCATTCTTTTCTCTGTTCAACCATTAATTAGTTATTTTGACTTCTCTATGTACTAATCATGAATGTCTGTGGCATTTCTGGCACTCTCCTGGGTATTTCTGAGACAGTAAATGGAACAGGTCCATCCTTGTCCTCAGGGTACTTGCAATCTAGCAGATGCTCAGAATGATGGTGTCTGATGCAGTTTTGTCCTAGTGCCTGATTTTTCCCATGCCTTCCCCTACTATCACTTCTGGGCCACCTGATTTTAAACCCCTAAACACAATTATCCAATCACATGTAACTACAGTGTCAAGTCCAGTTTCTCCCACACCATTTTCTTATGCATCTGGTCCAAGAACAATGTTCATCTGTCATTTCAGTTTGCATGCAAAACCTTCCCTTGGAGGACTAACTGAAGGAACAGGGCCCTCAGCCTCCAGGCTCTGTGATCTAGAGGGTTCCTCACAGCCTCTCCCTGAAACAGCTTCCTCATCAATATAATGGCTGCTATAATGTCATCTCATTTAAACTTCAGAAAACTAAACTTACAAAGTAGATATTCTTTCTTATGTTACAGGTGGGGAAACGGAGGCTCAGGGAGGTTAAAGGAAGTTTGGGCTGTCTCAGCCCTGGGACGTGTCTGATTCTGTCTAGAATTTAGATCACCCCAAAACAGCCGTGCATGAGCTCTTTCCATCATACTCATTCCAATAACGTGGCCACCACTCAGACAAGCTTGACAGGGCCTTGGAACTCTCTGGAATCCATCTCCAAGCAAGGGCTTGCCTTATGTGCATGCCCCGTTCTTGATTGCTAGCTGTATACTAAGGTCCCTGTGCTTCATTTATCAGTACCCAGCATCCCCTGGCGAAGACTCTACAGAGCAATGCAGTCCTGTCAGCTCGGTCCAATAGAAGATGAAAATGTACAATGTCTGTGCTGTCCTGTCCCGTGGGGTAACCGTGAGTTACAGTGACTATGAAACACTAAAGAACAGTAGAGCTAAAGAACTGAATTTTAAATTGTATTTTGCCTACTTTAAAATTGAAATAGCAGCGTCACTCATGGCTACGTATTCAGACGGCAGAGTTGTAAGCTGTGTGTTTGTGACATCGGCAAAACAGCAGAAATAAACGGTCCTGCGACCAGGCAGCCGCAGCCTGTGTGTGCTGCGGGCGTGGGAAGCTAGCTCCTGGGCTCACTGATCATGGGCACACACGGTGCTCAGGCCGGGTCTTGTGAAGTGTTACCATGAGCCTTTGGGGGAAACTGAGACCTCCAGTACTCCGCCAGGACTGCAGGCAGCAACTAGAGCGTTACGTCGGGGGAAAAGCCAGTCCCAGTTTGGAAACGGACACCAAGAGGGACACCCATTTTCTAGCTCTCTCTCTCCTTATCTTCACACACTGTCAGCTGTTCCGCTGGGTGCGGAACGGAGGGGCCTCTTTTCACTTCAGAAGCATGTCCTGCGATTCAGCCCTGGACCAGCCCGCACGTGGCCCCGGAGCAGAGCGTCCAGCCTCCGACAGAGACACCACCACGTTCCCTGGCAGAAAGGTCCGTGTGGTCCTAAGGAGAGTGTGAGGGTCAGGGCTGGGACAGCAACGACCTCTCCCCGTCACCCGCCTGCACTCTTCCATGTTAACATACTGAGAGCGGCTCGGGAGTGACAAAACCAATCCATCACCCCGGCGCCCGCACAGAGAGGAATAGAGAGGTTAACGGGAATTGATGACATCCCCGCCGGAATTGTACACTGATTCGGCCAGCCCTCCGATCGAAACAGACAAAGATTTATAGTCCGAGCGCAGACGCGGGCTCCCTTGATTGCCTTGATTCTTTATGCGCTCCTGCATATTTATCCCGGAGCTCATCACCGGCGGCGCGTTCGGATGCTGATTTGATTTCGCATTCCGAGAGGAGCGGGGCTCCGCTGCATTTGCATGATGTGGGAGAAATCGCCAGAACACCTTCCGACGGCAGCGGCCGCCCGCTCGCCGCTGCTCACCTGCGCGGGCAGGATCCTGCAATATAGATATTGTTTGAAATTCAGATTTCCTCTTGCTCCCTTCGGTGTAAAAATAAAAAAGGGGGGAATTATTCCAGATCCCGCGGATGAGAAATTGTATTTTGTCATGCCTCGGAGGGCCACCGCCTCATCGCGCTTTTATGAATTCGTTTGATATCGGGGCTGTGCGTGGCGAGTTCCAACACAAATTCTTCCCCCGGTGACATTATTACTGAAAGCTTTTATCAGTTCATTGTGACAGAAAATTGATTATTATCCTTGACATTTGATGGATAGCTTTCATAAAAGGGCCTTTTTTTATTTCATGTCAGCCCATAAAGTCCCTCCCACCCCCGTCACCCCCCAAAATAAAAAAAAACTTTTCTAAGACACGAAAAGAATTTCTCAATTCCCTTGTCAAACTCCCTCTAGGCATCTGCAGTGGGGAAGCAAGTGCCTGAGACAAAAAATGGAAGAGCAAGTACAGATCTGAACTTGCTCTCCCCGCTGCCCTGCATCTGGCCTCCAGTGAGGGAGCGCCCGACAGATAGGCCTTGGGCCAGACAGGCCCTGGGACACGCAGGTAAGACTCCAGGCCCATCCATCAGCAGTTTCCTGAGGAATTCTGCTTGTGACCGTCGGAGAGGAGTCTGCATTGTCGCAGAGGAGTCTGCATTCCAAGGCTGTTCAGATAACGTGTTCTCTTCAGCTGTGTCCGCTGGGAAGAATCTCCCTTCTCACTAGTAAGCACCCCATTGCATTTCTGCCGTGTTCCCACTCTCCCAGCTGGCCCTTGTCATAGCATTGTCTTTTATTTAAAATATACTTTTATTGACTTCAGAGAGGAAGGGAGAGGGTGGGAGAGATAGAAACATCAATGATGAGAGAGAATCGTCCATCAGCTGCCTCCCGCAGGCCCTACACTGGGGATTGAGCCCACAACCACCCCAGGCATGTGCCCTGATGGAATCAAACAGGTGACCTCTTGGTTCCTGGGTTGCTTTTATGAATTCGTTTGAGCCACACCCAGCTGGGCACGAAGGATGGCCTTCTCTCTTCTCTCCAATGTAGGCCCTGTGGTTTGGAGAGTGGAGGGAACTGGACTCAGTTCCCCAAGTGGTAAAGACCGACCTTGAACCCATCAAGCTGACTTGAAATCCAAGGTCCACCCACTTCCTAACACCCTACCTGCAGAGATCATGTCTAGAGAAACAACTCAGGCATCACCTTTGGAAACACGTTTTTTCCAGCTAAGGAATTCAGTCACACACACACACAAACACACACATCACCTGACTGAAAGAACAATTGAGTCCCAGTGTTGCCCAGACTACAGGCAGCTGCACACCTTGTCAGCTCCTGACCTCACAGCCCTCTCCTTCCCATTGTCCACCCCTGCAGTCAGGCACCAAGGGACTCTGGTGTATTGTTTAAAGTTGAGCAAAGTCAGTTTGGACTGGAAGATTGGGGGGGAGGGTGGGGGAGGAGAAGTCAGACACTAGCATTGGAGGAACAAAGCTCCTAGTTTCCATGGCACCCTCACGGATACAGGAGTGTTAGCAGGTGTCCAGTGTCACCTGCAGGACTTTGAGGAGATGCCGAAGTGCCCTGCCACAGACCAGGATCTCTGGGATATCAGCTCAGTCTTACAGAGAGAAGGGCAACGAGGGGACCCCAGAGAGAGGGGCGGCGAGGGGACCACGCCCACATCTTCAGAGTCTCCAGTCGCAGCCTCCGATTCCCTAGAAACACAGTTGGATTCACGCCCCTTTGCAGAGCCTCCAGGTTTTGGTGGGCGGTTACATCCCCGCTATGGGAAGGACTGGCATTCTATCCAACACAGGAAATTAGGATTACATAGAACATGGGCATCTGCTATCCACAGGCCAATGCTCTAGCCACTGTGCAAAGCCAGCTAGGACACATTAAGGTGTCCATTTAGGGTTGTAAGGATGTTCACAGGAGAACTCACGCAGATCTTACTTAGGAAAAACCACGCGGGTCGCAGGAGAACTAAAGCCACCGATTCTCCAGATTTTGCTGGCGACCTCACTCTATGCCAACAGAGAACGCACTGTCCTCCCGTCCCACTGGGTGTGATAAAGGGAACTGGTGGGGCATCGGAATTAATAGAACAGTAGGTGTCTGTGGAAAGAGGAGATTTAAACTAGTTCATTAAGTGTAGGAGATAGGAGACTATTTGATGAATCAAATGGTCTTCATTAAAAGTGCACTTGCCCTGGGAGCTAGAGATGCCACTTAGAAATACATTTTTTCTTCGTAAGGAAGAGAAATCAGTGTATGCTCATCGTAGAAATTTGGAACATACAGCAGTGCACTGTCTAATAAGCACACACGTGTAATCTATGACTCACAGGTAACCAGAGTAAATGTGATTTGGGGCAGGATTATTTTTTTCTGTTTATGTGCCTCTGAGAATTACCAATTAAGATCACATGGTATATATTGTTTTTATACTTAAAAAAAAAATTGCTTAACACTGCATCCAGAATCTACACATTCCCTTTTCTTTGGAAACTTGACTTTTAATGGCTATATAGTATTTAATCATTAAAATATAAGATGCAACATATTTTTCTCAGTTACCATGCTTTTAATAAGCTTTTAGGTTATTCTTAGTTTTCATGGTTTTAGTCATGATGGCCAACTGGCAAGAATCCCCATGAGAGATGGGCTGGATTATCCCATTGTTCAGAGGAGAAAACAGAAAAGAGTGGAATAGGTGATGTTCCCAGAACCCTGGGAAGTGGTTGAGGAGGGCCGGGACCTCAGGCCCACGTGTCCCACAACACAGAGGCAGTATTGCTGCTCAGAAGAAATTCTCTAAATAATGCAAAAGCATGAACCTTGAAATGAACCATTCTAACCGGCTCAGAAGAGAAAAGCTTATGTTAATTCCTTACTTATAACTCTTACCAGCTCTGTGTTCTTTTTCTTTTAATCTCCACCCTATGATACGTTTTTATTGTTGTTGTTGTTTAAATATATTTGTATTTATTTTAGAGAAGAAAGGAGAGGGAGAGAGAGAGAAACATCAATGATGAGAGAGAATCATTGATCAGCTGCCTCCTACATGCCCCACACTGGGGACTAAGCCCTGACCAAAATCGAACTCTAGTCTCTGGTTTATAGGCTGATGATCAACGGCTGCACCATGTCAGCTGGGCAGTTTTTATTGAATGAGAGAGAGAGAGAGAGAGAGAGAGAGAGAGAGAGAGAGAGAGAGAGAGAGAAACATCTATGTGAGAAACATTGATTGGTTGCCTCCTGTCTGCCCCCCTACAGGGGATCCAGCCCACAATCTGGGTATGTGCCTTGATCCAGAATCCAGCTGCAAACTTTTGGTGTTTGGGACAATGCTCCAACCAATGGAGCTACCAGATCAGGGCACCTGCTGTGTTCTCACCTTAGGGACTCACCTTAGTCCCATTTCACCATCTATAAAGCAGGTATTGCAGCCAGGTGGTATTAATATGAGATTAAAGAATTAATATCCTAGAAAGTAGCTTCGGGAGGTTAAGTGTGGAGCAGGCCTTCACGAAATGACAGTTCCATCAACATGACCAATTATTGTGTAAGACTAGAGGCCCAGCCCACAAAATCATGCATGGGTGTTAGGCCTAGCCTGCGATCAGGGCCATTTTCCACCTGCTTGCCAGTCCCCAGTCCTACCCCACTGCTGACATTCACTCCAGTTCTCCATGGTTCCCCATTCGCCATCCAGTGATAGGAGCCTGCAGGCCAGGGGAGGGACCAAGAGGTCTGCTTTCTGCCAGCTTGCCAGTCCCCAGTCTCACCCTGCCACAACCCACCCTGGTTCCCTGTATTTTCCAGTTGGCCATCCAGCCATAGGAGCTTGGAAACATCTCTCAGTTGTTTAGCATAAAGCAGAATAAATTAGCTGAAGCCTAGTTTTAGACACTTTGCCTGTATTTCAACCTGGCATGATTGCCCCAAAGGGACACTTCTGCTTTTTCCTTGACAGTATGGTCACTAGTCCCCCAGTTACCAAGGGTTTCCTGAAGCTGAGTAGTTACTTTTTAAAAAAATATATTTTATTGATTTTTTACAGAAAGGAAGGGAGGGAGGAGGGAGATAGAGAGCTAGAAACGTCGATGAGAGAGAAACTGACCAGCTGCCTCTTATACACCCCCTACCGGGGATGTGCCGGCAACCAACGTACATGCCCCTGACCAAATCGAACCTGGGACCTTTCAGTCTGCAGACCGATGCTCTACCACTGAGCCAAACCAGTTTCGGCTGAGTAGTTACTTTTAATGACAATTATTACAGCATCTGAAAGTTTCTCCTTTTGAAAACCATTTTCATGGGATAAGCAGAAGTCAGGATTCTCAAGGTGTTTTTTTTGTTTTGTTTTGTTTTTAATTACTGCTTTCTTTATCCAAAAAGTTGTGTTTTTAAAAAATAGAGGAAGAAAAGAATTATTTAAAACTACGATTCTCAAAATATTCATTTTCCTTGAGAATTCTCAAGGGGATAATTCTTGAGCTGAAATGCTAGAGTAAGTACTATTGATGTGATACTTAAAAAATATATGTTGACTTAGTAAAATTCAAAACAAATTAAAAATCCCCAAGCCATGCAAATTAAAAAAAAAAATGATTGGCAAATACAACTGGCAAATTTCAAATAGTCCAGGTTTAACAATTTATTTTTATTTCATTCACATTATTAATGTAAGCACCTTGTTTTTCAGGTATTTTAAATATGCATTGTAAAAGATTTAATGGAATATAAATAGGCATTTGACTATTTCATTTTCATTCCTAAAAGTTTATATTTTTAAGTTGACTGAAACCTTTTATTTGAATCTCCTCATTGGAAAAAAATAAATAAAACTTGGAGTTCATGTTTTACCAGATATAAATGCATATATACACATGCATAGACATATCTATATATACATATGTGTGTATATATACAGAGATAGAGGTGGAGAGAGATCTTATGGAATTGGCTCCTGAGGTTTCAGGACTGGCAAACCTGAATTTTGCAGAGCAGTCCACAAGGATACAGTTGATGTTGTAGTTCATTTGAAGATTGGGGGGCAGAATTCTTTCTTTTGAGGGAGCAGACGATTCCAATGTGTTTTCTCTTAAGACGTTCATCTGATTGGATGAGGCCTACCCATATGACGAAGGGCAATCTCTCTTACTCAAAATCCATCCATTTAAATGTGAATCTCATCTAGAAATGCCCATAGAAATCATTCAAAATAATATTTGACCAAATACCTGGGCACTGTGTCCCATCCGAGTTGCCACATAAAATTAGCCTTCATGAGAGTGCTGGGGATTTCCTTGCAACCCTGAGTGGTGCAATCTTGGGGCGAGAAAGAGGAAACAGGTGGAACATTGAAGGATAAGGCAGCTCCTCAAACTTTTCCAAGAGCAGCAGTACTTGGGGTTAGCAATGCAGCCTGGATCTCAGCCTTGGGAACTTCCTTGCTGTGCTTCCTGCCATTGAATCTATCCTCCACTTGCAGAGGGAAGATGCCATGAAGAACAAAGAACTCAACCTTGAGATTCCAACTGGACATTTTATGTCTAAAGAAAAAAAATGCACTTGATTGTGTGAATTTTTTTCAGGTAGAAAAAAACGTTTTATTAAGTTAAATAAATAAATAAATAAATAAAAGTTGGGTTCTGTAACATGGCCCATGTTCAAAAGTCTGAGGCAAGAGGTTCACAGTGCGAGGTGGGATTAGGTAGACAGCAGGGTAGGGTGTGGCTTTGGATTAGGCAATGAAATGTCCGTGCAATTGGAAGGGGCTGTGGGAGTTGGAGGGACTGCAGCCATGGTAAGGACACTTCCTACCGTATTTCCCTGAAAATAAGACATCCTCTGAAAATAAGACCTACTTAGAGGTTTCCTTCTGAGTGAAATAAAAGGCATCCCCTGAAAATAAGGCCCCCCTAGGCTAAACATGAGAGATTTGGTCCACTGATTCTGAAAGAAATGGAGTCACAAGAAATTCACCAGGAAATTCAGGAATTAGATTGTTATAATGATGTTCCAGAAGATGATGACATGTCATTGAATAAATGAGTAAATTCTTGATACTGTAGGATTCACAGTTTGTCTGGTTTGTGTTGACAACTACAGTACTACCGTACCGTATATAGGTAATAAATTTCCTTTATTTTCATTTTACAATAAATGTGTACCGTATTCTTCTTCATGGAAAAATAAGACATCCCCTGAAAATAAGACCTAGAGCATCTTTGGGAGCAAAAATTAATAGAAGACAATGTCTTATTTTGGGGGAAACAGGGTAATAATCCTACTCTCAGCCCCACAGCCTTGTCCAGAGGAGAGATGGGTGTGACATGATAGACATTACAGCGGAAATGTTGAAAAGTTCAAAAAAAAGGTCTGAAACGCCTAGGTGATGCTCCACTTCTCTCCTGCACAGCGCCCGGGGAAGTAGAGTAAAGCACATGTTAGGACCAAATTGTGGGCGTGTAACACAGTGTGATTACTGGTTTTGGTTAAACTGCCTTGGCCATGACCTGGCGGTTATAGGTTATCTGGTCACATGTTCACTCATTTCCACCCAGGGAGTATCTACCTCTTACACGGCAGCAGCGGGCTTTGACCAAGGGGCTCAGGGTATTCAGACTGTGTCACAGTCTCTGTCCTCAAAGACTTCACAATGTAAGGGACCCCATGAAATGCAGAGGTGGACCCACCAATAGCTTCCTTTTCCGGGACACAGGCTGGCCTTCACTCCCCAGCGTCCCTGCCCGGAGGCCCCCTGGATCATGCGCAGCCTTCCCTGGCTCATATAGGCTTCCCACTGGATCCTCCTTCATTGTGAGAGCGACAGGGAGGTAGAGTCACAAGGTAAGGGTCCCCAAATGACTACCCCAAGCAGAGTCCCCCAATCACAGTGCAGCCTCACTCCTCATCCATGAGTGAGAGCTAAAGTCTTGGTGCTAAGCCATTGAGATGTGGAGATTGTCATGGCAACCTAACCTGTCCTGGGGCCGGGGGGCCGGAGGCAGGGCATTATAAAGGCTCCCCATCAGCCAGCCTAGACTGGTGAGTGCACTTTGGAGGTAGGTGTGTTTTATGGTTGGCAGGGAGCACGCGGTGCCACGGGTGCCACGAAGACTGGCCTTCCCCGGACCCAGGCTGGGACAGCAGTCTGCCTAGTCCTGATTCTTGAAAACGGAACAAAGGGGTGCTATCCCAGCCTACTGCCGGACTCACTGACTCCCCACGAGTAGATGTGTGTTGGGTGCGAGGACTGGGACTCCAGATGTGGCAGAGAGTAGATGCTCAATGAACAAAGAAGCATATGAGTTCTACTGAGGGCTCCTGCTGGCCAGGGCCATGAGGAGGCATGAGTCCTCCCCACCTGTGATCCCAGAAAAGAAAGGGAAGCCATCCAGGTGAGTTGGGGACAGGCCTAGAGGGGGAGGGAGGGCCAGCCTCCTACAGGCCTGGAGAAGCCAAGATGGTTTCCTCCCAGCTCAGCCTCTTCAGGATCAACCACTTGGTTTTATTCAAAAGATGAAAGCCCCCTTCCCCCCTGCACCCCCACTCCCACCTCCGAGGTTAGTTCTGCTTTGCCTCCATGCATTGCTGGGTCCTGCGGCCACCAGACCTTGAAATCGGTTCTCCGACGTATTATCAGGCGCTTGTTCAAATTCATCGGAAGCCCCTGCTATCGCCTTCCTCTCACCCGCAGTCCTTTGGGAGTGAAAGGGAAACAATGGATTCATTTCACAAAATTCATCACATTTACATATTTTTATCATGAGCTCAACGAATGTTTTTAATTAAACCGTATTTTAAAGAGGGTAGAGAGGAAGAGGCGAGATGGTAAATATTTAACACCTAATCAAGGGGAGAGAAGCGTGAAGCTGAACCCCTCATTAAGCAGCTTGGATGGAGGGGGGCCCTGGAAGCAGCCTGCGTCGGAGTCCCCGCCCTCCCTTATCAGGGGGTGACACTGAGCAAGCCATTTCACCTCTTCAGCCTCATTTTCCTCATCCAGGGCAGTGGGAAGGATGCCAGGCTCATGGGATTGTTGGCAGGAGAGCTTACCCATAGTCACAGGAATCCTGGCTAATGTTTCCAGAGAGAAACTCTGTCCAGGCACTGGACCCAGCCCGCAGCAGGACCCTGGCCTTGGCCTCGTAAAGGATGCACTGTTAGCTGCCTCAGTTTATGGAAGGAGGTATAAATTGAAGGTTAAGGAGAATTAGGTACCCTGCCCAAGGTCGCAGCAGGCTGGCATTCTCACCCTGGCAGCTGGCGTCCGGAGCGCCCACTCTCAGCCATGATTTTCCTTGCCCAGATCATAATGCCTGGGACAGACGTGTGTGCATTCTCCTCGTTTCTCAAGTTCAAGCTGAAGAACAGCGTGTCCAGATGCCTTTCTACTTCTTTCTACTATGGTTCCTCCTTCCATCTTACATCACTTCTGCAAAGCGAGCCTGCACAGATTTCCCGCCAAAAACAAATAACTGAAGCTCCCTCCACATCAGGGCAGGCCCTGTGAGGCCGGGTACCTGGGGGCACCTGCATCAGAAATGGGAGTGCAAATAGGGAGGTGATGGAGAGAGAGAGAGAAAGAGAAAGGAGAGAGAGAGAGAGAGAGAGAGAGAGAGAGAGAGAGAGAGAGAGAGAGAGAGAGCGCTGTACCCCCAGCCCTTGGGCATGTCCTGACCCGGTGGCCTCAGGAGGTGAGCCTTCCCTCTGTCTGGTTCCCAGAGTGGCTGGATGCAGGGAAGCCAGGGTGCGGGAGGCGGGGGCAGACCAGAAGGTGCTCCCTCTCCGCACTGCACTAACTGCTCTGCCGAGATAATTGTATGGCTGCTTCTGCAATCAGTTCAGAGAAAATTGCTCCTCCCAAATTAGCTTCTCCTTATGCAATAATTTTTAGTTGATGGCATTGAACTGCTGCAAAGAAACTGTGTGTGTGTGTGTGTGTGTGTGTGTGTGTGTGGTGTGTGTGTGTGTGTGTGTGTGTGTGTGTGTGTGTGTGTGTTCAAATCCTGGACAAATAGCATGAGTAGACATTGTCATTATCAGAAGAGGACACTTTGATATAAGTTCAAATATATCTGAATTGCCCTCCCCCACAAAAGAGAGGTTCCCTTTCGCCCTCTCTGGCTTTCTCCCTCCCTCTCCCTCCCTCCCTTCCTTCCCCCTCTCCTCTCCTCCTCTCCTCCACTGTCTCCTCTTCCTCCTTTCACCTAATTACAGTGCCCTTAGCACTTCCCACTTTCCGGGTCACAAAAGAGCTGGCTTTCACGTTGCAGGTGGCGTTCTATGAAGAACAACATTTCTCATGGACCCTCATCACGTAGGCACCTCTGTAGCCTGATCCTGGCATGATGATCATGCCGGTCCTGCTCGGCCATGTTCCCACCAGCACAGGGCAGCTCTGTTTCCCAGGACCAGTCGGAGGCGGGATTGGGCCGGATGAGATCTTTCTGGAACTCTTCCGCTGAGTCTGCTGGGACCAGGGACTTGTCAAACCATGCAGTGCATCCTCACAGAGTGGGGGCAGGGTGGCTTTCCTGGGTCCCACCCGAGCCTAGGTGAAGAGGAGAGCTGCCCATGACCAGGTTAAGAGCATCAGACACTAGTTTGATCTCACTCATCAGAAGCCAAGTCCTGTGTGCCCACCACGAGGCCACAGGGCTTCAAGGTATAATAGAAAAGGCAGCTTCTGTTTCAAATCGTCTCTGTCAGAGGTCAACCAGCCAGCAGTGCACCCACTTCAGCAGTTTGGTGGGGCCTGGATGGGTACAAGGGTAGTGTGATGCTTCAAAGCTCATTTGACTACACCACATAAACTTACAGCTTAAAGGGGCAGACAATGCAAGATCCCTCTCTTACCTAGCAATCTGAGACACGATTACCTAGTTACCCCAAATGAGAGAAAATAAGGTTTTAAACTGTAAAGTATGGGCCATCTTAAACAAGACAATAGCAAAGGAGAAAGAGGGGATGATTGGGGGGAGCTCTCTGAGGGTGTTGAATTGCTGTAGGAAATAATTCTATTTGCATTACTCCTAATAATTCTGCCTGAACTGATTTATTCTCCACACATGAGGTATATCTCTACAAGAGTATATTTCATTTTCACCCAGAGTGATAAAGGAAATATTTGGGGGTGATATCAAGCAGGCCTATAAAAATAAAAAATAACTTTATTATTTTAAATAGGGCATACTTGATATACACATCCCGGTTCGCGTTTTTATAATATCTATCTTGCTAGACCTTCAGCCTATAAAACAATGTTTTTTATGGGCACCTCTGTGATGCTAGGCTGTCAGGTATATCATATCAGCGTCTCAATTATGTTCTTTAGGAAACTGCTCCTTGGCCAGAGGCCTAATTTGTGACTGGATAACAACATCTGCACCTGATGAAATTTGTCATCACCTGTCATCCAACCTATTGGCTGCTGCCTAGCAACAGGTCGGTTGTAAACTGAGTATTTGCTAAAGTAGATTAGTAATATTGTTTCCATAACAACTACCTTTGTTCATTGATCAAGTTGACTTGACTGAGAAATGGTATTGAGGAACCATGCGTGTTGTATGAGGTAGTAATTGCCCGGATTCAACTACTGATTTGGACTGTTGGGTTGGTATCATCCTCAAAAACGTGTCCTCTCCTGAGATGGTACTCACTCAGGCTCTGCTATCACTAAATCAGTTCCCCAGTGATCCAGCAATGAGGCCTGCAGGTCTGGAAGAGTCATGATGTGACTCTACCCATGGTCCTCTGAGACCTGGTCTCTGCTCCTTCCACCAGGCAGGTTTCCCAAATGTGACATTAAGTGATACACTGACCAGGATCAGGACACAAGAGTGGCCCAGAGACCAGGTCCACCCCTGTCAGTGTCCTCATCCCGGGGGGGGACAAGGAGAAAGTCCCCCGTCAGCGTGAAATTGACTGGAACCCATCGCTCAGTCTGTCCACCAGAGTATTTACAAGCAGGGTCAATGGCTCCTTACATGCAGCACACATGGTGCCCAGAATACTGCCAGGTGCCTGTAAAATAGTATAATTAGAAGACAAAGTGTGATAATGTGACTAGTTCCAGGAAAATAAGCATAGCTATTGTCAGTAATTTATATTAAACAATGTTCAACTTACTATTTTTATTTCAGCACAAATGTGAAAGAAAACCAAATGTCCAACAATAGGCAATTGGTTGAGTAAGGTAGTCTACCATAATCTAGGCACTTAAAATAGTGTTGCAAACAGGGTCATATTATGACTTTCTTGGTTCCTGGGCCCTTTAAGGGCCCTTTCCCCCATTAAAAAAGATATTTACATATTATGTATATCCACATTTTATATAATTCAAAATGGGTAATATATCAAATATACTAAAATGCTATATTAAAATAGGTACTATATGGAATATATGCAAAATTATATATTACACATAAAATATAGCATATTTATATATTAAATATGTATATATAAATTTATATATCTATGTAAAATAAATATATATACATATGTTTATATTTTCATATTTTACATACTTTTATAATATATAATATATGCAATAAAATATCTTATGTATTTAGCCGAAACTGGTTTGGCTCAATGGATAGAGCGTTGGCTTGGGGACTTAAGGGACCCGGGTTTGATTCCCGTCAAGGGCATGTACCTTGGTTGCAGGCATGTTCCCCATAGTGGGTGTGCAAGAATCAGCTGATCGATGTTTTTCTCTCATCGATGTTTCTAGCTCTCTATCTCTCTCCTTCCTCTCTGTTCAAAATCAATAAAATATATTTAAAATATATATATATATATATATATATATATATATATATCTTACGTATTTAAATATAATAAACAATATAAATAATGTAGCAAGTGTATTAATAACATATTATTTGCATATATTCTTATTTTAACATATAATATAATGTATATCTATAATAATAAAAGCAGAATATGCTAATTAAACCAGACATCCTTCCGATGTCATTCCAGGACTGCTGCTGCTGCCTTGGCCCTCGGAGTCCCTTGCATAAATTTTGTGCATCAGGCCTCTAGTATATATATAATTCATGATATAGGTACATTTATTCAAACAGTATATAATATAAATCAATTTTATTTTATGTTTATATGGATGTTCTATGGGAGAACCCCCAGCTCTGTCACTATAGTGTGAAAGCAGCATAGACAACACATAAACAGGTATGCCTGGCTATGTTCCAATGAAAGTGTGTTCATGGCCGAAACCTGTTTGGCTCAGTGGACAGAGCATCGGCCTGCAGATTGAAAGGTCCCAGGTTCGATTCCAGTCAAGGGCATGTACATTGGTTGCAGGCACATCCCTGGTGAGGGGTGTGCAGGAGGCAGCTGGTCGATGATTTTCTCTCATCGATGTTTCTAGCTCTCTATCCCTCTCCCTTCCTCTTTGTAAAAAATCAATAAAATATATTTTTTTAAAGCGTGTTTATGGACAGTACACAAGTTTTATACAATTTCATACACCACAAAATATCCTACTTTTCTTGCACCATTGAAAAATGCAAACCCCAGTCCTCGCCTCTGGCCCACAAAACCTAGTGGTGGGTTCAAGCTGGCCCCTGGCTTCAGTTTGCTCACCTCCGACGTGGAGGGTGAGGACAAAGAAGAGAGGATCTCCGTGGCCATGCCTGGGAGAGACACCCATCTTTTTGTTCACACTCATGGGCTGGCACTGGTCGCTGGTCCCCCTCTGCAGAGAGGGCAGGATGAGGTGAAGACAGCTGTGTGCCCAGGGAGACGTGGGCGTGGATCTGGGTGCCACCTAAGGGCCTCAGCTCTCTCAGCACTTACACACCTGGTGACCTGGCCCGGAAGGTGCACTTCGCCTCCTGAGGATGACCTCATGCCCTTTGAGACTTTCCAGTGGCTTCTAGACACAAGTCCCCTCTCCCTCCCCACTCTCTTGCTGTGCCTCTGTCTTGCCTTCCTTCTGCCTCGGCCTCTGGACCTTGCTTGGAAGGCACTGGTTCCTAGATATGCCTCAGTCCTCCAGTCTAGCTTCTGCCGCAAATTAAAGAGAAATGCTCAAAATAAGATCGCTTTCCAATTTGCATTTCATTAAGAGTTGGCTGTTCCTTCACTTCTCCTTCAGACATGTCAGCAGATCCCGTTCACCTGTGTCCAGGTGAGAAGACAGTGTTAGGATATATTTAATTACCAAACAAGCGCGTAAGCTCTTGGCCCAGACTCCCGAGAAGGTCCCCCCACAGCCGACCTTATAAATTGGTTGTGGCTGCACCCCATGATTGTCTAGAAACTGGCTTTCAGAAAGTCCTAATTGCATTTTCTTGATAACATATTAAATGAATTGCTTGGGATAACTCGCAGTTTCTCAGTCCATGATTGATTTACAACCCAAATATAGTGCAGCCCGAATCCGCCCCCTGCGAGGGGCTGGGCCTTGTGAGCAGTGACAGACAGTAAGCGTATGACTAACTCAGAATACAGAGGACCAAACACAAGACTGAAAAATACTCAGCTCCAGATTACCAGGACTGTGGCACAGGCTGAGGAACACTACGATTCAAGAGGCCACCGCTGAGATGTTCATGCTGTCCACTTCCATGCCACCGAACCTGCCGTCCCAGAGAAAACCAGCTCTGATGCTATCAACTCATTGATTTTCCTACTTCAGAAATTTCACTAGCTGTTCAGTCTATCAAGTTTCAGATGGAGAGGTCCTGTCCGTCTTCACTGAACCTGTGAAAGGAGGGGGCAGCTGGGGAGCCGTTGGAGAACAAAGCTAGTATTGTAGACAGGCTTGGACTCACCTGAGAGGGGGTGCAGAGAGCCTTGGGATGGAGGTCAAGGTACCAGGGCCACTGATATCTCAAATATGCACCAGGAACTCCTCACCCCATTGGCCACCTGCTAGTCTCCAGGAGAGGCATCTTGGATGCATTTCTTCTGCTGGCCCCTCCCCATCAGATGCCAAAGGGGAAACCTCTGGTCCATATCTTTACTATCTGCTAACTTCTGGCCACTTCCACTTTCTGTTACACTTACTGTCGCTACCCTACAACCCAACACTGCCTCAGAAGCCACATCTGACCAGGTCATTTCTTGGCTTTCAGTGACTCGGGCTCCCCATGGCTCCTAAGATGAATCAGGGTGCCCGTGCATGCCAGCTCGCCCAGCCCAGTCCCAGTTTATGCCTGTTGTCCCAGCATAACCACTAACAGCACCTGCTTTTATTGTCTCAAGTGTCCCTGTTGGGATGATAAATGTTACCAGCATCCTAGTCATGTCCAACATCCTTACTGTGTTGACCCCTTCATCTCCTCACCTCCCTGCTCTCTGTGCTACAGGCCTCAGCCCTGCAGACACTCTGGACCCTGCCAGTGCCCTGGACACTCACTGTCCCCTCCTGACACAGGTGTTCTTTCCCATCTGAAATGCTCTGTACCTTCCTAGCCCCCTTCAGATGTTTGCCTGCCTGGCAAGCAGCCTCCAGGGTGAAACTTCATCAACCCCCCACACAGGACAGATTCCATTACATGTTTACCTCTTGGTTGGTGTTCTTAGCACTCACCACACCTGAATAGGTACACTAGTTGTCTATAGGTCCCCAACATCTATCACATTATCCTGGAGGATAACTTTGGTAAATGCATAAATGCAGAAAACCCTACAGATGCTGCTCATCAATGACCCTGGGTAGGTAATTATTTGTCAAATGGATGAATGAATGAATGAATGAATGAAAGAATGAATGAATGAATAGGTGATTTTAGTGGGAGATGAGAAAATAAAATGAGCACCTATAAATGGATATAATTTTATGAGGAACTTGTAACCCTCAGGAATGAGCTATACAGATGCTTGTGTGTGAAGGGGTTCATCTAAGAAAAAGAAAAATTAAAGAGAAACAGGAAAGAGGAGGTGCATGGCTGAGGGAGAGGTGAAGGCAGATGAGAGAGAAACAACAAAAGCAAAACTGTTCTTCTTTTTTCTGGGTGAAGGTGATACCACTCGACCAGGTCTCGGAATAACTGGGGGAGCAGGCGCAGAGCTGTGGACACGTGAGGGCTGTTGCAGTCATATCTGGACACCACAAGAACAAGAGAGATATTGCTCATGGGATCCCCACATCTCCCACCCAGTTCTCAAGTCAGCCCTTTCCAAAGTCTAATTTTAGCTCAGAGGAGACTAGAAAGGTAGCTCATAAACCAAGAGGAGAGCTTCCGTGCCACATGATGCAAGTGAGCTGGAAGCCAGAGGTGCTGATGACCATGCTGAGCACCATTAAGAGGGTCCCTGCTGTGTAGAAACTGGAAACCAGCCAGCAGGACCTAGGGGAGCGCTGTGCTAACCCAGCTGAACCTTCTGCAAAGATGAAATAAATGGTCTACACGGTCCAGTGTGGCACCTTCTGGCCACATGGAGACACTGAGCACTTGACATGTGGCCGGTGCAACTAAGAAACGGAGTAGTGCATTTGATTTCATTTTCATTCATTTCTATAGTGGCTGCCATATTGAGTAGTAGAGGTGAGGGGACAATAGCTCAGCAGGTGTGGGAAGAGCCTGGAATTCCCCAGTTCTGCCAGGGTCCTCAGAATGGTAGGGCTGTTCTGGAAGAAAGACACTCTGGAGGCCAACTGAAGACAGAGGAGAAAGGGAAGATACACACAGGCTTGCTTCAAGAAGACGAATTCAGCACTTTCACATGGAGAGGAGGATGTGAGGGTAGAGAGACTGGAGGGAGGAGACAAGGAAGGGGGCCTTCACTTGGTCATCATTCCTTTAACTCAATAAACCAGCCCTGATGTTGGAAAGCGATCAGCAGTAAAACGGGGCCCCAGAAGATCCTTTTGGGGCCACGAGTTTTTGACACAGTTGTAAGAGACCATGTTGAGCCCGTTGGAAATTGCTTTGGCCCAGCACGCAAGCTCAGAGGTGCCAATGGGGAGGAGTTCCAGGTTTGTGATGCTGAGTTCAAGTTGGCCCTGTGAAAGCCCACATTTGGAAGTCATCTATTCTTCTCCTGCTTTCCCGAGGACTTTCCCAGCCACCCATCTTTAAACCTCTGTCTTATCAATAATGTATCTCAGATATAGGCCTTGTAACCTTGCTATGACCATTAAATAGAATGTGTGGTTTATTCCTAACGCAGAGTAGCTGCTACAGAATTCCATGTGTTTGTATTCTCTCTGTGATGTCTTCTCATGAGCTTTGTCTTTTTCCATTATTTAAGCATTTTCTTGAAAGACATCATGCGCCCTCACGCAGCACAGGTATAAAGTCGCGGTGCTTCCAGACTGTCAGCAAAGGTATTCTTTTCATCTCGGTCATGGTGGAGTTGTCAGAGGACAGGTAATTATTTCTTATGCTGTGTGACAGTAGAAGTTGCTAAAAATAACAGGAAGGATATGAAATAAATCACTGATACCTGAGGTAATGATAGTGTTATCCATTATTAACCATAGCAGTAATAATAATTAAGTAATAACAATAAGTAGCCAGCAGAGAGAGCAGGACATCTTTGTGTCCCCTGAGCTCTGAGGGAAGGAAGCAATGAGATTACTACATGTCCAATCCTACGTCAGTCAGACTCTGTCCCTTACAGATGGCATCCCATTCCAGCTTTCCCTAAGACCTTCCCTTCTGGGGATGACCCTTCAAGCATAGAGGGTCGTCCAGGACATGGGAGAGAGGAGAGAGTTGAGGGAGTCAAGGAGAAGCCATGTAAGGCTCCGGAAGCCACACTAAGGATTTGGGACCCAGTTGGAAGACAGGTATCCTATGTGCACTGAAGAATATTAATGAAGGGGGAGGTTCTGGAATCAAGTATCAAGGAAGCCTATGTCTTTTATGTTTGTGGCAATTGCAATATCTTGTACAGTCCACTGGTAGTCTCAAGCCATCCACATTCCACCCCGTGAGCTGGAAAAAGAATAAAGGTTGGAGATGGTGGGAAGGTACAGATATCACCTACATTAAGGGCAGGAGAGGGCCTGGGGACTGTGTTGGGGTGGTAATGAGGAAGGGTGAACACTAGAAGAGATTTTGGAGAAAAACATGGCAATACATCACCATGCTTTCTATGTTTGTTAGTTGTATATTAACATAAATAAAGAAGAACATATTCCAGGAATGGATATTTGCACTCAAAAAGAAAACTCTGGGTTTAGCATTTTATAATTCAACTTACCAACTCTGTCTTGTAATTCCACCCAGTGATTTTTTGAGGATGGACACTCTGGTGATGGCAACTTTGCCCTCTGTGAGTGATAGTGCTTCTAGAGATCACTCCCCCTGCCACACGAATTCCTTGCTATCTCAGCAACTCAAAATCTCCCATCTCTTTGGCTTGAACTAGGAAATATAAATCTGATGTCCAAGAATATCTGTATGGTATGAACTTCTCATCCCCTCTCTGCCCCCACTCAAGGTGTTTTCATTCCGTCAGCCACCCTGCATGGTAGCCATCCCAATCTTATCTCACTCACTTGAACTCCACCTTCTGTGGGCTGTTAGTATGCATAAGAAAATTCTCCACCAGCCATTTCTCAATTAGAGTCCTACTTGAATTCAACCATTTCTTTTTTTTAAAATATGTTTTATTGATTTTTCACAGAGAGGAGGAAAGAGGAATAGGGAGTTAGAAACATCGGTGAGAGAGAAACATTGATCAACTAGCTGCCTCCTGCACACCTCCTACTAGGGATATGCCCACAACCAAGGTACACACCCTTGACCAGAATCAAGCCTGGAACCTTTCAGTCCCCAGACCAACACTCTATCCACTGAGCCAAACCAGTTAGGGCTCAACCATTTTTTAAAGACCATATTGGTCTGTAATGTTTTGGGGTTATAGAAATTTAAAGGTTATACAGAGAACTATAAACTTCCTCATGTTTATGTATGCTCATCCACAAAATTTATATACAATTTTATGAGATTTTTAAGACCCTTGAAACACAACCATACATCCTTCACCAAGTCAAGGCACCTCATTTTCTAACTTCCTGGCCAATGCTCTCTTATTGGAATGGATTGTGCCACACATGTTGGTATTACAACCCCAATTAAACATTAACCTCCATGAGAACTATAGGGTGTCTTTTGCTGCTTGGCTCCTGGCTAAGCTATTGATAGAAACTAAAGTGCCATGGATCTGAGATGGCATCCTAGGCCCATCAGCTATCATAAGCACATCAAGGACGCACATTCTCAGCCAAGTGATCAGCTGTGCCTAATACACAAGAAGGTTTGGAGAACACCTGAGATTAGCTACTGACAATCCAGCCATGTGAGTGGCACATGGTAGAAAGTCCTTAAATGTTAGTTTCATTCACGTCAGGGGGAGAAAAACCTTTTCAAATGATGTAGGTCTTTAAAATTCTGTCATGCCTGTGTAACAAACAAAGCAATAAATAGAAGAGGAATGAATGTTGTTAATAGCATCACCCCTGGGGTTTGCAACTCACTTACAATGGTTAGCACTAATTTGTAAAATAAGATCTGAGGCCACCAGTATGAAAGAAGAGGAAGCTAATATGCAGGTGTGTTTGACTTAAATATATCCTCCTGGAATAGTTCACACCTTATGCTAACTTCTCCACAAAAGTTTGTCTAAATGAGTTAGGGATCTTTAGTTGCAAGTAACAGAACACTTTATGGAACTGGCTAAACAGAAAAGAATCACTATTGGCCAGGTAACCCTGTGGATTTAAGCCTCCAGTTTGTGGTAATTTGTTACAACAACCCTAGGTAACCTGAGTTACAAATCCCATGAGGCTTTCTCCCGGGCCTCAATGAATGGTGTGAGCAATATCCAACTTCTTGATTCTATCTCTCTCTCCCTTCCTTTCTCTGCCCCTCCATTTCTAATCTCTGCTTCCTGGTTACTCTTCTGCAGCATCTCTCCTATAGTCACAGTGCAGCTGAGCAGTCTCCCGGGTCCCACACTTTTCTCTGCATTCCCATTGAAAACAAAAGAATCTGATTCCCATAAAGATCAATGAAGTCAAGTCTCATTGGCATTGTTGGTCTGAGCAAGGTCATGTGACCTTATCTGGGTGGTCTAATCCCTGTGGCCACAGGAGAGGACATGCTGGATGTCTTGAGTCCAGTCGCTAAAGGTAGAGTCGATGCTGGCCACACCATGTGGCTAAGAAAAATGTGGCAATCTTAGGCTGGGGATAGGGGACACAGTAGGTGGAAGAGTGAATTAAGGGCCTTTGGAAATGTATTTAAGGTAAAGGTCTTGAATGTGATCTTCTTGGATAAGGGCGGACCCTCGATCCAATGACAAGGTGTCCTTATATGAGATAGAAAGATATAAGACACAAACCCACAGAAGAAAAAAACATGTGAAGATGGAGACAGAAATTGGAGGGATGCTGTCATAAGCCATGGAACATGGACCACAAAAGCTGGAATGGGTGAGGGAGGAGTCTCCCTTGGAACCTTGGGAGGAAGTGGGTCTCTGTGGACACTTAGATTTCCAACGCCTGGCCTCCAGGTTCATGTGGCAATAAATATCTATTGATTTAAGCGACCCAGTTTGTGGTCATTTGTTACGTCAACCCTACGACACTAATGAGGGCTTAGAGGTTGGACAGAGGCAAGCAACACTGGAGAAGTATACAGGAACAGCCCACTAGCAAGAGCAGTTCATAAATGGGAGAAGCTGAGAACCAACTAAAAAAACAGTGCTCACCACATTGGCACTGAGTTCCTACATTGTGCCAATCACCATTACAGATTCTCACAATGGAGTAACAAACAGAATGAGGGCCCTGTCCTCAGAGGTCCCAGCATCTAATGGTTAGATGAGCAAACAAAGGAGCAGATATCCCAATACAAGGCAACAGAGCTGCAGGAGCGGTACCCAGGCCCCAGCCCTGACAGAGCAACGGCTCTCCTAATCCAGCCTCTAAGGGACAGGGGCAGCTGGACTGAAGGACCAACAGCAGTGCAAGTTGTGTTCAGAAGTTATGTCTTGCTTTGTGTCTGATAAACCAAGAAAGAGTTAATTTTCCAATAAAAAAGAATGGGTTGTTTCTGGCCCTCCATTCTCTAGAGACCTTCCAGGCTCCCAAAGAGAAACATGGCACATCTTTGGGTCTCTCTAGACTACGTTTCATCCCTCCCTTCTCTGCTCCTTCAGCAAGCACAGCCCGGGCTCCTCCTGGGAGCACTCTCTGTCCCTGGAGCTTCTCCCACTCGAAGGTAAACATTCTCTTGGTGCCTCTTCCCCTTTCCTTGTATTTTCCACTCCCCTCCATGCCATGCTGGAGTCTCCTTTTCCCCTTTGTTCTGACAGCCAGATCCGTCAAGGCTGGTTGCCTCCATTTGCCTGGGACACATTTTCTGCATATAGATTGATGAGTTTAATCAGCGAATCAGGAGGAAGCCTTGGGCATCAATCACTGTCAATGTGCCTTCTTTCTAATTTCTGATTTGCTGTTTCCAGTTATGAAGGCAATAACACAGTTTCTCTTAAAGGTGAAGCCGAAAGTTTTGAATTCGCACTTGGTAAGAAAGTTCTATAACCTCTTTCAATTTAATCCATCAGAGAGAGAGCGAGAGAGCGAGAGAGCGAGAGAGCGAAAGAGCGAGAGAGAGAGAGAGAGAGAGAGAGAGAGAGAGAGAGAGAGAGAGGAGATGGCCAGCGTCCTCTGGAAGGACTGTCATGCTCCTGATCACATTACTCAAGATCTATGCTGAGAAGCATGTTATCAGCCCACTTAGAACCTGAAGGAGCATGTTTCCTTTCTCTTCCCTTACCAAACTCTTACCTTCCATTCCGTTTTTAGAAAGCATCCTGGCAGGACAGGACATAGGAGAACCTTGTGATTCTTTTGTTTTGCTGTTGGGATAAAAGCCTGCATTTCCCATGAAAAAAAAAAAAAAAAGAAGAAGAAATTACCCAACATCCTTTGGAAAATCAAATCAGCCTGCTGCTCTGTCTCAAATGCTCCCATGGTTTCCATTTCACTGAGGAAAAAGGACAAAGTAACTAACCACAGCCTGCAAGGCCCTCTTGGAGATATCCCTGCCTTCCTATCTAAACTCACCCCCGTTCTCCAGAGCATCTGTGTCTCTTACAGGCTTGAGTGTCCATGGAGACATGAGCCTAGCACACCGCCTGTAACACAGTAAATTATGCTTTCTAGTAATACTATTTGTCTGCAGGTAACAAATAGCAGTTTGTGCCAAGTGGAATTTACTCTTTCTTTACCGGGGCATTTGAAAGCAGCCTATGCCAAGATTGGCTTGTCAGCTCAGTTAGATCACCAGGAAACTACTATAATGCCCCTGCATCTTCTCAATGTTTAGCATATGGTTTTTCATGCCTAGACTTTAGGCCACACATCTCTGGCTTGGAACGCAGCACTTACATTGACATTAGTCTTGTATTTCTGGTTCCAAGATGGCTGCCATGGCTCTCATCGTCATATCTTCACATGAACACAACCAAAGATGCACGGCAAGGAGTGACCAGGATAAGCAAGGCCTCTCCTTATAAGCTTCCTCTCCTTATCAGGGCACAGCCCTCCTTCCCAGAGGACCCAGAGGTCCTCGATAGATTTTTCTTTGTGTCTCATTATGCAAATCTGAGATTCGCCCCAGCTGACACTCACTACCTTGAGACCTTCCTGGAGCATCCAAAACTCTGCTGCAGCTCATGGCCACCTGTGAGGTAGCACACCAAAAGGGCAACTGCTCAGAGTTTTAGCTCAGAGCTGCTTCTCTCGTTAATATCCGCCAGTTATATTTCTGGTACCAAAGACTTAGTAAATGCAACTCGCTGTGGTTGGCCATGCAATTTATGTTTTTAATTTTGTAAACAGTGCCTTGTTGCTATGGTCAAAGGAGGGGTTTGGGTTGATACATAAGCAAATATAGCCTTCTGGTTGCATCATGCCAGAGTTGCAAAATATGGCTTTGTTCAGCAAATGCCAGTGCTGACAGCTGCATCGCCAGGGCCGTTGAATTATATCCCCTCACATAAAGGGAGAGATAAAAGGCCTCCTTAATGTGTGGCATATGATACACATACATGCATGTACACACACAGGAGGCACAAATGGAGCCCCCCGATGAGCTCAGAGCGGCACGTTCCAGCACAAACACACTCACGCCCAGAACTTGGCTTTGTCATCCAGTTGTGTGGAATCCCCTTCATTTTCTCCTTGTTTTCCGTGCTCGTGACAAGATCTAGGCTAATGTCAATATGAGTGCTGCGTTCCAAGCCAAAGATAGAAGGCGTACAATAAAGAAATAAACCAGCCCGGCCAGCTTGGCTCAGTGGTTGAACATCAAACTATGAACCTGGAGATTCCCAGTCAGAGCACATGCCTAGGTTGCGGGCTCAATTCCCTGTGTAGGGCATGCAGGAAGCAGCTGATCAATGATTCTCTATCATCATTGATGTTTCTATCTCCCTCTCCTTCTCCCTTCCTCTCTGAAATCAATAAAAAAAAAAAATTTTAAAGCTTTAAAAAAAAAAAAAAGGAAGGAACTACCATAACAATAGTCAACAGACAAACATTGTCCTACCCGTCTCTGGCCTGAATTGCATTGTGCATTTTCAATTCTGGAACGTGAGGGCTCAGCACACTGCTGCCAGGGCAGAGGCACAGGGAACCAAGGTGCCCCAGCTAGGGAGGGAACTACCTCCTGGTGACGATGAGCAATCGACTACAACCATAGGCACATTTCCTCCCCGCCTCCACAGCCGCGTGCTGGCGGTGACTCTGCGTGCCCTCCCATTATGGGTGGAATTGTCTGCCCCCCTCTTAGACCTGGGTGTCAGAACTTGTTTGTGACTTGTTTTGGGCAATGGGGTGTTAGAAAATTAGAAGCAGACTTTCTAAAAGCCTTTTCCCACTTCTACTTCCTCCGGGCCTCCTCTACAATGGCCCTGCAAGCATGGCCAGGCCAGCCTGCGTGGGCGGAGATGGAATCGGGCAGAGCCAGGATGCCCCAGTTGTCCTGGCTCAGGCCAGGCTACACCAGCTGACAGCTGGCTGACCCCAACCTGCAGCTGACGGGCGATGCTTGAGCAAGCCCAGCTGAGACCCAAAGAGCCACCCAGCTGCCCTATAGAATTGAGAACAATAAGTGTCATTTTAATCCGCTGAGTTTGGGGGTAATTGGTGGCAATCAATGAATGATAAACATAGCTGGTTATAGATCTAGACCTAATAACCCAAACTCCTGATTTCAAAGGCGTGATTTTCTCCAAAATATTTCAGTTTTACAGAAGGAGAAACTGGGGTACAGTGAAATTGAGTCATTTATAGCAACGCAGGTAGAGAATATTGTTATTCACTTTAAAAACGGGCTTCATAATTGAGTTTCAAGAATACATTATGAGAATAGCACCTACTTTTCAGATACTAGCCCTCCCTGTGGCATCTGGGCTCAGGAAGAGGTTAATAAGTGAATCTGAGTAAATGGCAGTGTGATTTTGCCCCCAGATTCTCTGCTCCACCAGGATAGCTCCCCCATTTCAGGATGGCCCCTCCTCCCAAGCCCACTTTTCCCACACCCACTATGCTCTCCCTAAGGCAGCAAGGGGTCTTCAAACCTCCCCCTCCCTCCTAACAGTCAGCCAGGCTTTCTGCTTTTTGACAGCCATACACCACATCCTCTGCAGAATCACTCCATCTGGGAATCAACATGGAAGGGCACTTGCCAGGCCCACAGGTCTGGAGATGACACAACACAGCCCTGAGCCCCTTGGGGATGCAGCCCATGGTCAAGTCTGTGGTGGCTCAGGCCTTTCTACTTCTCAGGCCCGCCTCCTTCTTTCAGCTCACTTCTCCACCTTAGAAAAGGCCATGTTTAACTCCTAGACATGAAGCCAATGCCAGGCTTTGATGCCCGGTCTTCACCCGAGGTCTTCCCACTTTGATCTGTCCATACCCAACCCACATTTCAGTGTCTACTTGAAAAATAGTAATGGATCCAGGAATGGTATATTTGCTCAGAAAAAGGATTCCCTTATGCTTCCAGGATACCCCTCAAAGTGTCACCCGGGACACCCGGGCACAGGCTCAGTGCTCTGGCACAGCTGTCATCTATTGCTGTGATTCTTGTATTTGAGGGAATCAAGATTCAGAGCCCTTATCTCTGGCCCATGGCTTGACCTGGCACTGAGGAGAGATAGAAAGTGAACCCTGGAAAGTTGACATCCTAAGCCAAGGTCCTTCACTCTACACCTCCTAGGATGTCTGTGATAACTGGACACCAGGCCACCTCGAGGAGTTAGAATGACAACGGCCTTTACTGGAGTGAAGGCATGCCTTCCCTGTGGGGCACATGGTGAGAGACCAGATAAGAGACCCAGCCAGGTCTCTCCTGCTGTGTTCACCCTTGGCCAGCCTTCCGCTCCCTGACTCCAAACCCATCTCTAGTCTCAGAACCTGAAACCAAAGCCTAACCCCAAGAAACAATAAACCATCAATCGCTTGAAGGTTGTAGAGTGTGACTGTACATCTTAACCACAGCTGCAAAATACCTCCACAGAAACACCTAGGTTGGGGTTGAAATAAATAACTCTGTGTTCCATCCCAGCCAAGTTGACACATGAGACTAACCATCAAGGACCCAAACACCAGACCCCAAATATCTGAACCTCATAATAAATCCCTGCCAATTAGGACAATTCCAGGGAGACCACTATCCTGTTTGTCTCCCTCTATGGAAAACATGCAAATGAGTCCCAAATGGCAGTATTCATATATTTGAATATGTTATTAAAGTACTTGTTCATCTACTTAAAATCCTAGCATTGGCTTTGATTTTACAAAGGTAGCCAAAGAATACAAAATTAAAAGATATTATCAATGAAAGATAAGGAAACCAACTTAGAGGAAACTTGTGCGGTTTTTTTTTAGTTGCATATTATGATAATGTGGTCATTAATTAGTATCTGTAATTTACTTTCTTTTAAAATTTTTGAAGATTCCTTTTATCATCTATTGCAGGTTCAAATAACATTATCTGCTAAAACAGTGCTAAAATTTTTTTACTTTAATCTATTAAATATATGTATTCATTTGTAGTTATATGTGATTCTGTGTGTCTATACACACATATACCTACATTATATATCTGTGTTTGATGCTTCATCTTAATCATGTTAATCAAATCTTCTATATTCATATTTATTTCTAAAAGGTATTGACAATTCTGGAAAGTATTGACATCTCCTACCATGATTACATATTTGTCAATTTCCCCTTATATTCCTAACAGTATCACTTTATGTTTTTTAATCTATACAATTAGCTGCATAAAAGTTTAGGTCTGTTTTATCTTCTTGGCATGGTATGTATTTTACTTCTAAGAAATAACCTACTTTTTTGTTTTAACTATATTTCATCTTGAATTTTTTTAGCCAAAATGGTATTACTATGAAATACATTTTATTTTTATCTAGCATACATTCTCCTACACTTTTCTCTTCACATGTCTTATGTTATTTTGTTTTAATTATCTTTTTTTAGAGAGGAAGGAAGAAGGAAAATGAGATAGAAAAATCAACAACAAGAGAGAATCACTGATTCACAGCCTCTTGCATGCCCCACACTGGGGACCAAGCCCACAACCTGGGCATAAGCCCCTGACTGGGAATCAAACCTTGACCTCCTTCCTGGTTCATAGTCGACAATCATTCACTGAGTCTTGCCAGCTGGGCTGTTTTGTATTAAGTACCAATTGTAAGTAAAATGTTCTTTTTGTATTTCCTTTTTTCATTTTAACTCACTTCCTTTCTCTTTATGAAGATAAATTGAATTTATTCACACTTATTGTCATTACTGATAGATTTCAACTGATTGCTCTAACTCTATATTTTCTTACTAGTACATTTTGTTGCTTCTTTTTGCTTTATTTCTTGTATTTTATACATATAAATATTCACACTCCTATCCAAAGAATTGTCATTGTAATGTACATAGTAGGCTTGTGCACATGTGAGTATGCACACACACACATACACACACACATACACCTGTGTGTGTGTATTTGCCTATATTTTGTGTGCATACCTATATTTTGTGTGTCCTAGTTGAATAAATCATTCACAGGGGAATGAGAAATGAAACCTAAAGTCTACTGTTGCCAGTAGGACTGAGTTCCATGAATGGCCTTAAGGGTTGGTGAGCTGCCTGTGGAATTTATGGGATATTATTTGCATTAATGACCCAAATTCTTTACTCCCCCTGAATCCATGCCCTTTGCTATGTGACTTTGAAGCTCCTCCCAGCACAGCTCAGGCATTGTTTGACCTCCAGATTTGTTCTGGAGGGTATCAGCATATGTGACATGAACAGAGATCCGACAGAGTGTTTATACATTTAGACTTAATGTTGCTCCTCAGCCTTTATTGTGAGAACACATTCAAATTCGTCTGATAGAAAATGAAACACCTGGAATAGAATGGTACCATTTGTCTCTGGTTAGCCCATCCATGGTGAGCCAAGAGCGAGGCACACCCAGCAATTGACAGAGTCCAGCCAAGACTAGAATAGTTATTAGTACAATAACTAGAAAAACCTGTAGGTCGTGAGCTAAGTAAATGTGTGTGTGTGTGTGTATATATATATATATATATATATATATATATATATATATATATATATGACTGCTAGGTTTTGGAAATCCTACAAAGCATCTCTGAGACAATTTGACAATTGAAAGTTGATATGGCATGTGTGAGAGAACATGAATTTGTCATGAGCCTGCAAAGGACTGAGGTCTCTAAGGATTTCCAAAGTGTCATTCCAAATACTAAAAATGCACCTAAATAATGATATCATGGTTTCTTGAGATCAATGGTAAAGGAAAAGTTAATCTTCTTTAAATAAATAAAAATAAAGATGGGAATATTTTGGAATCCCCACAATGCCCTGTCTGGCTAATTTTTATAACCCAATATTTTCATGAAGGGTTGTATAAGGTAGATATTATACTTTACCTTGAAATCTCCTGTATTCTTGACATTTTAACTCATAAAACAGCATGGTTTTAGAAGTGAGAGGTCTGATTAACTGCAGGTATTCATTGAAAATGTCATAGCTTGGGAGTAAATTCAGGATTTTACCATCTACCAATGGCCTCCTTGACTCATGGAGATGGAAGGAATCGCAGATAATGAATTATATCTGCATCAATTCACTCAATGAGCACTGAGAACCTACAAAGGTTTGACAGTTCCACCAAGGAAGGGTTTTTACCTTAATGTAACTTGTACCTTCTCAACCTACCTGCTGCTCCTGCTAAGCCCAGAGTGAGGATATTTAGGGACAGCATGGCTGGATCTTCTCTCTGCTCCTGCCCAGGCTTCACCCAGGATTCACCAGCCACCTCCTTGCACATATAAGTGCTGCCACCTTATCCAGGAAAACCTGCCCTACTATGCCCCAGATCATTGCTGAGCTGCCTTCAAAGCTTCTTGCCAGTCTCATTCTCCTCTGGACTCTATCTCTACCTCATATATATTGATAAGATGCAAATATCACATCTGCAAAACTCATTGATTTACATGTATTCATCTACCACTATTCTGTTTTCTCTTTAAAGGGGACTTTAAACATTTTCCTTAAACGTGCAACAAAAGGAGGTGTTTAAAAATCTTTGTGAAAATAAACACATTCCATTCTGTGTTGAGCTGTGAGACATAGAAACGTGAAGATGTGTGTCTTCCCTACAACTTAACTTGCTTTATCTTCTCTGAACAACAGGAAGTAGTGAATATTTACTCTGAAGATAGTAGTGAGTATCTATCTACTCTGAAGAGCCAATATCCCTTTCTCTGGATCCCAGTCAAGCCTCACACACAGAGGCACCTACAGAAACAAAACATTGGGGAGTATGTGTAAATGTACCCCACATGTGCCCTAAATTCCAAAAGGTAACATATATTAGAAAGGAAGGACAATGATTGTAGAATAAAATAGCAGAATGCTGTTCTGGAAGAAATTTAGCAGGAGTCCCTCAGTATCCCAGAGCTAAGAGAAAGAAACATGGTGCTTCAGCACCAGGGACAGTGGTACATTCCCTCTGGTTCAACTAAGACTGGGCATGGACAGCTCCCTGTTGAATTGGTTACTGTAGTGGAGAATACATAGCTGGAAAGAGAGGCAGCCTCCAATCCAGGCCGTAGGTCTTCCATGTCAGAGGCTGTATACCTGTGACTCGAGGGACCTGAGTTGACAGCAGATGCCAGGGCACGTGTGCAGCTGTATCTAAACGACAAGGAGAACCCTATCTTTTGCCATGCGGCCAGCTTTGTATGGTGAGGATAGGTTAGCTAGAAAGCCTGCCCATAGACTTCAAAGTGAGCAGTGAATCCCAAATAATATCAATGCAACAAGTGAAGCGTTGAGCACTATGTCTGTGGGAAAAGCTGATTCGATGAACAACAAAGTCATATGGGACCAAGGAACAGTTCAGAAGAGGGAGAGAGAAGCTGGGCTTAAGGGCTGGGCGAAGCAAACATGTATGAGGACTGGAGCTCCATGCCAATACGTGGCAGGCTGGCATGTGGGGGCGCCCCTGCCCCTGCACAGAACACGCCACATGTTATGTGGCCTCACATCAAGAGACGGAAGCAGTGGTTACTACTAAGTCAAATGAGCCCCTCCTCTGGCATGTCTGTTCCTTCACCTTCATTTGGCCTAACTCCTTAAATTCTACTCCACCTATCATCCCTCCTACCTTCCCAATGAATAATCCATTCATGCACTTACTCAACAAGTATTTAATTAGTGCCACATACACTGAGTAGCCAGATTATGATGATCTTGAATGCATAAAAATCTGGCCACTCGGTGATCTTCTATTGATTGAGTACCTCATTTATTTGATATCAAAGATACTATAAATTGTGCACCTGATCAGTTTTCCCTTTTGCACTGCTGACAGAAAGCTCAGGGCAAATACTGTAGGTGGTTGATCTCTAGCAAAAGTCTAGAATACTTTTGGTACCCATTGGAGGTACAAATGCACTGAGTGGCCAGATTATTATGCGTTCAGAGATAATAATCATTATTATCAGTGTATATGCCAAAATCTTCTAGTCCTTTTTAAAAAAACAAATATTTTATTGACTTTTTACCGGGAGGAAAGGAGAGGGGTAGAGAGTTAGAAACATCGATGAGAGAGAAACATCAATCAGCTTCCTCTTGCGCACCCCCTACTGAGGATGCGCCCGCAACCAAGGTACATGCCACCAACTGAAATAGAACCTGGGACCCTTCAGTCCACAGGCCAGCACTCCATCCACTGGGCCAAACCAGCTAGGGCGCTTCTAGTCCTTTAAAAACCCCTCAAGGCACTGGGTTTGCCTTGTTCATTATTTATTCATTCATCTATTCTTTCAGTTATCCAAGGAGCAAGTGTGTGGGGTGCCATCCCAGGCCAGAGGTTGTGAAGACGAGGAAGACACAAGCTCTGCCACCCAAGAGCTGTTGGCCCAGGGGACGAAACCAGTCTGGAGAAGCCAACCACATGGTAGTCGCCCAACAGAGAAAAGACGATGCTGGGTGAACAGGGAGGGGAGAGACACTGCCACCCTTGAGAATTCTGGAATACGTTTCACCCTCAAATGCACATTGGGCACTTCACATGCGCTCCAAAGTACGCGAGGCACTTTCATTCTTTAAAGCTCAGGGCAACACTGTGGGGTGGAGAAAAGGGGAAACTGAGGCTCACAATGGTTGCTTTTTGCTCCCAGTCACAGAGGCTGCAATGGCCGGGCCGGGACTCAGCCTCAACTGGGCCTTTGGAGTCAGCTCTTTCCAACTCAGCCTGGTCCCTTCCAGAAGCGCAGGGAGCTGCTTCTGACAGAGCCAGGAGAGCCGGCGGGACTTTGTGTGCTGCCACCTGTGAAGTGGCAGGGATGCTGAGGGGACCCGGCCAGGTGAGGGCAGAAGGGCTCTCACCGGGTGACGGGCAGCGCCCAGTTGCTCCCTGTGGGGGATGTCTCCCCATCTCCATGCTGAGGATCCAGGGTCCCCAGGGAGCTTTCCGTGGCAGCGTGAACCCCCCAGATGCCCTGACCCGTCTTTGCCCGTCTCATTCTTCTTCATAATTGGACCGGCTGCCGCTCGCTGCTTACCTGATTAGGGGTTCACCAGCCCAGCAGAAACGGGATCTAAGAGGATTAAAAAGGGAAGAAAAAAAAAGATAATATAAATTGAAAACAGCAGCTTCTCCAGCCGAGCTTTGGATTAGAAGTTGAGAATGCGAATCAGAAAATTAAAAAACTGTGAAGGACGAGTCCCTTTGTCGCCGGGCGCCCTTGCGTGCTATTGTGCTGTGCGTGTCGGGTCCCCGGGGAAGAGATCCGCACCTTCGCCTGGTTCCCCGGGGCCTCCCAAGACCGAGGTGCAGCCTCGCTTTCTGACTCACCCCGCACACCCTCCCTTCCTGCGCCCTCTTCCCTGAGCTCATGCCCTCCTTCCTCACCCTGGGCCTTTGCTCCCACAGGAGGGGCCCCAGGCCACAGCGCTGCTGTCCTCACTGCCGCATCCTCCTCATCCTCATCCTCCTCATCCTCTGGCTGAGAGGCAGCCTCCTTTCAGCATCTCCCATCATCGCCCCGAAGCTGCCTCCCCTCCCGGAAGTCTATCGCACTTGCACCATCTTCTCAATTACTTGGCGCTTTTCTGCCTCCAAATAGCATCACTGATGCCTTCTCTCCCTGGCGGATCGTGAACGCACCGTCCTCTGCCAAGATGACCTTATGCCTTTGTTTGCAAAGGGCCCTGTGGTAGGGATGAGGGAGCCAAGGAGCCTGGCATCAGTGCCACGTGCACCGCCCAGGCACTCCAGCCTCCGAGAGGGAGACGGGAATGCAGCTCCTTCAGAGAGCAGCCATCTCTCTCCGCCCCACCCATGCCCACCTGCTCCCCTGCCCCCGCCCCTGCCTCTCCCAGGCCCCAGGGAGTGTGCCACCGAACCCACAGCCTGATTTGGCTCCTGCTGACCTTTGCCTAAAATCACATTCCCAGCACTTCTCCTCTGTTCATGGAAATCGTACTCATGCTTCAAGATGCTGTTGGTCTCTCTCTCTCTCTCTCTCTCTCTCTCTCTCTCTCTCTCTCTCTCTGTCTCTCTCTCTTTCTCTCTCTCTCTCTCTCTCTCTCTCTCTCTCTCACACACACACACACACACCCTCTCCCTCCACCCCCCCCCCGAAGTTTCCCCTGTGCTCTTTGTCCACATGTTCATTTTAGGACTAGAAGACCATCTCAGAGTGTGTGCTGCTTTGCTCCTGTGTGCCTGTGTGCCTGCATCCCACATCTCCCCTGGGGGTTCTCACAGAGGGCTCCTCTAGGACAGTGGTCGGCAAACTGCGGCTCTGTTGATTAATGAGTTTGCCAACCACTGCTCTAGTATGAGGCTCTGTGACTTCTCCTCATGGGGGCGGGTAACATTCCCGTGCTCTCCCTGTGTGCGAGGGCCTGTGCTCACAGGGCGGTGTCATAGACTCAGCACAGCATGAACCCTCGGGTGGCACAGGCACAGAAATGCTCACGCAGGCCCAGGGAGGCCCAGCCTGTGCTGGGAGCCCTGCCGGACACTGCCCGCCTGTGAGGCTTTCACCAGCTCAGATCTGAGCATGCCCTCGCTGCCCAGCGCGTGTTTGTAGAGGAACAGGCATAAAGGACGAGCTGAACTCTTCTCAGCACTCACAGTGGGCCAGGTTGCCTGAACATCGCCACTCCCCAAGGAAGGACCTGCTCTCTCACCTCAGAGATGGGCACACCGAGGCTGAAAGGATGCAAATTACTTTGTCCAGAGTCATGTGCTGATAAGGACGGAGACCAGACCCAAACGCTGCTCTTCCAGATTGAGACCAGAGCTTCTCAGACTTCCTGAACCCAGCGGGGTTGCAGGTTGTGTTTGCCGGATGCATGGAGAGTTCTAATGAAGTTCCCAGGAGGGTTCACAGGATTGTCACAGCTGGACCTCAAACGAGGCTCCCACAAATGCTGCCGCTGGCCTCCCAGGCCACGCCCAGGAGCAGGGGTTTCACCAGGGCACGGGAGAAAGCGGCGAGGATCTGGATGCAGGCAAGAAGCAGCGCCAACTGGACTTTCTCTGGAAAACCAGAGACTAACGGGTCACTTGCCTTCCTCAGTGGTGAAAGTGAGGCCCAGGCCCCTGTCCCATGGGCACTCATTTGAGGGCACAGTCACCTCTGAGTCCTGGTGTGGCCAGGGCTTCCCAAACCCATAGGCAGTACCCCCAAGCACCCCTTAGACGTGCAAGACCGCGTCCTCGGTGAACCTTCCCACCAGGCGGAGCGGAGACCAGCCTGCGTCAGGACAGGCCATCTGGTCTTCTCATTGCTGGTCTGACACCTGCTGTTGAAGATCAGCCACAGCCGGTGGACACCAACATCGACAGCATCCGCGGTGTCCTCACCTGTGCCCTGACCAGGTGATGCACGCTGGCCATTCACTCCATGCGCTGAGTGACCACAGTGAGCCCGCTCAGTGCCACGGACAGGGACACCCTGGCCACAGCACCAGCCTGGCTCCTGCCCTCACTGAGCTTCCAGACACGTGTTGGGTGAATGGGCTCATGCAGGGCCATTATTAGGACCTTGGAAGGAACAAACTAAGTGAGATCCCAGAGCTGGCTGGCTCTCTCAGGGCGCGGCGGCCACGCTGTCCCCGAGCCGGGCACCACTATGAGGCTCAGGGAGAAGGTTGTGCAAAGGGCCTCGTCGGATCTCGGGGCCCTGTTGGTGTGAGTGAAACCACAGGGTTCTGAGAAATTCTATCCTGCCCCCTGCTCCGTGGGCTGGGCCAGCTAAGCCAGGCGTGTGCTCTTCTGATTTCAAACGGAGGAGTCGCCAGGACCCCAGATGTGCACGGAGACCATTTCGGGTGCCCGAGCCCAAGGAGGCCACGCTGGGGCGGGGGCGGGAGGAGAGGGGCGAGGACGGGGCGGAGGCAGGACGTGGGAACAGGAGCAAAGGAGGCCGCCTCCGTGGGAGACTGTGTCAAAGCGAAAGGGGAAGAAAGGTAATCGGAGAAGCCCCGGCTCCATCTGCTCAGACTCCGAGGATAAAGGCGACGGGGGATTAGGTGACCCGAGGCCGCGGCACCCGGGAAGGAGCAGCCATTTGTTAGCCCCGGCGCGGCGATTATGTTGAATGCTGACCCTGATCCCCTTTGTCCGCGGGAGATAATGAAAGCTGCTCTGTTTGAGTCTGAGGGCCTCTAAGTGACCCATTAGCAACTCCTACTTCCAGCCGAGGCCGCGGCTCTCCAGGACACCGCAGAGCGCAGAGCCACGGGCAGGGGCGTGCGAGGTTCACAAGAGGGTTCCGCCATCCTGTAGAACAGAATGGAAAGGAGGAGCGGGTAGAGCAGAGACCTGCCCTCAAACCCAGGCCCTGACTCGGTGGCTCAGTGCCAGAGTGACCTCTTCTCTCTGGTGCTCAGACACAACACCTGCCTCCCCGGCTGTCCCCTGCATGTGACACCGGCTTTAAGAACTCCCCGCCCTGCCCAAACGGGTGTGGCTCAGTAGACAGAGCGTCAGCCTGTGGACTGAAAGGTCCCAGGTTTGATTCCGGTCAAGGGCATGTACCTTGGTTGCTGGCACATCCCCAGTAAGGAGTGTGCAAGAGGCAGCTGATCGATGATTCTCTCTTATTGATGTTTCTAACTCTCTATCCCTCTCTCTCTTCCTCTCTGTAAAAAATCAATAAAATAAAATAAAATAAAATAAAATAAAATAAAATAAAATAAAATAAAATAACATAACATAAAATAAAATATAAAAAAACCTCCCTGCCCTGGGACCTGAGCTCTTCACAGCTCGAAAATGCCTTCCTGGGGCCACCAGGGGTTTGACATGCAATATTTTTCAGCTTTTGGAAAGATAACATGGTGTAGGTGTCCTATGCCACATGAGTCCTCCATCCGGGGTCCAGAGAACCCTCCTCTCCCAATCACCTTGCCATCCATGCTTCTCTCTGCTTCAAAAAAACGCTGCCATGAGATTGAGTCTACACAAACTCCCTCTGTGCTGTTTTTCACAACTATCAGCTTGAAATTCCCTCCACAAGATTTTTAATTAAAAATAAATAAAGCAGCCCTACTGGCCTGGCTCTGTGGTTGAGCATCCACCTATGACCAGGGAGGTCACAGTTCCATCCCAATTCAGGGCACATGCTTGAGGCTTGATCTCAGTGTGGGGCATCCAGAAGGTAGCTGATCAATGATTCTCTCAACATTAATGTTTCTCTCTCTCTCCCTCTCTCCCTCTCCTTACACACACACACACACACACACACACATACACATCCTATATAATAAAAAGGTGATATGCAAATTGACCCTTATGCCCTCATAAGATGGCTATCTATGACCAGGCCAGCCGGGGGAGTTAGTGAGGAATGATCAAAAGATTGAACAAGCAGGCTGTATGCAGTGTCCAGGCCGGTGGGGTGAGGGGGCAGTAAGAGGCAACCAGGCTGGTGAGGGGGAAGTTAGGGGCGACCAGGCTAACAGGGAAGTAGTTAGGGGGTAATCAGGCCAGCAGGCAGAATGGTTAGGGGCAATCAGGCAGGCAGGCAAGTGGTTGAGAGCCAGCAGTTCTGGATTCTGAGAGGGATGTCCCACTGCCTATTTAGACCCGATCTGGGGTCTTAGATTGTAGAGGGTGCAGGCTGAGCTGAGGGACACTCCCCCCACACACACACACACACCAGAGAATGAATGAATTTTATGCACCAGGCCTCTAATAAATAAATAAATATATATATATATAGATTGAAAGGTTATGAAATAGAAATAGCTCCCCCCTCAGAGAAATTGATTCAGGGCATTTGGTATATCTCTGTGGTCTTCCGTGGTCCCAAGATATTGTCTCCATAAAATCTTTGGAGCAAGTCAGGGGTGGGACCAAGGTTCTGGAATGCACCCGGCTCATCTGTCTCTGCCAATCACCCCAGCCATGAGCATGGCATGACTGAGAGTTCAAGGTCATGGTTTCCCCCTCCCCTTCTTCCCACCCCACTTATCCCAGGCACTCACAACCAGGAACATAAAGAGTTTTAACGAGAGAGAGAGAGAGAGAGAGAGGGGGGGGGGGGGAATTTTGCTACAGCGTTTTCCCATTTTGCTGTAACTGCTGCCAGCTGTGGGCTAATGTGGACCATATTCCAGGCGGCAGCCCGAGGCCTTGCCATGGCTGTGCGCTGCCCAAATGAGTGGGGAGAACGGTGAGCGCAGAGCCCAGTTCTCTGGGCTGGTTTTCAAAGCCATGCCGCTCCTCATTCCAGAATCTTCAGACGCCGGAGGTGAGCAGGCTCCTGGCTCAGCGTCCGAGGCACAGCCGAGGGCTTGGCAGGCTCCAGGGTCCCGCTGCCTCTGCTGTTAGCTGCGGGCAATCTCCAGATTCGAGCGGCGGGGACTGCCAAGAGCCACTGCCATTCCCCTTGGTCAGTCCTCCTGGGTCACGTCGGGAATGTGACCCACACGCCGGGCCCACAGAGAGAGACTCAGAGCGGAAAAGCCTTGTCGTCCAAGGAGCTCCAAACAGCCTCTGCCTTTGGTCTTGAAACCATGCATCCCTCTCTCAGCATCGCCTGTTACCCGTGATGGGCCAACTCTCCATAGGGGCCGCCTCCCGTGTGCTCTCATGCTGAGTTCACATGCACGTCCAGAACTCAATCTCAGAACGGCACATTAGGGCAGGCGGCGTTCGAGTCCCTGTTTTAGACAGACTGGGAAAGAGACCAACAGGTGTGATGTGCCACCTGGAGCCACATGGCACCAGATAACACACTGGGCCTGGAGCCCGCAGGGCCTCTGATCACGGATGCCCTGGAATGCACCCTCAGCAACGTGACTCCTGGCGGAGCTCCCGAGGGGGCACTGGAGGGCACCTCCAAGCGGAGGCGCTGCCATTCTTGGGGCATGCACACCGTGACGGAAGGTAGGTCCCAGCCATGAGCAGGGGCGTTGGCACGAGGGTGTCAAAGGCAAGGACCCGTATGTCCGTCCCGTATGGTTCAGTGGTTAGCGCCGACCTCTGAACCTGGAGGTCACGGTTTGATTCCCTGTCAGGGCGCATGCCCAGGGTTGCAGGCTCAATCCCTGGTGTGGGGCGTGCAGGAGGCAGTGGATCAATGGTTCTCTCTCATTGTTGATGTTTCTATCCCTCTCTCTCTCTCTCCCTTAATTTCTGAAATTAATAAAATATTTTAAAAATATTATAAAAAGGCTAGGACTTCGGGACAAGGGGTAGAAATTTTCCAGGTGTTCCCCACCCCTCCCAGGCTGGAAGGGGAATGTTCCTCCCCAGAGCTGCCCATGACCTTCTAGTCCCCTCTCAGCGGCAGCCCTGATAAGCTCGCTATCCTGGGCTCAAGTCCAGCTCCCGCTTAACCAAGAGATCAGGATGTCACGGAGTTCCTCTTGCTCTGGAGACAGGTGGCCGTGTGTGGCATGCCTGTGCACATGCGCAGGCTGGCCAGGGAGCCGGAGCCCCGCCAGGGCCGCAGCAATCTGCTCTGTGCAGGTCACGCGCCTCTCCTCTCCTGTGTCTTCAATTAACCTCCAATTAACATCCGGGACCCGCCAGCCAGGCAGACTCCGAACAGACTCCCGCTTCCATCTCGCCTGCAGGTGTCCTTAATCCCGGCCACTTCCAGCCCTCGGAGGCAGCGGGTGCCTCCTGCACCCACCCTGCCCACCTTAAACCTAGGGGGGGGGGCAGGTCGGTCTCCCCGCTGCCCCCTGGGGCTTGGATCTCACCCCTGCATCCCACACCAGCGCCCAGTGTGGGGTTCAGGGCCTGGGAAACAAAGCCGGTCCAGGGGGATGCGGTTGCCCAGGAGATACCGGGATGTCACCCTGCTGCCTCCCTCAGATTTCTCCACCCCCTCTATCTCCTTTCCAAAGACCGGCTGTCTCTTCTCACTCACTCCGCCTCCATCTCTGCGTTTTCCCTCTATCTCCTCACTTGCCTCTTTCATCTCTTCTCCTCCCTGACCCTCCCCTGTGCCCCAGTCTCTGGGTAGCCTCCCTCGTCCTCCTCCTTCCCGGGTCTTGGTGTCTCACCTCCAGTTGTCAGGGCAGCGACTCCGGTTGCTCCTTCTCTGCACCCTCCCCTCCCCGCACCCCGGCAGCTCTTCTCCGCTGTACAAGGAAGGGCCTTGCATCCACAGCCCCTGTGCACAATGCTGGCCGTGGCCCGGTTCCCGGCCACATGGAGACGGGCCCCGGGTGCTTTGCAAAAGTTGACTAAGTTCGGCTCCAAGAGATTCGCACTGTGACCCTCCCGTCGTCCAGATGGGGAAGCTGAGAGGCAGAGCAGAGGTCACACAGCACACAGGCAGAGGGACCAGGCCTCAGCCCGGCTGCCTGGCCGCGGTGGCCCATCCTGTCTCCACCACGCTCAGTCCTCTTGCCAGCGCCATCTTTTTGTGTGTCTGATTCCAAAGGAATGTGGCTCAGTACTCATCCAGCAGGGCTGACGGGAAGCCCAGATCAGTGTCCACTCTCTGCTTCTCTGATCAAATGTGAGCCTGGTCCTGGAGGCGGGGCAAGCTCTGGACCTCCCTCCAGGGGTTGACACAGCAGCCCGGGACCCAGCTCAGGTCTGCAGGGACCAGTCCAATGGCAGACAGCTTTGGTGTCATTCCTTCTGCTATGACAGCCGAGCTCAGGCGACCCCAGCACCAATGCCGCCAGCCCTTCCCCAGGGTTCCTTTGTCAGGGGCCTGCGTTCTCTCCTACGGAGCTTCCACCATGAGGGGCCAGTCATCCCCTCCTGAGGACTTTATATCCCCCTTTTCCAGTTCAGTTTTTCCTTTCTCCAGTTCTCCAAACACCAAATGTTTGATCCTCTGCCCCATCTGACAAATTCAGCTTACCTGCCTCAGTGGGCCCAGGCCTGGGAAGCAAAGGCCCACTTAGGGAGGGCACCTGCCACTTTGAATAGTTTCATCCCTGGCCTGGGCCAGAGAAACCTCCCAGCCAGAGGATCAGGCTCAGCCTGGGTCTGGGGCAGTGCCAGTCAGTCTGCCCGCTGGGAGAGGGACTGGAGGCTGGGGACACGATTGGGGGCAATCCCTGCCATGTCTTTCTGGAATACCTCTAGGTGAGGAGATAAAAGGGTTATTTTCTCAAGAGGTTATTCTGCCAGATTCCTATCTCAGGGAATGGTCTGAGCTCTTTACGTACACATTGCATCACAGGCTTGTAGGAACGCTTATATTATATACACAGACAGATGAATGAGAGACAAGCAAGTAAAAAAAATGTTGAGGAAGTCTAACTATCGACTGAAAAAATCAGCACAAATAGTCAGTAAGTCCATAAAAAGATGTGCAGGCCGCCCAGCCAACATGGCTCAGTGGTTGAGCATTGACCTATGCACCAGGGGGTCACTATTCCATTCCAGGGGGGCACATGCCTGGATTGTGGGCTCAATCCCCAGGCTGGGAGGTGCAGAAGGCAGTCAACCAATGATTCTCTCTCATCATTGATGTCTCTCTCCTTCCCTCCCTCCTTTCCTCTCTCTCCCTTCCTCTCTGAAATCAATAAAAATATATTTTTTAAAAGTACAAGCTTACTATTAATCAGGAGAATGAAAATTTTAAGATGAAGACTCAATGGCTCTGAAGAGGTCATGGCGATAGACATGCAATGGCCCAGGCCTCCCAGCTACCCCATCGGTCACATTCACGGCAGACAAAAGGGCGTGCTGTCAAGGACCTCAAGCTTCACAGTGGGAGGACACAGTCTAGAATGCTCAATCCCACACGAGACTTGCTTGAACATTTCAAAACAGTCTTAACAAATATTGAGGTCTGAAGGACGTGGCCACTGCCAAGAGAAGTCCCCAAAGACCTGCGTGGCCAGCAGCAGCCAGACGCAGCCAGAGGCAGGCTTCCATTCTCCGATTGTAAACCACGGAAGAGTTCAGAGGAGACGGTGTCAGAGGATGGGAGCACGTGATCATACAGGGGAGCGGGCTGAGCCTAGGGGCTGGGCCACAAAGCACAGGCAAGAACTCCCCCAGATCCAGACCCCAAACGGTGCAAACCCCAGTGCGGAGGTGACCAGACACCAAGACACATATGCCCTGCTTCGGGAATATTCTAAGCAGCCATTTCTTGCTGCTGGGCTTACATCCGGGTCCTCCTCAGCTGAGGAGGCATCTCTGTCTTCAGTATTAATGATCGGACATGGCAGCAACACACCAGCATGCTGGGGCAGGCAGTGCAAGCACCAAGAGCAACCTTGGAGAGGACCTCCCCACTTCCGGCAGCATCAGCACCCTCTGCACCCCGGGGCACAGTGGGGTGGCACTTGGGCTTGCTATTTAGGTAACACATAGTTTTTTTTCTGAGCCTCAGTTTCCTTGTCTGTGAAATGGGAATAATAGCTTCCGGAGAGAGTACTGATGAGTGGCTGAGGAAAAGCAATGTGCGCAGGCACGCCATCCATGATAGATCCCGACTGAGATGCAAATCTACATGGTTATTCATGAGGGCCCCTGGGCTGTCCCGAGAAGCCTTCTCCGCATCTCAATTCCTCCATGTGTTCTTGGGGCAACTCCTGTCCCCCTAAATGCCCGCCTTCGCTGGGACACAGCCTCCCCTGCTGGTCTCTAAATTAGCACATCTTCCACCCGCTCCCCGGAGAGCTCCAATTCCTTTAATCCAAATGAAATAAGAAGTTCAAGCCATCATCTTCAAAGAATAAGAATGAAATTTGGGGACCAAAATTATACCCATTGGGATTGCTTCTGTAGAAATACTTTGGAATTCCTTTTCATGCTCTATTAAATAATTAAAATGTTTCTTCTCTGCATTCAGAGTTAGTTATTTAAACCCCGGTCCTAAGCTCTATTAGCAACTTGATTAGCACAAAACTTTCTTTGCCAGTTGGATTAGTTTTATAGATTTCTGCATCTGAGGGATGCGCACAGACAAATGCAAGTGCGTGGCTACGGCTGATGCCCTGCGATCCCAGGAAATGGGTTACATTTAAGCAGACATGATTCGTCTCGCTCCTCCTCGTGCTTTACTCGCGTGATTGATGCCCGCCTTCTGGGGTAGGAGCTGTTAGCCCATCCAGCCTGTTTCTGGGATTCCAGCGTTGCCCTCACACATGGTTCCGTTACCACTGAGGATAATGAGCCAGGGTTTCACAAGCAGGCAGAGGGGCAGAGACCGGGAATGCCAGGACTGGAGGGAACTGTGGGCAGCAGATAGGGAAGGCAGAAGGTCCAAGCTGTCCCTTGAGGGAGTAACCACTCCCTCCCTCAGGCCTCTCTGCCCAGCCCCGTTCACTGGGACCCCGCTGTCCACTGCTCGCCCTCCCTCCGTGACCGGCCTGCAGAGGGAGACGCTAATGCTGAAGAAGGAGGTCAGGGCAGGTGGCAGGAAAGGACAGAGGCAGCAGAGAGTTCCCGAAGCCCTGCCTCAGGCCCACCCACCGCAGGACGGTCCTGGAGGCTGGGCAGAGGCTGCTGCACAGGGATCTGAACCCAGAACACAGCAGGCCATAGTCAGAGGTCTGGGCCAGGCCAAGGAAGCAACACAAGGAGCTCGTGCAGGCAGCGCTGGGTGGCCTCGGTTTCCCAGGAGCTGTGCCTCTCCTTAAAGAAGGCCGGCTTCCGGTGCTCCCTGCTCCTCACAGACAGGCCTACTCTCTGTGCTCCCTGCTCCTCACCCACAGTCCAGCTTCCCTGCTACCTGAGAGCCCCACCTAGAAGGCCCCTCCCCCACTGGGTCCATCACCACCATCCGCTGCATCTGGCTCCGGGGCATCATTGTGAAAATGGCGCCTAAATGTGCTTCATTTCAAGTGACATTAGTCTCCATGCCTCTGCTCAGCTCCTGTCCCGTCCTCCTGGCTACACGCATTGTCACATGCGTGGCAGGAAGTGGCTCCACCAGAGCAGAGGCATGGAATAGAGGGAGGAGTGGCCACTGGGGCACGTCTGCCACGTCTACAGAGCAGCTTAGGTCAGGTGCACGTTCTCTGTCAGACTCCAGGACCACAGGGGCCCGGCTGGTGGGAAGGCAGGAAAGGTGGGGCTCACAGGCCAGGGGGGGCCTCAGGTGTGCTCTGAGTGGAGAAGGAATGGCCGGGTCGTGATGTGGGACTCACAGGAGGCAGCGGCTCCCCTGGGGGACCCAGGAGGCAGAGTCCACAGTGAGACTGGGGGGAGGGAGGAAGAGCTAAGCCTCGTGTCTGGCGAATCGGGGACAGAGCCAGGCAGGAGAGAGAGAGCCAAGGCCAAGGAGAAGAGCACTGGCATAGGGGCACGGCGACAGACAGACGCTGGAATGCCCCCCTGATGTCTTTTCATGGAAGCGCTCATTATGCCAGCTCCTGGGAGCCTGCGGGCCCCTCAGGAAGGCCTCAGCTGCCAAGAGCCTTCCATGCTGGCTCTCTTAGTGACAACAGCTCTCACCCCAGCACAGGCAGGGCACCTACCTTACACCACACTTTTTGCAACATTCTCCCACGATAAAGGTTAGTATTTCCATTTCACAGAGGAGAAAATCAAGGTGCAGAGGGATCCACCATTCACCAAGGCGGCACAGCGTGCAGAGGCTGAACTGGGTTAAGCTCTGGGGAAACCACGCCCCATGTGACACAGCTAGTGGCAGGACCAAGGTGGGAAGCAGGGTTTAGCTGACGCCACAGCCCAGAGACCATGCCCATCAGTTCAGAACCGACTGCTGCATTGCACAACATAAAAGACAACCGTGGTCATAAACTGAAGGGCAGGTGTAGCCTGTGATGTGATCACCCAAGAGCAATCAATGAGCTAGAATACAAACATCAGTGAGCCTTTGGGAAGCTCCGAGCCAGCATGGAAGGCTCCGGGGCAGGAAGTACGGGGGACGTGCAGGGAGCACGCTGCGGTTGCTGTGAGACATGAGCTTGAATGGGGTGACTGGAGCCGGCACAGGTTAACTGGGGCTGCCAGTCTGGGTAGGGTTACAAAAGAGGTAAGAAAGGGGACCCCAGGTGAAGGGAGCCCAGAGTGAGGGAACTGGGAACCTAGTGTGTGCTCCTCCCTGGACAGGAAGTGGGGGTGCTGAAGGAGTAGCATGGAGTCAAGGGCTAATGCCTCGCAAAGGCCAGCTGAGGAGCCTGAACTCCGTGTGAAAGGTGAGGGGGTCTCATGCAGACCTGGGACTCACATGGGGGCGGGGGCGGCTCGCTGGGGACAGCTGAAACCAGCCCTGAGGAGGTGCATGCAGTCCTCCCGAGCTGAGCCTCCTGCTGGGCCGAGACCCAGGGGAGACGGAAGCTAAGCGCCTTGTTGAAAGTCAGGAGCAGTGAGAGGAGACACATGATCTGCCTGTGATTATAAGGAGCCTCTGAAGTGCCCTCAGCACATCTGGAGTGGGCACACCTCCCGTTTCTCGGTGCCGTGTGACGTCGGGTCTATTCTGGGAGAGCAGATTTGCAGCTCTGTGAGCTGGTAAGTGACCTGCAGCGTGAGCAGTGACAACACAAAGCAAAATGTGGCTGGGCCAGGAGGCAGAGGTCCTCCAGGCGGCCAGGTGTGCCCAGCCCAACAGGAAACCCCCCTGCAGAGACCTGGTCATGGCCGTGCACATGTCTGTGCACGGGCTCCTGCTTCTGCACGCGGCTTTGATGGCTCATGCATCGTGCTTTCCAGAGAGCCTTCTCTCAGCCATCGCAGACACTTGTCAGCCACCTGCATGAGCTCACCCCACCCTCAGCTCCCATGTGGCTCTTCAGTGCCTCACTCCCTTATCCATGAACTTATGGTTATACCCAGGGCCCTGGAGCTTAGACTCTGAACTCCAGCTAGCTGACTGTGCATGCAGCTTACATGGCAATGTAAAACTGATTCCTCATCTGCAAGTATCCCTAAGTTAGGCTAACAAGTCAAGGAACCTTCAGCCCAGATACCGCAGTCCCCCATGTAGGGGCTTTGAGGGAGGGGGGCTGGGCATGCATATCTAATGCTATCACAGTGTTTCCATGAGAAACACGGTCAGAGGCAGGTGTTTCCCAAGGCTCAGACTTACTTCATCTGTAATCTCTCCAAGCATCTTAATTTCATGTGCAAAATGGGAACAATATTCCTACACTCACAAGGGTTGCCGTGTGGACCAAGTGGAATCGTGACCAGGAAAATAACGATTATTGTCCGTGTGGCTTATCACCGGACCACGTTAGCTATTATTGCTGTTATTAATGTTATTACTGCTAATTCATACTCTCTCTCCAGCTGTAATTTCCCTTTGAAGGATGTCTCCGGTGATTCTCATAACAGAGGACAAAATAACATTGCAGTAATTGCCAGGTGCTTTGAGATCCTCCGGCAAAGCCACCCCTTCAGTAATTGGACCTCCGGCAGGTGAATGCGGCTGAGGACGTTAACCCCATTGCATTTCCAGCGGGCCTGCCCGTGCTACTGAATGTTCTCATAGCGCACTGACACTCTTAGACAGCAGCTCTCCTCCAGAGCACGCAGGGAAGTCTTCATCTGGACGGTGAAGTCCATTATAAAGAAAAACATTATTTAACCAGCAGCAATTCACTGTGTCTCCTCATCCCGTCCAGGCCAAAGGTAAGTTTGAAGCACAGATTACCAGGAAGTTGACTACTCTGCATCTATCTCGCTGCAAGCTCCTCCCAGGCCTCACAGCGGTCCGCACACTGCTGCAGGGGCCTGCGGAATGAGCAGGCAGAGAGACCGAGGGCGCAGAGGGAAGGGAACCCAAAGGCACGTGGTCTTGGACGGCGAAAACAGCATCTTCATGTCTTAGAGCAGCGGTCGGCAAACTCATTGGTCAACATATCAACAGTATAACGATTGAAATTTCTTTGGAGAGCCAATTTTTTTTTAACATAAATTTCTTCTAACGCCACTTCTTCAAAATAGACTCGCTCAGGCCATAGTATTTTGTGGAAGAGCCACACTCAAGGGGCCAAAGAGCCACACGTGGCTCGCGAGCTGCAGTTTGCCAACCACAGTTTTAGAATCCAGCTTTCTTTAGTTTCCATTCATCATCTGGACATGTGCATCGGGTGCCTCAGGTCCAGGTAACCTTCAAGGTGATGAAGGAAAGAGCAAGGTAAGGAAGGGAAGCAGAGTCCTCCCTCCTCATGGGCCAAGGAGCTGTCCTGTTTGCGGGGCCTTTAAATGAGCCCCTCACTGTGAGGAAATGGCAACCTTTGGTCCGGCCTCTCGGTGCAGGAGCTGGGAGCTCCCAGACACAGAGGGGCCCTGGGGTTAAGGCCTTCAAGGTTAAGAGCATCGCTACATATAACAATATCAGTAATTGCAATAAATGTGAATGGATCAAATCCCCCTCTGAAGAGACAGAGATTTTCTGATTGGGTTTTTAAAACAGGAAAATGTAAGAAAAATCCAGCTATGTTATGCTTAGGAGATATGCCCCTAAAACAAAACTACAGGGGAGCCCTGAAAACAGACAGATGGAGAAAGAGAAACTAGCAAGTGCTTCAATAAAAGAGGTGAAGAAAATATGTATCAGACAACATAATAATCCAAGTCAAAAATATTAAATAGGACAAAATGGGATTTCAATATTATTAAATATTATACTCCATCAAGAAGAATATTCACACATTTAGCAACAAAACTCCAACTACATCAAACAAAACCTGTTGGAGATGCAAAGAAAACTAATAAATACACAATCATAATATAAGATTTTAACACATTCCTCTCAGATCAAATGTCACATCAAGTAAATAAAAAATAAGTATAAATATAGAAAACTCGAACACACCATTAATATGTACTGCCAACCAGAAAATGAGAGTCTTTTTAAAAATCTTCTGGCACAGACAACAAAATTAAAGATGGAGGCTGTTTCAAATAAGATATTAATGTTTTCCATGGAATAAAAATACCTGATCATAGTATTTTTAAAAAAAGAATAATTAAAAAAAACAGCTGAAATGTTTTCACATATACCTAAAAAGATCCCTCTACATATCACTTAAAGAAGACATTAAAACAGAAAATAAAAACTTTTAATAAACAAAAATGAAAAATGCATAATACATCCTAAGAGATATGGCCAAGGAGATATATTCAGAATAAAAACTTCTAGCCAATTGCATTTATTATAAATTAATGAGTGAAAGGGGGTGAGTTGAGATTTTAATTTAAAATATTAAAAATATATAATAAAATTATCTAAAAAGAAAAGAATGAATCCATTTAAAAGCAGAAATGTCTTACTTAAAAAAAACAAATGAAAATAAGGCTATAATCAAAGACACACAAAATAGATTATTTGAAAAAAAACAATAAAATATTTAGGGTTTGAAGATACATGCAAAATGAAAAATAAAGAATATAAAAACAAACATTATCAGGAATAAAAAATTGTATAGAAGTGTAGAATCAGAGGGCAATTTTAAAATGAAATGACATGATAATTTAATAAATTTGTGAGGTTTAATGCAATAGAAATTATAAAGAAAAATATAAGTTGCAAAATTAATTTAGAAAGTGAAAGACATTATTAGAAGAGTTTTAAAAAAATAGTAAAATAAAATCCCTCAAATTCAGTTTGTCTTTTACAAAACTTAAAACCTTTTTCCCTTTGGACAACAGTTAAAGAAATAAAAAGGCAATTGGCCAACTAGGAGAAGATATTCTAAATACACCTTTGATAAATGATTGCTACCTAAACTATACAAAGGAGTCTTACCACTATTAAGAAGACAAAAAACAAACAAACAGGAAAACATAAAGACAAAAGATTTAAAGAAATCTATAAGAACCTGTATGCCTATTGCCTGTAATAAACATAAGCAAAGTGTTAAATATTATTCATCAGTAAGGAAATGCAAGTTAAAACCACAGTGGTTTAGCCATATACCAAACAGGATGGTTAAAGTGAAAAAGACTGACAATAACACTCATTGGCAAGAATATGGAGCAACTGGAACTTGCACGCATTACTGAAGGAAATACAAAGTGTGGAAAACTTTGAAAAAACAGTTTGGTGTTTTCACATAAAGTAAAGCATTCATATAACCCAACAATCTGACTCCTGGGTACTTCCCCCAAAGAAATGAAAACACATGTGCGCACAAAAACCTCCAAACCAATATGTAGAGCAGCTTTATTCACATTAAGTTGAAGCTGACAGCAGCCCCAACATCCATCCACAGGAAAATGAATAAACAAATTGCCATCTATTCGTGCGGTAGGATAGTATTCAGCAATGAAAAGAAACTGCTGATAAAAGCAGCAGCAGCAGTGAATTTCAAAGCTAATATGCTGAGTGAAAGGAACCAGACAGAATGTGGTATACCTTTTATTATTTTGCTAGAGGCCCAATGCACAAAATTCGTGCAAGGGGCTAGGCCCTCACAGCCCCGGCTGCCCAGTGGCCCCGCCCCCACCCCCACCCACTGGTCATTCTGGAAGATTGGATAATTAGCATATTAGCTCTTTATTATTTAGGATTATTAAAATTCTTTAAAATGCATAACTAAACTTTAATGAGTGAGGTAGAATGGTGGATGAGAATGGCCAGGTGCTGATGGATGAACTACATAAGGGGCCTGATTCTGAGGTAAAGAAAAATTCTATTTTAATTTTTATCTTGACTGTATTGGTGTTTATATGAGTATTTATACACTGAGTGGCCAGATTATTATGATCTCTGAACCCATAATAATATGGCCACTCAGTGTGTTTTCTTTGTTTGTTTGTTGTTTTTTTTTGTTTTTTTTTTTTTTTTTGTGTGTGTGTGTGTGTATGTGTATATTAGAGGCTCAGCCTGGCCAGGGGAAGAGGACATGGGCAGTTGGCCAGCCAGCCTTTTGGTTGAATTCCTGATCGAGGGGACAATTTGCATATTAGCCTTTTATTATATAGGATATACACTGAGTGGCCAGATTATTATATGTTCAGAGATCATAATAATCTAGCCACTTAGTGTATTTTAAGATTGGATATAAATTACACTTGGATAAAGTTGATTAAAATATCACCTTGCCCAATGGTCTATGGGTAAATAATACCTGTTTTCAGAGAAGTAATTCCTGTGGTTTATTAATTTTGCCAGAACCAAGAAGAAGATGGTGTATCCAACTCGTTCTCTGAGGCCAACATAGAATGTGGCATCAAAATCGAATTTGGGAATTAACTATGAGGAGGATCATAAACCTACTCACTGACATCATTTATGAATTTATATATGAATACTTAATAGCATGCATTCATGCATGTCCAACATTTGCTGATGTAATAAAAATGATATTTCAAGTTAACAGTAAAACAATTAAAAAGTCAACAAATGGTTTAGGGATGATCACTACCCATTAAATAAACAATGTTAGATCACTGTCTACCTCATACATGTAAGAAATAATTAACGGATTAGAAAGCCAAATGTGTGGGAAAGAACTATAAAGCATTAGTAGCAAATCACATTTTTTTTCCAAGATTGGGATGGGGAGAAGCTCAAAACTAGAAGTCATAATATAAAAACTGGCACATATAACTACAGTTAAAAAGAAATTTATTGAAAATAAAACAGCATTCAATAATGAAAAAGAAAATTTAAGTGTCAAATAAATATTTTCAATACAAATAATAAATTATCAATATTCATATTATGTAAAGAGATCCTACAAATCAATAAGAAAGGTGATCATTTCCATGGAGAAAGGCCATAACGATTAACATTCCCACCAAGAATATAGAGAAGAATTCACCAGACCACAAACTTCAAAAATGGATGCCATCATTCTTTATTTTCCTTTCAATCATTCACTTTTTAAAAAATGACAGTTCACATTTAATATTATTTTGTTTTAGTTTCAGGTGTACAGCAGAGTCGTTAGACAACCATATACTTTACAGTGTTTCCAGATATTTCCAGTACCTAGCTGGCACTATGCCATTGCTAATCTCATGGGCAAACAAGACCCACAGCTCAATATAATTTTTACTTTGATTTTCCCAATCACTATTAAACTGATTACATTTTTAGGGTTATAGAGATTTGCAGATCTTCTATTGTGAAGTACCTTTTTATGTGTATGTCCCACTTCCGTTTTTCTATTAGGACAGTTTACCTGTTGAATATAACAAGCAAACACATAACAAAATGAGATGTCCATCAAGAGAAAGTATAAGTGAAATATGGAGCATCCGCATAGAATATTATGTAGTTGGTAAAAATGATGAGGTACTATTGACCTTGAATAATATGGGAGTTAGGGCCACTGACCCCCACACAGTCATCCTTCTGTAATTGTGGATTCCCAACTACAGATGGAAAATGCTAGTAATTCACATGGAAGTATTCCTAAGATAAGATTTAAAAAAAGATACAGTACAATAATTAAAAGATAATCCAGTTTACATAAAAAAAAATTTTAAACATATGTGCAAAAGCGCAGAAAATATGCAAAAGAAGCCGAAACTGGTTTGGCTCAGTGGTAGAGCATCTGCCTGCGGACTGAAGGGTCCCGGTTTTGATTCCGATCAAGGGCATGTACGTTGGTCGCGAGCACATCCCAGGTGAAGGGTGTGCAGGAGGCGGCTGGTCAATGTTTCTCTCTCATCGACGTTTCTGGCTCTCTATCTCTCTCCCTTCCTCTCTGTAAAAAATCAATAAAATATATATATTTTTTAAAAGAAATATGCAAAAGAAGTTATAAAAACATACATTTATTGAGGAAGTTATAAAAAAATATTTACTGAGGATGCCAAGTATGCTTCTGAATGTTCTAGAATGCATCTAATCTTCCATCAACCCTGTGAAGTAGGAAATAGCATGGCCCCCATTTTCAGCTCAGGAAGCTGAGGTATAGGCGAAGCAGAACCACAGAGCAGGTAGCGTAGGCCCAGCCTCCTGAGAGCTGGCCATCTGTGCTCCAGGGTCTCCTCTCCCAACTCTCCCTAAACTGACTTCCGGGACAGCAGAAGGATTCCTTCACCTGAGTCATATGCATTTTTAGAGTGAGAATGTAGTTGTGAAATGGCCACTTTTCAAAGAGCACATCAAAATAAAAAAGGGGACCCCTGGTGGCCTGCAGAGGCCCAGGCATTCCGGAGGCTGGAGGACAACAGTCACATAAGCTGCAGAGGAGCAGAAGCAGGTGAGAGGGCAGGGATTCAGGCTGGGGGAGAGGAGACTCGGACATAAAAGCCATCTTAGAGCGCAGGAACTGCCTTGGCAGGGGCTCCTTGTAACCCCAGACGGCCGGCGACTCAGGGCCACTGGGTGAAAAGTCCAAGGAGCAGATGTCCAGGCAACCCAGGGCGGACCAGGCTCGGGTGGGACCTGCCAAAAATGGAAGTGTGAGGCCCGAAGGTAACATGAGCTCCTGCCCCTGAACCTGAAAAGGAAGCCACGTGGCCCAGAGCTGCCTGGAGGTGTGAGGTGCCAAATGCCCACTGCAGGAGAGGGGACCTCTCTGGGGAATGTCCTCTCCCTTATTATATATTTGGGAGTCATGGGTTAAGGGGCAACCTTCATACAACTCTCCTCAATGGGATGCTACAGGTTAGAAAGCGACACCATGGTGGAGCCCTCAGCTGGTGATGGAGCTGTGTGGGCTCGTGTCCAGCAGCGGGTGAAGGGCTCAGGCACAGGAGCCCAGGCCTCCTGCCATTTCTCTCAGGCCCCAGGTCTGGTCACTGCTGGCTGCTGACTTGGGAACAGCCCTCATGCAGCACAGTCTTCAGGGTGCAGTAGCCGATTGTGGCCAGGTAAGGGACTTGTTCAGATGCTGCCTGGGCGGGTGGATTGCCCCAATCTGTCTGCAGCTTTCTACACAACAGAGAAAACACAGAAGACATTCTAGAGCAGTGGTCCTCAACCTTTCTAATGCCGCGACCCTTTAATGCAGTTCCTCATGTTGTGGTGACCCCCATCCATAAAATTATTTTTTGTTGCTACTTCCTAACTGTAATTTTGCTACTGTTATGAATCATAATGTAAATATCTGTATTTTCCGATGGTCTTTGGCTCCACAGCAGCGGTTGAGACCGGTTGAGATCGTATTTTCCTCTGTGAGTCTCTCATGCTGCCACTGGCTCATTTGTTCATTTTCCTTTTAAATTCCCGGATGCCCCTGGGTGCAGACCAGGGTTCCCTACTCCCAGGCCTCAAAAGTCCTTTGTGGGAAATCTCATTCAACTTCACATTCCCCCAGTTCTTTGCACATAGTAGGTGCTTGATACGTTTGTATTAGAATGTTTATTTTTAATACAATTCATGGGGGGACCGTGCACATACGCACATACACTCAGATACATAAGCTGATTCCATCAGCTCAAACGGGAAATTCCGACCATATGAATAGGACTGAAAGCAAATGTCAGCCTAGCCAGGTATATGGCCAGTGTATGTAGGAACAGTATCTGAAGCACCAGACTCCCGTGAATGCTGCCAAGTCTCCCAGGCCAGATAATGGGGTGCTCTTGGGGTGCACGGAGCAGCAATAACCAGATTCTGTCACCAATTCCCTGTGTGACCTTAGAAAAATCACATACCTGTTTGTTCCTGGGTATGCTAATCTGTTAAAAAAAAAAAATAGTGGTTGACAATAAACATCCCCTCTACCTCAAAAAGAAATGTCTTTTTGTTTGTTATTTTTAAATGGAAAGTCTTTTTAACAATGATCCCAAAATAAGTCTCAACCTCTCCCACACAATCCTTCTTTCATGCACAGAAATTGAGATAAATCTTGGGATGAAACATATACGAAAGCTAAAACTGCAGGGCACAGGATAAAACATAAGAAAATATCTCTGACATTGGGGTAAAGTGATGATTTCTTAATATATGAAAGGTACTAACCAAAATAAATTAAAACCTTGAACTTCAACAAAATAAAAAACTGCTATTCAGCAAAAGATGCAATTGAGCAAATCATTAGCCAATGATGAACTATGAAAACATATGTGACAGTATGCGCGTGCGCACACACACACACACACACACACACAACTATATATACACATGCATATGTACACATAATATAGTGTATAACTGTATATGTGATTACTTTTGTGTATATATGCATACATGAATCCATAAAAATGTGTTCCACATTACTAACCACCACAGAATCACAAATAAAAACCATGAGGATTTTTGTGAGAATGTACAGCAAACAGACACTCACTCATTGTTGGCAGAAGCATAAAACGGTACACAGATCTGGAATCTGCCTGGCAGTTCCTTATAAATTACTCATACACTACCTGTCTTAGCTCGGGCTGCTGTCACAAATTACCATAGAGTGTGCGGGTAAAAGTATAAACATTTACTTCTCACAGGTCTGGACACCTGGAAGTCCAAGATCAAGGTACTGGAAGGGCTAGCGTGGGTGGCAGCTATCTTCCTGGTCTGCAGACGGTTGCTTTCTTGCCATATTCTCGCCTGGCAGAGAGAGGTAATCCCTGCATGCCTCTTGTTCTAAGGGCACTAACCTGATGCTGAGGGCTCCACCCTCATGACCTAATGACCTCCAAAGACCTCAACTCCAGGAGCCATCAGACTGGAGAATAGGGCATCCACACCTAGATTCTGAGGAGACAAACATTTGACCCATAGCACCACCTAACAACGAAGTAGCAGTCCTCTTGAGTGTGTATACCCCACAGCCAATTACAAAATAACCCTCGTTCATCTTTATGTGGAACAACCAAACATTGTCAACAACTAGTTTTGGAAGTGTGCATAAACAGAAAGATAGGTAAAGAAATTATACAATTCTCATACACTGGATTATGACTCAGCAGTAAAATAAAATGAACCGCGGACAGTCAGCAAGACACTGAATCCCCAATTCAAATGCATCACGCTGAGTGTTAGAATCCATTTTCTTAAAACTCTCCATTCGGCAAAGATACCCAACAGTGAACAAAATCAAGGTAGTGGTTGGTGGTAGGGCTTGCTGGGTCACATGGTAGTTTTACTTTTCATGTTTGGAAGAACCTCCATTCTGTCCCTGCAGTGGCTGCACTAGCCTGCACCCCCACCACCAGGGCAGAGGGCCCCCCGTCTCCACACTCTCCAGCACGTGTTACCGCGGTCACTGGTCTTTGACAGCCACTCTAACAGGTGTGAGCTGATGTCTCATTGTGACTATGGTTTGCGTTTCGCTAGTAATCAGTGGCATGAGTACTTTTCCATGGACCTGCTGGTCCTTTGGATGCCTTCTTTTGAGAAATGTATATTTAGGTTCTTTGCCCATTATTGAAATCTGGTTATTTATTCCAAGAAAACAAAATCAGTCTCTCAAGGATATATTGTACTCCCTCATTCACTGCAGCTCTATTGATAATAGCTGAGATATGGAAAAAGCCTAGTATTCAGGATAGATAGATGATGATGATGATAGATAGATAGATAGATAGATAGATAGAATAGATGAAAGATAGATAGATAGATAGATAATAGATTATAGATAGATAAATAGATAGATAGATAATAGATAGGTAGAATAGATAAGTAGATATTACTTTTTACATATATGGAGAGAACATTAATAAGTCTTAAAAAAAGGAAATTTGTCATTTGCAACAACATGGATGAAGCAGGAGGACATCATGCCAAGTGAAGTGAGACAGAAAGATGAACACTGCATAATGTCACTGACATGAAGAATCTGAAAGAGGCAAACTCTTAGAAGCAGACAGTAGAATGGTGGTTGCTCAGGGCAGAAGGAGGGGGAACTGGGCAGCTGCCCTTGGTCAAAAGATACCCTTTTCAGCTATGCAGGATAAGTAAATTCTAAAAGTCTTTGTATAGTATGTGACTAGTTAACAATATCGGATGGTATAGTTAAAATTTCTTGAGAGGGCAAACCTCCAGTGTTCTCATAATAAATAAAAAATAAATAAATAAATAAATAAATAAATAAATAAATAAATAAATAAATATTTAAAAAAATGGAAAGAAAGAAAAACAAGGGAATTATGGTGGGTGATAGATATGTCCCATAGCTTTATATGGAAATTTTTTGACAAAGAATATCTCATTGTACTAGTACACCTTAAATACATACAATTACATTTGCCCATTGCACCACAATCAAGCTGAATGAGATGAAATGACTGGTGCTCAGGTGGAGTGGGTGACAGAACCCCTGGGAAGGTGCACAAGGGGGCCTCCGGGCCAGTAAGAACACTCAATGCCTCCAGCGGCGTGGGGTCCACAGGGATGTCACTTTGTCAAAAAACACGGAATATTATACTTCCGTTTTATGCATTTCATTGCATGAAATCACACCTCCCATTTAAACCACCTTTTCAATGCCCTCCCCCTTAGAGCTTTGAGAGAATGAAAATAGATTCTGCGCATAAATGAGGTCTCTGGTGCACGAGGAGATGCTGATGAAAGGAAGAGAAGCCCAGTGCTGTAGGTGCCCCGTGAAGATGATCATTTCTGCGAGCGCTGGGCCCCCAGACAGCAAGCCCGAGTCAGCACACAGCCACCTCCAGGGTTTCCACTCAGATCCCAGGCAGGGCTCCATCAGCTCTCCCACCAGCCTCTGCCTCCCGGGGAGGCTGGGAGAGCAGGAGAGCAGCTGTGGGATTGGCTGAACCCAACTGTCCCAGCTATGAACTCTGATTCTGGAGGGACGCTCCCTGCAAGTGGCCATCAGCCCCACAGGGCGCTGCCTTCAGCCTGAATGTGGCTGAGTGTGCGCGGCTCATGACTGGGCATCAGAGGAGCAGGGGACTTTAATTAAGCATCTCTACCTTCATGTCTAAAAGCCTCAAGACGTTTTAATGAGAAGGCAACCGCAGAAGAAAAGAAATCCGTAATAAATTTTAGAAAATATGAAATCACGGGGCTCTGAAGCAGCCCCACAGATGGAGGCATTCAGCTCAGTGAAAGGAAAAGTGCATTTATTTGACTAATATAAAGAGAGGGAAAAAGAGGTGCTTCCATTGTGCTCAACCCATCTCTGCATAGAGGAGTCATGTCAGTGTCAGCCCTGCAGTGGGGAAGTCCCAGTGCCAACAATGGTCACGCCCGATTTAATGAAAAAACAAATAAATGAAAATGAAACACTGCACATTACTCTTTGCTTCCCCGTCAAATGAAGTGTCTGAATATTTTATCCAGGAAGGAGTGGTTTATAGGTGAGAGATAATTAAATGTTATATGGAAGAATTGGGTGACATGGCGTTATGTGTTGGGGGGAGGCAGTTGGGTGTAGGAAGGGGGAAATCTGAGGAGCTACTGTGCATTGGGAGTGAGGTTACAGTGATGATGGGTGTCACGGGGCCAGGCTTCCCCGTGCCCAGCCCAGGGCTAATTAAGCCATCAAGGATGGGACTCCATCGCAGGCATTGTGGTATGCCCCACCAAGAGACTCATAAAAATAGCCAGTGCCGAGCACGGCGACCCACCATAGCTCCCATGGGAAAGTAAGATGACAAGGCACCAGTGCTCAAAAGTGCAGATTGAGTGACTAAGTGGTTGGATACAAGTAAGTGATGCAATAAATATGTGAAGCATCAAAATGAGAGTATCAGACCCTTAGGAACTGCAAGGACCATCCGTGGAGCTTGGGACATACCCAACCAGATCCCTGCAGCTGGAGAGGGTGCTTAGATAGAAAGGGTTTCCCAGCCCGGCGCTGTGGAGATACTGTGCTGCACGAGTCCTTGTGGGGACCGATCTGTGCACTGTAGGATGCTAGGCAGCATCCCTGGCCAATACCCACCTGATGCTGGTAGAACACCTACCCCCAAGTTGTGAGAATCAGAACTGTCTCCAGACATCGCAGATGTGAATGTTTCCTGACGGTGGCCACGTGCCTTGCTGAGGACCACTGAGTTAGATACACATAGACTTCAACGCAGGCTCTATCCTTTATAATTGATCATGTATAAGCAGGTTGAGGTTGGGCAAGGTATGTCATTGAGTCACACAATGAGTCATCTCTGTTTTTACAGCAACTCCAACTTTCATTTTTCCCTACATCTGCACCTCTTGACTTTGAGTTTGGCCATGTGACTGCCTTGGCCAAGTCAAGACCACAAGGCAAGTCATCTTGTCATTTCTGCTGGCTGCCTGTGCCTCAGCCATCACCATAACAAGATCATGCCCCAACTATCCTGCAGGTGAAGAACACATGGAGCAGTCCGCAGACCTACAGAGCTGCAGCCTGAAAAGCTGAGCTCACCTGCAGACCGATGGGAATATGCCGCACCTTTTGCGGGGCCAATGCACAAATGAAAACACTAGACAAGAAATATGAATTTAGAAGGCATGGGGGGCCAAGTAGAGACCTCTCTCTTGAAGAGGCACACTGAAACCTGACCTTATCTGCTTTTAAAAACATATATATATATATATATATATATATATATATATATATATATATATATATATATATAAAACTATATATTTAAAACCATATATATATATATATATATAGTTTTATTGATTTCATAGAGGAAGGGAGAGGAAGAGAGAAATAGAAACATCAATGATGAGGGAGAATCATTGATTGGCTGCCTTCTGCATGCCCCCTTCTGGGGATTGAGCCCACAACCATGGGCATGTGCCCTTTACTGGAATTGAGCCTGGGACCCTTTGGTCCACAAGCCAACACTCTATTCACTGAGCCAAACCATCCAGGGCCTTATCTGCTTTTTATTCAGTTTTAGCTACATGTCTTGCCCTCAGTAAAGCACGTCAAACTAATAGCAGACAGACAGTCTCTAAGTCAATAAAGATCAGTAAAGATCAGTAAGGTTCAGTAAACATTTACTTTGAGGCTATTAGGTCAGGACATTGCTTTGAGTCACCACTCTCTCAACAGTACAATGGTGCTTGGCATTAACCCTACTAATGCCCAAAGTCCATCGGCCTTCTGCATTCCTTGGTGCACTCTCACGACAGTATCTGCAGTGGATGTCTTCCCGCAGGAATAACTGCTGTTTTACACCCCTAGAGGGCAGGAGACTTGTTATGCAGTGTTACTATGGCAAGAGCTAACTGATACAGTGAGAATAACTCTCTACAGAGCCAGTCATTTATCAGTTCAGCACAAGCCAGATGTCTTCTCCTCTTCCCTCTTTCAACGACTTCAAATATGAATGTGTCTGGTGTCCTTCTGACTGAAAGTATGGTCCAGTATCATCACAAGATTGTCCCCCAACCCTCTCCTTTGGAGGATAATTAAAACAACAATCACAACAACTAGTGCGCTTCAATAAAACTTGGAGATTAATTTCTGACCTCCTACGAGGCAACTATACCTTGGCCTGCACTAGTTTCTGAAAACAAGATCATTTCTAATGCTCTCCAACACTGAAACAAGTTTCATGGAAAAGGTTCTTGCATCTCTCTCAGTTATTCAATGTGTCCTGTCCGTGTTTGGGGTCCTGGTTGGAAACCCAAGAGTGCATAAAATGTAAACCTACAGTGTGATCAACCCAGGATGTGTGAATCATCAGTCCACCCTGCAGATGTCACAATGGACTCCTTTGTCCCGGATTTCTGAGGACAGCCATGCCTCTGATCCCCTGGTGGCCCAACCCTGGGAGAAACCTGCTTTTGCTAACTCAGTCTCGTGATATCTCTCTCCACCCAGCAGCCCTAGGTGGTTTTTTTTTTATCAGAAGAGGCAATAGGATGGAATTGAGACTTCATCCCTGGATTCATTCATCAAACATTGACCTGGAAGTTGTATGCGACATGAGCCATGATAGGCTCTGGAGATGTGATGGGGACTCACACTGTCTCTACCTCTAGATCTCCTGGGTCCGTAGAAGAAAGCCCAAGAAAATTATAATACACATGATGAATTATTACCAAAGCCCACATTCTAATCTCTGGGACCTGTGAATAGGGCACTCACATGGCAAAAGAGGCTTTGCAGATGTGATTAAGGAAAAGCTATCAATATGGGAAAATAATCTTGTGTGGTGCCAATGCAATCTCAAGGATCATTATAAAAGGGGGAGACAGGAGAATCAGAGTCAGAGACGATATGACAACCGAAGCAAAGGTCAAAGTGGTGCCATCATGAGCCAAGGAGTGCAGTGGTCTCTAAAAGCTGGAAGAGGGGAAGAACAGATTCTCCTCCAGAGCTTCCAGGACACATACAACCCTCCCTCTCCAATGCTTTCATTTTAGCCCCAGAAGACCCGTTCTGGACTTCCAACCTCCAGAACTGTGAAGACAATGCTTATGTGCAGTTTTAAGCCACCAAGTTGGTAATAATTTGCTACAGCAGTAATAAGGAACTAATATGGGGAAGATACATGGTGAGATCCTGACATATACTTGGAGTATTAAAGAGGGCTTCTCAGAGGAGATGATGATAAAACTGAATGGCATGAAGGAGTGGGCCACGGAAAGAAATGGGAAAGGCCATCTCATGCAGGAATTAGTGTGGAAGGAAGCCTGCAAATCTCATGGGCTTACCTTGGCAAAGATTCCTCTCACTCTCAGTATCCACCCAACACAAATCGGTAGGTCTTATGAGTTGAATTGTGATCCTCAAAAAAGTGTATTGGAATCCTAACCTCTGACATCTGTGGATGTGACTTTATTTAAAAATAAGGCCTTTGCAGATGTAATCAGGTTAAGATGAGGTCATTATGGTGGCCCTGATCCAATGTGCCTGGTGTCCTTATGAGAAAAGCAGGTAATGACAGGGACAGAGACTGGATTGATATAGGTATAAGCCAAGGAATGACCAGATTGAAGCTAGGAAAAGATAAGGACAGTTATACCAAGAGCCCTAGAGGGTCAGAGCCCTAAGGATACCTTGACTTTAGACTTCTAGCCTCCAGAACTGTGAGAAATCTCCTGTTTTATGCCTCTCTGTCTGTCACAGAGCCCTAACCAACAAAAACAGCATAGCAGCCGTCGCCAGTAAATACAGCTTGGTTCCACACAGTGACTCAGGGACCCAAGCTGATGAAGACTGTGCCCCATTGTAGACACAATATCTGGAAGAGGTGGCATCTACATTGTTGATAGGAACTAAGAGAAAGAGAGAGAGAGAGAGAGAGAGAGAGAGAGAGAGAGAGAGGAGATGGGGGGAAGGGCTTTCTTTCACAGTCCCATTTCCCAGAATCCAGGTCCCTAGCCAATCCCCAAGGGCTGCTGGAGAATGCAAGGGGGGGTGAAGGGGGGGGGGGTGGAGCCCTGAGCATTAGTGGTCTCTGCTGCAGTTTGAAGTGCACACCTGTTCACCAATTAAGTATTTCCCCTTTCCAGTGAGACCTCACAGTGAACCCGGTGCGATGGGGCTTCCTGGGCTTCCCCATGTTCCCACTGAGGAAACGAGGGAGCAGAGACATTAAGTGATTTCTCCACGGCCACTCAGCATGCACTTGCTCAATGGGGGCAAGGCCAGGATTCAAATCCAGACCGACCAACTCTGACATCTGCCCGGGCCTCCCAGGAAATGAGCCCTGAAGGAGTGAAAAAGGAGCCCAGTTCAGCCACTAACCTGGTTCCACATCATGTAACCATGTTCCCCAGGCAACGGCCTCCCGTTTCAAAGCGCCGGAAGCCCCCCTTCCAATTACGACGTGCCCTGTGTGGAAGGCTCCCTTCTGTACGCTCAGACATGGTCTGTTCCCCGTCTTCTGAACTGCAAGCAGGCCATTTGGCACATCTCCATTGGATCCCCACGAATGGAGTCACCAGGGGCCAGGAGGGACTTGGAGCCTCGGAGAAGAACTGTATTTCTTCCCAGGGAAGCAGTGAGGCCTGCAGGTCACATTCTGCACATCGGCCTCGCCCTGGATCTCCAGAAAGTACCTGTCATGTCAGATGTCCCTCACTGGCTGAGATGTTTTCATTTAAACTGCGCTGGTGGACTCAAAGACCTGCCGGGATGTGGCGGCATCTGCATGTGGCCACGCTTTCTTGGCTTTGACAGAGGATCGCTGGTCTGGCAGAGGCTGCGGAAACCAGGTTTGCAACTTAATGCTGCTTTTGCCCAGAAGTAATTAGTTCATTAACTGTGAGCACACAAGCTCATTAAAGGGGGAGGTGGATGTTGCAAATCAGTGGCCTGTGTGAGTCCATCAAAAATCAGGAAGAGCTGGCAATGGCCCGGCTCCAACCTGCTGCCCAACAACTTCATTAACCGAAGAGGCTTCTAGAAGCCCTCCCAGGACAGCAGGGACGTGGGTGGGAAGAGGGAGGACAGAGGAACCTACCATTGGCGGGGTGCTTCCCAGGGAGCGGGCTATATCCAGGGCGTTTCTCCTTTCAGGATCTAAAACAATGGCCACACAGTGGCCTACCTCAGAGCTTTCACCCACTGGGACACGGGCCGAGCACTCAGGACTTCCTCGTGGTCTCGTGCGTCAGTGGCTGTGCTGTGTCTCTGTGAACTCAAACTCCAAAGCTTTCTCTGTCCCCTGGATCAGTTGCCCAGCCAAACCTGGACACACACGCTCGGAAGCATTCCTGGGGTCAGCGCTCTATGGAGCTGCAGTTTACAAATGGTTATTCCTGGGGGATTAATTCACTCTGCTATGTGCAAACACCGAGCTAAGGGGACACTGACTTTCTCTTGGAAAAAGAGAAAAACATCCAACAGCCCCCAGCCCCATGCTCGAAATGTGAAAATTCTTCTAGGCAGAAGCTCAGAGAATAGACGGCACATGAAATGATGGGCAAAGGGAGTGACCTGCGGTGCCCAGAAAACGCAGGTGGGCACCATGGTGCCCAGTCCCTATCTGTCACTGAGGGCCCATGCGACCTCGGCAAGACTCAGATTGCTCTGAGTTCTGGTCTCTCGGTAAGAAAATCTCTCTAACAGTCCAGAAACGCTTCCCCATCACAGTGTGAGCGTGAGTGGAGGATGGAGGCGAAGTCAGGGCTGAAGGCAGGAGCGCCTCCTGATCCAGCTCCTGCCCGGGTGCGCCCACCCGGGGAGGCACCTGCAGGACCACAGTGCTGTCCTGCCGGGTGCACCCTGGGACCCCGGCTTTCACTCTCAGATCAAAGCTGGTGGCGAGGCCCGAAAGCAGAGTCCCCTCTGCAATGGGAATGGGAGTGAGTGACCCCAGGGCCGAGGCCAGGGTGTCTGGGGAACCTGCGGGTCACCTCAGAGACTGAAAGAGGACACACACCCAGAAAGGGACAGGTCGGATTCCAGTGTCAAGAACAACCAAAGAGTGATCATACAGCTTCCAGCACAAGCAGCACATTCCTTCCTTCCTTCTCTCCTTCACCTGCCTGTTAATCCATTCACTCGCTCACTCATTCATTCATTTGCTCACTCAGTACTCAGTCGACGTGGACATCTGTGCGAGGCCAGGAAATGCAATGGTGAGTGAGACTCCGCATAGCCCTGCCATCAGAGGAGCACGGCGATGGGGCAGAGTATTTATTCTCTTTAGAGAGTGTGCTCTCCAAAAGGGAGATTCAAGAGCTCAGCGTGACGTTGGCTGAGGACAGAGCCAGCCCCTGAAGCATCATGTTGACCATGATTCCAATCCGCCCCTCCTCCCGCCTCCCTCTGACAGTGGTGTATCAAACCCCCATGGATTCGGAGAGTTGAAGCTTTAGACTTGATTCACCCCCTTTTCAACAGAATATCTTTGAAGATCACTTAAGCTCACCTCTGGCATTGAATGACCCTGCCTTCCTAGCCTGTCTCATGGAGTGTGAGACGCAAATGAAAAAATAAAAGAGAGACAATGACTTATAACTACTACATGTTTCCCCCAAAATAAGACATCCTCCGAAAATAAGACCTAGCACATGGAAAGATAAGACATCCCCTGAAAATAAGACCTACTGCAACTTTGGGAGAAAAAGTTAATATAAGACACTGTCTTATTTTCAGGGAAACAGGGTAGCTTATGAGCCATGATGGGCCCCCTGCGTGACTGTTAAGTCTGTGATTGTGACTTACCTGTGCTATTCTCGGTGGGATTTGCTGCACCTGTGAGACCCCTGCAGTCTGTTTCACTGTGTCCAGACTGCATTGCATGAAGCAGATGTTGGCCAGGCAGCTGGGGACAGAAGCCACACAGAAAAACATCCGGGCATTGCCTGCTCAGGGCGGGCCCCTCTGTCTGGGAAAACCATGTTGGAGGGCAGATCCCCAGGCCCATGGGGAGGTCTGGCTCCAATGTCTGGCTGGGCACACAGCCAGGAACTGAAGATCACGAAACAGGTCAGAAAACATGGCTCAAGGTGGGAGGCGGCGATAAGGACCCACGATTATTGTGGATGGACTTAGAGGGAAGGCCGCATGGTTTGCAGGCTAGAGGCACTGGGTCACACGGAACTTCGTAGCTCAGATCTGGGTCAGGAGCTGCCTGTCCAGTGTCTGAGGAGGCTGTGTCTTGATAAATGCCCCTTTCATAGGGATTGCGGTTGGACAATTGCATCCAGTCTGCTCCACATTCCCAGATTCTGGGGGAGAAATGGAACCAAGTCAACTGTGATACCCTCGGCTCGGCCCACCTGAGCCCAGATGGCCTGTACTACAAGGTACAGCAACCTGCGCATGTGTTGCTAAGACAACATCAAGCTCCTTCATGAAACTCCACGATAAAGCTCCGAATGACATTCCTTGGAAGCGTGACTTTCCAGAGGGGAATAACCCTGCCAACATTTTCCCAGGCACTGGCTCTGCTTGTCAGAAATTGTGACTCTACGTACCCCTGTCCTCCCCCCTCCCCTCCCTGCTATGGAAACAAAGAAAGAATAGTTGTTGGCCATTCCTCTCTCCAAGGATTCGGAGGAGTGATGTGCATTTTGCTCACAGCCACGGTCAGTGCAAAGGGAAAGAAGCGAAGAATAGATGGCCCACCGTTGGGGTGGAGGGGTGAATTATTTATGAAACATGCATAGAGCCTCCAGTTGGGTCTAGGGCTGGGCACAGTGCGAAGGATTCTTTTGTTCTCGCAGCTGGCCTCTGGAGCTGCTCAGAACCAGTGCAGTAAATAATACCGCTATTGTCTGCCCATGGCAGAGACAGACAGAAGGTACATTTGGCTCGCATCCAAGCCCCGCAAGGGCCACTCGTAGTCACAGTGTCCAATTACTGCTGGCTTGATGAGAAAACGCACTCTTTCTTGCTAAGCTAATTTAAGAATGGATGCTCTTAATGGCCCCTGGACAAAGAGGGGTTTTCCTGCATCTTTCAATGGGGCAAAATAAAGTTATGTTCAGCACAGAAACCAAACCAGCCCGGGGCGGAGGTTGACCAAACAGCAATGTATTGATAGAAGGGAAATGGTGTTCGGGTGCCCCTTTAAGGAGGAGAGAAAAAAAATTCAATCAGCTCAGTTCTGAGTTTCTGGCAGGCTATATTCAGGATGTCAGAGAAGATTTAGGGAGGAGCAAGGGGAAAGCAAAGAACTGGACAGCTCCAACCATTGGCACAGCCAGCCACAGGGTATGGGGGATGCTACCCCATCTCCCAGGGACTGGATGGCCACTATGACGTCAATGATGGTCATGAGAAGAGGGAGTGTCTACTGTCTTCTTTCTATTGGCCTATAACAAGCACTTTTTATCCTTCAACATTCACCACTATCCTTTGGTCTAACCCATATTCAAGGAAAGGAGAAATATTCAACTCTTTAGGGAAGAGGTATCAATGAACTTGGAGGACATATCTTCAACACTACCATACTGTTCTTCACGGGGCAGATAAACTGGATTTGTTTTCATACAGGTTAATTAAGCATCTTCCATACTCTAGGAATTATGTGAAGAGATTATCAGAGGACCTGGTATAGAGGTAGCACCCAGTAAAGGTTTAAAGAATTAGCTACCACATTCCATTTTTGGTAAAGTGGGATAAATATACAATGATGAGAAAATATGACCTCCTCTCTGAATTACACCAGAGCTATGTGAACTGAAAATGCCAATTCATGCCTATTGGGGATTTACTGAGGTAGCGCCAAGACTTCTGAAATTCTCGAACAGGGGTTGGTAAAATCTTTAAGGGCCAGATAGTGAACATTTTCAGCTTTGTGGTCTATACAGTCTCTGTCACAGCTACTCAACTCTGCCACTGTGGTGCAAAGAGCAGCCATAGACAAAACATAAGTGAAAGAGTATGCCTGTGTTTCAATAAAACTTTATTTGAAAAAAAAAAAACCAGGTCACTGCCCTGAGGGCCATTGTTTACTCACCACTGTTGTATAATACTACGCACTTCTTAAGACCTTTAGATGTGGATCTCCTTGAGAGCAGCGCTCTGTCTTATTTGACCTTCGCATATCTACACCTAGCAATGTACATGAATTAGGAGGCAGGCACAAGTGTTGTGCACAAATGAATGGATGAAATGATGCTCCAGGAAGCATTAAAGTTTAGATTCAAGGTAGTAAAATCTTTATTTGAAACTTTTAAACTACATTTTTGAGGTATAACGTGCCTTTGAACAGCTTCAGTTCACTAATTCAGTTGTCAGTCTTGCCTGCACCACCCACAGGCTACACCGGTATGGCATGGTCTCCTTATTATAAGACCCGCCATGTCTAAATTATTGGCACAATAGACTACTTCGGACTCATTAGACTTAATTATGTCAAGGTCTCATTGAGGACTCTTTAAATATGAAGATCCGTGAGATAATAAAATATAATAGCTCCTTCGGAGCCATAAAGGTCTCTTTATGTCATGGGCTATTTGGAGATTCAACATTCCATAAGATTAATATTACAATGTTATAAAAATGACAACAATCACCACACCCTCAATGTCTACCAAGTGTAATTTAATAATCATGATTTAGGTAGGCCCACCTCGCAGTCACTTGCGAGGTCTTTGTCAAGGAGGAAAGGTGAAGGATTGTGTGACTTCCCACTCTCAGGAAGTAAGTATCACACCTACTTCCTGGTAAAGGGATCCCTCTACTTCCCGCGAGGTGCACAGCTTGGTGCACAGCTTCCTGGTAGAGAGCTCCCCAGCTTCTCACCTGGGGAAAGCACACGCAGGCGACACTATTGACTCAGCCTCCATGTCTCTCTGTGTGATCAGGTACCAGGCATGCAATAGGCTGTAAGTGATGGTAAAAGAATCAACAACCTTAGATAAGAAATTGTAAATAGTGATCCTTTAAAAAAAATGAAAAAGAACAAAAAATAAATAAAATAAAACAAAATAATAAAATTAAAATAAAATAGTGGTCCTTTTCTCAGGACCACTCAGAAAATGCTAATAATTAATTATAATTGAAGGAATGTGCTTTTTTTAATGAAAGAAGCAGAAAAGAGAACTAATACTATCGTATCTAAGAGACATAATTTAAAAACTGATAAAATTCAAGAGTAAATGGGTTGTTGAAAAGGAATTCTTTCATTCTTGATAAAATATATATTTAATAACAAATAGATTAGGGAGTAGATGGCTAACTCGGGCTCTTGAAAATTAAATTATCTGTAATAATAAAAACATAATATGCTAATTAGACTGGACATCTTTCCGGACAACCTTCCAGAAGAAACCGGGGCTGGGAGAGAAGCCTGGGTGCCAGAGGGAAGCCTGTGCACGCAGCCAGGGGAAGGAAGGCCTACTCTTGCATGAATTTCATGCATCAGGCCTCTAGTGTTAAATTATAATAGGCATAGAAACTTTACCATACATATTTAGGCAAGTCACGTGTAGTGCCCCCCAGCCTAACACAATTGCAGTTATTTGATGTGGTGGACAGACTTTAAGGGGGTCCCCATGACCCCTGCTTTCTGGTTCACACCCTTATAGAGGTCTCTCTTATTACTGAGGGCAGGAATACCTTTGTGGAACACACTATATTTCTACAGGACAGTGCTGTGCTGGAAAAGTAGTTAGGAAAAACCACTGCTAGACAGGGTGTCCCCAAGCTTCTGATAAGTAATGCCTACCTATCCTTCAGATGTTCTGATTGGGAAACAAAGGGTCAATGGGAGTGTGGGAGAGCTGGCTGGAAGTTTGGAGTCCTCAGGTTGTGAGAAAAGATTGGCTTTCAAGACCACAGGACATGCAACTATCTGGATACACTGGGGAGAACTGTGGGGTCTTCTGAGGGGGAGCAGAATCAGAGGCACTGTCATAGGAAGATGATGGTAGCGCATGGTCACCATTAGAGCGGGAAAGAATGGTGCCTGAGGGACCTTGTAAGTTTCAATGGAGGCTATTGGGTAATGACAGCTTCTTCCTGCAATAGTTGTGCTTTCTGGCTTGGTAAACAGATGCCAATCAGAGAATTCGCCTCCAGAATTCCAAAGCATCCACACTTATCTTAAAGTTTGGTTAGTGTTCATCTGTTAGCAATGTTTCCTTGTTATTAAAAAAAAATAGTAATTGTTGGAATAGCCTCTGAATTTTATGAATGCTAAAATTATTTCATAATAAAAGTATCATCTAGGTAGGTAATATAGTAGATAGATAGATGATATAGATAGATGATAGATAGATAGATAGATAGATAGATAGATAGATAGATAGATAGATAAAAAGATAGACATAGAATAGGTGATAGGTAGGTAGAAAAGATGATAGACATTTGAATAGACAGGAAAACAATAGATGATAGGTAGATAGATACATAGATAAGATGACAAGTAAATAGAAGATAGATAAATAGAATAAGTGATAGAAGATAAAAGATAGATAGATAGAAAGATAGACAGAAAGACTGATAGAGATATAAAGCTATCAAAGCTCTCTAAAAGAAATAATTCTACCCCATGTGGGATGATCACCCCATATTATCATAAGCTCTCCCACTTGATGCATTAGGTCCTCATTGATTTTTCATGCACAATTTTCTTGGGACCACTTGCAAATGTATAAATAATACAATACTCCTTAAAATATGTAAAATTATGTTCAGGTGCCATGCTCCTGCTATCACTCCCAACACTGTGCACTTGAATCAATTATCTGTTATTCTTTTATGTTCAACTCTCCAACTGCTAAGCATGTGTAACCCAATCACTGATGGGTTGACCCATTTTCTGATCAAATTTGTCTTACTTAGGGCACCATTAGGTAGGAAAAAAATTACCATCAAGGGTTTCACCTCCTCCCAATCTTCCACTCACATATTGCACAGAATTTATATCTTGCATCAGGAATGACAGCCACCAGAGGTATGGGTTCTTTTATGCTCATGGAAATTTCTGGAATGAGATGATCACATGTTTTTTTTCAGAATCAGTTTAATAAGTGCTTCACTCCCATTGTCAAATGCAGGAAGAGAGTTGGGACCCAAGAAGTAATGCCTATCCTTCCTATATTTATAATCCTCCACTCTTCCTCATCCTCTTCAAATATAATCCACATGTGCACCATTAAAAATTTGCTCTTACTTTCCCATCCATATGCTTTTGCAAACACTTTCACCGCCAGCTGGAAAATGATATTTGCTGGTAAGTATACCTGAAAAAATCTCACCCACATTCAGCTCAAACATAGTGGTCTGATAGTTTCCCATGTCATGGGAGAATGAGTTGGCCTCATCTATGTGTTTACATGATTGTAAATATTTGATTTCCATGTCGTGGATAATACTGCCAGGCTCAAGGTTATTATTGTAATGGTGATTTGTAGCATGGTCCGTGGAGCTTGGACTTCGGGAGCTGGACTCCTCAGGTTCAAGCTCTGGCTCAGCACACACCAGCCAGGAGATGTCAGTCAGTGACCAAACTGGAAATGGGACCAAGGCTGCCAGCCCACTGGGCTAGTGTGGAGATTCAATTTGTTGATATTTTAATATTTGAAAAATGCTTACAATGGGATCTGAACATCATGTCTATTTACACTTCTAAACCCATCCCTAGCCTAGAAGGCCTATCAAGGTAGAAGACACACCTTACACATTTGTCCCCTACAGCCACAGCAGGCCAGAAACACATGCATATATGCATAACCCATGATCATAGATAATAGTGCCTGAAGGCCAGGGTTGGGAGAGGAAGGGGGATGCAGTGGGTGCTGGGAGGAGGGATCAATGGTGAAATAAAGGGGATATCTGCCATAGTTCAACAATAAAGATAAATTTTTAAAAAGTGAAAATAATAAAACACTCCTCTGTGAGTTTCTATAATTGACTACTATATACTCCAAATCAAAGGGACAAATGACTACTAAAAACAAAAAGCAAATATTCAAATATCTATATATATGTAATAATAGCATAGAATTATCAGTGGGGTTATCATAAGCCACACAATTGCATTTATGTAATTTCCTCCCCACGAGGAAGGTACAGGTATTATTCTCAGGATGAAGAAACAGAAGCCCAAGCTAGCGATTGACCATCAGAACCCAGCGCCCTCACTTCAGCCGAGCCTGGATGATTTTGTCACTGAGGTTCCAGCCCAGTGATATTCCAGTTTCAACTCAGATGCAGAGGCCCCACCTCAAGCCTTCAGGTTTCAACTTTAAATGAGATTGAGGTTGTGTTTGTCATCCTGTCCAAGCTAAGCAATGATATTCTAGGCAGTTGTTTCGTGGAACTTTTGAGAGAGACTCACTCAGGCATACGCTAATTACTATCATTGAATTCCTTCCACCTGGAAAAGTATAGAGTACACTTTATTGTAAATAACTGCAAATGAATTCCAGTGACATAATTTTAAAGATAAATTATAAAATCCAAATAAGAGAAGAATATTTTATGTGGCTCTATCAGAAAATAATAAACCAGGAAGGTAAAAATGATAAAGGAAAAGATGACTAGAAAAAAACATATAACATATTTAAAGTAGTGTTCTTATGCGGCTATACATACACCATATGTGTGTTAAATGTATACACATGCAAAAAAATAACCTTATGCCTATATGAAAAAGAGAAAACAATAAATTTTTCCCAAGTCATATGAAACATTAATAAAAGTATTAGTAACCTAATGTAAGGTTATAAAGTTTTACATACACACACACACACACACACATATATATATTAGCTTATGTGTAAAGGTATACAGAAGGTACTTAATAAAATTATTTTGTTATAACTTTGATAAGATGCTATAGAAACTTAAACTCTTGTTTATATCAATTTAATCTATAATAAAATTGGTTCCATTATATTCCCTTTTCCTTTTGCTTGAAGTCACAAAACATATCAATAACATTAAGTGAGAACTTACTATATATATATATATATATATATATATATATATATATATATATATAAAATATGTATAAATATATATGTGTGTGTGTATACACACACACACACTAGAGGCCTGGTGCACGAAATTAGTGCAAGGGGGGTGTCCCTCAGCCCAGCCTGCACCCTCTCCAATTTGAATGCCTAGGGATGTTCTACTGCATGCTTACAGGGATCAGGACATGGAGGTGTGGCCAGCCTGGATGAGGCACTGAGGACTGTTTACAGGCTGGCCTCACCCCCTTCAGTGTAGGGGTCCCCACTGAGGTGCCTGGCCAGCCTGAATGAGGGGCTGATGGCTGTTTTCAGGCTGGCAAAACCCCCCAGCAGGGATCCTCACTCCATGGGGGTGTGGCCAGCCTGGGGGAGAGTCTAAGGGCTGTTTTCAGGCTAGCCACAACCCCAGAGACCCAAGCTCCCAGCCCCTACATTTTCATTTTGTTTTTCAGCGCCTCCTTGAACAGAGGCCAGAGCAGGTTAGAAGCAGGTATCTGGGATTTATTCATCTTCTATAATTGAAACTTAGTAGCCTTGAACAGAGGCCAGGGCTGGTGGGAAGCTTGGCTTCCTCCATCACCAGGAGCAATCCAAGCCTCCTGCTTGTTCCAACTTCGTGGCTGTCACCATCTTGGTTGGGTTAATTTGCATACTTGCTTCTGATTTGTTGGTGGGTGTAGTTGAGTGATGGTCAATTTGCATGTTTCTCTTTTATTAGTGTAAACTAGAGGCCTAGTGCATGAAATTCTTGCATGAGTGGGGTCTGCTCAGCCCAGCCTGCACCCTCTCTAATCTGGGACTCCTCAGGGGTTGTCTGACTGCCAGTTTAGGCCCAATCCTGGGGATTGGCTAAATTGCCAGTCAAACATCCCTCTCATAATCCAGGACTGCTGGCTCCTAACTAATCACCTGCCTGCCTGCCTGATCACCCCTAACGGCCTCTGCCTGCCAACCTGATAACTTCCAACTGGCCTCCATGCCAACCTGATTGCCCCACGCAGCCTACTGTTCAATTGTTGTGTGAGGGCATCCCAATCAATTTGCATATTACAATTTATTAGTATAGATATAAATATACAATATATATTAGTTTAATATTTTTTAATGAATCAATATAATGCAGCCCATGTTCTAGAACTACAATGCAAGTAAATTTTAAAAATCAACAATAAAGATAAGTTAATGTGCCCTAACTAGTTTGGCTCAATGGATAGAGCATTGGCTTGTGGACTGAAAGGTCCCAGGTTAGATTTCAGTCAAGGGCATGTACCTTGGTTGTGGGCATATCCCTGGTAGGAGGTGTGCAGGAGGCAGCTGATCGATAGCTCTCTCTCATTAATGTTTCTAACTCTCTATTCCACTCTGTAAAAAAGCAATAAAATATATTTTTTTTAAAAAGATAAGTTAATGTCTCTCCATCTAACATTATTGGAAATATAACAGACTAAAAATTAAATCACAATTAATATTTTTAGAAAAATCTATGTACATTTAGAATGAATTAGAAATAAATGTAAGCGTATCAAAACTTATGTGATGACATTAAATCAATAGATAGAGACAAATATATAGCTTTAACTGAATTTATTATAAACAATATAAATTTAAAGTAAATGAATGTTATTAAAATCTGTAGACAATTTAATAAGGTTAATAAGAGAATTAAGCAAAGTTGTTGGATATAGGATCAACATTTAACAAAGTTGCATTCTTGTTTACCAATAATAATCAATTAATAAAACATCTAATAGAAAAACACTGTATTCTCACTAACAACAATTCTGCTGTGTATGGTACTATTATAATCTTGTCACATGGTTCTAAGGACAATTAGAAACATTTTGTTTAAGTACTTAGAAGAAGACCCAAATAAAATATGGCCAATTTCTTAAATTAGAAGAATCACTATCACAAAGATGCCAGTTTCCTCCAAGTTATTCTATAAATGCAATCCAATTACACACAGGTAGTTTGGTTTGACAGGGAACTTCCTTGATGTCATAAAATTAACATGAAAGAACAAAGTGTCAATAAAAATAAGATAATTTTGAAGAATATATGATTGGCTATCTTTCCTATAGGTATCAAGATGTATTATAAACTCTGATAATTAAAATCCATGTAGGTTATAGAAAATAGATTGAAAAAGTTAAAACACAACCTACCAAAATTGACTTATGCTAATATAGAAACCTGACACAGTTTAGGGATGGCTTTAAAAAAAATAGTATGGAAAAAATGAAGCACACAATATAATTTCAGAGAACATTGCTTAGACACTTAAAAAATAAAAGATCAGAAACCTACTTCATGATATCCTCCAAGAAGTAATTCCAACATAGGAAGTACTTTAATGTAAGAAGGAAAAAGCTAAAGCTTAAGGAGACCACATAAGAAAATGCCATCATGCTATAAGTAGAGTGAAGAATTTTTAAAACAAGAAACTTAACCTAATAAGAAACCTAACATAATAAGGGACCAAATCCAATGAAACTGAAGGGAAAATTCAACTCTATTCTCAGTAGGTGTTTCCGCATAATGAAGGAAGTATAACTACAAGAAAAAGTAAGGCCTTCACATCTATGTAGGATGTAAAACAGAAAGCAACGAAGAAACAGAACAAAGGAACAAACCCATAGACAAATACCAAAGTATGGAGGTTACTAGAGAGGAGGAAAGGTGAGAGGAGGATGGAAGGTTAAAGGGGACAAATATATGGTGACAAGCAGACTAGACATTGGGTGGTGAACGCACAATGCAATATACATATATTTATATTGAGTGGCCAGATTATTATGCATTCAGAGATCATACTAATCTGGCCACTCATGTATACAGATGAGGTATTGTAGAATTGTACACTTGAAACTTGAATAGTGTTGTTAACCAAGGTTACCCCAAGAAATTTAATGAATTAAAAAAAAAAATCTAAAGGCCGGATTGAGAAAAAATGTTTAACAAGCATAGAGCTATCATAGGCAAAATATCCAGAACACACGATAGACTTCTATAAGTTTATTAGAAAGAAGGGAAATAAAACAATAGGGTAACAAAATTGGCAAAAGAATTGAAAAGAAAAATTATGAAAGAATATCATGGGACTCAACACAAAGGAAAAAAATGTATTCAACCTCATTAATGACCTCAAATATGCAAATGAAAATAGCAGCAAGATGACATTTTACACCCCTCACATTGCCACACACAAATATCTGATCATAGCGGGTTGGAGTGACAAGCTGAGAAGGGAACCGACATGCTGCTGGTAAGACGTGAGATCGAGGCCATACATTTGGAGCACAATTCAGGCCCTCACTGAGGAAGTTTAACCTAATAATGTATTTCAATCCAGAAATGTCACTGCTGGGTATATACCCAGGAGAACCTTATTCAAGTGTATAAAAATGTGGAGCAGTCATTAATAACATTTAAAACACACACATGACCAAAAGCATGAGCAAACAGGAATTAGAGGAGCCATCCTCAACCTAAGTGAGGGCATCTACAGAAAACTTCAGGTAATATCACCACCGAAGGGGAGAGGCTCCATACTTTCCACTATAATCAGAAGCAGGAGAGAGTGGCTGTTCTCTCCACTTCCATTCAACATGATACTGCATGCTCCAGATAGGGCAATAAAGCAATAAAAAGAAAAGAAATAAAGGCATATAAATTGGAAAGGATGAATCAAAACTTCAACTACAGATGATATAAGTATACTAGAGGTCCAATGCACAAAAATTCGTGAAAGAATGAGCCTTCCTTCCCCTGGCTGCCAGTACCTCCTTCACTCTGGCCGGAACTACCTTTCCATTCTAGCCCGAAGCCACCTTTCAGCTCCATCCAGAGCTGCCTTTGCACTTTCCCATGCTGCCCAGAGGCCCGGAGTGGCTGGGGGTGAGGTGGAATACCTGCATCATCGCCCTGCCGAGGACCCAAGTGGCCCACCCTGCCCCCAGCCACTCAGTGCCTGCATATGCAAATTAACCCACCATCTCTGTTGGGTTAATTTGCATACTCACTCCTGACTGACTTGTGGGCATCGCAAAGATACCGTCAATTAGCATGTTCCTCTTTTATTAGTTAGATGCCTGGGATATCTTAAGGAGTCTATTAAAAATGAAACACCATGCCAAAGCCGGTTTGGCTCAGTGGTAGAGCATCGGTCTGCTGACTGAAGGGTCCCAGGTTCGATTCCAGTCAAGGGCATGTACCTTGATTGCGAGCACATCCCCGGTAGAGGGTGTGCAGGAGGCACCTGATCTATGTTTCTCTCTCATCGACGTTTCTAGCTCTCTATCTCTCTCCTTTACTCTCTGTTAAAAATCAATAAAATATATATTTTTTTTTAAAATGAAACACCACTACACTTAATAAGTTAAGTGTAGCCATGTGACAGAATATAGGAGTCAATATGAAAGTCTATATTTCAACATACTATGTGTTAGGGACTGTATGTTTATGTCTTCCCAAATTCATATGCTGAAATCTTAATTCCCAATATGATGATAATAGGAGGTCAGTCCTTGGAGAAGTACTTAGGGTGAAACCCTAGTGAATGGGGTTAGTATTCTTATAGAAGTTGAGTTCTCTCAACCCTGCAGCCATATGAGAACATAGATAGAAGATGGACATCTATGAATAGCAGGTGGGCCCTCACCAGACACCCAATCTGCCAGCACCTTGATCTTGGACTTTCAGCCTCCACCACGTGAGAAATGAATTTCTGTTGATCATAAGCCACCCAATCTATGGCCTTATGTTATTGCAGCCTAAACAAACTAGAACACTATGAATAAACAGTGACTACATACTAGGAATAAAACACTGAAAACTACACACATCGCCAATAGAAATTAAAGATGACACCTACCTAAGAGATATTGAATGCTGGCTCAATACAAATTTTTTCAAGCTCTTTAGTTAAAAACATAAAGAAATATCCACATCAATTGTAAAATGCATAAGAAAAAACAAGGGGGCCTAGCATAGCCAAAATAATTTTTAAAAAGAAGGACATGTGCAAAGTATTGACTTCCTCATTTCAACCTATCTATAAAAGCAAGTACTAAAGACAATGCAATACTGGTATCAGAAAACATTAAACAGATAGAAAAATCCAAAGATAGACCCCACTTGCATGCTTACTTTCCCTCTTACCCTCAAAGATCTAAGGTTATTCAGTGAGGAAGTAATATAGTCTTTCAACAATAGAAACAACTGGATTATCTATATGAAAAAAAAAATGACATTGCCACATCTCTCACTGTAGGAAAAAAATAATTTGATATGGATTATAAACTTCAATAGAAGAGCTAAAACTATTAAGTAACTAGGAGAAAATCTTTGTGACAATGGGCTAAGCAATGATTTCTTAAACAGGAGCACAAAAGCACAAGGCCAGAAAGAAAAAATTAAGGATGCCCTAAAAAAAATCAAAATCCTTTGATCTTTGAGATACAAGAAAATGAAAAGCTATATTCCAGACTGGGAGGAAATATTTGTAAGACATCGATCTGACAGGGAGTTTCATGCAGATTACAAAATGAGCCTTATCACTCAATAGCAAGAAAACAAACAAAGCAACAATAACAACAAAAAATTGACAAAGTATTTGAACAAACATTTTACCAAAGAAGATATATGAATGGCCAGTAAGCACATAAGAAAAAGCTTTTAACATCAATAGTCATCATAAAAAGTAAAAATAATTGCAGAATGATTCTATTCATAACACTTAAGAACATGTAAAGAATCTTATCAAATAAATAGGTAATATGCAAACCAACCATCACTCTGTCACAGAGAGGGTGGTGCCTATAGCCACTAGATGGTGGCACCCAGCCCTCTTAGCCCCACAGGAGTCCCCCAGTCCCAGGAGGCAGGGAGAGGGGGAAGCGGGGGGGGGGGGGGGGGAGAGGGCAGCTGGTGAGAGTGGGTAAGGTGAGTAGCCTGGCGGAACACTTGCTTCATTGTTGCATGAGGAAGCAAGTGTTTTGCACCCGGCCACAGATGGGTCTCTGGCCAGGCCAGGGTGCGAATGCTTGTGTCTTTTCCCTGGTGACCTGGCCACAGATGGGCCTCAGGGCTGCGGAGAGCCTCTAGGCAAAAGGGCACAGAGCAGCCAGGCCCAGCAGAGGGCTACTGGTGCACAGATTCGTGCACAGGACTACTAGTGTTATATATAAAATTACATATGGAGTTATAGCAACATACATGTTTACAAATACGCTTACATATACAAATACATGCATAAATATCAATATATTAATACTAGAGTATTCATGGTTTTTTTCATTAATATATTATCACAAAAACTTGTATTGAATTAATAGATATCAATATTTAAAATGGGAATTTTGAGAAGGGAAGGAGGAAAATATTATGATAGCAGACTGATAAATAAGAGAGTTAAACTATTTCCCAAATATTTAAGTTCTTAAAATCTGTTAGAATTTAATAAGGCATTATTATACAAACTCAAAATCTCTTGGCTGAAATCTTTTGGGTAGATAGTTTCATAATTCAAACATTTTTTTTAATCTTTTTTTAGATTTTTGAAAAGCAATACGATCCATGCATTTACTGTATAGGACTTAACAGCTCCAGCAGGGTCTGAGTCAAAGCAACATGTGAATATTTCTGATGCAAAATACATGAATATTCACACTCTGAGAGTTGTGCTCATGATTATCAACAGCCTCCCGCCAGATTGGGTCAGTTTCTGGGGCCACATGACTTGGCCACAAATGTTTTCAACATTTTGGTTTTCAGAGTGTTTCGGACTTTGTTGTTGCGGATAAGAGATTAGGGACCTCAGGCATTCGCCACATGCCTAATATATTAACAATAATGATGAAAAGCAGATGACTTGACCCTCAGAATTGAACCCTCTTTAGTTTCCTCCACACTCAGCTTAGGCATCAGAGTGATAATGATTATGCAAGGAGTGGAGCTTCGCCATCATCTTCCCTGTTCCCCTCCCTGAACAGACACAAGGAACCCTCATGGACACGTCTCTGATTGTGCTTTCTTGCAGGTGCAGGGTCAAGGTCAAGGTCAAGTGTGCCCTGGGTGTCCCCCATGCCATGCTCACCCCGCAGTGGTAAGGCTCTGGCACTGCTTTCCCATTTCATTACCTGCATTTCTGAGATCTTATTCTTTACACCTGCAAGTGCTCAAAGCGACATTTAAATTGAGCTTGTGCTGCTTCCTTCCAATAGGCTGGGCAAAAATACCGGCTGCCTGCTTAACGCTCTAACTTAGAAGTGGCTTTTATCTGATGCCTGATCTGGCAGATTTCCCTGTAACCTGCATGTGCTGCTCTGCCTATGGTCTCTGTTGTCATCAACATGCTCTGGTTGCTGTGGTGATGAAGGGGGCACTAGGAGTCCCTTTCAGAGTAAGAGTCCCTCTCTGTGTGGGGTCCATGCTGAGAACATATTCACCACTAGACCATGTGATGGCACTTCTTGTGCAGCCTCATCAAATACCCCCCAGACAGCAGCAGGAGCACAGGATGCAACAACTCAATCCCTTTCCTCCCTGTTCTACATGGCTCAGGCGTGACGGATCTGGGCATTTCATGGGTCTGTGAGGTTTCATGAAAAGTTTTTGAGGCTACCGTAGGGTTAACAGTGTCCAAATATGGCATTCACAAACACAGCCTCCAACTACATATCATCATCATTTGGCTTTTTAGAGTATATACTACATTGGGCCATTTGACATTGTCCTCTCAAGATCTTGGTGCATGGGCTGTGTTCACAGACCACTCAACAAAAGTCCAGTTAAAGGATATCTGTAGATTCATAATTTTACTCTGAAACAGCCACGAGATTTCCCCCTGAGAATGGCCAATGTGTTGACAAGTTAGAACATACATAACCAAATGCAAACATTTATAGAACATCAAACACCTTTTCCCTATGAGCTGAAGAGAAGAAACAGCATTCACATCAGTGGTTCATGGTTTTAAATGGCTCTATTTCATTCCTCTAGCCTCCTTTTAGTCACTTGAAATCATCTTTCAGAAACAGGAAATCACCAGAGATGCGAGAAAAGATTTCTATATAAGGTTATTCCTTTTCAGATTCTTCACACACACAAAGCAGCTTCTGACATTGCCAACATTGGGGAAATGGGTGAATGAATATTTGGACATTGCATTATGGGAAATTATGCAGACACCAAAAAGCACACATTCAAGGAATATAGTCAAGAAAATGGTTATGATTGAGGAAAGTAAGGCAAGCAGAACACAACGCTACATACACTGACGCCAACATGATAAGGCTGATACATTTATACACACAGTTACCAATGTTCCCCTCTAAATAAATTATCACCTATGTACTTTATTGCTTTTTCCAGCTTTTCAAAATTTAACATGTATTACTTTAATAAACAGAAAAGATTCATTTATATTCATTTTTTGTCAAAAAATATAACAATCAAAAGCTACCTTAGCTGCCTCTTGGATTGAGGTCCACCATCCTCAAATTGTGTCTCTACCTACTACCCCAGGTCTAATCATTGCCATAGTCTCACCATTTTATTAAAAAGGATTTGTGTTGAGTCTTACAGTCACTGATGAAATAAAAAACTCAGCTAAAACCCCATTGATTTAAAGTCACCCATCAAAAATCTGAAAGAATTCAGATAGTTTTCCACACTACTGTTTCTCTCTTTAAGGGTTTACTAAGCAAATTAATCATGTGAGTAAAAACTAATGAGGAGACACACATAAAATATTTCTTCAAGTTCTGGCAGGCAATTCTGAAGTATAAAGTAATATTTTATCTATATGTGGATCTTCTCCATCCATTCCAATGGGTCCCCTGTGTAGATCTCCACTGAGGGCACTTTCTTAGCCAAATCAAAAAGAAATATAACAGAGGAATTTAAATCCATAAAATTACAGTCAACCTGCTTCTGTCTGAGTTTTGGTTCTATGTCTTAGTGCCCACGTGAATTTCACAAAATTGCTGAACGGATGTCTCAGTTTTTCATTTGTATAATGCAGGTAATGAGAAAAGCTCTCTGGTCAAGCTTTAGTGAAACCTTTCACTTGTTCATTCATTCATTCATTCATAATCTGGGACAAAACATTCCTGGTCACAGTACCAGTCACTACAGGAAGCACAGTGAACATGACAGATGAATTCCTGTCTTTGTGTAATTTCCATCCCATTTGGAGAGAAATACAGTTTACCAGGTGACCATAAACACTGCGGTTTGAAGTGAAGTTAAAAAAAAAAAGACATAAAGAGAAATGAATCAAGATAAAGAACTAGAGCATTGGTGGGGTTGTGGGTATGTTTGAGATAAGGGGGTTTCATGAAATCATGTCCAAGCATGAGCTGAGAAGAGAATGCTTCTGTGCACCAAAGCAAAAGATCAGAAGGAGAGTTTGGTGAGTTTATGAAATAGCAAGGAAGCCCTTGCTCTCATGCAGAGAAAGTAGGGAGAGCTTAGCAGACAGTGAGAGAGAGAGGAAGGCAGAGGTTGATATCCTGAGAGTCTGGGATTTATTTTTCCTTCAACTAGAACTCCTAGAAATATCTGAAGCATTGTATGCTGAGTTCTCATTGTGTTTTTTAAATATCCTCTGGTCCCTGTGCAGAGAATCAGTCATAAAAATACAAGATTGCATGTAGGGGACAGCGAGGAGATTGTTGAAATAATTCAGGGGAACAGTGCTGACAGTTCTCGCTATGTATGCGCAGAAGGGGTCCAAGAAGTTGTTGACTTGGATGCCGTTGGAGAGAAGAGGGACGGGATTTACGGATGGAGGGACACATGGTTGTTAGGAAAAGATATGTTAGAGGATAGCATCCATGTTTGGGGCTGAGCAATATGAATGGGGACACCATGACTGAGCTGGAAGGTGGTTGGAGCAGATTTGAGAGGGAAACCAAGAGTCCAGTTGACCTTGCCAACGTTGAGGGACTCCTTCGGCAGCTGGGTGAGGGTTGATTAGGCAGTTAGACCTATGCGTTCTGGTGCATACATTTGGCCACCACTTGGGTACGGGTGGTATTTAAAGTCATGATGTTAGAGGAAATGACCTAGGATGTCGGTGCAGATAACAGGGTGAGGGCTTAAGGATATGTCAACAGGTAGAGATCAAGAGGAAATGAAGTGGGTAGAATAAAAGACTGAAAAGAAGCAGCCACCGAAAAAGCTTGGAGGACAAGGAGTGTGGTGTCCCAGAAACCAAAAAAAGATAAGGAAGTAGTGTATATTATAGAAGCTATTCCGCATATTTGAGAATTCCCCTGAACAAGTCACATTCGCTCTGTTATAGAGATTTCTCGTGCTTTATACAGGACTTTTATAGGCAGTTTCTCTTGCTTTATACAGTGCTCTTCCTCCCTCCTTTTCTCCTTCCTTCATCCTTTCCTCCTTCCTCCTTCCCTCTTTCCCTCCTTTCTTCTTCCTTCCTGCCTTTGCTCCTTCTTTCTTTCCTTTATTGTAATATCATACAGCCAAAAACTCAATCTCACCTTTCAAAATAAAAGCTAGGACCTTGACAGTAACTTTTTCTAACCATATGTTCCATATGCCATCCAATTCCCTGCCTCCTCTCCCCCACGGTGATCAGCATCCTCAGAGTTCTGTTCATCATTAACTTGTTCTTTGTTTCATAGATTTAGAGCATCAATGTGTATTTCTAAAACAATCACTTTTAATTTGCTGATTTTAAATATTATCTTATAAGTGTCATAGTGCTAAGTGTATTTTGGACTTTTTCCATGAAACCTCCTATTCTAATATTCAGCCTTTTAGCTATGGAGCGCTGTAATGAATTGTGACTGCTGTCTAGTATTTCACTACAGCTTGTTCGTTGACTCTCCCATGGACAAGTCATCCTGCTATTCCTACATTTCTGCAATTGTGAGCAGTGCAGCTATGGTGTGCTTGCATATGCCTGCCATTGTATATGTGTGAGAATGTCTTTCAAGTCTACTCCTAGAAACAGAATTGCTACAGCTATTGCTTTTGTGAAGACTTGCCTTTAAGAAGTAATGTCAAATTGATTTTCGAAGTCCTTACATTAGTTTCCCCTCACCAGTAATGCATAGAAGATTGTGTGCATTGTATAATACTTCACCTTGGAATGTACAGAATTTTTAAATGTTGCCAACTGAAACGATATAAAATAGATCTTTGTGGTCTTCGTTTACATTTTCCTATTACCAAGTGCTTTAAACATTTCTTTATATGTTGATTGACCTTATTATTTGTATGTATTTTGTCCACTTTTTGAAATGATTACTTGATTTTTATGTTAATTCTTTGTTAGGTGTGTATATTGCAAATATCTCCTTTCTCCTAGTTCATAGATTATCCTTTCATTTTTTAAAGGGTATTTTGGTTTATTTTAGTAAGTTAAAGTTTTTTATCCTATGTCAATACTTTTATGTCTTGTTTAAAGGTCTATTTAATTCTCAAGAAGTAAAGCATATTCCCATTTATTTCTGACAAATATTTTTAGTATTTTTGTTTTACATTTGAGACCTTAACTCATCTAGAATTAATCTTTGTACATGGCTTGAGATAGGGATCCAATTTTCCATTTTGACATATAGATAACCACTTTCTGATTGATTTTTGAAGTCTATTCCCCCACTCTGTCATCTCACATGCTACTCTGAGGTGTACCAAAATCCCCTGCACATGTAGACAGATTTCCCCCTGAAACCCCATGGGTCCATGTGTCTTTCGCTATTCTATTTCCAAACTCCTGTGATGTCTCTAGTTTCATCATCAATGCTAATCTCTGGTATCTCCACTTCCTACTTTTCCCCTTCAGAAGAGTCCTAGCTAGCTTGGAGGTTTAATCTTTACTCTCTGGGATTTATTTTAGATATCACTTGTCAAGTTCCATAATTGGCACTACATGAAATGGAGAGATCAATTTAGGTGAAATGAATACCTTTATGATAGTAATGTTTTCTATCTATGAATATGGTATATTTCTCCCTTTATTTAGATACTCTTTACTACTTATTATTAAAATTTTTCTAGTGTGTTTCTTACAGTTTCCTCTCTTTTTCCCCTGTGGTTCCTCCAGAGTGTTTTTAGGGAAAGGATACTGTGATATGTTTCTTCAAAACCTTGGCAACAGCCGAAACTAGTTTGGCTCCATTGGCCTGCAGACTGAAAGGTCCCAGGTTTGATTCCAGTCAAGGGCATGTACCTTGGTTGTGGGCACATCCCCAGTAGGGAGTGTGCAAGAGGCAGCTGATTGATGATTCTCTCTCATCAGTGTTTCTAACTCTCTATCCCTCTCTCTTCCCCTCTGTAAAAAAATCAATAAAATATATTAAAAAAAAAAAAAAAACCTTGGCAACAACCAAACCCAAACATGATCCACCTCCCACTGTGCCCTTTGCCTCTATTTATGATGCCTGTCAATGTCAGCTCACATAGTGCAGTTTCACACCTCAGTTTATGGTGCCTCCGCTGCTTTTAATAACCTGTGTTCTCTTTTCATCTCGGTTAACACCTATTCATTCACTACCATGGAGCTGTACTGTACCTTTACCAGGAGAGCTTTTCTTGACCTTCCAGCCTGGGTGAGTTTCCCATAATTACTTGTGTTTGCATCTTGCACAGCCTTTCACATTTCAATTGACCTGATCCGAGGAGCTTATCTTACCCATTACACTATGAGCATAAGGACTGTATTTCAAACCCAAGGGTTTTCCAGTGAATTACACAGACACTGTCCTTTAAATATTTGTTCAGTTAGGCTGTAGACTTACCTTACTAATCCAAAGGTCATAGGGCAGGATCTGGGCCAAGTCAACATCATTAAGTGGAATTATTCTGGAAAAACAGCTAAAGAACCTGAATCTTATCTTACCTTATCCCTAAAACAATGGGAAAGCATTGGTGGGTGGTTCTCTCTGAGCATCAGACCTTTCACTAACCACGGGTCATTATTCCTGGTCTTCATATTTATTATAGTTGGAAGCTCTGAATTTTAAAAGAGGGGAAGGCATGTAGAAAGTGATGAGTGTTCTGAAAATACAAGGATGCACACTACACAGAATGCACAGGGCTTTGGTTTTACTAATCTCACCACAGGCATCAGCCTTTCAGAAAAGAATAGGATGCGTTTTGTAGCACTAACACTCTTAGATAAGCACTGCAGTGAATCTCTCTCTCTCATATGGAAAACAATACAAATTTTTATATAAAAGAGTAATATGCAAATTGACGATCACTTCAACACACAAGATGGTTTCCCCCATGAGATCAAACATGGCTGCCCCCATGTGGAAACAAGATGGCTACCACAAGATGGCCAGCAGGGGAGGGCAGTTTGGAGGGACCAAGTCTGGAAGGGAGGGCAGTTAGGGGTGACCAGGCTGGCAGAGGAGGGAAGTTGGGGATGAATGGGCCTGCAGGGAAGGGCAGTTGGGGGGACCCAAACCTGCAGGGGAGGGCAGTTAGACGTGACCAGGCCTATAGGGGAAGGCAGTTAGGGGCAAACAGGCTGGCAGGTGAGCAGTTTGGCATCAATCAGGCTGTTAGGGGAGTGGTTAGGGGGTGATCAGGCTGGCAGGAAGAAGCAATTATGGGCAATCAGGAAGGCAGACAGGTGAGCAGTTGGGAACCAGCAGTCCTGGATTGTGAGAGAGATCCCAGATTGTAGAGGGTGCAGGCTGGGCTGAGGGACACCCCTCCCCATGCACAAATTTAGTGCACCGGGCCTCCAGTATGTATATATATATATGCCTAAGTGACTGTTCCACCATTTGACCAGTAGCTATGATGCACACTAACCACCAGGAGGTAGACACTCAATATTACAAGCATGGAAACATGGAACAGGCTGATGAATCTCATAAGGAAGTGAGGAGGGGAAAGGGGATTCATGCACTGGTGGGGTCCCTCGGCTTCACCTGCGGGGTTGAGGCTAAATCTGTGTATGAGGCCAAATCTGCCCCAAAGGCTCCTGGATTGTTAGAGGGTACAAGCCAGGCTGAGGAACCCCACCAGTGCACAAATCCATGCACCAAGGCTCTGGTAAGAATATAAGAATATCCTCTATGTTTTGCCTACTCGAGTAATGATTGTAAACTAACCTTTTTCCAACTCTGTATACTATATATTAAGAATGCATTATAGCTGAAACCGGTTTGGCTCAGTGGTAGAGCATCAGTCTGCGGACTGAAAGGTCCCAGGTTTGATTCCTGTCAGGGGCATGTACGTTGGTTGCAAGCACATCCCCTGTGGAGGGCATGCAAGAGGCAGCTGGTCGATGTTTCTCTCTCATCGACGTTTCTAACTCTCTATCCCTCTCTCTTCCTCTCTGTAAAAAATCAATAAAAATATATTTTTTTAAAAAGTTATTTTAAAAAGAATGTATTATATATCTATATATGAAAATTTTAAATATTTTAATTATATATCTATATATACTGATATATTAATTATATTATCCTTAATTGTCAGGTAGTCCTTTCTTAGAAGCTATTAAAAAATGATGAGACTGGCCTTTTTTACTTTAAGAATGTAACCACTATTTAAACAGTGAATTAAAGATTCATTGTATTCTATTATTTAATAGCATTTATAAAGACCTCTTTATATTGCTTCAATGAAACAACATTTAAACTATACATTAAAGGTTCAATTTTATTTTATAATGCCCTTAATCCAATTTAGGGAGGCAAATTTCCTATCACTGAGCACCATTAACATTTGTATGAAAGACTTGATTATCCTAACAAAGGAAGCAGCAGTGGCTGTAGTGACAATGGTCAGATTTTCCCAAAAGAGAAAGTGTCCTTAACCTGGGCCAGGAGATTTGAAATGCAACTCTGGGACAACCTGGGTCCTGACATGGGGACTTGGGTCCCCATGGGGCATGAGGGAAACTGGGCAGGTGGGAACAAGGAGTGTGTATGCTCTTTAATAATTATGCATAGAAGTAAAGATACATCCTCAAAGATCCACACTCCCACACCCCAATACAACAAATGAGCACCCCAACAAAACAATACATCACCGTACCTGCTCCGACTTCTTTAAACTAATACCTCTGAGATCAAGTTGAATTCCCCTTTATAACCATCCTTCCCTTTTTTCCCAGGGAGGTCATTTGCATTTCAAAATGGTTGCATATCTTTCCCATCCATATTTCTAACACTGATACTACATATCATTTGTATCTACCCTAATAAAAGAGAAAATTGCTAATTGACCGTACCTTCGCTACACCCACAGCCAACCAGAACAAGTATGCAAATTAACCCTACAAAGATGGCGGTTAATTTGCATATACTGAGGGAGGAGTGAAGACCGAAGGCAGCATAAAAGGAAGAGGGAGGGAAAGCAGAAAGCAAGGTGGCTGTGGGAAGGAAAGCTCTGGTGGGCGAGCAGTGGGCGATGGGCAGCGGGCAGCGGAAATGTGCAGGGCAGCAACAGAAGGGAAAGCATGGGGCAGCGGTGGTGGGAGAGAAAGTGCAGGGGGTGGAGCGGTGGCTGCAGGAGGCAAAGCATGGGGTGATGGGTGGGAGAGGTGGCAATGGCAGGAGAGAAGCCCCCTGGAAGCCCTGTTCTTTCAGGAATCTCCCTGCAACCGGCCTCTAGTCTATGAATAATAAACAGTATTGCTTGGTGTGTGTTTACAATTAAGGGAAGGGGGGGTCACACTGTATATTCCTTCTGCCACATCCTGTTACTCAAACTTGTGCTCCAGGTTCAGCCACGTTGATTCCCACAGATCCGGTTCATTCATTTTAACAGCTGTGCATCTGCAATCATCAGGGGTCTCAGTTGCAAACAACTGAAAGCAACTCTAATTAAATTAAAAAGAATTGAATTTAATGAGAAGGGTGTTGGGGCATTGTCAGAAGAAACAGACGGAAAGTCTGAAGAAACTTCAGGAAAAGGACAGCTTCGTGGGGAGAGGCCAGGCACATCACAGCCACAGTTTCACCAAAGGAAGTGGGGCTGGTGCCTCTGGACCGTGCACGCCAACAGCACTACCTTCACCAATAACCCCACCACCAGCGCCGGGCTGTGCATGCCACCAGTCCCAGCAGCATTGCTGGTGCTGCTGAAGTGTGCAAGCAACCCTGGTCCCGCATTTGCTGCTGATACCACTGGCCCATGTGTGTCACCACTGGTGCAGCCAACTCTGCTGCTCGGGACACTGGGCAGCGGGTGCTGATCTGGCCTGGCCTGTGGCAGACTGTCACCGCCTCTGTGCCCTCCATCTTCATTTCATATTCTACTCTTGCTGTCATTTTCAGGCGCTGTCCCACGTCCTGAGGGCACAGCACTAGGGAAGGCTAACTATTGGTCCTCACAGGGCTTGCTGCTGGAGGATAATAAATTGTATTCAACTCTGCATCTGTATTTATATCTGATGATGTGCACTCAGACTCAGTGTCCCCAGCAGACTCTGGTGGCCCATGTGCAAACTCACGTCTTAACATTGTTCCACCTGCCAGGAAGCCAGAAAGAATTTCTTCTCCCTTTTTGCAATTGCCCATTTTTCTATCAAAATAGAGCTGTTAGTCTTGGCATTGCCATCTTTTCAATTCCAGACACTCACACAGTAGTAAAATTATGTCCCAAGTTGTTTTCATTTGCATACTCCTGACCTGTAGAGAGAAAGATAAGTCCATAGCGATTGTATGCTCCCAGCCTTTGACTCTTCTTTCAGCAGTATTTATACATGTGTCTTCATCAGCTTTCTTGCATCATCCCACATAATAAAGAGCTAATATGCTTATTAGACTGGACGGCAGAACGACCTTCCAGAATGACCTTCCAGAATAACCAGTGCAGGGGAGCGGGGCCACAGGCAGCCAGGGCCACAAGGGCCAGGACCCTTGCACAAATTCCATGCATAGGGCCTCTAGTAATGTACATAAAATAAAACTTGCCAGTTTTAGCATGCAGTTTGATGTTTTGACAGATGTAACAAGTCACCATCATGGAATACTCTGTCTTCATCAATCAACTCAACAAGTTTCCTCATGTCCCTTATATTCCATCCCTATCCCGTCCACAACTCCAGGCAACCACTGATATTTCTGTGCAAACAGGTGTTTTAAATTTCCTGTAAATGGAATCATAGTTTGTAGCTTTCGGTGTCTGGGTTTCTTCATTTAGCATAATGGTTCTGAGATTCGTCAGTGTTGCTACAAATACCAGCAGTCTGTTCCTTTTCATGACTGAGTAATATTCCATTGCATGACTAAACCTCAATTTGTTATCCATTTACCAGTTCATGAATATTTGGGTTGCTTTCAATTGTTGGGTTTTGTGTGTGATTATAAATAAAGCTACTATGAATATTCAAGTACAATTCTTTGTAGGGGGGGCAGGTTTTTATATCTTTGGATAAAAAGAGAAGGTAAGAAAGGTATGAGGTAAATACATGATATTATAAGAAACTAGCAAATTATTGCCAAATAGCTGCACCATTTTGCATCCCCAGCAGCCAGCGTATGAAAGTGGCCTTTCCTTGACATTTTCACCAGTACTTCATATTATCAGTCATCTTAAATTTAGCTCTTCCCAGGGGTGTGCACCTTTGCTTTGTAGTTTTAATTTGTTTTTTCTGAAAGACAAATCGTTTTGAGTTTTTCTCAGTGTATTTATTTTCCATCTCTGTATCTTCTAAGGTGAAATGTCTGCTCAACAGTTATGCCCACAGTATTTTAAATCAGGTTATTTTTCTTTTTATTGTTGAGTATGAGAGTTCCGTGGATAGTCTGAAGACAAGTCTTTTGTCAGACAAACGCTTTGTAAATATTTTCTCCTGGTTCGTGGCTTGCCTTTTCATGTTCTTAACTGTTCTATGAAATGCAAAAGTTTCTTTTTTTTTAATTTTTATGGTTTCATTTATGATTTTTTTTCCTTTTTATGGTTCATGTGTTTTTGTGTTTTATCTAAGAGATCTTTGCCTAGTTCAAGGTCCCAACTTTTATCTTTTATTTTTTTTCTTCATTTTCATCTAGAAGTTTAATAGTTTTAGCTGCTGTTACATTTAGGTGTGTGATTCATGGCGAAGTCATTGTTTATATAGTATGAGGTAAGGCCTCAGCTCCGTTCTCTTCCATCTGGATGTCCGATTATTCAAGCACCATTTGTTGAAAAGACTATTCTTTCCCTTTTGAATTGCTTCGGAGGCTTTGTTGAAATTCAATTGACCATATATTGAGGATGTATTTTCCACTTTCCATTATTTTCCACTGACCTATTATGTCTGTCTTTACACTAACAGCACAATGGCTTGATTACTGCCGCTTCATAGAAAGCTTCAAATCAGGGACTGACATTCCCCAAAACTCTATCTTAAGTGCTTTGCATTTCCATATAAATTTTGGAACCAGCTTGCTGATTAAAAAAACAAGAAACACCATCCTACTGTGATTTTGATTGGGATTTTGGGGGGATCTAGACATGAATTTAAGGACATCTAATTGAATAATACTGAGTCTTCCAGTCCCTAGCATGTTTTATATCTTAGTTTATTTACTATAGTTTTTTGGTAGATTTTTAGTATACATATATTCCAAATAACTTACGTTTTTTTCCAATGTCTGTTATATTTTTGATGTTTGATTAAATTGTATTGTTTATTTAAATTTCATTTTTTTTAAAAAATCCTCACCCAAGGATATGTTTTTTATTGATGAGAGAGAGAGAGAGAGAGAGAGAGAGAGAGAGAGAGAGAGAGAGAGAAGACCAATCTGCGAGAGAAACATTGATTGGTTGCCTCCCCTACACACTCTGATCTGGGATCAAATCAGTAAGCTAGGTATGTTCCCTGATGGGGAATCAAACCCTCAATCTTTTGTTATAAGAGATGATGCTCCAACCAATTGAGCTACCCGGCCCGGGCAAATTTCCACTTTTAATTGTTCATTGCTTGTAGGGGAAATATATTTCATTTTTGTACACTGACTTTGTGTCTTAGGGTTTTGTTAAACTCACTTATAACTCAAAAAATTTCTTTTACATTTTTCTTGGAATTTTCTACACAGACAATCATGGTTTACTCCTCTCTTTCCAGCTCCATGCCTTCGATGTCTCTTTCTTGCCTAATTGCAGAGCTACCCTGTTTCCCTGAAAATAAGACAATGTCTTCTATTAATTTTTTCTCCCAAAGTTGCGCCAGGTCTTATTTTCAGGGGATGTCTTATCTTTCCATGAGCTAGGTCTTATTTTCGGAGGCTGTCTTATTTTCGGGGAAACACGGTAGAAGCATCAGTACAATGTGAAAAGGCAATGGGAGGCGTGGTTCTGATGTTCAGGGAAAAGCATCCTGTCTCCTGCCAGCAAGTATGGTGTTAACTCTAGTCTGTTGCTGGGTTCCCTGTATCAGGTTGAGGAAGTTCCTTCCATTTTTAGTTTACTAGGAAATTTTTTGGTGGTCTGTTTTTATAGTTGCTTTGTCTTATCATGAATAGGTGTTAAATTTAAAAATATATATTTCTGGCTCAGACAGCCTGGCTCAGTAGTTGCGTGTCAACCTATGGACCAGGAGGTCACAGTTCAATTTCCAATCAGAAAGCAAGCCTGGGTTTCAGGCTTGATCCCAAGTATCTCTCTCTCTCTTCATCTCTTAAGCCAATAAAATTTTATTTTAAATAAATAAAAAAATATATTTCTATATCTACTGATCGTCCCTTTTAGCCTGCTATTATAATGAATTGCATTGATTTTTTTTAATTGATTTACTTTTTTATTTTACACCAATTGCTTTTACAATGTTAAGCCAAACTTGCATTGCTAGGGTCAGCTCTTTTGGGTTGGTGTGTTATGACTTTTGTATGTGTGTTGTTGGGTTTGATTTGCAAGAAGAAATGTCTTATGGAATCTTACCTCTGTGTTGTGGAGGGATATTTCTCTGTGTTTTTCTTTAAGTGTAATAAAGATGAATATGTCAGGTTCAATTATGATCACGCAAGACTCATAAAAAGAGCTGAGAAATGGTCCCTCACTCATACGCTCTGCATGCATGGCCGTAGAACTGTTTAGAGGTCTTTAAATACTTGACAGAATTCAGCAGTAAAGTTTATGGGCTAGAAATTGTTATTATTTTATTTGTGTGTTTTGTTTGGCTTTTTAAACTACAAATTAGATTTATATAATAGACAGAAAATTTCGATCATGTTCCTGAGTGAGTTTGATACTTTATATTTTTTAATGACTTTATTCTTTTTACCTGTTTTTTGGGTCCTAAAATTGATCATAATATCTTATTATTGTTCTTTTCATATTTCTTTTTACCATTGTTGGAATGCTACCTCTTTCATTCCTGCTAAGAGTAATTTAAGCCTTCTCTCTGTTTTGACTTATCTACTTGTCTAGAGATTAATTAATATAATTATTTTTTTCAAAGAAGTAGATTTAGGCTTTATTGGTGCAGTTATTTTTCTATTGTTTTTCTGGCATTGCTTTCCAGTTTTATTGCAATTTCTTCTTTAAATGGTTGTTTAAAAGGTTGCTTAATTTACCCCTATTTTAGGATTTCCTAGATATTGTATATTATTGGTTTCTGGTTTAATTTTGGTATGGCTAGATAAGCATATTATTGTATTGTGTTATTTAAAACTTAACTTTATTGAGACTTTTTTTACAATATAAGTTAATAATTAGACCCTCTTTTTTCTTCATTTTCTTTATTAGCATATCAAAAGTATTTATGAAAAATGTACTGAATTTTATCAAATTATCTTTCTGCATCAATCAAGATGCTTATACATTTTTTCAGTTTTAATGTGCAGCTTATTTTAATAGACTTTATGACATTAAACACATCTTGCATTTTAGAGGTAAATCCAGTATACAGGGTTTTAAAATACAATTGAATTTGATCTATTGTATTTGTGATTTTTGTCTCTGTCTCAATAACAGTGACCTATAATAATTCTCTCCTTGCACTAGCCTCCAGTTTTGGCTTCAAGCTACTGCTAGTAAGTGGGATAGTTTTCTTTTTTTTTACTCAGGAGCAATTTGTAAAAGACATAGTTTATTGGTCCCCTGAAAGCTTGGTAAAACTCATGACCCAGTGATTTCTAGAAGAGATACATTGATGTTCTATATGCCACCAAGTATTTGAGTGTGTGTATGTGTGTGTGTGTGTGTGTGTGTGTGATAGTAATTGGTTTATTTAGATATTTGATTCTTTCGTTTCAATTCTATTTATTCATATTATTTCAATAACTAGAGGCCCAGTGCATGAAAATTCATGCACTTAGGATGGGGGGGAGGTCCCCTCAGCCAGGCCTGAGACCTCTCACAGTCCAGGTCCCCTCAGGGATTCAAGCCTAAGCTGGCAGTCAGACATCCCTCTGGCAGCCTGGGAGCCCTTCGGGGATGTCTGACTGCCAGCTTAGGCCTGTTTCCCCAGGGGAAACATAGTCAGAGTCCTTAGCACTACCAAGGAGGTGAGAGAGGCTCCTGCCACCACCACTGTGCTTGTAGCCAACCACCCACTTGTGGCTGAGCAGAGCTCTCCCTGTGTGAGCGCACTGACCACCAGGAGGAAGCTCCTGCATTGAGCATCTGTTCCCTGGTGCTCAGTGTGTATCATAGCCACTGGTTGTTCCCGATCTTTCCACTGTTAGGGTCAATTTGCATATTACCCTTTTATTATACCCTTTCATATAAATTGTCACATTTACTGTATAAGTTATTCACAAAATCTCTATTGTGCCTCTTACTAACCTTTCTATTCCTAATATTTTTTGTGAATGTTGTCATTTCCCTCTCAATCTGACCAGACATTTTTCTGTTTCAATAGTCTCTTAAAGAGCCAGCTTTGGTTTCATTGTCTTTCTAGTTTTTCTAATATCTGCTCGCCTTTATTATATCTTGGCTTCTGTTTTCTATGGGTTTACTCTATTGCTCTTAATTTATTAAACTAAGTGCTTGCTTCATTAATTTTTAAACTTTAATATTTCTTTATATACACCTTAAAAGTTACAAACTCCCATCTCACACTTCAATTTTACCCAACAGATTTGTATAAATAATGATTTTGCCATTTAGTTTTAAATAATTTGTTATATACATTATGTTTTCTAATTTGTTTCATGAATTATTAAGTTGCCTTTTTTCTGTTTTAGTGTCTAAACATATGGTGAGCTTGGAAGATACCACCATTTCATTAATCTCTGATTTTCTTGCAATGTGGTTAAAAGGAATAATCTATTTGATGTACTGGTTGCAATTTTCATTCTAGATTACTTACTTGGTCAATGTTTGTAAACAACATATGGATGCTCTTAAATGTATTATCTGCCTTTTTATGTGCACCTTAAGCTTTTCAGCATGTTGTTCAAATTTCTTACATCGTTACTAAGTTTTATCTTTCCTTTACTAAAATATCTCATTCTGACTATAGATATGCCAATTTTTCTTTATAACTCTGTAAACTTTTGCTTTACACACCTAATAGTTACCTTATTAGTTGCATTAAAGTTCATGATTATCATATAATCTGATAAAGTGTTCCTTTTATTACAAGTTACAACCTTCTAAATTCCCACTGAAAACTTCGACTTGACATTTATTTTTCTTATATTGTTTTGGGATATCTATATTTCATTAGCATGTGTCTGATATATTTTTTCCATTCCTTCACTTTTAAACATTCTGCGTTATTGTATTTGTAACTGTCTCACAAGCAGCATGGAGCGAGGCATTGCTTGGGGGACACCGCCTTCATGTTTACTGTCTCCTAGCTCATGAGCTAAATAACATTCTTGCCCAGGACAGGCACTGAACCAGGCAGGTTTAATGAAATACTGACCAACACCTGCAGCACAGATTTGACTCCCAGCCCAGATCCCCCACAGCTAATTCAGGAGACTTCTCCTATGCTTTCTCCCTGTGTATGCAGAGAAGGAAATACTTCAGTGTGGATAACATACCTGAAGATGGAAAGGCCACCTGAGAAAAGAGAAAGAGCCAGTCAAACCCAGGAATCCAGGCCCACAGGATGCTGACCATGTTCTCTGTGTGAGCACAGTCACGGCATCACTTTCTCTGGCCCTCCATTTGCCATGTTTCTGGACCAACGAAAACATGCATGTTCCCTTCATATAATTAGCATTTCATCCATCTTACTCATTAAGAAAAGCATGTTCTCTGAGGAAACATATTTGCTCAAGATAAAAATACCTTAGACCAGTGGTCGGCAAACTGCGGCCCGTGAGCCACATGTAGCTCTTTGACCCCATAAGTGTTCTAATGCCACTTCTTCCAAATTGACTCGCCCGGTTAAAAACCAACTTCTGCGCATGGGCCACGAAGTTTCAATCGCACTATACGTGCGTGCGCCCGCATGTGGTATTTTGTGGAAGAGCCACACTCAAGGGGCCAAAGAGCCACATGTGGCTCACGAGCCACGGTTTGCCAACCACTGACCTAGACAATGCTCTTTTTGTTATGCAATATAATCTCCTGGTAAAGGCCCCTGAATTGGGCTTAATTGTGAACCCCCAAATCTCATGGGTTGAAATTCTAACCCCCAGTGCCTCGGAGGGAGGTCCTCTTTAGAAATAAGGTCTTTACAAATGTAATTAGTTAATGAAATGATGATTGGGGTCCCAGTGAGAAGGGGGACCTTGGACCCAGACATGCACACAACCTAAATGGCATCTGAAGATAAAGGCGGAGGTTGAGGTCATGCTTCCGTAAGTCAAGGGACCAGTTATGGCGGCCAACAAACCACGAAAAGCCAGGAGACAGGCAAAAGCGAGATTCTCGCTCACAGCCTAAAGGAGCCAGCCCTGCCGACCGACACCTTGGTCTTGGACTTCCAGCCTCCAGAACTCTGAGGCTGTGCTTCCTGCTGAGGAAGCCAATCAGATTGTGGGGCGCTGTTACCACAGCGCAGGAAACAAATGCAGCAGCCCCCCTTATAACTAGAAAACTTCCTGCTGAAGACCCACGTCTGCCTTCTGTCAGTACACACACACTTATATGCATACACACATACATGCACACACATGCATACAAGCCTTCTGACAGACATACCAGAGAGCAGTGCTGCCTTAGAAAAGACATGTATGAAATCTGCCCATCTCCCTGGAAGAGATCCCAGATGGTAAAGTGGAAAGGGGGGGCCCTGGGCGGGTCAGAAACCCCCAGTTTGGCCGTGAATTTAGATAAAAGCCTTCCTTGCAGGCTTTTGGAGTCAGTCACTTGGTGAGGGGGTCACCAACCCCATCGAGCCTGGCTTGACTGAACATCACATTTTCAAACGATTTTGCCAAGAAATCTGCATTTATCACGACATAATTAATTTGATTGCCCAATGTTTATTAATCAAAAGCACATATATAACAGGATATGCAATAAAATCACTTCTTCCACATTCCTATGATGTCACCAGCAGCCAATCAGGGCTGGAAGGAACAAGCTTGTGGATTAAGTGCTAAAGACCCTGCACAGCTGGGCCAGATGAGCGGGGGCCGGCAGGGTGGCCCTTGGTGGCTGGGGGCCAACATCTGCCCGAAACGCCCCACATGGCCTGGGCCGTGCCTGGCTGCCCATCTGGCCCCATGTCACGTTCCCTGGCAGGCTGCCGGTGACAGCAGAACCTTCCTCTCACTGCCCCGGCCTGGGGTTCCCTTCCGGGGGGTCTGGGAGAGGGGACAGCTGGACAAGGACAGGGAAGGGCAAAGAGCCCAGTCATGGTCCTGGCCCTGAAATTCAAGGCCTCATTGTGGCTTCTGTAAGAAGAGAGACCACGTCCCGGGACTGCAGTGACCTTTGGCACGGAGCCCGCAGCCTCCCCGTCGCCTTCGCACAAGCAGTGGGCCTGGGGATGGGGCCTGGGGATGGGGCCTGGGGATGGAGCCTGGGGATGGGGCCTGGGATGGGGCCTGGGGATGGGCCTGGGGATGGGCCTGGGGATGGGGCTTGGGGATGGGGCCTGGGGATGGGGCCTGGGGATGGGGCCTGGGGATGGAGCCTGGGGATGGGGCCTGGGGATGGGGCCTGGGGATGTGGACTGGGGATGGGGCCTGGGGATGGGGCCTGGGGATGGAGCCTGGGGATGGAGCCTGGGGATGGGGCCTGGGGATGGGGCCTGGGGATCGGGCCAGGTCTACCAGTCACAGCATCATGTCCTCACACAAGTTGCTGAATCTCTCTGGACCTTCCCCCCACCTCCTTTGTTGTCTAGAGATGGTAAGCCCCATGCTCTGTCCTCATCAGGGTCTCGGTGCAAAGTTCATTTAGCATTCTCTAATTCAGCAAATATGCCCTGAGAATGCAATCAGAAAGATGCTCACTTGTTCAATCAGCCAGAATGTACTGAAGGCCTACTATGTGCCAGGAAGCAAATCAGGTGCTTGACCTGAGACCAATGAGCCGGCAGCCCGATGGGGAGCAGAACCTGCCCCCCCTCCTGGTCGCACGTACTGTGATTGGAACTGGTTGGAGGGCCCAGGGGACTGACTGGATGCAGGATGCACATTCACTGTGAACACGGGCTCCTGGGTGGAGGCAGGGCCTCAGAGTTCTCAGCACCCCTTTTCCTCCTCCCATCCATCCCCCACAGCATGGGAGAAGCTTCCAGAGCAGTGCTTCCAGCCTCACTCTGAGCAGGAGGGATGCCTCCTCCAGGGCAGGCCTGCGTCTGTCCCCAAGCCTCTGCCCCGACCCTAACATCTCAGACTGGGACAGAAAGACAGGGCTGTGACACACCAGGCAGTCCCTGTCACGGAGAGAAAGCTGTGCCCATTCACCCATGAGCTGTAGAAAGCAAAACAAAACAAATGTCAACACAAAACGAACAAACAAAAACTAAACTGCCATCACCATTTTTGTCCGATTTCCTTGTAGCTGCAAGCATTCAACCTTTGGGATGTTTCTAGAAAGTTTGCTTGAGAACAGAAAGTTAGCCTGTTTAGCTCAACCAGAGGATTTGTTCTCCTTGTCCCCTCAATTCTGAAGTCCCAAGCTTCCCAGGCCCCCAAGTCCTCTCAGCCTCTCCTAAACTTCTCTCTGTTTAGATTTCTGGACCAGTTTCCTTTGCTCTGCACCCCTGTGTGAAAAGCACGCAGCCCGGGTTACTCCGGATCTGGATGGGCAACTGGAAGTTTCAATCCGACATGTATTGGCTGTTGAGCCCCAAAATCCCAATTTCCCAAGCAGGTTGTCCTGCGAGAGAAGCCCATCAAGTGAGAAGGTGGAGTTTGCCCCACGACCTTCCCAGGGCCCAGGCCAGCAAAGGTCACCATGATCCCAAGGAAGGAAAGAATAGGGGATGACTTTCTGACATCACCCATTTGCCTAGTACAATGGTCGGCAAACTGCGGCTCTCAAGCCACACGAGGCTCTTTGGCTCCCTGAGTGTGGCTCTTCCACAAAATACCACGGCCTGGGCGAGTCTATTTTGAAGAAGTGGCGTCAGAAGAAGCTTAAGTTTAAAAAATGTGGCTCTCCAAAGAAATTTCAATTGTTGTACTGTTGATATTTGACTCTGTGGATGGATGAGTTTGCCGACCACGGGCCTAGGAGTCCATGGCAGGCCCTCCTCTTCCCTCCATGGCCTAGTTCACAAGGAGATGGGTCTGGTATTGGCCCCCTTGGACCCATGAGGAGAAGGAAGGCGAGGCTGTGGGTGGGTGAGGAGAGCCGGAAAGCGGATGCTCGGCCACAGTGGACCGGCTCCGACCAGGCTGGCGGGCTCCTCCGGAGAGCTTTGTATTGAGCGTCAGGTGCTGGTCACAATCCAGGGAACTCTCCCCTCCCAGGGGCAGGCGGCTTGGCAGGGAGGCGGCGGACGGCTCCCTTGGTCGAGGAGATAATGATGCTCAGAGCTGTGTATCGGGCATCTCTGAATGGCAGGCCTCGAATTCCTAATTAGCAAACCCCGGGGTCGGGTGGCTCGCCTAAGAGTCCAGCCCTATCAGATGGCCGCCGGCATTCTTCCCGGGTCTATCTCTCCCCAAAACCTGTGCGCAGGGCCCGCTGAATGGAAGACTGGGAAGACAGTAATTAATGAATGGGAGGGGAGGGAGGCCGGGCTTTGTGGACCGGCCCAAATCCCTTGAGCCCCCAAGAATGAAAGTGGGGTTTTCTGCCAACGGGAGGCCCGCGTGGACAATGCGCCGTGAGGAAAGGGCCGGGATGCTCAGCTGTTCCGCATTACCCAGGAACGTGGGGCTGCGGTTCGGGGCCACCTGGCACCCAGCTGCTCCCAGCTGCGGTCCCAGAATCCTGCCCCTCGGGGGTGGGGGGAAAGACACCAGCTAACACAGGGCTGCATTGTCCATACCTGGCTGCGGTCACCCAGCTCCGTGAGTGGCAGACGCGGGACGCAGACCCAGGTCATCCAGGATGGCCTCTTGCTCAAGTTGTGTGCCCCGTGCCCTGTGCTTCAGCCGGAACTGACACCATTGATCCCGTCCTTTTGTGCAGGGCACTGCCCTTGCTCACATCGTCCCTCTCCTTCCTTCCCCTCCAGTAGAATCTCAGGCCATATGCCAAGTGTAAGCCCACGCTCACCTGCTTGGAGAGGACTTCCTTGACTTGCTTTCCCTTGGTGCTGAATTAGTTGCCTTCTTCCATGCAGCCTGCCTGGATTCAACACCTCCATGGCAGCACCCTTCATGCGGCATTGAATTCGTCCATCCCCTCCCCCCCTACTCCCGGTGTTTGAGCTGCACACTGAACAACAAGCTTCTGGAAGGCTATGCCTGGTTGCCAAGCCCTTTCCATGCACACCCCCCTCCCTCCGAGGGAAACTCATAAAATGTAAGATCAATGACGTCATGCTTGTGTCTAATGCTCCCACCTGGAGTGAAGAGCTTGCCGTGTGCCTCCTCTTTGACAGTCACTATGTAGCCCCTGTAGGGCGTCCAGGTCAAGCATACACGCCAGGATCCCCTGGAATCTCCCGCTGTTCAGGGTCCTGCAGAACCTGAGCTAAGGACTGGCCCACAAGGAGTTTATTGGGGACAAGAGACAGGAAAAACGGGGTGTCCTAACCAAGCAAGGTAACCTAGCATGCCGGAGCCTATGCTCTGTGTTTCTCTGGGTGCCTGGCTGCCCCATCCATGGAGCACGGGGCTGAGAGGGAGTAAGAGAGCTTTTCTTTGAGTGGAAGGTGGAAGCCAGATAACTTCTAAGATTTCCTGCTCCCCCTATGATTATGACTCTTAAGAAGTGGGATAAAAGCAACAGAACTTTAGGGTCATATCAACAGTCGTTCAGATCCACTAAATACTAACTACATGATCTTGGTCAAATTATTTATATCCTTTGAGCCTTTTTCAACCCTGGAAAATGATGATAAATATCCATCACGCTGAGTGGTGAACAGAACAAATTTTTTAATTTTGTAAAGTACCTTGTTACAACTCCAGAAATATGAGAGTCACCCAATGAATATTAATCAATCTCTGATGAAATATTAAAGCAAATTGGGGGTGGGGGGGGGTTGACCTAGAGTGCTGATGACTAAAGAGCCAAAATGACCAAACTAATGCTAATCAAAGACTTTCTGAGAACCATGTGCATTAGCCATCCTGTGCCTTCAGAAATGAAATAATAGGGAATGCCTCTGTGTTGTCTAGTAAGACACAAGGTGGACTCAGGTCTGGACGTTGCTCTGACCACCCCACAATAAGCTTGGACTTCAAGTTGCCATCAAGCCTTTTTAGACTTTGCCCAATTTTGTTCGAAGTTGAATTTCAATCAGGGTGCTCATTCCTTTGTTCAATAAACCCTATTAATCACTTATCGTGGCTAATGGTAAGCTATGGAAAGCGTGGGAGATGCATACATGGGCATGAGCCAGTCCTCACCTTGCTCTGGAAATGGGACAGAGGAGACAGCCAAGCTGGCAGGAAGTGGTGTGCAAGAGCGGAAATGGAGAATGCACACAGAATGCAAGGATGGTGTGGTTCACAGGTTGCCATATTCTACCTGGGGCAGCAAGCAAGGGTAGGAATGCTTCCTGGAGAGGTAATATGTCGAGTTAGCAGAATTCGGTGACAGGTGTAACTACCACAGCATAAGAGTAACTATTGTAAGAACTGTGGGGGTTTTGTATATTCAATAAGTGCTTGTCGTCAAGACTTCTAGAAGCCAAGACACTCATCAGAGTTTGAACACTGACCTGAGTTTCAGCTTGCTCTTATCTAAATCCCGTCTCTTATATATGATCCAGTTTCTGCTGGACCATAGGCTCCACTTAGAGTGTTAAAAGCCAGGCAAAGAGTAGGTGCCCAGGAAAGAGCGGTTGGAAAACTTGAGTTCCCTTGACTCTCAGAACAAGACACCCCATCACCTCAGGCAGATGAACTGGAGCCAGCAGGAAGCACTAAGGATCACGCAGAGCCTGTGCGCTGGGCCCTTGGCAAGGTTGGAATGTCACTGCCTCGTTTCCTCCTCAGGAAGCAATGGCTATTATTGTTCCCATTTTAAAGATGAGAAAACTGAGGCTGTATAACCTGCCTGAGATCACCCCTCAGCGATGGATGGAAACTGAGGACCCAAAGCCTGAAAATAAATGTTGCCTCATGTGGCCCAGGATGTGGCATTTTCTGGGTGCGTGTGGTGGGAGAAGGCCACATTATTTATCTCAATTTGTATTTATTAAAAATCTGGAAGGCAAGAGGGAGGCATACCTGAAGGCCATGTCAGAACCACCCAGGTGGTGAGAAGTGGGAAGCCAGTGGGGATGGTCCAAGATCCATTTGGATTACACTTAATTAAGACAAGCTTTTTGCTTTTATTCCCCCCCCCCCCTTTTGTCATGACTGCACTATTGGCTTGTGCTGTCTGAAGAGAAAATAGTTAATTGGTTTATTTGGCCAACTATAGATGTATTCAGTATTATTCTTCACCGTGTGAATTAAATTAAATAGTTTATTTACCCCCATGCAATTCATCCAGTTCGTTTAATTTAATTTCATAGTTATAATAGGGGGAACACACTAACCAGCTTCCTCCTCCCTTTGGGAGGAAAATGGGCAAATATTTTGGTTCTGAATTAACAAGCAGCAAAGCTGATATTTACAATAAATCATCCATTGTTCGCCGTCCTGATAATTATTCCGGGGATGGTCTGAAACAGACACGGGCATGAAATAGACATATTGTTGCCTTTTACTGAAGTTCAGTTCTTTGCGTTAATGAGCTATGTAAACGGAAAACTCAGAGATGCCTCCAGAGCAAGCGGCCTGGTTTCACAGGCATAAATTGAGTACCTACTATGTGCGTGGCCTGTGCAACAGCTGCCTGTGTGTTAGCCTTCGTACTAATCCCCGCTTCTCCTCCAGGAAGATGCCCACGGCCCCGGGAAGCTTGCAGGGACCCCCCTGACCCTCAGCACCTGGCTTTTGCTTCCTGTATCCCACTTGCCCCCAGGATTTACTACAGATTCCATCAGGGCTGAAGTATTTGCAGTTACACTCATGTGTGAGCCCCACTGTGCTGTGGGTCTTTGCTCCCGCTGTCCTTCCCCTGGTGAACTCAGACTCCGCATTCAAAATCCAGTTTAGTTTCCACCTGCTCTGAGCAACCCTCTCTGAACCAGTTAACTCTGCCCTGTCCTTCGCCCTATAAGCACTGCAGACCTCACACCCGAAAGCAAGTGGCCCTGTCACCTGAGTGTGACCTTTGACTTCTGGATCCTTAGTTGTTCCCCTCTTATCCGAACCCCCTTCCCCAAAATGGGCTGATGGTAATACCGTTCATGTATAGTTGCTAGCTTTGAGGGTGAAATAAGGTTGGCGTGAATAAAGATTGAAATGACAATGTATGCAATCGTAAGCTCTATTAACTATTAGACCATGTTTATATATCTATTTATGTCACTGTCTGTTTAGTGACACATCACACTTTGTATACGACCATGAATTGGTGGCGAACCAAGACTGTGGCTTATTTTTATCTCGTGACTCCCCGTGAAGAATACAGAGCTTTGAATTGTTTCTCCAATAAATGTATATTTCATGATTTCAGAAGACTGTTAGAGAATTTCAGGTGACGAGACATGTGGACAATGGAAAAGGAGAGAAGGGAAGAGATGAGGGCGTTGTTATTTGAGGGGCAGTAAGTAGCAAACCAAAACCCCACTCTCGTCCTGGGAGCTCCGGTGCTCAGTCTGGGGCAGGAAGGGGGTAGGCGGACTTCAGCACACGGGAGCCTGCAGCCTGCTGCTCCCATCCGTAGGAAGCTTTGGGGCAGGGTGAAGATCCCAATGGGAAAAGACACAGCCCTTTAACCCTTCTCTGAGTAAGGATAAACATCTTCGGGGGAAAGAGCAGATCGTATGAAGGGTACAGGCCACGTGGTCTTTGAATGAGAGATTCATGTTAGCAACTCGGCTCCTTCTGTTATGAGATGTACCGTCCAGCCCGTTCATCACCCCCTGAAGATCCCTCACCTGGGAAGGGGGAGGACATTGGGGGTGCAGGTGTGGTTGTGGGTGTGGATGAGCTGATGTCAGTAAGGTGTTGGGGGAGGGGAGGATTGGACATGGTCAGGAAGGCTTCCTTCCAACACCGGGCCCCGCACAGGCAGCCCCAGGCCCCTGACTCCAGGCCTCGGCCCTGGAGCTGCGGATCCATGAGCTGCAGGCCCTCAAGCTGAATGCAATTAACTCTACAACGAGCTGCTGCTCCGGCTGCATTCCGGTGACATCACATCACGAAATTGGGGCAGGATGAAGGCTTTCTGACAACGGGAAGGCAGGTCTGAGTCAACCCGCCATATGTCCTCCCTGTCAGGGTCTGGTCCGGGACTCCAGGCACCCTCGCTCACTCCCTTTTTCCTTTCTTGCTGGAGAGCGAAGCCTGGATGTCCGAAGCAGCCACCACCTGGAAACCCCATGGCAACTTTGAGGGGGAGGCCGAGTCCAGACACCAGGGTGTTTCTGGGAAGTGTGCAAAGCCACAAGGGTCTCTCTCCTTTTTTAAGAATCACATGTTCTTAAGACAGATCAGTTTTTGTGTCGTCACCGGGAGCATCTTCTTGGTCCTGGCTTCCGTTCAGGGGGATTCCATCTGCATTTGTACTTTCCTCCATGCTCAGCCCTCACAGCCACTTGCTGACCTGCATGTCTTGTAAACACCATATTGCCATATTGAGTGAGTCTGCTTTAGTTGAGTGTAACTTGTTTTTTGTTGAAACTAGAGGCCCCGTGCATGAATTAATTCACAGGTGGCGTCCAGCCAGCCCGCCCTGATTGGGGTGGATTGAACTCGGCCAACGGGGGAGTATGGGACATGGGAGGCTGGCCAGCTGGCTCTGCCCCTGATTGGGGTAGAGGATAACCAGGGGTGAGCCCAGCTAGGGGGAGGGGCCACAGGTGGTTGGCGGGCCCACTCTGCCCCTGGTGAAACTCCAGTCAAACTCTCTGCTGGGGATAATTTGCATATTAGCCTTTTATTATATAGGATTACTCAAATTTTGAACTTTTCTGCCTTCTCTATACTTCCCTCTACTCTTTCCTCTGGTTTCTTATTTTTTATCCTTTCTCCAGGTGACAAAGCTGTCTTTGAGGCTTTTTTTTCTTCATCAATTTAGGAATTACACATTCCCTTTCATTTTTCCATGTCACCCAAAAACTGTTAATACCCGTGGGAACTTTTTTCTAAAAGACAGAAATGTTATCTGTACCTCCATTGTCCTGAGCTCGACTCTCTGCACACGGCATGTGCTGCCTCCCAAACCTCTCCCTGGCATTGCATTGCTGCCTGACGCTCAGCTCCAGCTTGTTTTTACAGAGTTTCATTTAAAAAAATGCAAACCATTATTTGTTATACCAGTACTAGTTAATTCTTAGGGCTTCTTTAGATTTCTCCACATATTTATTGATGGTGTTGCAGACTCTAATTTTCTTGCATCTCACGCCTTTACCCAGGGCCCTATTTTCCTCTGGCTAAAGGACATCCTTTCGGGTTGGTGAACTTTTTCCGGAAAGGACCAGATAGCAACTCGAGCAGGCTTTTGCAAGCCAGATGGTCTCTGTCATCGCTACTCCACGCTGCCCACGTAGCTTGAAAGCAGCCACAGCCACGATGTAAACAAATGGGCACGGTTGTGGGCCAATAAAACTTGATTTATGGACACTGAAATTTTAATTTCATATCATTTTCAAGTGTTACAGAGTTTCTTCTTCTTCTGATGTTTTCTCAGTAATTAAAAAAAAAAAAGCAAGCATGATGCTGAAACCAGTTTGGCTCAGTGGATAGAGCATCGGTCTGCAGACTTAAGGATCCCAGGTTCGATTCCGGTCAAGGGCATGTACCTTGGTTGCGGGCACATCCCCAGTGGGAGGTGTGAGGGGGCAGCTGGTCGATGTTTCTCTCTCATTGATGTTTCTGGCTCTCTATCCCTCTCCTTTCCTCTCTGTAAAAAATCAATAAAATATATTTTTTAAAATAAATTAAATAAATAAGAAAAAAAAAGCATCAGACCCATTCTTAGCCCACAGGCTACACAAAACTGGCGGCGGGCTGGAATTGGCCACGGGGCATAGCGTGCTGACCATCCCCCTAGGATGCCTTCTTCCTTCAGAAAGGGTCTGTGGTCAGCTTCCTGGCTGGGGTACGGCCTTAAGTGTCCTTATCTTATATAAGCCTCACTCTTGAGAACGGAAGGGTAAAGAGTTCATGACAGAAAGCTATTTTGCTCTTTAAGTCCGTTACTTCATTTTTCTGTTGGCATCCAACACTGCTGAGAAATCTGTTGTCAATGTGATTTCCACTTCTTGGTAGGAAATTCTTTTTTCTTTTCCTTTTAATTTCCTCTCCTAGCTTGTAAAATCTTCTTTTTTATCGGATATGCTTGGAGGCTTTGCGAGATGACATCAGCGAGCCACTGAAATAGCCACGCATAATCTTCAATATTCCGCGGACACGGCCTGAGCACGGCTCTGCCATCCCGGTCCCGGGAATTCCCACTGGGCCTGTAGGCGGCTCCTGGCCAGGCTGTCTTCTGTGTCTTAACTTCTCTAGCTCGTTCTCCCTTTGTACTGTCTATGAGGTTTCTTCTGCTCCGCACATCTGTCACAGGACTTCTTCATTTTCAGAAAATACACTTCTTTGCTTCATGGTTAGAGTGCCAAGCCATGCAACAGAGGGTCACAGGTTTGGTTTACAGACAAGGGCAGGTGCCTGGCTTGCAGGTCTGATCCCCAGCCCAGTTGGGGTGCATGCAGGAGGCAACTTAATTGACATGTCTCTCTCTCATCTATGGTTCTATCTATCTATCTATCTATCTATCTATCTATATCTCTCCCTCCCTCCTTCCTTCCATTCTCCCTAAAAATAATGAGAAAATGCCCTCAGATAAGAATGCCATAAACTGTTACATACGGAGATGACCATTGCTTTTCCCAACTCCTTGCTCCATTTCAATGTCTCTTTTCCTCCAGAGTCTCCCTTCCTCCTCTCACGGCTGCATCTCATCCTTTATTTCTTCCAGGACGTGAAGAACGTTTTAGATTTCTTTCTGGATTCCCCTATGATTGTTTTCCATCGGGCGAATGTTCTCTGAGGGTCTGTGGGTATCCCCTGGGCTTCCTCGTCCTTCAGTGTTTTGTGCCTCTTGGTGGTAGGTCATCTCCGTTCTAGACGGTCTCTCCTCGTACATCCGGGAATTCCTAGAAACATGGGTACTGCTCATATCTCAGTTTGGACCTTACCCCACATGTGGAACTTATCTGGGAACTGCCCTACCCTTCAGTGGCTCCAGAGAAGGCACACAAAACACAGATATTTACATTACGATTCATAACAGTAGCAAAATCACAGTTATGAAGTAGCAACAAAAATAATTTTATGGTTGGGGTCACCCCAACATGAGGAACTGTATTAAAGAGCCACGGCATTAGCAAGGTTGAAAACCACTGGGACTCCTGTCACATGCACGAGTTTGAACACTAATGTCAACCTCCCTCCACCTCAGTATTATCTTCTGTGAAATGGGGGTGACATCAACCCCCGTGGCATGTCACAAACCCCCAACACTCAGGGATGCCCCCCACATCCCACTACATACACGTTTTCTTCTGCTGTGGCCACAGCTGCCGCCCCCGTGGTGAGGGAGGCGTTGAATGAGAACCATATGCAAAGTTGTAACTCTCAGAGGTGAGAGAAATTCTTTTCTTCCCGGTCCCTTATGATGTTATAAATACCAGACCGCGGGCAGCAGGGGATTTTCAAGCTGGAAGGGGTCTGATGGGTCATTTAATTAGAGCCTCTCCGTTTTTAGATAAAGAGATGGAGGTTCAGAGACAACCCCTGACTTGTCCAAGGTTAGTGGCAGGTGGCAATTAGAGGCTCACCTCCCTGGCTCCCCGCCCGGCGATGCCGCAGGACCGCGCGCCGCCTCTCCGCGGGGGAAACAAGTGGATCCAAGTTCAGACAAGAAACCTCGGGCTTGAAAGAGCCCAAGGTTTCAACACTTCTGATTTCCTTCAGCGGATCTTAGCACACAAAGGCGGCGATGAATCACCCTCGACGTGCAGTTCGGTCACATTCCTCCTTGCGATTTGGACAAAGAGACGCGAGTTCTGCAGCATTTCCAATGTCCGGGCAGGCGGAGAGGGTGAACTTTAGCTCCGTGGCCCCCCATGGGCTCCCCCTTCCCTGGCTTCTGGGGGAGGCAGAGCCCGATCGCCCCTGCTGGCTCCGGAGGGCTGTGCAGTGGGTCCTGTTTCCCTGATCACCTGGAGGGGGGCGGTCAAAGCCAGCTGTGTGTGCTTGGTGATGCCGCTGGTATTTTTAGAAGCATCAGGCACTGTTTGCAAGCGGGAGCACTGGGAAGGAGGAGCGGAAAGGGAAAGGAAGGGGGAAGAGTGATGGCCGGCTCACAGATTGAAACGGTTAATGCCTCCCTAGCCCAGGGAAGAGTTTCTGGAGCTGGGGACGCGCTGTCCCAGCCTCGCTCCTCCTAACGTCTCCCATCCCAGGAGCCAGTCACCGAGGCACCCATGAGTGATGCCGCCTGTGTGTGAGCCTGGCCGAGCAGGCAGGACCTAAATGCAAGAGGACCCAGGGAGATTCCGGAACAATGAAGCTGTGCGTGAGGCAGGTCACGTGAGGCCTCAGAGGGATGTGTAGGAAGGAAACAGGGCCCATTTTGGACAGCTTTTGAAGCAGGCTGTGGGGGGCGGATGCTGCTCCAGGGACAGAGAAGTTAGGAGATGATCTCATGGTGGCTACAGCTCTTTGGAATTCAGAGGGCATTGACACACCCAGCCACTGGCCCCAGCCAACCCGGGAATGGCACAGCGGTGACATCCATTGCACAGATGAATAAACTGAGGCTCAGAGCACCACCCATTCCTCCACAGTAAGGTGAGGGCTGGAAGCCAGACTCTCTCAGCCACCTCCAGGTTCCTTGCACACAGGGGGCTGGAACGGCTGCTGAGCAAAGGGGTGTCGCAATGAGAGACCTTGAGCTGCAGGAGGAGGGGTCCTTGGAAGTAGGCAGGCAGATGTATGTGTCACAAAGTCGAGAGTGGTCCAGAGCAATGTCCGTTAACTCTGCTCAGCCCTGAACCCAAAAACATCTGTAACCAGAGCCTAGAAAACTCAACCATGGTGGTCGTGAGTCACAGCCCACACCTGACTCTGCTGTCCTACACCGTGGGCTCCACGCAGCCTCCGTTTCCCCACCTGTCAGGTGATGACCGTGAAGAGGCCGGAAGGGACACCCGACTCATAGACTCGGGCCTGGCAGCCGATGGGCAGTGTGTTAATGACGCTGCAGGAGCTAGTCCCATGTTGTAGCCAGGAAGTGGGAGGGACGAGATCAGGACCCAGTAGCCCACTGTGGTCCCAGGAACAAGCCTGCCAGTCCTTGGTCTCTAAGTTCCATCCAATGGAAAATGACGCTCAGCGTCTTGTCCATCTTGGAAGAGTATGAAACAAGATCCAAGTTTGTTGGCTCAGGTCACCCAAGCAAGGAGCATTTCTGCCAGCTGCCACGGGGACCTCATGGCGTAGCTAATAGCTGAGGTCAGGGTGACATCGCTGTGATTGGAGCTGGCCCTGTCGGGTGCCCAGAATGATATGCACAGAGAGGGCCGGGGAAGGCCTCCCTGTGTCCCAGTGAGCATCCTACCTGTTCTCACAAAAGAGAAGCCTGAACTCCAGAGGAGGGGAGACAAGTACCCAGGGCCGTGTAATCACCAAATAATGTCTCTGTGGCAATCCCGGCTCTTTGTGCGACACCAAGATGTAAATGGCTGTTCCAAAGAACAGGAGGAGAGCTGCCCCGCATGAAAAGACCCTTGAACGGAAGTCAGATTTCATAGATGAATACTGGCCACCTCCATTTGCCTCTTCCACCCCTGCACCTTTGGATAACGGGCCAGGATGGGGAACCCCTCCTCCCCCTCCTAGTGCACCAATTTTGTGCTCCTGGCCTCTAGTATTATAATAATTATATATGGTACCAGGTGGGTACTGGAAATATTAGGGGGGATACTTTATAAAGTATATAATTATCTAACCACTATGCTGTACATCTGAAACTAATATAAAATAATAGAGAATAACAACTATAACACAAAAATTAAAATAATAAAGAAAACAAGAAAGAAAAATTTCAACTCAGGGCTCCCTAAGATCCTGGAACCCATTAGGCAACTGTAAGTGCCCAAAAGCTGGAATAGAAAGGTAGACTAAGAGCAGGTGCCCAGAATGCACTCCTGAGAACGTCATGTGTCAGCTGAGACCTGAGCTGACACACGATCTGGGAACAGGTGGAAAGAAACAGCGGGAACAAAGACGTGAAGGCCAGGCGATCACAGCAAGGTAGAGGACCTGGAAGAAATTCAACACGTCTAGTACGGACAGGGAAAAAGAGAAGCTGAAAATGTTGGGATGCAGGCAGGAGTCTGAGCAGGAAGGAACCTTAGGAGCCATTTAAGTACCCTGGATTTTATGCTGAGAATTATGAGGAGACGCAGAAGCTTGTAAGCTGGAGAGTCACATGACTTGTCCATTTCAAGTTCCTCTCCCTGCCCCATGGGAGATGGTTCCCATGGAGGGTTGCCTGTCTCCCATCGGGTGACAGACAAGCGTGGTTCTAGATAGGATGGGGCTCTGTGGGGCCTGACATGTGGGGAAAGGCATTTATTCTGGAGCATCACCTGTGTTGTTCCCTAAGTTAGCACCTCTGGAAGGATTAAGGGCCCTTTCTGGAATGTTCCATGCACTGTGCCTTGCATCTTATAGCAGAGCAAGGGTTTGACACCCAAAAACAGGTCTCCTTGGTATAAGGATTATTTTGGGTGGATTATTTTTAAGAAACAAAGGGCTCAGGAAAGACTTCTTACCTCTGCTTTAATAGCAGACAAAATTTTAGGTAAAGGATCAGGTCCAGGAAGGACACAGATGACTACAAAGAATACAGGCCAGATGTGGCAAGGGGAACACACGGGACTTGGAGACTGGAGCCCTCTCCACGTCCCTTTGTCTCTGGTGACATGGCAAACACTTGTTTACCAAGGATTTGTTCTTCCATTCCCATGTGAATTGCCTCTCTCCCCTTGGAGGTCCCAGGCTCTTACCCATTCCCCCTAATTCAGGATGACATGTAAGCCCCGATTGCCCACACTCTTATGGAAGCCCCCGTATTTATGTGATTAAATTGGTTTCCTCCTTTTAATCTGTCTCGTGCCGATTTAATTCTCAGACCCGCCAGAAGAACCTATAAGGGTAGAGGAGAGATTTTTCCTCCCACACAACCTTGCACATACCGGCCATAAAAATGAAACCATATCAAGTGTTTTCATTTGCAAGACACCGCGCTAAGCATTTCACATAAATGGCTGCACTTAATCCTAATAACAGCCCTCTCTAGCAAGGTATTACTATCCTCAAGTTTCCGATAAGGCTATGAAATGCCAGAGCCTTACCAGGTGTCCTCACATAGCCAAGCGGTCAGGCTGGGATTCAGACCCACATGCCTCTTCGTGGAGGTTTGTCAGTGGGGAGATCCCTAGTGAACGTAAACTGGAGATAGAAAAGCTCAGCTACGCAAAGTCAAAAGTATCCATGCCTTTGTGGCTCAATAAACAGGGCCCTTGAAAGCCAGCCCTTCCACCCCCGCACATGGAGGAGAGCACGGCCCTGCCAGGACCCCACACGCTCCGCTCACTCGCAGCCTCTGCTGAGAGCTGCAGAGAGAGGGCTCTCGGCCTGATTTATGGGTGTGTTTGTTGTGCTTCGATCATAAATCTCCACCCCCAGGACATTTCAGTTCTGGTATTTATTGACCAAAGACAACTTGTGTTAAAAAATGCCTTGAGATTCTGCCAGATAATCACTATGGAATATTTGAGAAAACACTCTGTCGTCGGGTAAATGAAATTCTGCAAGTACCTGGTTTTGCTACTAGGGCAGATACCTTCCCTGTCTACTACGTTATTGCTCTCTTTGCTATTGTTTTGTTTTTAATGCAAGAGGCAGGTTCTTCCTGAGTCTCTTTACCATCTCACGGATTCACCAAGGGAAGACAGGAGAGGGGAACTGTCAAAGTCATCTCCCTTGGGGCCCAGGAGAGTTTTGATTCCTTTGAGCCAAGTGTGTCTCAGAAGCATTCAGGTGGCAAAACACCTGGAGAAGGACTATGAAACAGAGATGCTTTCCATGTAAAATAAAAAAATATGAAGATGGAAGTGTGACCTGAATCTGACACTGAGGCCAGATTCCAGTAGAGACAAGCTTAAGGTGTTGAAGAACAATTCTGGAGGAAAAGTCAAAAGACTCCCAAGAACCAGCTTTGCTTAGTGTAAGCAGATGAGCGCCCTTGTGCACAGCTGTGTGAATTTGGAAAATCATGTCAATGATCAATATTAATGGTGGGCCACCTTATCCAGCTTTAAGAAAATACAATTCCATCTCTCTCTCAAGAAAATACAGTTCCTAGTTGAGGCACAGTAAACCAGTGTTTTAGTTAAGGAGTCCAAAGATTCTAAAGTCCGGGCTTAACCAGTCAGGAGGTGAGACGGGAGTGAGAAACAGAAGCCGTCAAGCACCACCCAGCATTCTGGACCGCAGGTGTGTCCTTCAAGGAGAGGCCCACTCCTTGGGTCTTGGTGGATATGGCCACGCTAGATGTGAACCCAAAGTCTGTCAGATCGTCTGGTCTCTGGGAAGAACCTGGAAATTCTGATTTTTAGCATGGTAAACCCGAGTTTCAAGTGTTGATTGATTGTTTTTTTTTTTGTTGTTGTTGTTGTTTTTTTCATGAAACAGTGTGTGGGCCAAACAAAACACATCTGTAAGCCAGACCTGACAAGGGCTGCCAGCTGAGGCTGCAGGCGAAGCTGGGCTTTTACTGCAAATTCAGAACCATGGGACAGTTTAACAATTGCTGCTCCATGGAGTAGGACACCAGCCCTTGCCTTTTTGTCCTTACACAGATTGAGGGTTTGTTGTTGACTCAGAAGTCAGAGAGTTTAAGAAAGTGACAGCGGCTGGATGAGCTAAGACCCAGCCCCGGGTTGAGGGAAGCCTTTGTCCTTTCTTTTGAGACCATCTGACATTGGGATGTTCCCCCAGGGCTGCCCCTGCCTTTTGCCCCACTTGGGTATGGAGTTTAATTTGTACTCAATTGGTAGAAATAAGGACAGTAGCCGTTTACTGACCATCTGTCATGTATGAGTTGTCCTGTTGATTCATCACCCCATCCTTTTATCCAGTCTTTGTGTTGGGGTAGACACTATCTTTATCATAGTACCACACATGAACAGCCCAGGGCCAGTTACCTGGTGAGGCAGGATTCAAGGCCAGCTCTGTCTCTCCTCAGAACCCGTGCAGATAGCTGGCCATGTGGCCTGTCTCCACACACAGCTATCTATGTTGCTTGTAACCAGCTGCCTCTGTACCTGCCTGAATTCCACGGCTCTCCTGCAGCCCACCTGGACTCCGTGCGCTTCTGTCTCCCATCTCGAAGGCCATCATAGTCCTCAGTCCTGCAATTTCTGTCCCAGCATGGATGGTGTGCATCAGCCCTGCTTTTGATGGACATGAGGGCCCCCTGTCCTTATGTGAAATGTCCCGACTTGGACACAGGGCACGCTTCTTGAATTGCCCCTGGAACTGAGCAGACAGAGGCTGCCTCTTTAAGTAGCTATGTGATATGTGACGTTTTGCACAGACCACCTTGACACATGCACCACCATTCTTCCAGCCATAGATGCTAGGATAGGAATCAGATGTAGTCAGCAACCCTCTCTCACCTGAGACTAGTCAATCACCAAACCCTGTAGATTTATGTCTGAACACCTCTGCTGTATGCCTGCCTCTCTCCATTGCCACTTCCACTTCAGCAGCCCTAGAACCTCAGAGCTTTCAAACTAGTCTCTGCCCCTCAGATCTTGACCACTTCCAACACACTGTCCACCTGTTCACCCCTGATGTCTGGTTATGAATTGTCCTGCTTTAAGTATCTCAACAGCTCCCTGCTGGTCTTCAGATAAGAATCCCAGCCTCCTGCTCTCACTCAGACTGATGCCTGCTCACCTCTCCTGATCCATGTAGATGTCAGTTCAAGGTCCACCTTCTCCTCCCCCCACTAGCCAAGGCTCTGTTGTCATATGCTACTCCTGTTCCTAGACTTGTTCTTTGTAGCATCTATCACCATTCAGATTAAATAACAAATTTCACATCTGCCTCCCTGGCAAGAATGTGAGTTCCAGGAGAAAAAAGATGGAGCTGTTACTCTTTCATTCTTAGTGCATGCACGGTGTCGGCAGAGTGGTGATGCCTCCAAGGCTCCTGATGAAAGAAAGAGGAGAGGGGAGGCTGAGTGGGAGCGTTTCCTTGTTCAGGTTTAGGGACGGCCAAGTTCATTGCTTTGGCTAGAAGTTCATCTACTCTCCCAAGATCCATCTCACTCTTCTCATTGAGATTACAACGATCTCACCCTACCTGTAAGCTCCATGCCCAAGTCATTTTCCCTCCAGCCATGTTCAAGTACCTTTGGAGATTTTTAATTGTAATCTTGGAAGGATGAGATCCACTCTTTCATTTGTAGAATTTTTAATTTTCATTTTATTGGCTAACGTCATCCAACCCACTGCCCCCTGAAGATGGGGTCAATGCCCTCTGGGTGTCACACGTCAATTCTACCCAGAGGACATACATCAGGGGTGTCAGAGAGAACCACCAGGCATTCTGGGGTGGCAACCCCCATAGGGATGGACACATGCTTCTCACGCCACAACGTTTGAAATTACTCTAGAGAGCTCGCATAGGTTTTGGTCTTACAGCAATACGGAACTCTAGGCTTCTCAACTTTCACCCCAGCTGGTTGTGGTGATGTAAAAGCAATCTGCTTAATGATCACCTCAGAGGGGGCTGCATGGTCCTGGGCATGGGGCTCATTGGAGAAGTTGCACCAATCTCTTGCACTCTGTGGATGGCACAGCTCTGACTGTGGGAGGGAGAATTGGGAAAGACACTTGCATAATAATGTGAAGGCTGGGAGCCCAGGGAGAGAGGCAGAGCTGCTCATCTCCTAGGAAGTCGGTCTGCAGGCTCTGCTGTTCCTGGAAGATGGGTGTCAGGATCAAGCAGGTTTGGAGAGGTCACTGGCTGAAACCCTCAAATAAAGCTCGCCAGTTCCTGGGGAAGCCAGCTCGATCCCCTTACAGAGCAAAGGAGGTGTTCGGTCATCTTTAAAATATATATATATATTATTGATTGAGGTATTAGAAATAGTTCCTTATCCCCCCATTACCCTCTCATCCCCCCAACCCTGCCCTCCTCCTCACCCTCTTTTGTCTGTGTCCATCGCTTATGCTTAAGGCAGGCATCTGTCTTTCTCTAGCTGATGCTCTGGGTAATTGCTTATCTTGTTGTCTAATTAGTTAATTTGGCTGGCATTGTGTTTTAAGTCGAAAAATCTAGTTGTTTAGGTCCTAGGAAATAGCTTTTTGTATGGGTGTTTTTCAAGGTGATGGGGATGAATTGAGTGGCTAGCTCTGGGTGTGAATTTTCGGTGAGTAAATGAATATATTAGCCATGGAAGGTTGTGTTGAAAATAAAAGCACATGGTGCAGCAAGTACAGGACGTCTGCTACACAGGGTGGCAAGGAGGAATTAAAAGGCCGTGGGATCCAACATTCAACCAACATTGGCCACAGCCCTGGCCAGTCCCAGCTGCTGAATGACAGGTTCCTCCCGCTGCCCTGGACCGACATGCAGGATGCTATTGACCTGTCAAACGGGCGGGATGCTATTGACTTGGAAGGACTGCGTTCCGATTGAGAGAGAGCCAGGTGAGTGACGCTGAAGGATGGCAGCTGTTTCTAACTGGAGTCCAGGTGCAAACTCACCTCCCTGAAACACAAGTCTCTCCCCGCTCAGGTAGCCTCCTTGTCACCAAGGCCCCTGGGCAGCCTGCTGGGCAGCTTCTCACTGCTGCTCGGTGTCACCTGCTCTCTGCAGCCCTGTCCCTGTGATGTAGGAATGCTCACGCTCTCCCTCCAGAACCATCTTCCATCCTCCCTTGGTGCCAGGACCTCCGGTGGCTGCCCCTGCTGAGAGACTCACCCCCCAGCTCTCCCTCATGCCCTTCCATCTGATTTGAACAAGTCCCACTAGTGGGTGTGTCGGTGTCCTCGGGCTGCTGCAGCAAAATTCCAAGAACCAAGTGGTTGGACCAACAGAGATGTGTCTCCGAGTTATGGAGGTGGGAATTACCAGATCCAGGTGCCCACAGGTGGTTCCTCCCAAGGAGGGAATGGGGACCCGGTTGCTTGCCTCCTCCCCAGGTCCTGGTGGTGTGCTGGGAGCTGTGCTGTTCCCTGGCTGGGAAAGAACCACCCTGTCTGTTATATTGGATTGTCCCCTCCAGACGAGCAGCAATGTCTAGGTCCTGTGGGTTGCCACCCTGGGAGGATGCTGTTGCTAGCATTGTGGAGATGGCAGGGGCACACAGGCCAGCCCCACAGGAAGAGTGTCCGTCCCAGCTGTCAGCGGGGCTGAGACTGAGAGCCTCCAGTAGGGGGGACCCTTACGGTCCTTGTGGAAGGACGGGGTGGACAGGCAGGCAGAGCAGCCCAAGAGAAGCCAGGAAAGCGCTTAGAGTGCCTGCTCCTAGGCCCCACTCCTAGAGACAGGGTACAGGGTGGGCTTGGAAATGGGTTCAAGTTGACATTATCACTGGGGACCCCAAGTGGGGATGTGGGGCCCAACTGAGGAACATCACACCAGAGGACCTTTGAGGTCCCTGCACCCTGTGACCTCCTAATGCCAAGCAAGGGCTGGCAGAAAGGGGCGAAGCTTTGGAAACACGAGCACTACTTCTCTAAATGAGAAAATGAACGGAAGTGCAAAGCATGGCCACAGTCATTACTTAATGTTGTGATTTGTGAAGATGCTGTTGCCATGGTGACACAGCACTATTTATAAGAATTAAGAACATAAATTATAAATAGTATTATTACAAGCCCAAGGGACGCAGACCTCTCAATCAGAAAGGACTCATTTCCAGGTGGAAGAAAGGAAACGTGGTGTGCGTCCCACATGGGAGGAGGCAGGGGTGCTGGTGACCTCGCATTTGCACAGGCTCCCGAGGAAGAAATAGGGTCAAGGTGGTGATGTTGTGCATGTACCTGGTTATGGGCTGGCAGTGGGGCGGGGCGGGAGGGTCAGCACTGAGATATAGTCACCCCACCCCCACCCACACAGAGCTGCAGGCCAGCTCCCAGTGGCTCCTCTACCCAGGGAGGGTGAGACTAGCGGGCCCTGGTCAGGGACCGGCAGGCTGGCACTCTGCCCCGGGCACTCATGTTGATTTAATGACGCATCTGAGCAGAGCAGACCCAGCAGCCAAGGAGGCTGAGCCGGAGGTCAGTGGCGCGACATCACTGGGGGTGCCCTGTGAAATGTGGGGGCCCTGGCTCTACCCAGGAGATCCTTTCCACCAAGGAGGTGGCGATGAGAAAGCATCAGGGCATTTGCTGTTTGGTTGGTTCTAGGGATAAACCATGTGGCAGGCAGGGGCGTCCCACTCTGGCACCCACACGCCCTGACGCATGGAGTGTGAGGACAGGAGCTCGGACCTCACCAGTTCTCCTGGGGTTTGGCCTGAGCGCGTTCCTCCTCAGGTTTTACCCACTGATGCCAGCGCTGCCTTGCCTGAGCCTTTGGTTCTGAGGCTCCGACGGTGCTGGAGAGTGGGAGACATGTTTTATTTTTCTTCTAGGCAGAGGGGAGGGGAGGGGAGGGAAGGGAGAGGAAGGGATAGGAGGAAAGGAAAGGGTAGGGGATGGGATGGGAGTGGGGAGAGATGGGATGGGATGGGATGGGATGGAAGAGGAGGGGAAGGGAGGGGAGGAAAGGAGAAGTGATGAGTGGGAGGGGATGACGGGATGGGATGGCAGGGGAGGGGAGGAGTGTAAAGGGGAAGGGAGGGGAGGGAAAGTGATGGGAGGGGATGGGAGTGGATGGGGGTGGGAGAGGAGGTGATGCAATGGGAGGAGAGGAGAGAAGAGGAGAGGAGGTGATGGGAAAAGAGAGGAGGGAAAGGGAGGGGAGTAGATTCAACAGCTTGTTAGTCCAGGAGACAAGAATTCACCAAAGGTTAGAACACCTTTCTGGTCACTAAACACAAACACTTCAGATATCTGAGGACAGAGGGAACTGCTCTGCTGACTGGATTTATTCCTCAGCCAAGCTTCTGTGGTCTCTGTTCTCATCCTCGCTCTGTCCACTGGCACCTGCTGGCATGCAGAAAATATGGCAACATTTTCTCTTCCTGTGAAAAATGAAAACAATTATGATCTTTCTCAGGTAATTGAATGGAAATAGTTGTGTCTTAAGTGATAGTTTTTTTCTCTCATTATGAGAATTACATTTCCGGCACCCGAAGCCAGGAAGGTCTTGTGAAATCCCAGGATTGGGAGGGGGGGGGAGCACGGTTGGAAGCTTTAAGGGCAGTGACCTCAGATTGCAATGCAGGATCTCATGCTAACCTAAGAAATACTTCCTATTGACAAGAGTTTAGCTGTTACCAGGACCCCAAATCCAGATCGTTTTAAGCCCCTTTGGCAAAATAGGTGCCTCTGTTACAGGCAATTTGTGCCTCAAGATTTCATCGCGGTCATTACCATCGCTGCAGCTCATTTAAATATTTTAATGAATGATGTTATTGTCTCTGTGCCTGCGGGTCTTTTCAGCAGAGGCTGCAATTTGAAGGAAGGGAAAAAATACAGGAAAGATAGCTCTAAATAAGTCCGTGATCGTGAGTGATCCATTCCGGATGTGTGGGAGCCCGGGCTGGGCCGAGTGTGGGAGTGAAGGACATTCTATCTCCCGGAGGATGGCTTTCAGTGTCCTGGCAGTGTGTCCAAGGGGGGGACTAGGACCATCTCCCAAAAGCACCATCACCGACTGTACCACCCACCAACACCAAGGGACCAGCGAGGTGGCGGTGCCCTGGGAGGAGCCCATCCCTGAAGTGGCATCACATACCAGTCATGTGAGCACCCAGTGTCAATGGCCCTGGGACAGGAGAAAGCGTCCTGCTTCATTGTTGTTGTTGGTCCATCTTCGCTCTTTGGTCCGACAGGAAAATGGACCTCGTTAGGTGGGTGGTTAGGATGGGGAAAGGTCAATTTCAAACCCGGAAACCCAGGTTAGCGCTGAGTTGGGCTCCCTCTGCATGTGGAGCCCGGCCTTGATCTTGCAACCAATTCCAGTCCATCGGCCACTGATCAGTTCCATCCTGGGCGCTCAGCTGAAGTCTGACTGGTAACCCGATGGAGACGCACCTGCTCTGTATCCATTAGGCCTCCCTCTCCGCACTCAACATGACCCAGACATCCCAGAGCCTCGCTTTTCTTCTCAATCCTCCATGAGCGCATGCCCAGGAAGCGGGGAGCAGACACTACTCTGTCTCCTCCTCCCTTTCCCAATGCCGAACACACAGTGAGAACTTGAGACACTTGCGTGTTTGGATGCCGTTTCATTGAGTTATATACTTGAAACCTGTGTGGTTTTGCAAACCCATGTCATCCCGATAAAAATCAGTAAAAAATAAAAATAAAATAAAATTTAAAAAAACCTATAGAAATATTAAAACAGAAGAGCCTCCCACTAAAGAAATAACTATCGTTCTAGACCATTCTATCAGGTGGAATCATTTAGTGAGGGATTCTGTCTACTACTCCACTCAGAGAGTGGCCCAGTGTGAGCACCACGTGGGACCGTGGCTGTGGGATTCTTGTACTATGTTGGTCCCAGTTCCAACATGTGTGACCAGCTCACAATGGAGAGTCGATTCCAGGGTTTAAAGGAGGTTGTTCCCCAGACAACATGGGACTGAGGGCTAGACCTGCCCCTGATGTTCTGCGGCAGAAACTGCAGCATGTCCCACTGGGAGAGCACCGCAGGCAACAGGGAGGGGAGCCGGGGACATGGCCCATCAGCCTCCGACAGGGCCACCTTGGAGGGGCTCTCTGGAGGAGCTGGCCTCGGGCAATCGTCACTTTCCACGCTGATTCGGGGGTCTTATGGTCCCAATGTGCACTGGCCCTATAGACCCCGCACCCGCCCTGTGTTTATTGAGCACTTGCTCTGATCTGGGCAGCAATCCAGGGCCCAGGGATGCGGGGATGAGCAAACAATCAGGGTGCGGGAAGCAGACGATGAAGGAACACAAACAGGTAAACAGTGTGGCTGCAGGTGGCGACCACAGTCCCAGAAAACTATGAAGCACCCTGAGTTGTCATTTGGGACATTGGGGGCCTGAAGTTAGCGGACGCTTCTCTGAGGAGGTGACAACTGAGTAGGTACCGGGTGAACTGAAGAGGGTGTGCACAGATCCGAGCATCTAGGCCTGGGGGGATAGGGAAACATCTGGAACCCCTATCCCTCATGTGTGTGACCCCCCAGAGAGCCAGTGGGGCGGCAGGTGAGACGTGATGAACTCCGTTCCAGAAACCAAAACCCTGGGAGCCACCTCGTTCCCGCAGGGTGTGGCCAACCGGGCCCAAAGGGGACACGGGTGCGGCTGGGACTGGGGGAGGTGTCCCAGGCAGAGCCCAGGGCAAAGCTGACTGAAGTGGGATCCAGCAGAACCGAGGCCAGAGAACATGAATCCGCAGTCAGCCAAAGGCCTGGCCACGACAGGCCCCCAAGACAGGCCCACGTAGGGAGGCCATTGGCCGGGAAGGCTCAGTGCCAGGAGGCCCCTGTGTGGAGGACACAGATTCGGGGTCCAGGGTGGGTAAAAGCATTAGGACGATGCGAGGACTCTTTCTCCATCCAGGAGCCAGGCTTCCTGAGAGTCCATCTGGGCACTTCGAAACCTACGGGCCAGAGCCGGTGACATTCAGATGCACATGGAATCAATTTGTGAAAATAACACTTGGAAAAAAACACGATCAGAGGCCACTGGGGAGGTGACAGCCGAGCCCTGGAGGCTCTCGGGGAAACGCTCGCCACAGTCTGGGTCACGCTGACTCACGGCAGCCACGCCAGGTCATGTCTCAGAAGCTTCTGGGGAGGTACGTGTCCAGCTCCAGATGCATTTTTGGGTCCTCACATCAGAGATGCCTTTCTGGGCAGAATTTTCAGGGGTGGCACCTAGATCCCCTTGTAGCAGAAAGGGATGCTAGGTCTTAGGTGTCTCTGCGGACTGCCATTCGGGGAAATCCCAGGGCTTGAGGAGGGTGCCGGCCGGTGTTGAGCCCCACCTGTGTGAGAACCCTGCCTCGTTGTCTGCCTTCAGTTCGCCTCCAAACAATCGGCAGAGCGCAGCCAGACAGGGCGGCTGCCGCCACCGGGGCCCGGGCGTGGCGTGGCCAGTGGAGACACGGAGAGCCCAGCAGCCAACAAAGGGCGTTTCGCCCACCGCTCACCCCCACGCAGCCGCCACAGAGATCCCCTGCCCTGGGGAGCTGGTCTGGAACAAAGCGCAGTGCGAGTCCATCATCATTAAAGTTTCCAAGATTTCTGCTTCAGTTCTTTCGCTCAAAAAAACACATAATCTCTCCGAGGTTACAATGACGACACCACTATTTGCAGAGACTAAGTGGCCCCAAACCCTGGGCCTGAGGGGGCAGCCTGGAGGGGAGGAGGCGGGAGGAAGGCCAGGGGGAGGCTGGAAAAGGCTCTCTGCGCTGGGAACGTTGGGGCGGGCAGCCTTCCACAGCCAGCAGGAGCTTCGCAAGGTTTACTCTGCCCCCCTCCGCCCCAGCCATGGCGCCGCCATGTTCCCTTCCGGCTAATCCCAGACGTGAGCCCATGAAAAGGGTTAGAGATCTCACCCCATCTCCAGACATTTGCTACAGAGCACTCCTCCTCGGGACCTCCCACCGGGAGGATGTGTGCTCACTGCAAGCTCTCACCTCCTAGCAAGGGGAGCCCTACAGCCTCCAGGGAGCCTGTTCTCACCCGGACTCAGAGGACTGGCTCCTGAAAACCCCACGCCTGACACTCCTTAGCACTCCTTAGCGGTGAGGTGGAGGGGGCACTCCGACAAATCCAATTCTGTTTCACAGGGAAGGGGACAGACGAGCCCAGAGAGGGCTACACCTGCCCCTGATGTTCTACTGCACAAACTTGACTTTCACCTGTCTTCGGTTGCAACCAAATATTCAAGTCCTACACATCGATTGAGGATGTTGATATAGGAAACTCCACTCTTGAAAAACACACGATCAGCAGTCCCTGGGGAGAGTAAGCCCAAGCCCAGGGCGGCTCTCAGCTGGAACGTTTGCCATACACCACATTCCACAACCAACACCAATCACTTCTGAGAAGCTGCAATGTAGTGAGCCTTCCACAGCCGCTGCCTCAGTGTAGACCACAGGCCTGTGAGAGTCTAACGATCGGTGTCGTTTGGCAGAGGACAGCGGGCTCAGAGACATCAGGTAACTTGCTCGGGGTCACACTATCCTGGGTACAGAAATTGGGCCACAAGCCAAGTTTTCAGGCTTTCATTCATTCATTCCTTCCTCCACACTAGACTCCCAGGGTGGATACGTAGATGTCAGAGAACTGGGAGGTTGATACTGCCTTTAAATATTACGGAGGCGCTTTTGATTGATTCAGACCAGTCCCTGTTGATTTCATCCAGCTCATTTTCTTTTTTAAAATATGTTTTCTTTTCTTACTGATTTCAGAGAAAGGAAGAGAGAGATAGAAACATCAAATGATGACAGAGAATCATCAATCAGATGCCGCCTGCACGTCCCCTACTGGAGACTGAACCCAAAACCAGGAATCGTTTTTGCCAAGACCAGGAATCGAACCTTGACCTCCTGGTTCATGGGTTATCACTGAGCCAACCAGTCAGGCTCTCCTGGTTCATTTCCCATCAGGGTTGTAGTCCTTAAAATCAGCAAACAAAATTATCAACTTGTGGTGACAGCATCACATACACACACGCGCGCGCGCGCGCACGCGCGCGCGCAGGAATTGCTTACCTGTACTAAACACTTGACCATTTATTCCGCTGTCCACAATCCTATGATAAAAACCCGCATTATCCTCACTCCACAGAGGCTTAAGGACATTAAGTGCCTTTTCTGGTCACACACTCATGAGGGTCCCAGACCTTGAATCCTGGCTGTTCTATCCCCACAGTTCCTGCACCGGGCAATTCATGTCTGTGCTCATTTCCTGTGGCTTCCTAACCAACTCCCTCCACAAGGCGCCTATACACACCAGAAATGCCTTCTCATGAAGGCGAGAGTCCCACACCAAGGCGTCAGCAGGGCCCGGCTCCCTCGGAAGGCTCTGGGGGCAGCTCCTTGCTGGCCTCTTCCAGCCTCTGTGGTCCCAGGAACTTCAATGTGGCCACCATCATCACCTGGCCATCCTCTCTCTGTGCTTGTCTATGTCCTAATCTCCTCTTCTTGTAAAGACACCCATGGTATTGGCTGAGAAGTCAGTCTGACTTCCTCTTACCTAGATTACATCTGCCAAAACCCTAATTCCACATGAGGTCACATTCTCAGAAACCAGGTTCAAAACTCCCATAAGTCTCTGGGGAGACCCAGATTCAACCCATGCACCACTCATGGTCTTCTCCTCTCGCACCTGCCCGGTTCCTTCCATCTCATGTGAAGTGAAGGCCATCTTTCTGAAGAGAATCATAAAGTGTACAAAGACACCAGAGGGCAAACTGATCCTTAGGGAAGGGGTCCCAGAGCACCGGGGCTCCACGCTCCTTTCCAGCCAATCCACCAAGCCTCACCATTTTCCTTTCTCAGAACTTAATGAGTTTCGTCTTCCAGATGGGGATGTCTTGATGAGAAACGGAATTGAGCATGACTAAGTCTTCACTAAACCTGGTTTTGGAAGAGCTTCTCTTCTTAAAAAATAAATCAAGGAGGTATTTATTTTGTAAACGAATGAAAAAAGGAAGAATCTTACTTTCACGCGGCATGCATAACCTCCATGGCCCTGAAGGTGGTTATTGTGCATCCAGTGTCTTGTGTGATGAATAGAGTTGTTTTCTATTCTAATTGTTGCTGTTTTTCTTATCTGAGACTCTATTAAAGTCATCATATGTGCCGAAACCAGTTTGGCTCGATGGATAGAGTGTCAGCTTGGGGACTGAAAGGTCCCGGGTTCGATTCCAGTCAAGGGCATGTACCTTGGTTGTGGGCATATCCCCAGTAGGGGGTGTGCAAGAGGCAGCTGATCGATGACTCTCATCGATGTTTCTAACTCTCTGTCTCTCTCCTTTTCTCTCTGTAAAAATCAATAAAATATATTTTTTAATATATTAAAAAAATAAAAAATAGTCATCGTATGCAAAGCCAATATCCTGATAGAGATGTTATGAAGAGCATTTGCTGGATCCCTTCCTGGCATTCAAGTATCTGGCCTGGACTCATTGGTATGGAATCTCACCATATGCCAATCTCACACAGCCCCACTCCAAATCTATGCGGCCTGCAGTCCCCAAATAAATGACTGGGGAAAAGCAGTGTCTCAATGAAACAGTCAAGTTCAAAATCTCAAATATTCAAGTCCTAGGATTCCAATACAAAACCTATTTTGTGTTCTCCGTTTCACAGACAGACACGCGCTTGTGCTGCAGCTTGCCCAGCCGTATCTGAAAGCGAGCAGGCACATTGAATCAATCAGCCACCATCAGCAGAGAAAACGAACCCCCCGTCTAAAGTCAACGGCAGAAATCCATAAATAAGAACCAGAGCGACGGGAACGCTCCGCTGCACGGCCAAGTCTGTGCTTGTGCCTCTACAGCCCTCACCGCCCAGCCCCTCCAGCTGGGAGATTTCAGGGTCTTGCTGTAATAGGCAAATATGCACAAACTTGACATTCACCTGTCTTCGGTTGCAATCAGACATCAGTAGCTTTTCACCAGCGTTACCCTTGGGGGCAGAACATTATTTGCAGATAGTGAAAATAGAATTTAAACATCGCGTGGAGCCAAATGTGGCTGTGGGTATGAGCAGAAGAAAGAAAAAGCTTTTTTCCGTGGCTATTTGCCTCCTCTTCCGGGAAGCCCCCCAGCTCCCTGCACCTCGGGACATGTGCAAACCTTAAGAGGAAGAGGAAAACCCACACAGCAAGAAAGTTCCAGCGTGGGAGTTCCGCTGATCTCTGGAGTCACCTGGTGACATTTCGCAACTGAGGAGATAGGCGATGGGTGGGTCCTTGGGTGGCAAAGTCCCAACTGCCATTTTTAGGTCCTTTTCCTTCTGGAAGATTCCCATCATCCAAATCCGAATGACTCAGCTCCTCAGGAATCTCACTCTCGTCAGCACACGGAACTCCTCATTCTTGAGTCATACGCTGCTGTGCCCTCTGACTGTCCTGGGCCACCTCCACCACTTCCAGCACAAGGCACCTGCCTCAGCACTCAGCACCGGAGCCCCGGTGTCTTCACATAAGATGGGCTTTGCCCTCAGCCGGCAGAGAAAAAGCATCCCCTGTCAAGGGTAGAGCGATGCCCTATGAACCAGGAGGTCACAGTTTGATTCCCGATCAGGGTACGTGCCCAGGTTGCAGGCTTGATTCTTGGTGTGCAGGGGGCCATCGATCCATGACTCTCCTTCATCATTGCTGTTTCTATTCCTCTCTCCCTCTGTGCGCCCCACATGAGGGTGGAGCCTGAAACCTACCAGGAATCAAATCGTGACCTTCTAGGTCAGAAGTCAGTGTCCAACAGCTGAGCCAGGCTGGCTGGGTGAGATTTCTTTGTCTCCATTTCCTGGTAGTTAAACAGCCCTTAGTAGGCCATGAGCTGAAACCTCTCTGCTCACAAACACTTTTGTTTCAGTCACACACACACACACACACACACACACACACACACACACCATAGATTCCTACCACCGGGGTACATTTTAGGTGGTAGATCACTACTGAATGAATGAATGAGTTGCCCCTGTCCCTGGGTCAGACACTTCTTTTGAGACCCCATGGCCCCCTCTCCCACTTCTGCCTGAGGGGCTGCCCAGCTCACCGGCTGCCTTTTCACCTGGTCTCTCCCCTCTGGACCAGGAGAGTCTTGAGGACACGGACCCTACCTTGATGGTTTCTCTGTCCTCCACACCCTACCCTGCGAATGGAAAGACAGAAGCTCGGAATGTTTGTCACATAATGAGCGTGGCCGTGCACAAGGCCCCAACAACACCCTTGGTCCTCGTGTGTCAGTGCTTGTCTTCAAATGTGTTCTTGTTGCGAGGAGCCGGGTCCCCAGCCTGTCACATGCTCCGGAGCAGGGGTCCTCCCGGCGTCCTCATTCCAGAGATGTCCCCACCGCCCTCACCCCGCGAGATGGAAGCGGCGGGGCTGCAGATAACACCGCGGCTCCGAGGGCACCATGAGCGATGAGCGCAGGCCCGCCGCTGGCCCCGGCAGGCGATGCTTTATCTCCAAATATAATGTAATGAGAAGCGATAATAAACACACCACACAGAGAAACAAATCACTCCGTCTCCGAACTGCTGTCTCACTCGCGCTGGCTGCTATCAAATCATGAAGCCCGCGGAGCCCTTTCCCACCAGACCGCATTTTTAAAGCTAAGCGAACATTTGTTAAAATGCTAAATGGGGCTCCGAGGTGGAGAGTGTTAGCATATTCCTCAGAACAGTCAACAGCAGCTGCTTCGGCGTCTTCAGGTACATTTTTTAAAGACAACGAAGAAGGGAGGGAAGACAAGAATGATAAAAGCCGGAAAGAACGGGGAAAACTCATTGTTGTCACCAGAAGCCCTAGCAAGAGCCCAATGTCAAGACTCTTTCTAGGATGGGGCTGGGCTCCTTTGCTTCCTGTTTCAGGAACTTTTTTTTTTTAAATCAGACCAGCTCCCAGCTCCTTTCTCTCTGAAGTCCCTCGTGTGTCTCTTATTACATGAAGTCCCTCTGCAGGTTGACTGTCAGGCAAGGGGCGGCTCCTGCCCATCTGGTCAAGACCCTTTGCCCTGGCCCGCGCCTCAGCTTGCTGCTACAGGAGAGGGATGGCTCAGACGCTCTCTGTGCAGAAAGAGGTGCAAGTCTGAGAAGATGGAAGATCGTGTCCCCTCATGACTGAACCACCCCGAAGGTAACAAATAGCCTGACACCTGCTGGCTAAGAACTCTAATACCCGCCCCCCACCTGCCCACTTAGAGAGTGGCTCCATGTCCGGTCTCACAGCGACTCAGATTCCCAGACAGAAACGGGGGTCTCACAGAACCATTGCTCCCACATTCCCCCAGAACCATTGCTCCCACATTCCCCCGTGGGATGCCAGCTGAGAAAGGTCAACAAGTGAAATGTACACTGGAAAACGACATAATGTGATTAACCAATGTCCCCAACTGCTTTAATTGGAAAGGAAAAGGAGACCAAAGATAGCCTAGAGCCTCAGTGAAAGTGTAGTCCTGCAGGGGCTGCGCCCTAAAGGTGTACAGCTCCTGGTGACAGCTCCTGGGCCCGTGACCTCAGACTGTGATCCCCTCTTAGTGCACCCCCTCTCTTGCTGCACAAAAGCTTTTCATAAACTGGAGTATTCATGATGGGAATAGACTACCCATCCTGCCCCGTTGCAAGTACTTCCCTTCTCCAGGCCACGCCAAGGTAACTGGCCCACGTCCCTGACCCCTCACCACGCTGCCCCGCAACATGCCCACACCCTGGAGCCCCTCCCTGTTGGCTGACCTGCCAATCTCCCACACTGGCAGGTGAGTTAATTCCTCGTGGCCTCTCTCTCTCTTTCTTCCACTCCCCACTCTCTTTTTTTCCTTCAATTATTCATTAAGTGAACATAGACTGCTGTCCTGCAGCATGTTAGCTAGACACACATGAGGCGTTGGAATAGAGAGAAAATGGCTCTGCCCTCATGAAGCTCGTGTTGAGCAGAGGGGGCTCAGGGGCTGATAAAAAGACACCATGCTACGAACTCGGAAGAAAAGTAACTGTAAATGCAATTCTTCATTCCACATGACTAAAAGAAACATCAAACCCATTACATAAAATCTTCTATTCTCAAGTTCCTCATAAACTAAAAATAATTGTTCCTACTTTACAGGGTTTTCATGAGGATTCAATTATTAAAGCTTGTAAAGCAACTGGCACATAGTAGATGATCATTAAGTGCAATTATTTTTACCATTGTGGCCATTTTCTTAAAGAGTGGTATTAAACCATTCTTTTGGAAATAATAAAGCATGTCTTCCTGATATGAGCCCATGTATTCATTAGGTGTGTTTAAATTACACATGTGTAAAGTCTTGGCAAAAATGTATATAGTTTTAATTAAGTTTAATGTTCTGTCATGTTTTTAGATAAAAATATAAATTTTAATATGTTTTCTCATACCTCAACAAATAATTTTGGAAACCCCTCTGAGCAGGCATTATACTTTGAAGACCATTGTCTTCAAGGTAATTTATGAATGTCATTTCTCAGGAAACTATTTTTCCAAAATTCCATACTTGCCATTATTCTCTTAGGAGTATCTTTTAAGTGAAAGAATTGCCCACTTCACAGAGGGGAAATTGAAATGATCAATAAACATCTGAAAAGAAAGCTCACTCACAACAGGAATGAGGGAAATGCTAAATAAAACAATGAGATATGCTTCCTTCATCCTCAGGTTGGCAAACATGGGGGGAAAAAAAAAACATGTGTAAGCATAAGAAGTCCCAAATATTGCTAGTGGATGTGTCCAATGCATGGCAACATCTTTTATTAGAACACCTGTCAATCTCTACTAACGCTGAAATCAGAAACACCATGTGCCCTCAAGATTACATTGTTAGAGTGCACACCCTAGATCAGGTCTTATTCGATTGCTTTGTCATGGACTTTGCTGACAGTCTAATGATTTATATCACATCATATCATACCAAATTATATCATACCATACCATATCATACTAGTAGCCTTGAGCAAAAATCCGTGCACCAGTAGCTGGCCAGTAGCTCGCTGCTGCCCTCCAGTAGCTCTCCATCCCCTGCCCGTACCTCTGTAGCTCCCCCCACCCTCCTCAAAGTTTGTACACTGCCCCCTCCTGTAACTCTCCACTGCTTGCATGTAGCTCACTGCCCCACTCTCCTGCTGCTCCATGATCTAGTCGTTACTCAATCGGTCATTACACTTCACAGAGTAATGACCATTTGCATATTCCATCTTTATTATATAGGATTTCATCATATTATGTGAAATTCTATCATATTATATTATATATAATAAATACAAGGATTGCAAAGAAAACCAATTGAAAACATCTATAAATGTTCAGAAAACAAAATGTTGAGAACCTATGATCTTGCTTAACTTGTTAAAATAAAAATCCAGTAGCAATCACCATAATTTAGAAGTGCTGATGCTCATCAATGATATTCCAAGGTCCCTTCAGGTAATGTGACCCGAAAGGGGCCCCTAGGGTGTCAGAGCCAGGGTCCTGCTGATGCTCCCGGAGCAAAGATCAGGAAGAGTAACAATGAATACTTCCCTTTCACGTCCCAAATGCCTATTCCAGACCTGCCCCGAGAAACTCTCCCCACGTGTTCACAAAAAGACGCGCTCAAGGATGTGCATCCTAGCACAGTTTGTAAGAGCTGAAACTTAGAAATAACAGAATAACACGCAGTGGATTCATAGACTGGGATATTACAGAGCCTGTGAAAGATGGAGTGTATGTCGAGTGTTCAGCCATCCTGCTGAGAACAAGAAGCAAGGTCAGAATCAAACACAATCACAGTGTTTTCCCACTAATGTAAGCTAAAAGTGCACGGCACAACACAGTGCAGGTTAGCACTTATTGTATAAAATAATGCTGCTATAGGTTTACATGCAGCGACACCTCATCGCAGGGACCAAAATAACGCACAGAAAAGCCTGGAAATTGTTAACTTTGGCAGAGGAGGGAGGAAAACGGAGCTGTGCAGGATAAAAGCGTGACTCCAATTTATGTACACTTTAACAGCCGAAAACTCAATTTTGAAAATGAAGTGTATTTTGATAAACACTGCCTTTATAGTTATTCAAAGTGTGTGTATACATTTTGGGGGATACCCTTTATTTATATACCTGTATGTTTTTCAGTTAGATTGATAGAAAAAGAGAGTTGATACATAGAGTTCTACATGTGTAGTTTATTTTACCATTTTCAAAATGTGAAATACATGTACAAGTGTGTTTACATGTATGCATGTATGTATATATGTGTAGATTCATGCATGTATTTCTAGTCATCAAATATTTCAAGAAGATCATCCCTGTGGCAATAATTTTAAGACTATGCCTAAACAATAACCCAGAGCTTTTTTACTTCCAGAGTCATACAAAGAAAATGGGAAATAAATGGGCAAAGTTCACCGGTTTGCCATCTCTATAATCATGCTATAGTTTGGGGAAAATATTAGTAGCCAGAATTATTTGCAACAATATCCAGTAAGGTCCAGTTGGACAGCTCTCTAATAAGCTAGTTGCACCTTTCATAAAACTTATTGCTCACCGAAACCGGTTTGGCTCAGTGGTAGAGCGTCGGTCTGCGGACTGAAAGGTCCCAGGTTCGATTCCAGTCAAGGGCATGTACCTGGGTTGCCGGCACATCCGCAGTAGGGGGTGTGCAAGAGCCAGCTGATCAATGATTCTCTCTCATCGATGTTTCTAACTCTCTATTCCTCTCTCTTCCTCTCTGTAAAAAAATCAATAAAATATATTAAAAAAACAAAAACAAAAACTTGTTGCTCAATGGGGGGAGGCGAAGATTTTAAGTTAGAGGAAAATAAAAGACCTTTGTTTATCTCAATGCATTTGAATTTACTATTAAGAATTTATTTGTAATTTCTAAGTGGCATCCATCTTTGGAGGCAGTGTGGGGAGCCCCGATCCATCCCAGCCACTGTGACCAGCCCAGCCTCTGTGCGGATTGTTCTCATTACTGGGCTCCAGAGCAGAACGAGGTGCCTGCTGTTGCAAAGGTGGATCACAAATGTGTCCGGAACTACAAAGATAATGCAGGCAGGGGTGAGTCTTTGGAAGGAAACACCATGGGGAGATTATGGAAAAGCTAGCTCCAATCTTGGGGAAGAAAATATCAGTCTGATAGAGTGCACGTCTCTGGGTGGAGCACGGCATACAGAGCCTGTGGCTGCTTTTAAGACATCCCCATGGGCTCCAAAACCATGACCAGAAGAAGGTGGGTCCGTTGTGGCAACGCACAGGCAAAACTCCAGCGTCCCAATGGTGAGCACCTCCTCACTCCTGGATGCTGAGTCAGGTGCTGCAGACAGTTTCTGAGACAAATAGGCTCAACATGCTCTACATTCCGTGCCCTGTGAGTACACTCCCTTCTTCTCTGCCCACACCTCCTCTGCCCACACCTCCTCTGCTGGGTAAACCCTTCTCATATGAAACCCTGCATATCTCAACACTTGAAGTAAAACGATGGAGATGGTGGTGATGATGGTGGTGGTGATGGTGGTGATGGTGATAATGGTGGTAATATTTGATGATGACAACCATGCACTTCAATGTACCAGCTATTGTGTTAAGTACATTCCATTCCTTCAGTGTCCTAGCCAAAAGGCCATTTAGTCTCTACTTGCATATCTCCAATGGCAGGGAGCTCATCACCCCCAGACAAAGTCCATTTCATCACTGGAGAACCCTGACTACACAGCTGTGCATCAAGCTGACAACGGTGTCCCTTTGTTCCCACCATTGGCCCTAAAAATTGAAGTCTGTGTTTATAATCTTTCTCCATGTATGTGAAGGCAGCTCTCGGGTCTTCTCCACAATTTCCTTCCCTGTCAGCTATTCTCGATGACAGCACCAACTTTCCTACAGGTCCTACTGCTGTCTCCACAGCACTCTCCAGAGAACTGCAATTGGTCCTGTCCCTGACCAATCCCACCCGAAGGCAGAGATCACTATGTTTACTGGCCAGCGGGACAGCCATCTCCCTACTTTAGAGTCTGCTTGCATCCATGCAACTCAATCTCAGTTTACCTTCCTGGCAGCGCAGGAATGTTATTGCGAGAAAGAGAGGGCATGTGAAAGAAAGTGATGTGAGAGCTCCCAGTTCACCACCTGGACTCGCCTGGGTGTTATCCACTAGCCGAGGTCCCACTGGCATTTATAACAGCAGAGTAACAAGGTGGTCAGGTCTTGGAAAGAGAGCAAAGATGGCTTGGAGAAGTCCGGTGGGGACCAAGGAGACCAGGTGATGGTTAGGAAATAGAACTAGCACTGGGAGTGCTTAGACCACATTCCTGATGGAAAGACAAGAGATCTCACACTCTGGGGCATCAGGATAACCTTGGACACGTGCTGGAAACATCTATGGCCGGGCCTCACTCCACATCCCTGAATGAGACGGGACATCTGCGTGTTGAGAACCATGGCCTCCCAGACAGAGGAGAAAAAATGACAGGGCATGGTGGAACAGGCCTTGGGGAGGCAAAGCTCCATGGTAAACAAGGAGAGGACTTGCACACGAATCAGGACGTCTGCCCTGGACACAGGAGAGGAGAGGCTGTTAATACAAATCTGGGACGAGGGCCCCACGGGAGGGAAAACAGCATCAGAGGGAAGAAAATGATTTCCTGTGTCCGTGCTGAGTCTGCCTGCTCCGTGGACCTTCCGGGTAGACGCCCAGCAGATGCTCAGGAAACAAAGCTGGGCCTCCCCTGGGTGGGGTCCTATGGGGGTGAATTTCCTTCAAATCTGTAGAATCCAAGCTCTATTTTTTATTTTATTTTATTTTTTTGTATTTAAATTCAAAATGACATCTTTGAACTATAAATCCAAATCTGGATTGGGATGAAGGTTAAAAGCAAAAAGAAAAGCTCTAAGTCAGATGCTAAAAGGACTAATATAAACTCACGTCTGATGTAAAACTTACAAGTAACTTTCTATTTCATTTTCAAAATTGCCATCCAGGCCTATAAGTGTTTACACACCACAGGCAGTCCACGGCGGCGGGCACTGAAACAGCAATGTGTTTTCTCACAGGGGCTGGGAATCAAGGCCAGTCCTGGGGAAAGTAATGAATGAACTTGAAGATGCCGCAGGCAGTTAACCTCCTGGAGGAATAATCGCATGCGCTCTGTCAGGCCAGGCCGCACACCGGAGCGGTATTTGCACCCAACTTTGTTCCCATGAAAAGCCTACAAAGGCTCTGTAATGAGAGAGGCTGGCAGGATCCTGATGGTCTTTAAAAATACCTCCCCTCTGAAAGCTTTCACACCATGGCCCTTGGAAGCGCCGATGGACATGGGGCAGAGAGGAGCAGCCGGGTCACTGAAGGGAGAGGGGGTGGGGAGAGGCAGACCTTCCTGCGGAGAAGCCAATGAGGCTGACCCTGGGCTATCTGTGATGTATTATAGAGACTGGAGTCCTCTGGGCTTTTCATTTTTATTTACTTTGAAGAAATGTGTAGGGATCACTTCTATGTGGAACAGACGGCATCACTGTTTTGGAAGTCACCTGAAATCTGTTGCTCCCTTTTATAGGGAATCCCTTCCATGCACTTTGACTCCCCAAGGCCTGTTCCATCCTGCTGGCTGCTTTGGGTCTGTGGGGTCACAGGGATAGAGGTGGCGGGAACTGTACCATCTTCATATCCACAGCATAGGTCCAGTACATATACTTCCTCAATCAATGTCCCTTGAACGGATGAATTAATAAAGGAATGAATGAGTGATGAATGAATTAGTTCTCTTGGGAAATAGGCTCAGAATGAGCAAACCGCTTATGCTAAACAAGAGTTGAGCTTGGCTAAGGCACAGCTGAGATGAATGAGGTGAGCAAAGACAATGAATGGCCCACGGAAAATCAGAAACAGAGGATTACTTAGTGCTGAATGCTTCCAGAAAGGGAAATGTTCTGGCATTATTGGGCATCTCCAGTGGGAGCCCAGCCAGAAGTCACAGAGTCAGATGACAACTGACCGAGAAGGAAAAGGAGATGAGTGTTGTGATAAAGACTGTCAGGCCCTGAGGGTGTCTCGGATCTACAGAGGAGGCACTAAAGGTAGAACTGAGGCTGAAAAACAATGACATCAGCAAAGGGGAGCAAACTTGACTAGGTCTTTTAGGATTCAGACCCGAATATCCTCCTTCCACTCCTCCTCCGAAATCCAACTCAGATGCCTCCCACTGTGGAGTCTTCCCAACTTCCCCACCAGTGCTGGTCGTTATCCCTCTGAGCTCTCCAAAGACCATCTTCCAGTGGTGTACTCTTGACATTGATCTATAGCAGTGGTCGGCAAACTGTGGCTCTCGAGCCTCGGTTTGCTGCTCTGTTGACTAATGAGTTTGCCAACCACTGATCTATAGTATCTTCCATCACCAAATATCTTGGGAGGAAACGGCTCTGGCTGTCTCCCAGCTGCCTGGAGGACCCTCATCAGGCTCCAGATTTCCCTATTTGTTTGCATTTTATTGATTTTTATTGCCACCTGTCCAGACATTAGTGAGAACCCTGACTTCAGTTAGATCCACTGGAGTTAGTGGTGAGAATCACACCAGTATGACTAGGCAGTTTACACATGAATTATTTATGATCATGCACAGGGACACACAGAATCTATTCGAGGAATCTTAATCCTGAAACCAACAGAAAGGCTCACATATAAATCACCCCTCCCAAGGCAGATGACCAGAGAGATAGCTGAGCTCCAGCAGCCCAGCAGGCAGACACAGGCCCTACCCTCCCAAGCCAATGCAGGGCCGCCCTTTTCCACAGGACCGGTTTCAGGCCCCGCCCCCTCCATCAGTCATAAATCTGTCCTTGGGCACAGCACTCCTCTGTCAGCGCTTCCATTCCTTCTGTACAACTGGGCCACTCCACCTGGGGCCATGGGACAAGACCCGACTCAGCACACTGTGGGGGGGCAGGGGGTGATCCATCAGGGCTTCCTCCCTTCTGCTGGGAGAAAAGAGGCCTCCCGCTCACCCTCCTGCCCGCCCCCCATCACACACAGAGCCCTGAAAGGCTGGCCCAAGGGCTCCTCTGTCCACACGCATACCTCGCATTCCTGCACATGGCTTCCCCCCTCACTTCAGAGGCCTTCTCACAGGTAAGCTGGGCTCAAAGACGTAGCCATTCCCCTTAAGTGCTCCCTTCCAAAAAGTTCTGTCCCCTAATCCTCCTTCTAGAAAAGTGCTTCCAGCGAAGGGTGAGGGCAAGACGGAATACTCATTAAATGCCTACTAAATACTAGGCATTGCAGCTTGCAGCATGCTGGGAGCCACAGAGAAACGGTTGGGTTTTTTTTTTTAATTGAAGAACAAAAGAAGAAGCTAAGAGATTTTGAAATAGTTCATTCTGTGCCACGCATTAGTAAGAGGAACCAATACTGGGATTAAAATCAGGGCTGGCCCTAGCTGGTTTGGCTCAGTGGACAGAGTGTCGGCCTGCAGACTGAAGGATCCCAGGTTCAATTCCTGTCAAGGGCACATGCCTGGGTTTCGGGCCTGGTCCCCATTAGGGGATGTGCAGGAGGCAGCCGATCTATGATTCATCATTGATGTTTCTCTTGTCTTCCCTCTCCCTCCCTCTCTGAAATCAATAGATATATTTTTAAAAAATTAAAAAAAGTAACAATCAGGGCTGCACATTTCCAAAGCTTACATTTTTCTGTCAGAAGATTTCCCAAGGAAAAGCCCCCCTAACTCCCCCTGCAGCCCTCACACTGTGTGTTGATAAAAAAAGAAAATGAAGAGGAACTGAAAAGAGAGGAGAGGAAGAATCTGAACAGCCCCCACCCCTAGCTAGCAGCTAGCTGGAAGCCCGCTCTGACTGCTCTCTTCCCCGAGAGGGGCCCAGCTCTGCTCCCCTTCAGATCCCCCTTCCTGGTGCGCTTTTCCCGCCAGGCCCTCCCTGAGTGGGGTGGGGAGGGGTGGGTGCTGTGGAAGGCAGGGTGTGGAGCTGCAGTGCCTGAGGGTGGCCTTCCCACCGCACACCTGTGCACCCTTCAGCCTCCTCTTGTGACAGCTGCCGCAGACCTTGAATCTCACAGAAGCCTGTTTTCGCTGAACTTGCATTAAACAAAAACCTGGAAACATGGGTCAACAAAACCCAAACATGTGCCTCCTTCATGACGGTGTCTAAGGAGCCCCAGCCCTCCTGTGGAAACAGCTTAGCAAACACTGCAAAGAGAACCAAGCTCCTTCTGGATCCAACCCACCAAGCGGCCCCCTTGACTGCAGGTCAAGTCCCAATGCCTGACCTTGACTTCCCAGGCTCTGCACGAACTTGCCCTCACAGTTCTCCATCCTTCTGCCACTCATTTGATAGGTCTGTAGTTCATCATCCTCCATCCCTTCCTTTTTCCTTCCCTCCTTCCTCCCTTTTTCTCTCTTTCTTCCCTTTCTTTCTCCCTCTCTCCTTCCTCCCTTTTTCCTTCCTCCCTTCCTCCTCACTTTCTCTCTTCCTTCCTCTATCCTCCTTCCTCCCTCCTTCCTCTCTTCCTCCTCTCTTCCTCCCTTTCTCCTTCACTTTTCCCTTCCTCCTTCCCTCCTTCCTCTCTTCCTCCTTTCTCTTCCTTCCCGAGATATGTTGAGAACCTCCTCATTCCTGGATGCTGAGTCAGGTGCTGCACAGTTTCAGAGGCAAATAGGCTCAGCACTCTCCATTCCATGTCCCTGTGAGCGCACTCCCTTCTCCTCTGCCCACACCTCCTCTGTCCACACCTCCTCTTCTGGGTAAACCCTTCTCACCCTGCATAACTCAAATGAAATATCAAGGGTTTTCTTTAAGAATTCCCCCATTTCCTGCAGTCCATCACGCGTTGGGGATTAGATACCCTCCACAGCGCTCCTCCCCTCTCCTTTCCATAGCATTCCTCCTCTTGGGTACCTTTGTCTGCTTAGAGACCTGTATCCTCCACTAACCTCCAGGCACCTGGAAGGAAGGATGCTCAGAGGCTTTCCAGACACACCTTAATGCTCCTCTCCCCACAGTGTCACCTCAGTGTCTTGCAGGACCCAGGCTCACCTCAGCGGATCCTTTATTCCTCAGAGAGGAAACAGAAACCCTAAGATAACAATGAACCTCAAGGGCCACCTCACAACCCGCACTCACCTGTGAAGCCCCCCGTTCTTAGTTCTGAGGCCCAGACTACTACATTCAATGCCTCCTCAGAACCTCCGCTGGGACATCGGCTGTCAACTCAAACCCAGATCCTCCACCACAAACTCATCGTGTTCCCCTTCAAACTGACTTGTGTGATTTTTTGTAGTTTCCCCCAGAACACAGCCACCTGAGCTACAGCTCCGAGGTCACCCCCGAGGCTTCCTTCTTCCTCACTCCACACAGACAAACAGCGGCTCAATCACGTGGATTCTAGGGCCCCAACATAGCCATCCACAGCGTCCCCTCCTCATGGCCAGCACTCTTCTCCACGCCTCCACCATTTGTCTCCAGGATTTGAAAGAGCCTCCTCATGTGTCCTCTTGTGCCAGCCTTGGCCCTGCCAACCCGTGTTCAACAATGCAGTCGGAATCATCTGAAGAAGCAAAACTGGCTTAAAACCTACGAACACCTTTCCACTGGCCCCGGGAGGGATGATGTCTGCGTTCCAGGGCAGAGCCAGTCTCCGCCTCCCTTTCTTGCTCACTTCCATCACTCTTCCATCTCACAGTCTCCAGCTAGACGGAACTGTCAGTTCACGAAACTTCCTTGTTCTCCATGGCTCTCTCTGCCTCATTCCTCGCCTGGGTGGGAATGTCACCTCATTATCACACACCAGTCAAGCCAGGCAAGCAATGTGGTGACAGGGACACCCCCTCATGTCCCTGTGGCCCCATGAAAGCCTTGGCTGCCATGGAGTGGACCTCACGAGTCCCCCACAGCCCAGCTGTTCCCTGAAATCCCCAGCGGGGGCTCCTGCTGCACCTCATTATCACTGTCCCCTTAAATAACAGCAGCACTGACACCTCTGCAAAACCAACACATGCATATTTGATCTGTATAAACAGCGCATATCATAGGACACTTCCTTTCAGAACTCCCTGACGCTGGAAATTCAAATGAGAGCTCACAGTCCCCGGGACTGGAGACTAATGAGGGCATCATAAATATTTGATTAAAGACAGGCCAAATTCTCAGGGTTTTGCCTCACAAAATTTTCAGAAGCAACCACGCAAAGATTTCTTGAATATCATAGCACTTTGGGGGGACAGTAAGGAGGCGGCTTCTGCTATCTCTCCGGAGCGATGATGGGCATTGGGCTCTCTCTGAGCTTTAACATCCTCTTCCACCCCCAACTCTTGGTCAATGTGTTTGAGTTCCCGAAGAGACAGAGAGATGAGGAAGGAACATCGGGCTGCATACCAGAAAAGCTGCTTCTTCTCAACCCGGCTGGACCAACTTCTGGCTCGGTCAACTTGGGAAGAGGTGTTGGACATCCCTCAGTGTCAGGGTTTTCTTCCAGAGGTGGTGAGAAAATAAATGATTGCCCAGTGAGCCTGGCCCTTTTAATTCTAGGAATGGTCAAGGAAATGTAATGGGTTGGGATTACTAGTTAACAAGCTGGGTAAGATACCTGGTCACCTCAGAGAATTTCCCTTGTTGGGATTCTCCAAACAACACCAGTTATCAAGTTAAAACTTAGAGGACCCATTGAGAAAGCCATCTATATCTAGAGATTTGACAATATTCTTCATTTTGGCCCTATTGATCAGACTCTTATGGGAATTAAATAATGCCAACTATGAAGAAAATACTTAAAAGAGGGCTTTTTTCATTGCAGTGTACTCTAAAATAGTAAAGTCCTTGGGGTGAGCTATACAGCCAATAGTGAAGTCAAGTAAATTATGATATATCCCGCTAACGAATTGTGTAGGAAAATAAAGCCATAACTAAGACATATTTACTAATAAGATTACATCCTTAACATTAAGTACATAGATAGAGTATAAAATCCATGAGGTATAAAAAAATAAAAAATATTTTTGCCCTGGTGAAATTATTTCATCTCTGAATAAGAAAGGGAGTCCTAATATAAACATCAAAGGATATGTCATCAAAAGTTTTAAATTCCTAAAGTAAAATATACTATAAATAAAGTTTAAAGAAAATGGCACTATAACGAATATAGCAAAGACATCACTCTTCTTATTTAAAAACCACATACAAACTGATAAGAATATAATTATTCTGATAGATAATTGAATGAAGAATATAGACAGATCATTCAAGCACACAAAAGAAAAAAAGTTTCCTGCCTCAGACTCCATGCCGCCTCGAGGTTGACCAGCCTTAGTGGAGCCTTTCAGTATCTCTGACCCTCAGTTTCTTTATCTGTAAAATGGGAGGGAAAGGCAAGGATGATTTCAAAGTCTTTGCCAGCTCAGAACTATGGCTGCTGCTTGGGACAGCTGTGTTCCCACATCTGGGATGGCGATGTGATGGCCACATCGCCATCACCCTGCAGCCTGGGACACTTCGTGAGCAGGTCTCAGAGGGTCCCCCAAGCCACGCTGGGCAAATGAGCTGCTGTCAATGGGCCACAGAAATGACCTCAACTACCCCCTCCCTCCATCCACGGCCTTTGCACTGTGACCGTGTCCCACCTCCCAGCAAGCGCTGATGCGTCCACTCCCCTCCCTGGCTCTGGGTTGGCCACTGGCCACAGCGAAGGAAGGGTGGGTGTGCTGGCTCCCGGGGGAGGCCTGGGGAGGCCCTGCATGCCTCTGTTCTTGCCACCCTGGCCGAGGTGGATCAGGGTCCTGCTTCCCCTGACTGGCTGGCGTTTTCAGTTTCCTGTATTGACACGAAAGGGCACTTATTTGGCAATTGCCCTTCCATTTATATTAAGTTGCTCCTATTTCAGTTTATTGTCCCCGATCATAAAATCATTCTCTAATCTGTGCAGAAAATTCAGAATGCAAAGTGCAAAGAGAAACAAATTGTCACCCATCATCTGTCAATAGCATGATGTCATTATGATGGTCTAGGATGCAGTTTTGTGTTTGAAATATATTTTTGAAAAAGCATTTCATGCACATGTTTGGGCAGAGAGTACCTGAAGTATACAGAGAAAAAGAAGTCTCTCTCTCTCTAGACTTCAGCCTGGCCTCTGGCCTGAAGTGACTTGATATTAAGACTCTCTGTAACCTCCCAAGAGTGCCTGAGTATTCAACCACGTGTCCTGGATCAATCACATATCCTGGATCATCGGTATATATTGTGCTCATTTTTGTTTGTTTATACACAGTTGGGTGTGGTTTTTTGTTTGTTAGTTTGTTTTATTTTAGAGAGGAAGGTAGAAGGAGAAAGATATGTAAATATCAATGATGAGAGAGAATCACTGATTGGCTGCTTCTTGCATGCTTTCCATTGGAGACTAAGCCTGCAACCTAGGCATGTGCCATTGACCAGAATTGAACCCAGGAACCTTTAGACAGTAGGCCAACATTCTATCCACTGAGCCAATCTGGTTAGGGCCATTTGAGTGTTTTCTATATATATTTTCTATTTTGCTTTTTCCCTGTCGGTATAAGAGATCATCCCAAATGGGACATTCAGATCCTTTAACCCTTTTAAATAGCTGCGCAGCCATGGTGCCTAGAAATGCCGCAATGTAACCAGTCCCTACAGGGACACACTGGTGACTAACAATTACCTCAACTTCCTGACACCCACTGCCCGCCCAGAGAAGTCCACTCTCCATCCAAAAGCCATCTCTCGAAGGTGGCCCATCTTTTCTGTCTGGTTGCCTTTAAGTTTTCTTTCTATCCATGAGGTTCCGCCATTTATCCACGCTGTAGTCTAACATGGCCTTTTCTTTACATCGCTTTGCGTTCGGTTACATTTCCTGTCTCGGGACCTCCCCTGTCACAGGCTGGCCTGCCACCTGACCATCTCAGGCCATGCGAGCCGGTCTGTCAGTCACACCTCGGCAAGGTCCTGCTCTCCTGAATCAGGAGGAAAGGAGCCCAGGTGCGGGGACTCACACCATCCTTCTCTGAATTTCCGGGGGATTCCAGAGAGAGGGCCCCGACATCTGGGCAACAGCAGCACTCAGCCCACTTCCAACCCTCAAGATGTCAGAGGTCAGACCAAGACCAAAGTTCTCGGGGGCAGCCTTTAGCTTGGTGTCAGGAAGAGGTACTCTTCAAGCCTGCAGTGCGTGAGGTTCACGGTCACTGTCCATGAAAGAGAGGCCAAGATGCCGTCACTTCTTCCTCCCTGTCCAATCGTCTGCCTGGGATAACTTGAGCTTGGATGGGCGGGACTTAAGAGACCTATCAGTGACCACAGCCTTTTAAGGAGGGACTACTATGTCTCAAAGGCTGCATCCAAGGTCTTGGTCAAGTGCACACCGAGATCTGCCCTGCCTCAGAGCCCCCACATGGCACCCACAAAGGGGTATTGATCTGGACAAATGTCTTGAACAAACATGCAAAGGTAGAAATGTGCGTTGTGGAACAGGGACAATGAAGACATGGGCAGGGTTTGAAAAGGAGACAGCAAGTCATTGAGTGCTGAGCCCCCACATGTTCGCTGCGGTGGGAAGTTCAAGGACTTCTGAGACAGAGAGAAATGGATTGAGCAGCATGCAGGGAGGCTGGAGACGTGGCCTGCTTTCCTGGGCCTGCTCACCGAGGCAGCCAAGGGTGAGAATGAGAAAACAACGGCCTTCACGAGGTTTTTATTAAGGAGCCGAGGAAGACGTTAAGTAATGGCTTATTCGAGTGCACACGCTCGGCAGGGAAACAACCAATGATTTCAGAAAACCGTATTATTACTTTGTGCTTGCTTATCTCACCCCCCGCCCCACCACCACCACCTGATAATCATCTGTCGCTCCATCGCTCTTTTTAAGGACATGCGAGAAAATAGAAAAGCTTGCAGAAGGCAGGCAAAGAATTGCATATGATTACCTGGCTTTCCCCGCGCTGACTCTGCAATTGTTTGTTTCTGATGAGATAACAATGGAGATAGAATTGTTCAGAGCAAATGCTGCTCAAATTTCATCCAGCCGCAGCTCCCTGTCCCCTCCAGTGCACGCTGCCCCTCCCTCCACCAAAGACCCTCAGGGACACCAGTGCCACTGCCAACGGAATGAGTTGTGAGAGATAAAATCCTTTCTCTTTGACCTCCGTGCCCATGGGAACCCAGGGAATCCCTGTGCTGTTGCGATGGCTTCATACCCAGTGATGGCACAGGTTCTCACATGGGGCTTCCCAAGTGAACCCGCTGCCGCCCCTGCATTGCTTATTTGCATTGGCCCTTCTCCATGAAACACCCCATCCCTGTCCCCAACCCACCCTCACTCCCTGAAGATCCCTTGCTCTCTGAGATGCTTTTCCCGTCACCCCCAACTATATGCCATCATCCCTGGTTCACAACGCAAATTTCTACCTTTGCATGTTTGTTCAAGACATTTGCCCAGATCGATACCCCTTTGTGGGTGCCATGTTGAGGGTCTGAGGTGGGGCAGGCCTGGGTGTGCCTTGACCAAGACCTTGGATGCAGCCTTTGAGACGTGGTAGTCCCTCCCTGAAAACTGCATGGTGGCTATGGTCACTAATGGATCTCTGGTTCTATTGAGGCAACACATTCCACACTTGGAGGGTGTTTCCAGGTGTACCCTCCATGGCTCATGAGCTCCTCGGGCAGAGGGCAGAGTCTGCAATCTGCAGCTCTGTGCTTGGCACAGACTTACGATCCCATGGGTGTTTGTCCAATGAATGAATGAATGACATAAAGGCTGACTCTCCCAGGGGTAGCGGTGGTAGAGTATTGACTTGGAGTCCTCTCCATGCTGTGCGACAGGCCCCTCCCTCTTATTCCTGTGACGCTACTGGGGGCCTCTGCATGTCACAAGTGAAGGATGGTTCTGTGTGAGCCAGGTGGCATGGAGATGCCCACACACTGAGCTGTGAAGGAGCACTCCTGCTTGAGATCAGGGCTCCACGCGGTCTTCCATCTCCCCTGGAGGAAGTGCAGTTGCAAGGGAGAGACGCAGTGCTGTGGACCAAGTACACAGAGCCCACGCGGAAGCTCTGCCCCCACAATGCTGCACAGCCCTGGGGAAGTAACCCTCCTCTCCTGCGGGCCTAAGGCTCTTTGTCTGGAAAAGGAGAGAGACAAAGGCTCAACCTCCTAAGGCCGTTGCCAGAGGAAGATGAGCTGATACTGGAGAGGCTTACCATGGCACCTGCCATCTTTTCTTTCCATTCCTGCTTCTTTACTTATTTGCTCATCTCTTCAGCAAGCGACTAGTGTCACTCTGCACGGGCATCGCCATGAGGAGAATGCTTTTTGTAAACCCCTGGGTGTTCCTGGGCTCAGTCCAGAGCCTCGTGCCCTCATCCCTTCTGCGGTCTACTGTCCAGAGCAACCTTCCTGCTTCCTGGGTCCAATCTCATGACTCCTCTTCCCTGGGTGGTCCCACCCCTCCCAGATCTGAGCACTTACCCAGTGAGTGGTTTGGACTTGCTTTTTTTTCTTTTCTTTTTCTTTTTTTTTTTCTTTTTTTAAAAGTCTTTATTGATTAAGGCGGTACATGTGTGGCCTTATTCCCCTATTACCTCCTACCCCACACTCATGCCCTTTCCCTCCTGTTGTCTGTGTTCATTGGTTAGGCCCATATGCATGCATACAAGTCCTTTGGTTGATCTCTCTCCCTTACCCCCAAGAAACCAGAAACACCAATCAGAAAGGATATATGCACTCCTATGTTCATAGCAGCACAATTTACCATAGCTAAGATTTAGAATCAGCCTAGTGCCCATCAGCAGATGAGTGGATTAAAAAATGGTGGTACACAATGGACTACTACGCTGCTATAAAAAAGAAGGAACTCTTACCATTTGCAACAGCATGGTTTGGACTGTCTGTTTCCCATCTTGGTCACAAGATTGGTTCAGCTGCTTCCTCCACCTGCTTGAAAGCCACCAAGTACTTCTATATCTACACTAGCCCAGTCCCCTCGATCCCCCAACAGGGGAGAGATTCAGAGTAGATTGTTTATACCATTCCTTTCAGATATGTGAGGAGGTACTGACATGGAGAAGTCCATAGCTCCGGGGTTCTCAAAAAGTAAGACCAAATAAATGCCAGTGGGCTTTGGGAAGTGGTCTGTGGCCGTCTACTTAGGTTCACAGGATGGGTTAATGGCGGGAGGCAGGTGGAGGGTGGTGAGCACCGATGCCAGTTGGACACTTGCTCACTGTGATGTGACAAACTACTTCAAAGTTTAGCAGCTTAAACAGTAATTATTGTTATCACAACTCATGGTTCTATGGGTCAAGATTTTCCAGTATATACAATAACATCCATAGATATGAAATAGTATTGTAATATATCTTACAGCCACAAAGGTCCTAAGGTTATAATTACACTAGAGGCCTGATGCATGAAGATCCATGCAAGAATGGGCCTTTCTTCCCTGGATGCCAGCACCGCCTTCGCTCCAGCCCAGAGCTGCCTTTCTGCCTTCCCTGGCTGCCCAGAGGTCCAGAGCAGCTGGGGCAGTGTGAAATGCCTGGTCTTTGCCATGGCAATGATGCAAGCATCCTTCGTTGGCTGCTAGGTGCTTGTGTATGCAAATTAACCCATCATCTTTGTTGGGTTAATTTGAATACTCATTCAGGATTTGCTGGTGGACATTATGAGGGTATGATCAATTTGCATATTTTTATTTTATTAGTGTAGATTGAGGGTGGGGGATAGAGACATCTTTATTGAGATTACCTTCATTGGCCTGTGGAGGTGGATCCTGCCGCCTTGCAGCCAAGAGCATCACCGTCAGCAAGGGTGTCGATACCCAATTTGTCCGTCAGAGTATGTAAACTCGTTCCAGAAACTGCCCTGCTTTTTTTCAAGGGACCCAGAAAGAATAGGCAATGGAATTATGCTGATTTTTAAATATAATTTTCCAGTAGTTTAAGGAGAATACGTTTTTCATTTTAAAAACCAGCAGGATCAGCAGGCATCTAAGTCCTGTTTTAGTTGGAAATCAGTGGGTGGGAAGAGAAAGCCACATTTTTTCTCCCCTCTAAATGGAACCAGAGAAGCAGAAGATCTAACAAGTCATAATCAGCCAAATTCTTTTTTTTATACACATATGAGTAAGGAGTTGAGGTTTTCTTCTTACACTGTATTTTATAATCCAACAGAGCAGCAGCAAATCACCTTTTGCTAAACTCCACTCCTTTTTGTTGCATAAAAGCCTTCATTTAGGGGAAGTCAAAAGAAACGCCTTTGAAACCCCACTAATCTCTGGGAAAGCAGGGACTTAAGACCCCAAATCACCTGTGGCCATTTGCATAGGAGAGAGAAGAGTATGAGGTAAGCATCCCTCCGCCATTTGCATAGAATCATCTCACCTGTAGCCACTCCCAGAGACAGAGGCTGGGAAGACTGCAAGGCCAGAGATGGGTAAGATGTGCTCAGTTGTCTTAAGTGGCTGAGAGTGGACTGAGCCTGGGAAAAGCACAACAAAGATCTGAGGAAGCCAGTGCAGGCCCAAGGTCAACATCCAGTGTCACCTGGTGGCTGTGGAACGAGAACACTGTGTCCTATTCAAGGAGGCCCTTAACCAACCACTGTCCTTGCACCAGAAACTGGACCCCTTCTACGTCTATTCAGTAGGACTTACAATATTTGCACATGGGTGTTTGATAATCAGATGACATGAACACATATGAAGGGTTTGGTTGAATTCCTGGCATGTAGGAGTGCCCAATAAATGGTCCAAGAGGCAATGAAGGTCTAAAATCAATGAGCCAGTAAGCCAAGATCCAGCTGTGAATGCCCAGCCAAGGCAGGAAGTGAACACAAACTGGAAACACTTCCGGGGCACCCCACACTCACCCCTGCCACGACCCACACACAACAGCAGCATCACACACTAACGTCCCCTCTGAACAGAGGAATCCCCAGCTCAAGTCGGCCTCAGAGCAGGCATCTTCTGTTGTGTGCCTTCGATTGCATGTCCATTTCACCACCAGGCAGCACTAGGGGTGGGGACACACACGCCGGAATATTGGGGTGAAAATCCTGACTCTGCGATTTACTCCAGCAAGTGACTGAAACACCCCAGCCTCAGTCTCCTCCTTTTCAAATGGGGATGATGCCAGCTCCTCCCTCACCAGGCGTTGATCAGGATTAAGTGAGATGATGCAGGCGGAGCACCCGAGATGAGACTTGGCACGGAGCTCAACCTCACAGTCACGTTAGCTGCTGTCCACTGCATTGAGTGTCACTGCCGGCATCGGCTCCGTGGTCCAGATGTCTGGCAGGCAGCCTCTACAGCCCCCTTCCCATCACCATAAAACAGTGCACGGAGCCCTATCAGTGCTGCTGTCCTGGCGGAGGCTGCCCCAGTGCCTGCTGCCCTCTCGGTGGTAGCCATGTGACGTCTGCACCATGGCCCACAGTTCTGTAGGCACCCCCAAAGCCGGCAGAGCTGTGTGAGTTTCTGGTGCTCACAGGCCATGCCCCCTTGGCTTATTGCCTCATCTCCTAGGATCCCCAAAGCCAACCACTCAGGTCCTCTCCCAGCTATTGGAGGAGGCCATGACCCTTCTGGTCACTCGCAGGACCTTTCTGGTCATCCACATGACCTGCTTTGTATTTTCAATGACACATGACTTACATCTCTTCCACCAGCCCCATGCTGAGGCCACAGGGACTGGGCATGGTTCCTGCTGCTGTGTTTCCACACACCCAGCCAAGCTCTGCACTCAGTGGGCGCACAATAAATGCACAGTAAGGCATAAAGGAGAAAACGCAGGCCACTCTAGAGGACAAACAGGTTGGTGAGAATCCTGAAACATTCTGATTTGGAAGTTACTCACCCAAGAATGGAGAGCAGCGGAGGACCCTGGCAGGGTTGTAGCTCAGGGGAGGGCAGACTTTGTGAGGACAGGAGAGCTCAGGGGAGTCTTGGAAGGGACAGGAGGCAGGTCAGGAGGGCGGGCCACTGTAGGCAGGGGAGCAGCGTGTGCGCTGCCTGGCGGCAGGAAGCACTGGCCCTCAGGCCGTGTGGGCAGCCTGCTGGATTCATTTGCACACGCCGGTGCCCCATGAATACCTGTGCCATGGAACCAGCCACGGACGATGGGAATAAACCAGCGGGAAAATAAAACCAAAGGACCCGTTAACTCAGAAATTCAACCAGGCCCCACCCAGCAGCCACGTCTTTGAAACTGTGTCATTTAAGGATGCGCCCAGCACACACTTCAGTCTTTGTCTCTCCCTTGCCGCAATCTCTGTCTAAACAGTGCCAAGCAATATGGCTCTTTCCGGAATATTCTAGCACTTACTGCCTCCCCAGCAGGCATTGCTATCAGCAAACTCTCCGAGGGGAGGTGACATGAGACTCCCTCCCAGGTGACAAGCCCAGGCTGACGTCTCGAATGCAGAAACTGAGAACTCCCGAAGCACCTTGGTGATTAGCTGACACCGGGGCTTATTAGCTGTGTTCGGTGGCCGCGTTTCCTGCAACTTGGCGATGGCGGAGGCTTATGCTGGGGTAGGAGAGCTAAATGAGGAGGAACAGCGAGCAGAGAAGAACCCCATAGCTGTTTATTTAACAAGCTGGGGGACCTGGCTCCTGCAACCTGCCAGGTCACGTGGGCGCTGGGCATCCTGATGGCTAACCACTGCCCTCCCTCTTCCACGGCTCTTAGCCGCTCTCTGCCCACTGCTCTCACCTCATCGCACGTGCCTCCTTGCTGCCTTCCTCTCCTTCCCCCACCCCTCCCTTTCTTCTCCTCTCTCCTTCTCCCTTTTCCTCTCCCACTCTCTCTCGCAACATCTAGGGCATGTGCTTTGTCTCCGTGCTTCAATGTCATGCTGGCAGCCTAGAAATGGGTCATTTTTTACGCACCCTGTTCCCTGCTAGATAAGCTCATTCAACCCAATTACTCATGTAGCCATTCAGCTCTGGGGGTCTCTTAGTATGTCTTTGATCATTATGTTCCCATCTATCTTTCCTTTGTTCTCAATAAGTTGAGGGTTGGATGTGGTAGACAGAAGGATGGTTCCCCCAAAAGATGTTCACACCCTAATCCCAGGGCCCTTGACCCACAGCTGCCAGAGGAAGAAGGGAGTTCAGACATCACCCCCTTTACCACTGCAGGTGAGTTCTTGGGGGAAGACACTGCTAAGAGAGAGGTATTTCGTGAGCAACTACTGGTGGCTCCTCTGCAAGCTGTCTAGGCTCCGTCCTGCATGTTCGCAGCACCTGGCCTCGGGTGCTGGGATCTCTGGGCGGCCGAACTCTGACTTTCATTTCCAGTTTAATTAACTGGAATGGACCGAGGATCGCTGGCAGCCTCTGATTGCGATCTGTGGATGGATGGGCGTCCTTATCTGGAAATGATGACCGGCTTATCTCCCGTCGCGCAGCCAGCGCACATGATGTGTATCTCTCGTTATCCCGGCTGATCAAACCCAGAAAGTTTATTAAGATTCTATCGTTGGGAGTTATCACCGGCGATAGGGTTTTTCATCTGAATGTCCCGGTGCGCAATACCGTATTTTGCCTAAGAGATCCTCAGGGAGAACGAGAGCGGGGAGGTCATCAGTGAGAAGCGTGCATTGGATCCCCAGGCGATGACCAAGTCATTTAAGGAGTGTGGCCACCGTCCTAGACACTCTAATAACTGGATCACTTAAAAAGAAGTTTACAGCCCACCCAGTGTGGCTCAGTGGTTGAGTATCAACCAAAAGGTCAGGGTTCTATTCCTGGTCAGGGCACATGCCCGGGTTATGGGCTCGATCCCCAGTGGGGATGCAGGAAGCAGCTAACCAGTGATTCTCTTTTATCATTGATGTTTCTAGCTCTTTATCCCTCTCCCTTTCTTATTAAATCAATAAAAAATGTTTTTTTAAAGTTTATATCTCCCTTTTAAAAAAAAAAAAAAAAAAAGGTAAATTGACATGGATTTAGAATAACATAGACAGAGGATGGAATTGGAATGATGCTGACATAAGAACAGAAAAGCTGTTGCCCAGGTGAGAAACTGGAAAGGCAGGCCACATGGTTCTGTATTTTGTTGGAAGTGGCCTCTGAGCTTCCTGGAAGCCAGAGAAGAGGAGAGAGGTGGTCCACACTGTGGTGTCAGGGCCAGGGAATGACTGTGACCCCGCATTGCTGAGAAGCCAGCTTTCCTCTGGGTGGCTCTGACGTTCTGGGATCAATCATCCAATCAACAAACAGCTCTCGAGTTCTCACTTACCCTGGCCACTGTGTGGGTGCTGGGTGTTCAGAGCTAACTCAGACGCACCTGCTCTCTGGGCATGGACAAGCTGCTCTAGGTGGCCAGCAGCATGCAACCATGGGTCGAAGGCGAGGTGCTCCCATGGGGGTGTGCAGGGCACCCATGAGGGTCTGGGCTAAGTGATCTCTGAGTTCTGTGCAACTGAGAGAGTATTCACAGACAACACCGACACTTGTAATATATTTTTATTGATTTCAGAGAGGAAGGGAGAGGGAGAGAGATAGAAACATCAATGAAGAGAATCATTGATTAGCTGCCTCTTGCATGCCCCCTACTGGGGATGGAGCCTGCAACCCAGGCATGTGCCCTTGACCAGAATCGAACCTAGAACCCTTCAGTCCACAGGCTGATGCTCTATCTATTGAGCCAAACCAGCTAGGGCAAGACTAACATTTAAACGAGAAACTTACAGGATCTTTCCGATGACTTCTATGGAGGCAGGCACCAGGACAAGAAGCAATCTCACATGATAACAGAGGTCCACGTGACAGGTTGTGATCTGAGTTGGCCTCCCTTCCCAGGCTGAGTGCTCCATGGACCACTTCCAGCTTTGCTCTCCATCCTCACGGCCCCAGCACAGGCTCTGGCATGGGGTGGAGTGTGTGCTGAATGGACAGGTTCCTCATAAGAATGGAGGAGAGAAGAAACGTCCTGGTGAAGGCCATGGTAATATGGAGTGGTGGGGGGTGGTCCTGGTGCTCAGACATTCGGCATACCTGCTTACTTTAAGATTTCACCCCAATAACGTGGGTGGCATTCTCCTTCCAAGGCTGCTCAGAGGACCACACAGTGGATCTTACCCCTTTTTCCAGAGACCTCTAGACTCACAAGACCAGTTCACAACCTTGAACTTGGTAGATGTCCGCAAACATCGGGTAGGGACCTAATGGCCTGGTGGGATAGGAGGCTGGAGATAAACCTATGGGAATCATTCGGCTCTAATTCCACCCACATGGTATGATGGTTGGGGTCCCTGTGTCTGCCTCTCCCTCTCGCCCTGTGAGCTCTCTGAGCCCCGAATGCCATCTGCATTTTCATAGAAAATTCAAAAACCTTGGGTAGAATCAGAGTTGTACCACCAGGGAGCTGCGGGAGCCTGGGGCAAGTAAATAATTAAACCTCTGAATGTGGAATTCCCTCCTCGGTCCTGTGTAGAGAGAGTGAAACGCATTCTGTGCAATTCAAAACAGTTGCACACCTGGTGTCCCCAGCGCCAACATAACCCACCTGCCTTGTCACCAGCCTCCATCAGTGGGTGTCCCTGCCTGTTCTTCCCACTCCAGTCACTTCTCCCCACACCTGGGCAGATAAGGAGTGGAGAGCCTCCCCCTGGGCCCTAGTGCTCACCTTTTACATCTGTCCAGGGCCCGGGACCCTCATCTTTCTCTATTACCCTCTTTGTTTTCCTGAGTTTTTACCTAGTTCGGGGACCTAACCCTCCTCCCACACACACACTCATTTTTCTACTCTCCCTTTCTAGAACCAGCGGAGCCACTTGGAATGTGTGAGCCCTGCCTCCCGGCTCCATAACTCTCCACTATTGCCTGGAAACCTGCTCAACTCAGCCCCTCCTTGGCACTCACTCCTCACCGCCCCATTCATTCATTAGTGCCCAGGAGCCAGCCCCGCCCTCCCCTTCCTCCCGCTGTCCCTGCCCGCACAAATTCCGTCTATGAGGTCTGCTCACATGCCTTTTATAGTGACATTTATGAAGTTCCCTCTCGACAGGAGAGAAGTCAAAAAATAACTATATATCATTTTAAATTGCTCTGGTAGGGAACGCTCCGTTTTAAGAATATCAAGGGGAACAGTGTCTAATGGCAGGGCGATGAGTGGGCCAAGAGCTGACAGTGTAATTGCGTGACCAGGTGCGGCTGCGGGCCTGCGCAAAGCCACGGGTGTCAGGGCAGTAATTAGGCTCCTGCAGACAAACTGGAAGTGCCATCCGCTCGCCCTGAGCACCCATCACCCTCCGTTATGCCAAGTTCGGTATGAAGGGTGCCGACATCCTCCTTTTCCCGCAAGGCTGCCGCAAGTTCCCGGGGACATCTCCCCCCTCGCTCCCAGGAGAGTTAATGAAGTCACTGCTTCCCCCGCATGTCACAGAACTTGTTCCCAGGATAGCGGTGCCCTGGTGCCCGTCACTCCCCCAAACACCCATCGGCAGCTTAGGCCCTGCTCTCTGAGTCTCCTCTTCCGACGTCAGGCGGGCTGACGCACTCACACGCAGGGCTTCTATGTTCGTGTTTCTGTTTGCTGGGCTCAGCTCTTCCGAAGAGCGCAAAGGCCACCAGAACTCAGAGAATGGCCTTTGAGTCCCAAATGAGCCATGAATAAGATGACCAGACGTCCCACTTTTGGTGGGATAGTCCCAATTTTTAACAATTTGTCCCGCGTCCCGTGGCGTTTTAAAAATGTCCAAAAGATTTAAAAGATTCTTTTTAAAAATCGGGACTTTTTTAAAATGCCACAGGACATGGGACAATTTATTAAAAATCGGGACTGTCCCACCTAAAGCGGGACGTCTGGTCACCTTATCCATGAGGCAGTGGATGTCCCCTGATGCCAGCTGGGCACATCCCCATTCAATGACCCCACATGGAGATACAGAGAAGAAATGGGATAGGAGAAGCCATGGGGCAGTGGTGCCTGGAAAGGCATTCTGTCCATCACGCAGGATGAAGACTCAGAAAGGTGCAGCAACAGTGGTGATGTCCCAGTGGTCGGCAAACTCATCAGTCCACAGAGCCAAATATCCACAAGACAATGATTGAAATATCTTTGGAGAGCCAAATTTTTAAACTTAAACTTCTTCTAACGCCACTTCTTCAAAATAGACTCGCCCAGGCCGTGGTATTTTGTGGAAGAGCCACACTCAAGGGACCAAAGAGCCACATGTGGCTTGCGAGCCGCAGTTTGCCAACCACAGGCCCAGGTGAATCGGGTCTGTCAGAGGGAGGACTGCAATCTGAAGGGAGCAAGAGTAAAGAACTGGGTCCTGAGAGTGCTTGAGGACAGCCATCTTTGGAAAGGTCCATCAGGAGGCTTCAGGACTGGCCACCAGGCCAAGGGCAGTCAGAGACAGGACATCAAACCAGGATGACAGAGAGGCAAGGGACACTTCTTGGACGTCCGCTGGATTTGCCCCTCCAAACTAGGTCGCCCTTTTTACTGGTCACAAGCATGCTGGTCTTCATGTCGGAAAATCCTCTCTCCTGCTCTCAATCCACATGGTGAAGTGAGGCTGGCCTGCCCGCTCCCATGTGCCCAGGAATGAGCGGGATTTCCACTCTGGTCTGGCTGAGAAAGTGCTGGGATTATCAGAGAAAGGATGCTTTCTCTATGATGAGGTTGTTGAGCTAGTCTCTGAGGGGGTCACCTAAGGAGAGAGACCACTTACAAATAAAGCCAGGCCTGAGCTGGTTGGGCTCAGTGGATAGAGTATCAGCCTGTGGATTGAAGGGTTCTGGTTTCGATTCCAGGTTGTGGGCTAGGTCCCCAGTAGGGGATATGCAGGAGGAGCCAATCAATGATTATCTCTCATCATTGATGTTTCTGACTCTCCCTCTCCCTTCTTCTCTGAAATCAATACAAATATACTTTACAAACAAACAAACAAAACCAAATAAGCCAGCACCATGGAGAGAGGGGGCGCTGGAGAGGGGCCACGCCTGGGTGACCATGCAGTTTTCTGAATGCAGCCAGGCCTTGCATTGGGCTTGTGCCAGTGTCCATTGGATTTCATTCTCTGATGATGGACTAACCCTAATTAAGAGCATTGGATAGGGATGAATCCTAGAGGATTTGGGTACCAGTCAGCCTTGGAGGGAAGGTTCCCTTGAGCAGAGGGCTTTTCAGCTATCAAAGCTATAGAGGTGTATGCCAGAGGAAAGCAGAAACACTGTTACCCTCCCCCGCTCTCCCCACCTGGGCCAGAAAGCAGGAAGTGAGAGGATTGAATCTGAGTGTCAGGGTCTTTCAATGTCTCCCACCTGGGCCAGGCAGGATGGGACCCCTGGTGGGAGCCAGGAGCCCAGCTGTGAGGGACACATGCTGGTTTCACTCTGGCCCAGGGACTTGGAACCATCTGAGTTCGCTTGGCCCATGGTTTCCCCATTTGTAAAATGAAGAAGTTCAATAATTTGCTCTTTAGATTGTCTCTCTGGCTCCTGACAACTACGATCTCCTTTTGCCACTTGGTCCCGTAAAACCGGATAATATAAAGCCCAGAGGCTCAGAATGGTGGTTCCTGGGCCTGGAATCAAGGATTTTTGAGAGCAAGGAGTCCAGCTGCTGTTTCCATGTGAGGGAATCTCCTATGTTTCTCTCACCTTCTATTAACCTTCCACTCAGCTGCCTGGGAAAGGCTCCCCAAACACCACTGAGTTCTCACCATTTCTCTGACTAAAATGGTTAGTATCTACAAAATGCATTGAGTCCCTAGGAAGACCATGCTTGGCCAAAAATAACATTCAGAAGACATAAAATTGGAATATCCTGCCCATTAAAAATTTAAAAAATTCATGAAACTCTTGTTATGATGCCTTTTTACATCCTTTAAAACAAAGACATAAGTGACATTTATAATGTTACATGATCTGGTTTTACATGGTGTGAATTTTATTGTTCTCCTTTTATTTAATGTCTTCAAGAACTCATTAAAGAAGGGCAGACGTGGAAAACAGCCTGTGTGCTTGGAGCATGTGTCAGGACATGGGTCTAAATGCACAACGTGCTCCGACTTATTACCATGGAGTATCTGTGCCCCAGCTCAGCCCTGGACTAAATATGCTGTGTTGGCTCAAGTTTTTGTTTTGTTTTGTTTTGTTTTTGTTTATCTGGGGGGGGTGTTTTTTATATATTTATTTTTATTGATTTCAAATAGGAAGGGAGAGAGAGGGAGAATCATCAATGATGAGACAGAATCATTGATTGGCTGCCTCCTGCATGCCCCCAAATGGGGATAGAGCCCGCAACCTGGGCATGTGCCCTCACTGGGAATCGAACCATGACCTTCTGGTTCATGTTTGATGCTCAACCACTGAGTCACACCAATCGAGCTTGGCTCAAGTTTTGATGGTCACGAGAAGTTACTTGACTTCCTTCTTTTTAATTAAATGTATTGGGTTGACATTGGTAACTATATTACAGAGGTTCCATGGGTACAATTCTATGAGGCCTCATCTGCATATTGCATTGTGCGTTTACCACCCAAAGTGAAATCTCCTTCCATCTCCATATAATTGACCCCCTTCCTTTACTACTCCTCAAACCCTCTTTCCACCAGATTGTTGCCTGTGTCTATGAGTTTTTGTTTGTTTCTTTGTCCTGTTTGTTCAGTTATTACTTTCAGTTTTATATCCCACTATGAATGAAATCATATGGTTCTTGACTTTTTCTGTCTGACTTATTCTCATCCAAGTTGTCACAAAGGGTGGTATTTCATATTTTCTTATGCTGAGTAGTATAACCTAGTATATATGTATCATATCTTCCTTATTCAATCACCTGTCAAAGGACATGTTGATTGTTTTCATGTCTTGGCCAACATGAGTAATGCTGCAAAGAATATAAGGGTGCATGTGACTTTTTGGTCATTGGAATGTTGAATCATGGTTCAGATGTGGCAAAGCAGCATCTTAATGTCAGGTACCCTTTGGTCATAAACATGGGCTCCCACAGAACTGTCTTTAGGGTAAACCCTAAAAACAATGTATAGGCACTACATGGACCAACCCCTACCCAAGTTTAGGGGTCCCAAGGAAGACTGGTTCTCTTCCCCACCACTCTATAATGATGAGGTCATTTTTCTAAGAGTGGTCCACAAACACGAACTTTTCATGATGTCCGGTGGGACACATGTTTTACTAAGTTTTTGCCAGACTCTGAGTTGGATGGACCCTGAGGAGGCAAGAAGAGGCTCTTTAGGCAAGATGGAAACTCATGGATAGCTTAGGAAGACAGAATCACACATAGATCATTTCAATATAATGTAGCTAAGACAGTGATAGATACTCACGGAATCCCAGGGGAGTCCAAATTGAAAATTAAATTTGGGGATGAGGAAGTAGGTAGTTTTAGTTTAATAATGAGGAAACCACATCTTTAAGAATGGCCCAATGCAACTGGTTGCATTGAATTTAAGCATATGTTCTCAATCATCTTACTAGTTTTCATGACTAAGGCTACCTGTCACTGATGTGGATGTTTCTGCTGAGCATGTGGAAGTAGTCACTTCTAGTCTAATTTTTTTTTAAATGTTAAAAAATCAAAAATACTTTTATTTTTCAGCAACTATAAAAGATTAAAGGATTGTATGACAACAATATCCTTCACCATGACTGGGAGTGAGGCATAGAGCACTGTGGGCAGAGTCCTGTGATCCCAATGCAAGATGGAGACTCACACACAGCAGGGAGAGAGAACAGTTTGCTTGTTTCTCCTCACCAGGTGATGGACTCTCCCCGCAGCCAACGCTGCCCATAGCAAGAGGAGGAAAGGGATTATGGGTTGTACTGTAGGGAAGTAAGAGAACTGGAAGATTAAGACAATGTACAGAGTTTCAGTACAGTCCCTTTCTCTGTTTTAGTTGCAATGCTGGAATGAGTTAAAGGATGCTTTGGTTATAGATCAAGTTTACAGTTGGGTTTACTCAGCCTGAGGCAAAATATATTGATTGGGGATAGACCAAATCCTTGAGCCAGTGAACAGCTGTGAATGCACAAAAAGAGCCCCTTTCTTATGCAAGCATCTCTTAATAATCCATTAGAAACTGGTTAATGAACAGATGCTGGTAAAAAGTGAGCCGGAGAAAAAATGCCCAGAGGGAGATCTGAGGTCAAAGGAGCCACCACGGGGGTTGTTTACGCAGCCACTGAAAATTAGACATATGAACAGTGCATAAGAGAAAAATCATGAGTTCACTGTAATTTCTACTATCTTAAAATTTGACTTTTAGACCCAACATATAGCATATAGAAAAAAGGGGGTGATCATTGAGCTAACTCACTTGACCTCGAATACAAGCTCAGTGGTTTATTATGTAGTTCCCTGATCTGTTATATTCTTGGTTTTCTCTTTCCTTTTAGGTAAAATAGGGTTAATAAGCCTCACTTCACAGGCTTTGTTTGACTATGAATTCAAATAAGCAAAGCACCTGGCCATGAGCCTAGACCCGAGTCGGCATTCAATCATCTGTAGTCAATATTTTCATTGTTATGCTCAAGTTCCTTTTGGCAAAAGTTGGACCACAAGGTAAATATTGACCCTCTAATCCCTTGGATTGTAGACTGAATTCTTAAAACCTAAATTGTCTTCTGTTCCACCAATTAAAATACAGTGATATAAAGGCCCTGGACTTCCATATTTTTTTTTCATCGGAGAGTCACAGGAATTGTTCACTTGAAGAAGGTAGAGAAAATGAATTTTTGTTCCACTTTCAACTATCAAACCCTACAAAAAATAGGGGTTTTTTTTAATGTGAGAAAATATACCATCTTCAATGATACAAGGAAATTACCACCACTTCAAACTATAAACCATGGAACAGATCTGCCAAATACCATCTGGTCTACAACTAGGTGGTGGAGAATGCTGAGCAAAGATACCCTCTACCTTTGGCCTCAAGCAGAGCATATCGTCCTTAAAACGTCAACTTTTTGAGCAGTGTGCCCAACAATCATTCGATTAAGGACCTAGAGCTGTGTAGGAAATATAGAAGAGTGAGCAATGGCGTTCTAGAAATCCCATCCAGGAACATGGACTGCCTCAGGAGAGGTGAGGATCTGTGTCATTGCCTCCTAGCAATGAACGCAGGAGAAGGTCAAGTGCAGGAGAAAGGGGGCAGAGCATTCATAGTGGTAGCACAGAGAACCTGGGGCCTTGGGGCCTTGCTGTTTTCCATCCCAACATCCTGAATGTTTAAAACTAAGGCAAGACACCCCCAGTTAAGCACCCATGGAAAGCCGTGGAATCAAGACTGGCCTCATGGGATTCTAACCTATGCAAGTTACACATGGTCCCAAGGTCAAAAGGGCCCCACACTTGAATTAATGCTCAACTTAGCTGTCTTGAGAATCTTAACCATTCTTGGAGAAAGCATCCCACTTTTTCATTGTGCATCAGCTCCCACAAATTATGTAGTCAGTCCTGTGAGGAATGAACAAGTGAATGGATGAATGCCATCACTAGCCAGTGACATCAGCCTCAACCTCAGTTTCCCGCAAGGTATGGGGGAGAACCCTTCTCCTGCTGGGTTCACAATGCATCCTGGGATCACCACAGAGAGTGTGCAGAGGAGTGGCCAAGGAGGATTCTTCCAGACATACCCCCAGCTAACTCATGCACTCAACTCACCACCTCCAACCTGTTCTTTCACAGCGCAAGGTGATTACTTTTGAACTTCAAAGACCCTTGGCTTATGCTGTTTCCTCTGTTGAAATGGCCAACCCATAGTCTGCTTGGCCCTCTGCTCATGACCTTCAGGACAAGAGAGAGTGTTTTCTACCCTAGAAAGCCTTCCTCCCCTCCAGGGAATCCATGGACCCTCCTCTCCACTCCCTCAAAACCCTCTGCTTGCTTTTACCATAGTGCTGCTCTCCCTGTGAGCTAGGGACTGTCACTTCTCTATTTCATGAACCTTTCCCCTTTTTTTGCTGCATAACAGGCCCTATGATTGACACCTGGGGTCCAGAGGTGTCTGAGGCTTCACCAGGAAGGACAGACAGACAAGTCCTCCATCTCTGCTGAGCCCACAAGAAGGTACTCACTGATTGTGAAATGAATGAATGACTCAGGGTTAGGACTAGAACTTGGGGGACCTGGGTTTTTAGCAAGTCTCTGGCAGGAACACGCAGCCTGAACTTGGATAAGTCCTCAGCCCTCCCCGGTGAGCAGTGTGCCCTTCTGCCAATGGGAGAAGAAGAACCAGACGAGACAGCCTCTTTCTTGACTTTCCTCTTGGCTGGACCCAAAAACTTACAAATCAGCAGTCAACATCCCACAGGAGGTTAGTGTCTATCAGCACATCTCAGTCACTGGGCACTCTGACTAGCGTCACCTCCAATCCCCACAGCAGCCTTGCAAAGCAGATGCATATTTCAGTTCGGATGACTACTGCATAACTGGGGGAATTAAATAGATTTTGCCACTGTCACTCAACTTTTATTGTTTTTTAATATATATTTTTATTGATTTTTTTTTTTTTTTGAGAGAGAGGAAGGGAGAGAGAGTTAGAAACATCGATGAGAGAGAAACATACATCAGCTGCCTCCTACACACCCCCTACTGGGGATGTGCTCACAACTAAGGTACATGCCCTTGACTAGAATTGAACCTGGGACCCTTCAGTCAACAGGCTGATGCTCTATCCACTGCGCCAAACTGGTTAGGGCTGTCACACAACTTTCAACAACTGCTTTGGGATTCCAATTTACCTATTCGACTCAAAGCCTATGAGCCACACTGGACACAGCTCTGCCTGCGCCTCCATCTCCTCTTGTCTTCAGTCCCAGCCCCACAGCTGGCCTAAGGACAGAAAGCCAACTCACATTAAGAACAGGGATCTGGGAGTCTGCATATTTCCAGTGGTTTTTCCACTGGCCGCCCTCCAGTTAGCCAGGCTTGGAAAGCTGGGCATTCCCTCCTCGGGCTGGCAAAAAGCCCCCCTCCAATCCATGGAAGTCAGTCTCTGAGGGGCTTCCTCAAATCACGCCCACAGCGCACAAGTCCTGTCGCTCAACCCCACCTGGGTCAAACAGGGTGTCCTTGTCCCAGGAGGAAGCTGGGTGTTCCCGTTTCATTGGTCCAAAGTCGCACCTCCAGGGCCTGAGCTGGTGGCAGGAACTCCGTGCTGCTGCCAGGAGGCCGGTCACAGGCAGATCCTCCTCGTGGCTCAGCCCTTTCCCCCTCCGACAGCTCCTACCCCTGCAGTAAATTCTCCTGTAACAAACAGGCGCGCAGTGAATTTATTAGTCTGGCACTCTGTGTTACTCAACAGAACGGCGAGTCTTAAACAGGTAACGGCGGCAGTAAATAAGCCAGTTTGTTTGGCCGCTGTCAGCCCTAAGTGGTCACGGGGCCTGGAGCAGTGATGCTGGCCTTTAAAAGTACCACACATGCCTGTCTGCTGTCCATGTGCCCCCCTGAGCACCCGATGGCAACACGCCACCAGGCCACAACATGGCACCTTAGAACATGTCCCGGGACTTCACAATATCCGTGTGCAGGAGACACGAAGCTAAATATATGTGCACATGCAGGGAGGATGCCTCTGTGTGGTCTCAGGGTGAAACACACGGGGCCCTGGCCTTCCAAATCATGGGGATTCACATCAAGATGGAGACTTTTCTGCCAGCTGCTTTGTGAAAACCAAGTGGAGAAGAGAAGATTGGAGGAGACAGAAGACAACTACCATTTATTGACCAGGCCCCTTTGAGGCCAGGCAGCCTGTCTGCACCGTCTGTGTACTCTCCAAAGCCAAGAGTATCTCCAGCCACCAAGTATAGGCAAATAATAACCGCTGGCCTCAATGCCAGACTGAAGTGGGCTCTTTCTAGAACTAGTTATTGGGAAACGTGTTCATCTCCCAAAGCTGCTGTAGCAAAGTCACCACCAGCACAGAAATTCCTTCTCTCACTGTTCTGGAGGCTGGAAGTCTGGAATCAAGGAGTCAGCAGGGCCCTGCTTCCCGGGGCTCTTGGGAGAGTAGCTGTTGTGTCTTCATGGCTTCTTGTGATGGCCGTCGATCCTGGTCATTCCTTGGCTTTCAGCTGGATCACTCCAGTCTCCGCCTGTGACACCTGGCCATCATGTCCAGACCTGGGCCTTCTCTTCTTATAAGGACATCAGACATATGGGTCTACCCAACTCAAGTACGACCTCATTTTAATTCATTATATTTGCGATGACCTATCTTCAAATACAGTCACCTGTTGAGGTTCTGGAAAGCACATGAATTTGGAGGAACATTACCCAGCCCAGTTCAGATGTTTATTATGCATCAAGGTGCTTTCTTTCCTTGAACCCTCATAGACCCGTGGTCGGCAAACTGCGGCTGGTGAGCAACATGCGGCTTTTTGGCCCCTTGAGTGTGGCTCTTCCACAAAATACCATGGCCTGGGCGAGTCTATATTGAAGAAGTGGCATTAGAAGAAGTTCAAGTTTTAAAAAGTTAGCTCTCAAAAAGAATTGCAATCATTGTCCTGTTGATATTTGGCTCTGTTGACTGATGAGTTTGCCGACCACTGGCCTAGGGCTTTGCTGGGTAGGAATCCACGTGCCCCTTTCACAATGAAGACACAAAGGTTAGGGGACGCCAATGTACTTCTTGAACAATGTCTCATGGCGAGGGATTGGGGAAGCCAACTCAGCTCTGTTCCAAAGCTCTCATTTTTCCCAGGACAGAGAGAGGCCATCCCCTCTGTCCAGCGCTCACATCCTGCGGAGTTGCCTCTGGAGCCGTCTCTAAAAACAGCTCGCGCACGCAGGCGCACACGTGGGCCTAAGTGTGAATGACGCTCATCCCGTTAGAAAGCATAGCTTGGATTGTTTAAAGGCCAATCGCAAAGGCTCCAAGAGCCAGGGCCGGGGGAAGACAGTATATGGTGGAGCTGCAGCTCTCTTCAGACCATATTTGGATTCAGTCGCCTGTTACCCAGAGAGCCCTGAAAATAAATGCACCGATAAATAATTATTTCCTGCCCCGCGCATTACCAAATATGACCGCGCACGGCCTGGTGGCCAAGGCGACGACCCATTGTTCCAACGCCCGGCCCCACCCCCACTTGGCTGCAAAAGCTGCGGCTTTGCCTTCCTGAGAAACCCGACTCAAAAAATAGAATGGCACCCCGTCAGCGCATGCCTCTGGCTGGCTCGCCACTGCCCAGCCCTGGGATCAATTAGATAAATGCGGAGCCTTGGAGCTTCCTCCGAATATGGTCAGGAAAACAGCCTCTCTAGGGTCTGCTGATTCAGGAACCTTCTGCCTGGGAGAGCCCTGCACTCCCCAGCGGCCCCACTCAGACCCGCCCTTCTCCAACGTGTGACCGCTGGACGGAGGGAGGTGGAACCGTCCTTGCACGTTGCCTTTGAGGAAATTCGAGGTAAGAAAGAGGACTTACAGTGAGTATCGTTTAGCCCCACGCAGGAAAAGCTCCAGGACATCAACAACAGCTAGGAAATCATAGGTTTTTTTTTTGTTGTTGTTGTTGTTGTTGTTTTTAGACACAAGTAGGTCCAACTTTGGAACCTATTCCATGACCCAATCACTGGCTTTGTGACCCTGGGCGAGTCACTTTTCCTCCTTGGTCTCCCTCTGTATGCAAATGAATCCTGCCCACCTCTGTGTAAGACCAATGAGCTCACACAGATAGCATGCCTAGCCCAGAGGTAGACTTGCACACGAGCTCCCCTCACCCCATTCTTCACAAGTGGGGAAACTGAGGTGGATGTTGACCGTTACAATCTTGACTAGTAAAGTGAAAATTCAAACCCAGGTCCCCCCAGAGTCAAGGTGAGGATGCCCAGTGAGCCTCTGCCCACGGACCACAAGCTCCTTGAGTGCGTGGGCCACACCTCACCCCCCTCAGTACCCTCGTGCCTGGCAGATGGCTTCCTACATGGAAGGCTTCAATTCGTGCTTCTGAACAAATGAAGGGAGAGAAGCCCTCCTCCGTGACCATCTAGCGCTGGCACTTCCCCGCCGTGACCCTGGCCACTCCAAGGGCCATCGCCTGTCTGCATGGGATCCTGCAAGATCCATCATGGCCATGTGTAAGGTACCAGCAGTGTCATTCTTATGACTTAGTGTCATGCCTGGCACCTAGCAGGCACTCCACAAACCAGGCTGGAAGAGCTCACGAGGAAAGAGCTTTTTCTGGAGCGCAGAGGAAAATGAGGAGAGACTGGACTTAACTCTAGGGAGCTCCTACACTGTGCCGGATACTGTACTCGGTGCTCCTCTCTGAATCATCACACATGCATGCACATGCATTCACACACACACACACACACACACATACACACGCACACACACACGTGCAGCAGGTTTATCCCCATCTTACAAATGAGCAAAACTGAGGTTGGAGTAGCGAGCCAGCTTGTTCAGGACCACACAGCTCAAGAATGTGAGAGTTCGAATGTCACAGAGCTCAAGTCTGACTGGGAAACCCTCGCTACCCCACAGAGTTTCTCTGACATCTGAGCAGAGTGTCGCCTATTTTCTCATTCTACCTACAACCGGCTGGAAGCCCCTGGCTGCCACCCTGCATCCTGTAGGGAGGGACCCACCGAGGGAGCCAGCCTGGCCCAAGAGGGGCCATGCCCGCTGCAGGCAGGGGCGGGCTGGACCTCCAGGGCTTATTCTGCACAGGTCTGTCTGGCACTCTCAGACTTCACAGGTGGGGGGAGGGGTTGAGGGAAAAGGGAGACCCCCCTTCCAGCTCTGCGGGAGACTGGTGAGTGCCCCAGCGTGAGCTAAGCCCAGCACATGTCCCTGTGGCCAGCCACCACGACCAGGGGGTGGAATGCCGCTGTGGTGGCCGTGGCTTCCCAGGCACGAGGGTGGCCCCTTTGCAGCGTGTAATCCAGCCTTCCAGGCCCGCCTGCGCTCCCCGATGAGCCGCTGGCAGAAGCGGGGGCTGGGGGTACAGCAGCACTGGGGGTTCCTGGAGGGACACAGTGACCCCCAAAGGCACCGAGAACTTCTGTGGGGAGGCCGAGGGCCAGCAGCCAGAGAACTGGACAGCGACCGAGGGTGTGCCGGGCTCCTGACTCTGGCAGTCCCATCCTCCATCCCGCCATACCATGAAGGCCCGTGTGCACATGAGGAAACTGAGGCTCCTCAGACGGGAAGAGAAAGAAGACAGAGAGGGAGCAACGCGCTTCTCGTCCACCCACAGCATCAAGTTCAGGAGCAAGAAGCCCAAGTTCTGATCGGGGTTTTCTTGAGCAGATCGAGAAGAATCTGAGAGCAGCCCTGGCCGCCAAGAATGGGCCCCGCTCTCTTCCTTTATAAGAAACCTGGCCGAAACCGGTTAGGCTCAGTGGATAGAGCGTCAGCCTGTGGACTGAAGGGTCCCGGGTTTGATAACGGTCAAGGGCACGTACCTTGGTTATGGGCACATCCCCAGTAGGGGGTGTGCAAGAGGCAGCTGATCGATGATTCTCTCTCATGGATGTTTCTAGCTCTCTATCCCTCTCTCTTCCTCTCTGTAAAAAATCAATAATACATATTTTAAAAAAAGAAGAAGAAAGAAAAGAAACCTTCCAGGGGAGTGTGCATCCTTGAGCTCTGACTGCCTGGCCCCTCCTCACCTGCTCCAGGGGGGACTCTGCTCCGATGTGCTCCTTCTGGGACGATGGGGGGAGGGTGTATTCTAAAGGTGAGGGGTCCGTTCCCCTGCAGGTCTCAGGGTGGCATCTGTTCATGCTTTGGTGCCCACAGAGCACGTGGCGGGGGACGGGGGGAGGCATCTTCCTACAGCAGAACCACAGCCGCCCAACAGTGAGGGTGGGAGGCAGGGAGCCAGCCACTGCCCAGGCAGGGAGACATAGCAGGTAGATCCCACACCCTCCACGCGCTGTGTGCTCTGTGGCCACGCGCTGCTGGATTCTGTGGCCTTGAGGCCTCTCCCAGACCCCCTGCTCGCTCAGCACCCTGTGAGCTCGCTTCCTCCCAGACTCCCCCAAACCCCCGGCTCGCTCAGCGCCCCCCTGGGCCTCCTCCCAGACTCCTCCGTGGACAGCACTTGGCAGGCCGGCCTGCATGCCTCCTCTCTGCACGCTGGACACATCAGCCCGACATGTCTTTCCAATTAGGCCGTCCTGCGCCGCAGAGAAACAGGAAACCGCTTGTAACCTCAGAGCCATCCAGACGCAGGAAACCAGGCAGAGACAGTGGGCCGGGCAGTGGCGTCAGCCCGGAGCCCGGGCAGGCAGGACGCAGCCAGCCGGCCCCTCGGACCGCGCACCTCCCACTGCAGGCCCGCCAGCGCAGGGAGGGCCAGAGGGGAACAACCCCCCACACACACACACACAGTTGGGACATCTCCAGCAGATGTGTCCTTCTCTCCCCAACTCGGGGATGCCTGCACCTCGAGGTGCACCCCAGCTCAGAGGACCAGGGTGAAGATGCTACTGGGGATAATGGCTGGCTCACCCACCCAGCCTGCGCACCCAGGAAGTGCTCGTTCGCCCCAAGGCCGGGCAGGCTCTTGACCCCGCTTCGTGCCCTGCAGCTGCTCTGGGTCCCATTGCACAGATGACAAACTGGGTCAGGGTCCATGTAGATCAGGGCCCGTGTGGGTCAGAACTCGCTCCCACCGCCCTCCTGCCACGTGCTAGTTCAGGACTGACTAAAAGGACTCTAAGCTCCTCCCCTCCGCTCTGTGAGCACGCAGCCCCAGTTCCCACGCCTCACGGCCAGGGGTGGGGTAATGGAGGCCTCCAGGGTCCAGAGTTCACCCACCTTTCCCTACCCTTCCCCCTCCCCCCAGAGTGATGGAGCTGACGTGAACTCCGTGGCCGATCTCTGTAGCATCCCAAGCCTCATCCCTCCACGGAGCATGTCTGCTAACCTCTCCTCGCCCCCTCCGGGACAGGGCTCCTAGTCTCCGCTCTCCAGACACTCAGGAAGAACGAAAACCAATCACTGAAGGAGCTGGGGTCCCGGTGAGCAATTTGCAAGACAATGGCTTAACCACCCCAACCCCCAAGCCTCCCAGCTTGCCCTCCCTGCCCCCAAGGGCCTGCTGGCTTCTCTTCCAGGGAGATCCACATTCAATCCTTCAAAAGTGGCCCAGCTCCTCCAGAAACTCTACATAGAATGACCCTCTGATCCAGCAAACCCGCGACTGGGTAGACAGCCTGAAGGCCCGGAAGCTGGGCTGGAAGCAGGAATGGCCACACCTGTGCTCAGAGCAGCATTGTTCCCGTAGCCAAGAGATGGGCAGCAGCCAAGTGCCACCAAGGGAATGAATGGATGGTGTTCATCCACGCGTGGAATGTTACCCAGGCTGGAAAATGGACGGAGTGCTGACACGTGCTAGCCCATAGAGGAATCTTCAGGACATTAGAGCCGTGAGCGAAGCCAGCGTAGAAGGACAGGTACCGAATGGCTCCACTTCAATGAAATCCCTAAAAGACGCAACACCTAGGGACGGAAGTAGCATGGGGAGAGCAGGCTCTGGCGGGAAGGGGAAACGGGAAGTGGGTGTTCACGGAGTTTCCGTTTGGAAAAGGTAAAAACGTTGGGAGATGGATGATGGCGATGGATGTACAACATTGGGACTGTACTGCTGCCACTGAAATGTACTCTGAACAGTGGTCAACATGGTACATTTTATGTTGTGTGTATTTCTCTATGATCAAAAAGTAAAGCAAGAGGAAACCGTCAGCTAAACGTGTTCACGGGGATCCCACTCCCCCGCATGTGGCTCGGGGATTGCGCGATCGGCCCCTCCGTGGCAGAATGCACAGCGCAGGGTGACCCCAGTGGCCACCACCAAGGAACCCCCAGCCGGGGGGGGCCGATGGCGGCAGGCGGGGTTCCTCCCGGGGACCCTTCAGGAAAGCCCGGCCCTGCCCCCATCCTCTCAGGTCTCAGGGCCTCGGGTCCCTCCTTCCATGAGGCTGTGCACATTAATGGTGTGGGGAGGCCCCTGGAGAGCCAAGAAACGGGCCTGCTTGGGGTGAGGGAGACGCACCGTCCCACACAGACAGGCAGGGTGCCACAGATGGCCCGGAGGTGGGAGGGGGGTGACCGGGGAAGAGAGATCAAGGCCTCTTCCTGGAAGTTCAGTCGCGGGGCTTAATGCAAAGAAGCTGTGGCGTGTGTGCTGGGACCCTTTGATGAAAACGATCGCAGCCGTCAAATGCCTTCCACATTGTCCGCTCCGCCGGCACGGCCTCCGCCCCGGCTCCTGCGCCTCCTCCCCGGGCCGGCCGGCGGGCCTCGGGCTCCTCCAGGTCCTTCACTCCAACCAGCGTCGTTCTTCTCGGTAGAAAACATGCTGCTAAGCCGATAGGGAGCTGCCCAATACGAAAGGCGCCAACCCTGGTGTGCCTGAGCCCGGAAAGCACAACCTGTGCAGGCGAGGAATAACGCTAAGGACATGTGACATGGACCTCCGCTGCCTCACCTTGGAGTGGACGAGGTCACTTGCAAATGCCATGTGGGTGCACGTGTGAGCGCACATGTATGCATATGCATCTATGCAAATGACCCGCATGTGTGTGTTAGCATGTGTGTACATGTGTTCATGCCTGTGTGTGTGTGTGTGTGTGTATGCACACTTGTCATTATTTCTTTCATCAGTTGAACTATGGCTTCATTTCAAATTGATATAAGATGCACTTACTGACTTTTAGGCCTCTGCATTTGGGGTGTGTGTGTGTGTGTTGTGTGTGTGTTGTGTGTGTGTGTGAGCGCACCAGTCGGCTTTTACATTCATAAATCCCAGCCTTTCTCACAGTTGGAAGGAGGCAGGATTCCCTCAGTCAGTGTTTCTGGAGGGAAACTGAGCCCTGAGAGCTTAACCCGGTGTCCCTGGTCATGTGCCTCTTCGTCCAGTGGCCGATGCAGCGTTTGTTACAAAGCACACCAGCCTCTGCTCCAAGAAGACTTGAACCTGGGACTCAGGCTTCTCGAGCGGCCCACAGAGCAGACAATCTCTTGAATATTTACCTGACATCACACTCTTTTAGTAAAGGCTGCGATTGTCCCCCGCAGACCGTCTCTTCCAGGGACAAGTCAGCACCTCGACGCAGCGTTTGTTACAAAGCGAGGACCTGCTTCCGCTCGGCGGTCCCCTCGTAGCTGCTCCGTGGACACCCAGGAATGGCTGATCGTGATATCCCTTCATTGCTTCCAGCCACGACCCTTCCCGGTCTCCCACAGCCTATCATCACGGTGTAATTTGCCTGCCATTATTTTCTTTCTTAAAAAATCAATAAATTGTTTGTGATTCCTCTAATGGAGACCACATGCCTGGAGTGTAGAAATTCAATATTTACCTTAAACAGTAAATCCATCCTGTCAGGTTCGATGATGTGAGAATTGTTAGGAAAAGATAACGATTTTAACCCAGGCACACACACACACACACACACACACACACACACACACACACACCACAGCAGGGAAGTTTCTAGACAGCCACGCCCAGGGTGTCCTGTGTCTGGCGGGCTCTCCAGCGCCCTGGCGGCCGCGTGCAGCCACATGGCCTGGGCTGGCCCCTCTCCGCACTGTCTAACCCGAGTTTGTCTGGATGTGGAAGACAAACATCCAGGCATGGCAGGAGGAGGAGGAGGAAGAGGGCTCCAGTGCGAGCCTGGCATAGTAACTGCAATCAGTGTGGCCATGTGTGTGGGCATCAGAGGGGGCAACCAGGATATACTTCCAGGAGCCCCAACAGCGCCACTTTAAGGGGGAACCCTTCCTTGAAGGAGGCGTCCGAGGTTGCCTGGCTGGACAGCTCTGGTGTCCACCTGCTCCATTCTCCATGCCGCCTCGAGGTTGGCGGGCTGAGGGGAACCTTTCAGCATCTTTGACCTTCAGTTTCTTCATCTGTAAAATGGGAGGGGAGGGCAAGAACAATTTCAAAGTCTTTGCCAGCTCAGAACTATGGCTGCTGCTTGGGACAGCTGTGTCCCCAGCGGGAATGGCCACATCGCCATCACCCTGCAGTCTGGGGCACTTCGTGAGCAGGTCTCAGAGGGTCCCCCAAGCCACGCTGGGCAAATGAGCTGCTGTCAATGGGCCACAGAAATGACCTCAACTACCCCCTCCCTCCATCCACGGCCTTTGCACTGAGACAGTGTCCCACCTCCCAGCAAGCGCTGATGCGTCCACTCCCCTCCCTGGCTCTGGGTTGGCCACTGGCCACAGCGAAGGAAGGGCGGGTGTGCTGGCTCCCGGGGGAGGCCTGGCGAGTCCCCGCGCACCTCTGCTCTCGCCACCCTGGACATGCCCACATGCTGGGGGAGGACACAGTGCCCGGCCGCTGTCCTCTCCTCCAGTCACAGGTCACTGCATCACAACTGTCCCAAAACCATGGCTCAAAGCAGCAATGTGCTCTCACCTCTCCTGACGCTGCGGGTGTCTCTGAGCTTGTAGACAGGTGACGGCTGGACGGACACCTCCTAAAGGCTGAGCCAGACTGAGCATCTGAGCTGGCGGCTCCTTCCAGCCGCTCTCCCCAGGGCCCAGGGTGGCTAATGCAGCTTCATGCTAACCGGGCGTCTTTCTGTGTTCCTCCTCCCTCTTTTCTTTCCCCTTCTCCCTTTTCCTCCCTAGCTCCCTCTCCCGATCTCTTTCCAAACTCTCTCTCTCTCTCTCTCTCTCTCTCTCTCTCTCTCTCTCTCTCTCTCTCCTTACCCCTTCATGCTCTGCATGCGGCCAGCCTAGGGTTCATTGGAGCCTGGGTATCTCCTCTTCCCAGAAAACAAGGCCCAAGCTTCTCCCCGAACCGAGCGCTGGCCACGTGCTGTGTGCATCACCTGCACCTGCGTTGGGCTTGCTCCCTGACGCCAGGCCCGGCCTCGGTGCGGCCGCCAGGAGCAGCATTCTCTGGCCTTCGGGATGAGTCCAAACACTTCCATGCAGGACCCTCCAAGGAGTGAGAACAGGACCTGGCTTCCTCTAGAGACTTCTTAAAAATAAAAAAATATAAAAGGAATAAAAGGCTTCTTTAAAAAAAAAAAAAAAAAAAAAAGTAAATAAAGTGTTGTCCTCACGTAGAAGGACTTGGGGTTGTATCGCTGTCCCGTCCTAGCTCCCCACTGCCCCCCCTGGAGTTGAGGGCCTTCTCCTGGAGCGGAGTGCCACTCTCCGGGGACATCGGACAAAAGCCAGGCACACCCTCCCTGTCACCTCCCTCCGTCCAAGAATCATACTTCTGCTCATGCAGCCCAACTACATCCTCCTCTGGAGGCCCATGGGATTTTGTAAAGCCAATGCATTTCCCATCCAATCCCTTCCGGTTCCCAAGAAAACATTCTGATTACACAAAGAACGTTGTGTGTGTTTTCCTGCACTCTCATCAGACATCTGCACCCACTTCTCAGAAAGAGAAGGGATCCCCGTTTCACAAAAGGAGCGTACGGCTCGGAGCCACAGACCCAGACTCCTGTCAAGGCCCCTCCCCCTTTCTCACGCTGTGAGGGGCAGGGGACCGTCTTGCCCACACTGAGCCTCTGTTTCCCGATGGAGAGAGTCCCGGCCACATGCCCACTTCCTTTCCCGGAGGTGCACCCGGCCGGGTGACTGACCCAGGGGGCGCCACGTATGCGGACGATGTGATTATGGGTTCTAGTGTCAATAATGATGAGAATAAAAAAGTCTCACCCTGGACAGTTTGGCTCAGTGAATAGAATGCCGGCCTAAGGACTGAAAGGTCCCAGGTTCAATTCCGGTCAAGGGCATGTGCCTTGGTTGCAGGCACATCCCCAGTGGGAAGTATGCAGAAAGCAGCTGATCAATGTTTCTAACTCTCTATCACTCTCCCTTCTGCTCTGTAAAAAAAAAAAAAAATCAATAAAATATATTAAATAAAAATTTTTAAAAATTAAGTCTCAGCATTCTAATGAAGGGGCATCTTTATACGCCTGGTGTATTTACAGTCCAGCTGTCTGTCCCCCACAAAACTGGTGACCAGCTAATATCTCAGCAGACGGACTAGGAGGATCTGGGCGGGAGACAGGGAGGCGGACGGAGCCGTGGGGACACCATGGCACTGGCGAACCAACATCTGTCAGGGAGAGCTTTGGAAATTGTCCTTTTCAGCCTCCCTAAGGCCACCATGGCTGTGCCCACATCCCCCCCCTCCGGGCTGCATAATTAAAAATCAAAGTAAGCTGAAACCGGTTTGGCTCAGTGGTGGAGCGCTGAAGGGTCACGGGTTTGATTCCGGTCAAGGGCATGTACCTGGGTTGCGGGCACATCCCCAGTGTGGGGTGTGCAGGAGGCAGCTGGTCGATGTTTCTCTCTCATTGATGTTTCTGGCTCTCTGACTCCCTTCCTTCCTCTCTGTAGAAAATCAATAAAATATATTTAAAATAAATAAATAAATAAATAAATAAATAAATAAATAAAAGTAAAATATTGAGCTCCCACCATCCTTCAAGGCTGTCATCTTATTTTCCTCTCCTTCTATGGCTGGGTTATCCTTCACCTCCGTACCCCGCCCCCCACCAGCCACTTCCAAGGAGCGCCCTTTCCACTGCCCCACCCACCCACCCCCCAACCACAACGTGCTGTCCTCTGCTGGAACCGGTTCAATGCCTGCGGTCCCGAAGGTGGGGACTCCACGGCAGTGGCTTTGTTCACAAAGCGCCCCAGTTTTCAAAGTTTGCTCAGCAGCGTGTGTCCCTGAATATGTGTCAACTTCTGTTTGGATCCGTCCGCATGAAACGCTCTATTAATTATTCATTTCTGAGGAATGGAAATTAATTATTGCGCGTGAGATTCTAAACACATATGGCAGCATCGCCGGCTGACGGCCCCCCTGCCAGCGTTCCGGCGACTCCCATTCAGAAGTAATATGTTGTTTTGCACAGCCAAGGCCTCCTAAGGGCTCCAAGATGGGAGGACTGAAAAGCTGACATGTTTCTGTACGCCGTCCAGCTCCTGGCCCTCCTTGAATACACCCCAGACTTGCCTGCTCTCTCCCCCAGAATCCACGCTGGTGGGGGAGTGGGGGAAGGCGTGGAGGGTGGGGAGGGTCTGAGTCTGTCATTTTTGCTGCCGCCATCTATACCTCCCGTCTCTGTCCTTGCTTCCCATCTGTCTTCCCACAGCGAGTGAGCCACCCACCCCTCCTCCCCGGTCCTCCCACGTGAGTGCTCCTGGAGGGGGTCACTGGTCCGGAGTGCCCCCTCTGCTCTCCATCCTGACTCTGCCATGTGTTCACAGGTGGCAATGGGGTTGTGTGCCTGAGCACCGGTTGCATCCTTGTGGGTAGGAACTGTGAACATCCCTCCTAGGACCTCTCACACTACCGAAGACAGGCGGTTGTTAACTGTGCGGGACCCATTGTTTCATGAGAAGAAAAAACTCACAGTACCTACCCGCTTCAAGGAACATAGGGAATCAAGATGGATACGTCTTCCTTCAGAAAGAAGTAACTGGAAGCTCTGGATCCACGGGAGACCGGGCTCCAGACCCGGGGCATGGAAGAAGCAGAAGCAGCAGAGTGAGCGGCCAGCGTTTCCTGTCCCTGCTCCTTTAACTTCACTTCTCGCTTCATTCCCTTTGCACCAACTCGCACACTACGCAGCCGAGAACAGCAGTTCCGTGAGTCTTTGCTGAATGAACTGAGACGCGGGAGAATGGATCGGTGAGGTGAAGGTTGTTTTGGTTGCAAGTGACCAGAAAATTAAAATAAAAAGCAACCCACACTGCCTGGCCAATGCTGAAAAGCACCGTCTTCCTCTCTGTAACCGGAGCGTGTGGGGCACAGCCGGCTTCAGGCGGAGTTTGATGCAGGCGTTCATGGCACCGCCAAGGACCAGAGCCTCTCTGCCTCTCCTCCCGCCTGCAATGGGCTGCATCTGTCCTCAGGCACCGTCTCACCTCGTGGTGGACAAATGGCTCTGGTGGCCGCACACTTTGCTTCCTCCCAAGTTCAAGTCTGCACAGGAAAGAGAGAGAACCACCACTGTTGTTATGATCAAAACTAAGTTGACTGGAGCCAGTAGTGGGTGCAGCATCGTCACAGTGTCCGTGTGCAAAGCAGAACGGCCCGAGGGCTCACCTGGCCTGTCCCTGAGAGCATGGATATGTGGAACACCCTGCCTGACCCCGCCCGCCACACCGTGTCACTCTGAGCAGAAGGTCTCAACCTCCCATGTGGCCGGTCAGGGCCGGCCCCCTCGTGACGTGCGCAGTTGAACTGCGCCCTGTGCTCAGAGGCCCCATGCGTGGCTCCGTGCTCTACCACCTCCATCCAGGAATGCTTAATGCATTAACAGCGGCTCATCTTGTCATGTTGTGCCGGACCCCACAGCTTCCGTAGCAGTCCCCTGTGTGCACTAGGGCGGGCATTCTGTCCCCACAGGTAGATCATGCACGGTGGCTTCTCTCAGAGGCACCACAGCCTTGTTCTCACCTCAAACATGTGAGCAAACGGTGCAGGTGTTACGGGGAGCCCCTTTGCTCCCCATCCTCCTCCATTGGGCCTACAGGTGCCCGGGATGTGCCTCCTGACTCCTCCTATGGCCCTGACTCAGGTAAGCCCTGCCCAGCTTTCTAAGCTCATCTTCCCCAGCCACCATTCAAGCCTGCTCTCTTGCCTTTCCTGGCCTTGCACATGCTGTTGCCTCTACATAGGTTAAGCCTTCCACCCCACACAGTCACACTCACACAGTCTTTCTCCCTCACCAGCTAGTTACCTTTTTGGATCCTCAGGGGTTAGTTCAGGGCCCACCTCTTCTAGGACACCTTCCCTGACTCCCAAGGTCCAGAGAAATGACTCTTTCCCGCTTTCCCATCATGCCCTCTGCTCGCCCTTGGGTTTCTCAGAACCACTGTTTCCTGCACCAAAGCTGGGTCCAGGCGTGTTTCCCCCGCCAGCTTCTGAGCTCTTTGCAGAGAAAGACTGTGTCTCCTCTCTGAACCTGGGGCTGGCAGGGGCGTGGCCTATGGGGAGCTCAGCCGTTGTTCGCGGGGTGACTAGTGGGCAGAAGTCTCTGCCAGGCCCTAGAATATGCGCCCCAACAGGAAAAGCCAAACAGCCAGGGATGCGCTTTGCTTTGATGTCCAAGGTGAGTTCTGGTGGTGAGTTGACCTCTACCTGCCCCTGAGGGGCAGACATCTTTGCAGACCTGCCTGCATCCCCCAGCCTGGGCGATGGGCCCACCAGCGCCCCCTGTCCTGGGCCCATTTCTCTTGAACGCTCCCCACTGCCGGGGGGCCACACACAGCCCCTGCCGTGCTTCCCCCCAGCAGAAAGCTGCCCCCCCCTCAGAAGCAGGGATTGCCTCCGTCTTCTGCACAGCCCAGCATACACTTTGAAAGCTCTCAGAAATGCCATTAATTATAATAATAGTGACACTTTGTACTTTTATAGCCTCTTTCATCAGAAGATCTCCGAGTACTTAAAAAATATTATCTCATTAATCCTCACAACACCCTCGCGAGGCAGCTGGCTGGTAAGCCTGCCCCAGTTTGTGGGGAAAGGGGACGAAGACGAAGATGCGGAGAGAGGGAGCCGGGGTCAAACCAAGGGGTGGGCGCTCTCTGGTTCCCCACTCAGGCTGGCAGCATCCAGAACCCCTGGCCGGGGAGTCACGTGCGTGCTCTGTGAAAGGGTGCATGGACCCCGTGGGTGAGGAATGAGGAGGCCTGACATTCATCGCTGTTAGGGAGATGACCCAAAGTCACTGCCATCTTGGAAAAGTCGCCCTTTTAGTTTCTTAGCACTTTCTGCATGTTGGCTCGTGGCTAGCACCCGGTGGCCCTGCTGAGGAGGACAGCTTATCAATAACGTTTGTGCCCAGCCGGCGTGGCTCAGTGGCTGCACGTTAACCTTTGAACCAGGAGGTCACGGTTCAATTCCTGGTGAGGGCACGTGCCCAGGTTGCAGGCTCCATCTCCAGGGTTGGGGGCATGCAGGAGGCAGCGATCAATGATTCTCTCTCATCACTGATGTTTCTCTCTCCCTCTCTCTTCCTCTCTGAAATCAATAAAAGTATATTTTTAAAATAATAGTAACGTTTGTGATCGTCTTCCCAAGCCCATCTGAGGGCTCATGGCGCTCCCAACAATGAGGGAAGAGTGTAATCACATATGAATCCCAAGGCCCTTTCAACACCGAGAACACAAAACAGCACCTGAGGGAAAATACTCATTATGTCTTTTCCCGAAGAGCCGGGCCTCATCCCGCTGAGCCCCGTTGACATTCCTCACCTGAAGCTGAGCAGGATTTCGAAGGAATCTGGCTCAACCCTCTCATTATGCAGATGGCAGGGACCCACGGAGGGGCCCACCATTGCGGGGGACTCAGGAGGACAAAGCAGACGACTTTTTTGCTCCACTTAATCAGGGCACTCATCTTTCTCAACACAAACACCTGAATGGGGTGGCTGAGAGCATCAGAGAAAGTTCTGGTAAACACCAGTGCTTTCGCTTTTCCTCCCAACGACAGCTGTGGGTATCGGAGGGAGGGGCTGGGTGGGAGCAGGGGCTGGAGGGCAGGCGGGGACAAGCCCAAGTATAGGGGCTGCGGCCTTGGATCCAGACGATTGAGGGGCTCTGATGGAGCGAAAATAAACCCATGAGCCTCCTCGGCGGGCACGACTTTTAATAGATACCTGCCTGATATAATTAATTATGTTTTTCCTAAATTTAACGTTGCCCGAAGGGGAAATCATCTTGGCCGGTAAAACCCCTCCTGCCACACAGCGCCTGCGCGCCGGCCAGGTCTAATTGCCGTGATAAAAACCACAAGAAAGACCAGGTCCCCACTCAACCTATAACCACAGCTGCTGAAGAATAGCTTTAATCACCTTTGAAAGGGTGACCACAAGATAATTAAAGAGGAAGGGTGCTCACTGGGAATTATCCCGGAATATCAAATCTCCGTGAATCAGGGAGTCCCACTTAAAACGTCTTGGCATAGCTCTGCCCGCACAACCCCCAACTCCTGTTTAAGCTGAGCCCTTGGGTTTCCGGGACTTAGGGCTGGAGAAAGTGGGCCGCCTCCCCACAGCTGGGTGAGGGGTCCAAGGGGACAGTTGTCAGCTGAGAAGAATGGGGGCGGGGGAGACGGGCAGGTAGACAGAGACTGGAACCTCTTCACTACCTGCCCGTCGACCTTGGCAGTGACCTGACAGCTCTGAGCTAGAGCCTTGCTAGTGATTCCGCAGGGTGATCCAGCTGGACACCCAGTTCGCTCGGGACGCCACTGGAGCAGCCACGAGGGAGTGGGAGGCAGGAAAGGGCGCTGGAGGCAAGAGGAGCAGCGGAAGTGGCTTCGTGGATTGGTTTATTGCTCCCGTTGATGCTGGTCCACTTGGCCCAGCGCAGGGCTCGGGACAGTGGAGTGACATAACCACGGCCTTCACCTCCAGAGCGAGCAGGCTGTCCCAGGCCCAGCCCCCAGGCCTCCCGCTATCTGGCCAACCCTCCCCGGAGGTCAGGAGGTCACCCTGGAAATGGAAGTCTCCCTGCCCTACCCTCCCTCTCACCTCCCCCAGCCCCAGGCACAGCGGCCTTATCTAAACTCTGCGAGCAGAGAGAAAAGCATCCCACCGCCCCCTGCATCTCTGGCCCTTCAGGGGTGGGGGTGAGCAGGGACCAACTTGGTTTCCCTCTCACCAGGAAGGAGCAAAGAGTGTGGTGGAAACTACTACTTTCTATGATCATTCACTTCTCCACCCACCGTCACCCAGGTGTGGGCTGTGCCCCTCCCCCACCGCAGTCACTTACAGACCCAGTGGTGCAACTTGACCCAACTTGAGCAGAGCCACAGTTCCAGGCTCTCCTTCCAGCCCTGGACCTATGCCGCTCGCTTCTTGCCTCCCTCTCCCTTTGGGCTCCTCCATCCAGAAGCAATGAATTGGAACAACGTGTAATTAAGTAATATCTATTATGAAACTAATACAATTAAAGAATACCCATTCAGATAATACAATGTACTCAAACTCATATATCCAAAATGCTCCCATTTCAACATATGACCACTATAAAATGTCAATCATCATTAATGACATGTTGATATCCCTTTCTTTGTCCTAAGCCCTCAAAGTTCAGGTGTGGCTTCTACACGGAGCACATTGCGGTTGGAACCAGCTGCGTTCACATTCTCGGCAGCCACATGTGGAGGCCAGTGGCTGTCACCCTGGCCAGCACAACTCTACGCTCACATGCAGAAAGGTGAGCTGCTTTGAGCCCTGGCTTGGATTTTTCCCTCTAGGCATATGGCCGGCCTTCCCCAGTCCTTAACAGCAGAGAGCACGGGGTCTTGTGCATGGCCAGCCTGGTGACTCATAGGTTGAATGGCCAGCAAGAGGCCAATGCTCTGGTTCAAGGGTCAGCAGACTGCAACCCGGTGCCACAACCAGCCCCCACACACTTTTAATACAGCTCATGAGCCAGGAATATTCTACATTTTCAAAGGATATTAGGTAAGTAAATGAGCAAACAATGAAATAAGAAGAATGTGCAACAGCAGCTGCATGTGGACAGCAAACCCTAAAAAATGCATTATCTGCCTCTTTACAGAGAAAGCTGGCTGACCCTTCGTCTGGTTTTACATATATGTACATTATTGTATCACTAGAGGCCCAGTGCACAAAATTCATGCAAATGTAGGGTCCCTAGGCCTGGCTGGCTATCAGGGCTGATCTGTGGGGTGACCAGTGGAGCAATTGGGGGACCCCTGCTGGCATCCTCCTTGGCCAGCCTGCCGCTGCCCATTTGTATGCCGTACTCCCTGCTGCCACTGCCAGTCGCCTCCCTCTGCAAGGCAACCAGTTGGGCAATTGCGGTGCCCCTGCAGCACCTGCCTTGGCTGGCCTGGGGCCTGCAGACTGGGGGCAGCTCCTGTGTTGAGTGTCTGCCTCCTGGTGGTCAGTGAGCATCATAGCAACTGGTCATTCTGCTGATCGGTCAATTTGCATATTTGCATATATAGGATATTTACTGTAATTATATGTAACAGCATACGTATGATCTCTAGATGTTATTTTTACACTGACAGAGTCACAGCATTGAGAGTCCAGGCTGAGCCAGCTTCCCTGCAGGGTCTCTGGTCCATTTGGTGCCTCTGTAGAAGCTACAGCTCTCACCCCGGTCCTCTCTCGTGGCTTCTCCATGCTTAGGCTCATTTGACCCATCACTTCATTAGCTGTAGCTTCTCTCAGTTTTTCTTTCAAGAGACGCACATACACGCTCTGTTGCAGGTGATAACCCTAATGTGGGTTGATAACCACATTTACCTATCGTCCCACAGCCATCCGAGTACCTTCACATCATCATCCATCCCATCCTCAGAAACAACTGAGAAAGTCCTCCTAACAGTCCAATTTTACAGATGAAGAAAGGGAGGCATAGAGAGGTCAGGTGCGGCATCCCAAGTCACAGAGTTAGTGGCAGCAAAGCCGACACTGGGCCGAGTCTGTGAGCTTATCCCACCGCATCTGAACTACTCCGCTAATCCATCACTGCCCACCGATGATTGGTGGGGTCCTCCAGAAGCTGTGCAGGCCATTGACACAAGGGCCTCTGAGGGACCAGGGAGGGAAGGTGATCACCCCATGCCCCTCTCATCCAGCGAAGTGTCCTGCCACCGGCCATCCAGGCCTGGAGGAGCCCCTGTCTCTGACTCATATGAAGACTGGTGGGGAGCTGAGGACAGGGACTGGCGTTAGGAAGGTCTGCTTCTCCAGGCACCTCCGCATCCAGCACGGGGTGGCATCCATGAACTGTGAGGGAATGAGCTCGTCCTCATTCATAAAGCTCATGTTCATAAACCTCTTCACCACCTCCCACAACAAATCCCCAGGCGGACAGCACTGGGAGGAACATGGAGGATTTCCGATACCCCCTGGCCCTTCCAGTGGTGGAATTTGACCAGAATATTGTAGGCCAGTGGTCAGCAAACTCATTAGTCAACAGAGCTAAATATCAACAGGACAAGAATTGAAATTTCTTTTGAGAGCCAAACTTTTTTAACTTAAACTTATTTTAATGCCAATGCTTCAAAACAGACTCGCCCAGGCCATGGTATTTTGTGGAAGAATCAGTCAAGGGGCCAAAGAACCACATGTGGCTCACGAGCCACAGTTTGCCCACCACAGTTCTAGGGGGCATCCAGGATCCCTGCGGAGTCAAAGAGAGAGAGTGTGTGCTCTTTCTCAGCTCCAGAGGGAGGCAAAAAAAAAAAAAAAAAAAAAAAAAAAAAAAAAAAAAAAAAAAAAAAAAATTCCTTTTTGTGGGTCCCATATCTGATCCAGCCCGAGCTGCAGGCAATGTGTTCAGTGGTCTTTTAGGGTTAAATTTCCCAAACTTTTTCTACCATCTGTGCAAGTGACAACCAGGCAGTGAACAGGCTGGTGTCTCCATCCAATTAGATGTGCATGCCTTCTCCTAAACCGCCACAAACCTGCTGATCCAGCCATTGGGACACCCATGTGAGCAGGGGACCCTGTGTGAACAGCAGGGCAGGGGCGAGGGACAAAGGAAGGACTAAGAAACCACACTGGGGAGGAGATGTGGGGCTCCTAGGGACACTGGGGAGCAGAATGATTGAGAGGGATGGGAGAGGGATGAGGGTGAGAGCCTTGGAGAGAGAAAGAGCAAGAAAGTGGAAATGCATGGTGTCCATGAGGCTGGGGTTAATCTCGGTTTTTCATGGAGAAAGAATCTGCTGACTGAGCAACACAGAGCAATCGTCTCTGATCTGCCCAGTCAATAGGAACCTAGCTCCTAGAAGTATGGAGACTGCCTCTTCATTCATCCATTCATTCATTCGTTCATTCTTTCATTCATTCATTCATGCATCATCCAAGCACCGAGCAAACACTTTCTCCATCTCCGTGGTTTCAGGTCTCGTGCTGGGTACCACAATTTGGAAGGTAAAAACAAGAGAGAATAAAAACGCATTGTTCACGATCCTGCCCAGGGTGCCTCTCAGGCCTGACAAATAGTGAATTAGAGAGAGATCAGAACATCCAAGACCAAAACAGTCATTATCTGCCACTCCCCGAGGCCCCCTCCCGGAGCACGCCGGCTGCCAGAAGCCGGCCCAGACAGTCCGGTTAGGAAACAAAAAGATAGATCGGAGAGGCCCCTCTGAACAGCCCGGTTATTAAGAGCTCTAGACGGGGCGGGGGGAGGGAGTGTGTGCAGCTTAACTCAAACATCCGTGCCGAAATGTAAGAAACAATTATGACGTTCAATTACTCCATTAGGGGAAATTAACCATTCTTCTTCTTCTTTGAAAAGACCCAAAAGAAAGCCCAGATCTGAATAACGAGGTCGGGGAAGAATTGTGAAGAAAAGATGTCTAGACTTTTATTTTCATTGGCGAAGAGGGGGAGCAGGAGGAGGAGAAGGAGGAGATGGAGGAGGGTTTTGCATGTGGGCCCATGTGTGTGTGTGAGTGTGTGAGTGTGTGTTGTGTGTGTGTGTGTGTGTGTGTGTGTGTGTGTGTGTACGCACACGCGAGTCCGCTCACTCTAAGAGCGCCTTTGAATTCCCGGGGTGGTCATACCCACAGCTCTGCCCCGGCAGGTACGGCCAAGTCCGGATCAAGGAGTGGCATTCCCACTTTGATGTTGACTGTCACGCTCAGCTGCCTGACGATCTCTTTGGCTGCCTGCAAGTCTGTTGTCCTGGGAGACCAGGTAAACCTGGCCCCGAGCACAGATCCCGCCTCCCAACCTCCCTGGGACCCTGGCAGAGGCGAGAGGGAACGATGTGGAGGGGAAATGGCCCCCATAGCTCTTTCCGTATCCAAGAGGGACTTGGGCCCACAGTCATCGTCTGGGGAGGCTGGCTTTCCTGATGGGAGGTCCGCAGGCCTTACACATGCAGACAGCCTCATGCTCACATGTGCGTAGACACACTCATTCCTGTGGCTCAGGTGTGAAGAGAGGGAGGGCCAGCCACATGGGAGGACAAGGGCATCTCTGAGCCCCTGGCATGCTGTTTGCCCTTTCGAGCCCCCAGGATTATAGCTACCAATGAGAACCATGACTATTGCTACCTGACCAGGTAGCTCTGGACAGCACACAAGCTGCCATATCTCACCCAGCACCTGACTTCCCTGGTGCAACGTAGCCCATTGTCTCCAACAGACTCTTAAGCCATTTCCCTATTCGGCGTGTGAACCAGAAGCCTGCAAATATTAATATCCATGTCACCTGGATGTTGTTGTTTTTTTGTTTGTTTGTTTGTTTGTTCTGTGTTATTTTAATTATGTCAAGTGGTCCATTTCTAAAGGATGCTTGGAACATGAAACCTGCTTCTTTGTGACAAACGTTTCTGCCATTTACTCAAAGTTTACCCCATGACAGGGCAACGTTAGACTGGGCCCTGGACACCCTTTTAAAAGGGTGGTTTACATCTTTAGTTATTGTTAATGTGGTAAAATACACATAACATAAAACTTACCATCTCCACCATTTTTTAATATATTTTTATTGATTTTTTACAGAGAGGAAGGGAGAGAGATAGAGAGCTAGAAACATCTATCAGCCGCCTCCTGCACAACCCCCAATTGGGATGTGCCTGCAACCAAGGTACATGCCCTTGACCGGAATCGAACCTGGGACCCTTCAGTCCTCAGGCCAATGCTCTATCCACTGAGCCACACCGGTTTTGGCCATCACCACCATGTTAAGTGTACAGCTCAGTGGCATTAAATGCATCCACGCTGTTGTGCAACCATCACTACCATCCATCCACACGACTGTCTCCATCTTCCAAAACTGAAACTTGCCAGGGCCAGCTGGCTCAGTTGGCTGGAGCATCATTCAGTGCACCAAAAGGTTCTGGGTTCAATTCCCGGTGAGGGCACATACCTAGGTTGTGGTTCAGTCCTCAATCAGAGTGAGTAGGGGAGGCAACTGATCCATGTTTCCCTCTTACATCAATATTTTTCTCCATCTCTCTCTCCCTTCCTCTCTCTCTAAAAAAAAAATCAATAAAAGCATATGCTCAGGTGAAGATAAAAATATAACAACTAAAACTCTGTCCCATTAAATACTCCCATCCCCCTCCTAGCGACCCCCAGTGTCTACTGGGGGGTCTACTACTCTAGTTACCTCATCTAAGGAGAATCCTACAAAACCTGTCCTTCGTTGTCTGGTTTATTTCACTTACCAGACTGTCCCAGGTTCATCGATGATGGTGCATGTGTCTAAATGGCCTTCCTTTTCACAGCGGAGTAATGTTCCATTTGGTTTTTCGTTCACCCATCCGTGGACACCTGGATTGCATCCACCCGGTGGCTACTGTGAAGACGCCGCTATGAATATGGGTGTGCAAATCCCCAAGTTCTTCTAGGGTCTTGCAGTGTGCGTTTGCTGATTATGTTAAACATTAAAATAACTTTTAAAGGGGAAAACAACAAAGAATCATTCCCTTCTGGATAATGAGTTTCTGTTGAGAGTACTGAGCTATTGTAGCAATCACAGGAAGTGTGCATTCTTTGCATTCAAACTCAACCTGGGTTAAAATTTTGATTATTAGCATTTAAAAGCATTGTCAATTTAGACAAACAAGACTCACTTTCTTGACAAGCAAAATGAAAAGATACAGTTCTTTCTAACCCTAGCCCTAATCCTAACTCACTCACACACTCACACACACACACACTCACTTATGAATCCTTTACACACATTCCCTCCTTCACACACTCTTGCACACACACATACACACACACACTCACACACATACACACATATACACACACACACTCACACACACGCTCATTCATCAACTCTCCATACACATTCCCTCCCTCCCTCACACACTCACTCATACACCCTATGAGTTCCCACCACTGCTGCAACTAGAACCACAAACTTAGTGACTTTCTACAGCACAAATCTATGGTCTCACGGGTGGAGTCCAGGTGTCCTCGGGGCTGCATCCTTCTGGAAGCTTCCACAGACAGTCTGTCTCCTCCCATCCTTTCCTGTCTCAGCCTCCTGGGCACCCCCACCTCCACGGCAGCAGTGCAGCAGGGCGCCTGCGCCATCGCTCTGACCTCGCGGCCTCCCTCTCCGCTGCAAGGACCTGTGGTCGCCCTGCGCCCAGCAGGACAGTCTCCTGGGTTAGGTCAGCAGGGAGAGCCCCAGCTCCAGCCACTGCCCATTCCTCTTCACATGCAGCACATGACAGAAGCCCAGGTTCCGAGGATTTGAGGTGACATCTTTGCGGGCCATTGTCTGCCCACCACGGCCATGCACACACACCCTTTACCATCCACACTGGCACACACTTGCACACTCACTCGCACTGACGCCCTCACAAACACTCAGGGACTGAGATCTGGCGGGAAAATGGGTCCCAGATGTTTTCCAGCCTGGTTTTGCCGGAGACAAGAACTCAGTGCCAGGGTGGGGGGTGGAATGGGGCTGGGTAGCCAGAAGCGAAAGTCAGAGAGAGAGGGTGTGAGCAAAGAGGCAGGCAGATTCCAGAGGTGGGTGGCTGTGCCCAGGGCTGGCTTTCCCCATCTCCCTCTCTCTGGGTCTCTTTCTGTTCTGTCCACACCACACCCGTGCCTGGGTGGGCTGGTCCCACGTCCAGGCGCCTGTGACTGGGGGGACTGTTTTCCCCATAGCTGGAGATGCAGCATGCTGGAACCCAATCCCCCGTCCGATGGGTGGTCTGTTCCCCGCCCCTCCCAGCCTCTCCCCCATCCCCCCACCCCTGGTGGAATATTATGTCTTTGCAACTATGGACTCGGCCAGCACAGAGCGCTTTCCTTGCTGCTTCAGTTAGCACATGAGAAACAAGAGATAGAAATCACAGCTCACTTAATGCTAATGATTTCCCTGGAAATGGAGATTAATATTGAACTTGTTACTTGCGGTGAGAATAGCCAGCACACCGGGACCCACACCCTCAAGGAATGGCACGGATCTAACCCATCCATCCCCAGACCCAGGCCCCTGGCAGCTCTGGTGGCCAAATGGCTCCCGGCAGGTTGCTGGAATCACATCCAGCAGTTTGGGCAAGTTCAAGGCTGGCCCCGAGGGGCGGAGGCCCCCCACAGAGGGGGCTGGAGTTCCAGGGCAGCTGGGTGAGTTCTGGGGTTCCTGTGTCCCCTAGGGCTGGCGGTCCTCCCCACAGGGACTGCGGGCCTGGGCTGGGCTGCCCCTGTGTCCCCAGGAGCTCCGGTGACAGGCATTCCGACTGGGGGTCCTGGGGGAATGGGCTGGTGGATGAATGAACGGGCGAGAGAGGGAATAAAAGGGTGGGCAGTGCCATCCCAAGTGATGGGAGAACGTGAATGAGGCTGCTCACCCAGCACCAAAGAGCGAGCAGAAGCGGGACCAAGAGCCAGAGGTCCTGTTGTGCGACCCAAGCCTCCATCTGTAGCTCCACGTGCAGCCAGCAATCCAGGTGGGCTGCACAGAGGAAGCAGCCTGGGAAAACAAACAGTGTCTTAAGGAGAGAAGGGAATTCAGCAGAAGAGTTGGGAGGTGGTAAGATCTGAAACCAGGAATTCGGAGGCATGAAGGTGGGACAGAGAGGGGTGTGTGCGTGTGTGTGTGTGTGTGTGTGTGTGTGTGGTGTTCCCTCTGGCACACGCAGAAAGGGAGGGAGGGATGATACTAACCACATCTGTGTGGTTTACAGTGTGCTTCCTCCCGTCACCGGGGAATTCCCAGCAGGTCTCTGCGGCGGGTATTTGCCCCATTCCTAAGGTGACCAGACGTCTGGCTTTTGGTGGGACAGTCCTGATTTTTACCAATTTATCCCGCATCCCGCAGCGTTTTAAAAAAAAGTCCCAATTCTTTCCAAAAACTGTGACTTTTTTAAAACGCCGCAGGACGCGGGACAAATTGTTGAAAATCGGGACTGGCCAGGACCGGTTTGGCTCAATGGATAGAGCGTCAGCTTGGGGACTGAAAGGTCCCAGGTTCGATTCCGGTCAATGGCATGTACCTTGGTTGCGGGCATATCCCCGGTGGGGGTGTGCAAGAGGCAGCTGATCGATGACTCTCTCTCATCGATGTTTCTGACTCTATCTCTCTCCCTTCCTCTCTGTACAAAATCAATAAAATATATTGAAAAAAAAAGAAGAAAGAAAAGAAAGAAAGAAAGAAAGAAAGAAAGAAAGAAAGAAAGAAAGAAAGGAAGGAAGGAAGGAAGGAAGGAAGGAAGGAAGGAAGGAAGGAAGGAAAGAAAGAAAGAAAGAAAGAAAGAAAGAAAGAAAGAAAGAAAGAAAGAAAGAAAGAAAGAAAGAAAGAAAGAAAGAAAGAAAGAAAGAAAGAAAGAAAGAAAGAAAGAAAGAAAGAAAGAAAGAAAGAAAAAAAGAAAGAAAGAAAGAAAGAAAGAAAATCGGGACTGTCTGGTCACCTTACCCATGAGAGAACAAGGAGCCCAACTTGCGGGAGGTGGAATACATCGCCCAGGGCCACAGAAATGGAGAGGCATCAAGCGAGTGGAGTGTGAACTCCAGCCCCTGGACCAGAGCCTGAGCCTCCTCTCCCCTCTCCACTCAGAAGCCCCTGCCCACGGAGCCCCTGGCCTGGCCAGCAGCCTCCCCATCAGGATGCGGCGATAACGAGAGGCTCACCTCAGCTGCCCCACAGCTCCCCTCCTGGAGCCTTTCCCGGCCGGCCTGCGGCCAGGGCAGGAGCACGACCCTGGCCCTTCTAGCTTCAACTGCAAGTTGGTTGTCTATCCTTCAAGCAGCCCACCACCTGCTCCCTCCAGACCCTAAGCGTTTGGGGGCCCCAAAGTTCTCATCCCAAAAGGCCAAGCCATGGTGTCGCTTCTGGCCACTGAGTGTAACTGTATCTCCAATGGGAACCAGAAGTATTCTAGGCTTTTGCTGGGGATTAACCACCTATCCGCCCTGAGCCTTCTATCAGCCAGTGCAAAGGGGAACAATGATCAGGTGCACAATTTCTAGTATCTTTGATATCAAATAAATGAGGTACTCAAGAGAAGTACACTGAGTGGCCAGACGATTATGCATTCAAGATCATAATAATCTGGCTGCTCAGTATATATATGAATTCATGCATGGGTGAGGTCTGGCCAGCCTGACTAGGAGGCGGGGGACACGGCCTGCCTACTGGTTGAACTCCTGGTCGAACAAACAATTTGCATATTAGCCTTTTATTCTATAGGATATACACTGAGTGGCCAGATTATTCGTTCAGAGATCATAGTAATCTGGCCACTCTGTGTATGTCTTCCTAGAATCCAGCTTCCGGACTCTCAGCCCCGTGCTCTTACCAATAAAGAAATAATCCACCGAGATGGAAGCATTTCCGAGCTGCCTGTGTAAGCTCTACAGGTCTGAGGGCACAGGACAGTCAGCATGGAAACCACACACATAACGAGATGCCGTAATTTACATAGAAGAGGTGCAGAAAACTGGACCTTGCATGCAGCGATCACAGATCCATGAACAGAGAGACAAGAACCATGGGGCCAGGACAGCATTAAAGTATGTGTCTTCCTGTCACATCTCCGCTCAGTGCCTCAGTTTACCCATGTGAAGAGGTGAAGCTAAACTAAACCAGAGATCTTCAGGGGCTGATCTGAAGGGAGACATTTTTTAAAATATATTTTATTGATTTTTTTTTTTTTACGGAGAGGAAGGGAGAAGAATAGAGAGTTAGAAACATCAATGAGAGAGAAACAGCAATCAGTTGCCTCCTGCACACCTCCTACTGGGGATGTGCCCCAGCCAAGGTACATGCCCTTGACCGGAATTGAACCTGGGACCTTTCTGTCTATGGGCCGATGCTCTATCCACTGAGCCAAACTGATTAGGGCAAGAAGGAAGGGAGACATTTAAAGGCGGGTATGCAAACATTGATATGGGAGAGCTGCTAATGACGGGACACGCCATCCCCCCAAAAGTCTTGCTCTACAGAGACACCCTCCCCGCCAGGAAGAAACCTAATCTAGGTGGAGATTGCAACGGGTAAGAGGAATACTGATGTTTAAGAAGCATCGCCCTTTGGAGATCCGATAAGAACAAAGGCAGAACCGCTCTGAAATGTTAATAAGAGCTGGCGGAAAAATAGACTTCCAGATGTAAAACCACACACACACACACACACACACACACACACACACACACACACCCCTCCATCATGGCCCACGAAGCTTCACCTCCTGATCTCAAGCATCTCATTATGCAATCACCGCAGAAAATCCCGGCACCGGAGGGGTCTTCCGAGATCATCCAGCCACCGCTTTTCAATATTTCCTTTAATCCACACGGCCCTTCCTTCAAATGAAATCTCACACCGAACGGCGGGAAGCAGACGGCGCTGGCTGAAGGCGGGCGCACGGAGACGGATGCCTGTCGTGTGGCACGGGGACACGTGTTCCTCCGCAGAATGCCGGGAGCCCCAGAGCCCCTGGGGAGAGCCACGGGTCTCACTCGGTTTAGAACCCCATACCCAGGGAGGGGCTGTGACTGGCCACAGCAAGTGGGAGCAGGTGGGGACCGGGTAGGCTTCTTCTGCTCACCCCGGTGTCCAGCATCATCAGACACGCCCTCCCTCCCTGCGGTGGAGGAGGCCTGGGGACCCGGGACCCTGGAAGTCATTCTGGACCATCCCTGTCCTCTCCCTGCACCCGCACCTCCTTGGGTGCTGCCTCCTGAGGGTAGCCCTGTACAGGGAAAACCCACACACTGCTTACTGAGTCAGTATGAGCTTAGGGTGAAGCCAAGAGTTCAGCTTGCACTTCAGACCAGCTCCGAGGCCCTGCTCTGCCCACCTCCCAAGCCGAGCCAACACCTCTTCATGGGAAGGGACCACCGGCCCTCGGTGGCCTCTGAGGGACCCCTCCACGTGACCATGCGCGAGATTCCATAAACACATCAGTTTCCTGAAGCTGATGGCGAAGCCGGTCCCTCGGTGGCCATAACTACCTTGAAAATGATGTCATTTCTCTCTTAATCCTTTTTTTATTTTTTAATTTAATTTGCCCCGATGTTTTGTGGGTTTTTTTTTTGTTAAAGAATGAATGATAGCTCCTGGTAAAAGGGACGACCCCTGGATTTGTCTCCATATCTTAGCAATCTGTCCCGTCACCCCTCCAAGAGCCGTCCTGATGCTTTTATTAGCAACCTTTACACTTTGCCGAAATTAAAACGGAGACGTGACATTCATATGTAAATCCAGGTACCTTCAGAGTTCCTCTTCTCCTTTATCCCTCTCGCAGAATTACAGATTATTAGGCAAGGTCTGAAGAGCGAGCGGGAGACAGGCTTCCGAGGATGGAAGGGAGGCGGAGCGAGACAGAGTGGGTGCAGAAGGCCCAGGCTTCGACCTTCACCTTCTCCTTCATGTCAGAAGCCTCTCAGGCTCTGGTCTCATGGCTCGTACACTGTGTGAGCCCCACCCCGGGATACATTACTTTCCAATGATAATCCCGCTGTTTCAGCGCCATTTTTTAAGTTGTATTAACTGCATTGGGGTGACACTGGTTAGTGGAAGTGCGTGGGTTTCCCCTGTCCAGGGCTACCCTCTGGCGCCTGCACAGCGCCCTGTGTGTCTGAAAGGACTCTCTCTGTGGCGTCGCTTTGGTGCCTCTGTTGCAAGTCACTTGCTCGGGGAATTGTGCCTCTGTGTTAGGCTCTGACTCTGTTCCTTAAATAGATGCGTCCATGTGTATCACCACACCCCGCTGTCCTGATGACAGTAGCTTCTGTGATCCAGCAAAGAGGTGGGAATTAAATCCGTCCTGAGATCCAGCCACAGCACCATCAGAATAACTCAGAAAGACCCACAACGCCAAATGCCGGCGGGGATGGTGAGTAACCGGAACTCAGATGCATTGCTGGCGGGAATGGAAAACAGCACAATCAGGTTGGAAAGCTGCTAATGCTCTTGCCCTGGCCAGTGGTGCTAGATGGTTAGAATATCAGCCCAAGCACCGAAGGATCTAGGGTTCGATTCCCCATCAAGGGCGAGTACCTGGGTTGCAGGTTCTATCCCGGACCCTCACACAAAGGAAGAAAATCTTAAATAATAATAATAATAATAATTAATAATAATGGCTCTACCTGGTTTGGCTCAGTGAATAAAGCGTTGGTCTGCAGACTGAAGGGTCCCAGGTTGGATTCTGGTCAAAAAGCCTTGATTGTGGAACATCCCCAGTGGGGGGGGGGGGGGTGCAGGAGGCAGCTGATCGATGTTTTTCTCTCATTGATGTTTCTCTCTGTCCCTCTCCCTTCCTTGCTGTAAAACAATCAATAAAATATATATTTTAAATGAGAATGGTTCCAGGCTGTCTCCAGCGGGAGTGAACAATGCTCCCATGAACTCTTTGCTGTTGTCTCCAAAGTCTAGAAGGCCAGGTCATTGCCCCCATTGTGCAGAGGAGGCAAATAAAGTCCCCCCAGCAAGTGCAGCCCTCACTCTGCTCCACATCTGGATGTCACATCATCCCCCTGAACCCATAGCCATTTCTGGCTGCCCAGAGGGGCTTCGTCGGAGAGAGGGGGAGAACAAAGACTGGCATCAGGGGCTTTGGGCTGATCTTTCAACAGCAAGACCCTGAAGCCAGGCACGCGTCACTCACCGTCACCGTAACCCCACCCGGGCCACCTCACTGAGGCCTCGCTCCTCTCCTGCAGGCCATCGCAAGTTGCAGGACCCAGTGAGGCCAGGGACACTCACTCCTCTGGAGGCCTGGCACCGACCAGGAAGCTGCTCTTTGGTGCGGTCTCCGGAAGTCTTCCCTCTCCTGGCGCCCAGCGTCCCCTCCCACCTCCCCTGGCTGGCACCCACGGCCTCTGTGACACCGGGTGGCCCGGAGCCGGATCTGGAAAACAAAAGGCCCTTTCCCTTCTCTTCCAAAGTGATTTAAACCACCTGACCTCTCCGGACCCATCGGCAGAAACGGGAAGCGAGGGATAAGGTGCCATGACCAGTATGGGCCCATTCCGCCTGGCCATCTGTGTCCCGTTCTGGGAGATAGCGACACAGACACCTGCGCTCGCAGGTTTGGTAAAGAAGGCACCGCCGATCCACACCGCAGCCTGGCGACTCCAGAAGCAGAGCTGCCGTGAGAGGCGCTGCCAGAAGTCACTGTATCTTCCCTCTGACGCGCCTCAGGTTTTATCTTTCCTTTTATTCTTCCTGTCCTTCCCTGTAAGGTCTTTTTATTCATTTTTCATTTTTTTATGTTTATTTTTTAATAAATATTTATTGTTCAAATTATTACAATTGTTTCTCCTTTTCCCCCTCCTCTCCTAGCTCCCCTCCACCTGGTCCCCACTCCACCCTCTGCCCTTACTTCCTCTCCCCCCTCCTCCCACTGTCCTCATCCATGGGTGTATGATTTTTGTCCAATCTCTTCCCGCACCGCCCACACAGACACCCGTTTCCCCCTGAGAATTATCAATCCCCTCCCATTCTATGCCCCTGATTCTATTATATTCACCATTTTTTTTCTGTTCCTCAGATTTTTAATTCACTTGACTTTTAGATTCACTTGTTGATAGATAGGTATTTGTTGTTCATAATTTTTATCTTTACTTTATTCTTCTTTTTCCTCTTTTTAAAAAACACCTTTTAGAGCGGCCAGGCCCGGGGGACCAGCCGGGTCGGGTGCGGCCAGGCCCGGAGCAGCGGCTGCCAGGCTGGGAGCGGCCAGGCCCAGGGGAGCAGCCGGGTCGGGTGCGGCCAGGCCCGGAGCAGTGGCTGCCAGGCTGGGAGCGGCCAGGCCCGGGGGAGCAGCCGGGTCGGGTGCGGCCAGGTCCGGAGCATCAGCTGCCAGGCTGGGAGCGGCCAGTCCCGGAGCAGCAGCAGCCAAGTCCAGAGCAACTAGGTCGGGAGCGGCAGTGACCAGACCCGGAGCAGCTGGTTGTGGAATGAACCAGAGCAACAGAGGCCAGGCCCTGAGCAGCCAGGCCCAGAACAGCTCGCTCCTTGCCTGCCCCTGCCCCACGGCTGCTTCTCAGACATGGCTGGAAACTTTCGGGGGAACTTGAGGGTCTGCTGAATCAGGTGATGAAGGCTTGGATCTGGATGTGTTGAGTTGGTTTGGGACTGGGGTATTGATCTGTGAGTGCCTTGGGTGGGGCCTGGATGGGGCTGGTGGACCTATTGGGAGATGTCTTTTGTGTGAAGTGTATCATTGGGCATGTGGAGGTATTGTTGATATGAGAAAATGCTGGGTAACTGATTTGCTATCTGAGAGGGGATTTACTGTTGGGGGGAGGGAGGGAGGAAGAGACTGAGCATGGGCTGCGCCTATGGATGAGGACGGTGGGGGATGGGGAGGGGGCGGAGGGTGGGGTGGGAACCTGGTGGAGGGGGGAAGAGGTGAGGAGCCTTTGTGATAATATGAACAATGGGGATTGATTTAGAAAAAAGGAAGAAAAATAAATAAATAAATAAAAATAAAAAATAAAAAACACCTTTTAGCATTTCATATAATACTGGCTTGGTGGTAATGAACTCCTTTAGCTTTTTCTGATCTGTGAAGCTTTTCATCTGGAGAGCTGCTTCCAGAAGCACAAGGACCAAACAAGCCCAGAGGGGAGGCGTTCACGTCGTCCCAGCTGCATCTCAACTCCCAACCACGATGAGCACGCAGGGCATCACCTGTGCCCGGCCGCTCAGACACCAGCGTGGCACTCCGGGTTCCGCGGCCCGGAGACCCGGCCCGCCTGCGACCCGGCGAGCGGCCATCACTCACACTGCGCTCGCTCTTGCAGCCCCACGGCTCCTCCTCGCTGCCTAACAGGGCAAGTAAAGAACGTTCGTTTAATTGCCCATTCATTCAGACCTTCCACACCTCAAGCTGTCTGCAAATTTGAAAGAGACATTCTTACTTGATCTAAAAAAAAAAAATTTTTTTAAATACTGTCTTACCTAGAGGGTTGCAAAATTCCCTTCCTTCCGGGACCTTTCTTTAATACATTTTTATTGATCTCAGAGAGGAAGGGAGAGGGAGAGAGAGAAACATCCATGATGAGAGAGAATCATGAATCAGCTGCCCCTCCTGCCCCTCAGTGGGGATCAAGCCTGCAACCCCGGGCCTGCCCTGGAATTGAACCGTGACCTCCTGGTTCCTAGGTCGATGCCCAACCACTGAGCCATGCCAGCCGGTCCCTCAAAGCCTTCATGCTTTCTCACAGGCTGGAGGACGGGGGTGGGAAAGGGGGATTTGATGGCCCAGCCATACAAAATGCAGGACAATCACCAAGTCCCTGAATGAGTCTCTGATTTTTTAAAATGCTACGTGAATATCGCATTCTACCATCTATCACATCTGTGTTTCATTTTAATACACTCATGACGTCTTAGATTAATTACCATCAGCAACCAACAAAACGAGACTTTCCTACCCGTCCCGCTGTTATTAAGCAAGGGCCACTGACTTGATCGTTATCAATGTTACGAAACGTGGCTGAACGAGAGAGAATTTACGTCCGATCGTGCAACCGTGCTGCATCCGGGCAGCCTCTGTTTTCTCCGCATCCTTCTCTCTCACAAGACGTAAAACCCGGCCATGTGCCTCTGTGGACGCAGGCACCACGGGCTCTGTCTCCGCTCACAGCTCTGTCCAGGCCCTGGCCGAGAGGAGGGGCCCAAACACCCCAAAGGGTGGCAGGGCCCATCGGGCCGGTGAGTCGGTGCCTATGATTCCAGCTCCTTGCCGAGCGGCTAAGGCACCGGTGTGTGAGGCCCTGAGCCACCAGCCAGGATGTTTCCAGAATGTCAGACACAGCTGTCAGTGAGCACTTCATCCCCCGAAACCAGCTCCCTCTGACGACGCCCGCCGGGCAGCCCTGAGGGTCACGGCAGGAGGACGCCGTGGTCCTGGCACCCTCCCCTGAAGGTGGCAGAGCTCTCCCCTGTGGGTGCGGAGAGCGGCAGACGCGGAAGGAAATGGCTTCCGAGCAGAGGTGCTCCCTGAGCCGTGTCCGGGCTCCTGGGGACCGCTCCGTGCTCAGGTCATGGATGCGCTCTGACCTCCTGGAAGAAACATAACCATCAGCCCAGGTCAGCAGCCCTGCCCGCACGCATGTCTGCCGCGGAGAGAGGGGGTGTGTACGCATGGGTTTGTATATGTATATATGTGTGTGGTGTGTATAGGGTGTGTGTGTGTATGTGTGTGTGTGTGTGTGTGTGTGTATGGTGTGTGTATGGTGTGTGTGGAGGGGGTGTGTGTGGTATGCATGGGTATGTATATGTATGTGTGTGTGTATGGTGTGTGTAGCGGGTGTGTGTGGCATGTGTAGGGTATGTGTGAATGTGTGTGTGTGTGTGTGATGTGTGCATAGGGTGATGTGATGTGTGTATAGAGTGTGCTTATGTGTATAGGAGGGGTGTGTGTGTATAGGGAGTGTATGTGGTATGTGTAGGGTATGTGTGTATGTATACTTGATTGTTATCAATGTTACAAAACGTGGCTGAGGTGCGGGTGTATGTGTGTGTGTGTATGTATGCACATGTGTATGTGTGGTGGTGAGTGCTCTCACTTAGCCCGATCTGGCGTGCACACAGGAGGAGGGAATGGGTAGAGCACAGGGCTGGCTGTGGACGGAGGACCTCACTGCCATCCTGGCCTGGTTACCCGGGCTACTGTGACCATGTATCACACATTTATCGCTGGTGTCTCCCTCCTCCATTCAGGGCTCTGCTGTCCTCTGCGCGTGGGCTGTCTGTCTAAGCCTCTGCAGGCGAGGTCTGCTCCTGGCCTGGCCCAGGCCCCCAGGCTCCCCTGCGGCGGGCAGGTGGCTGGCTTACACGTGTGTCAGTGCTGCTCGGCCACTCCTAGTGTCCATGCTGCTGTTTGACTTCCTGTCGCCCCTCCGCCAGGAGACGGTGGGCCTGGAGGGGCATCTAGCTGACCTGCCTCGGGTCCCCGGCCACCCCTGGGCGAAGGCCAGAGGGAACACTCAGGGGCCGGGCCCTCTGACAAAACACACAGATCTGTCTTCCCCCCCTCTCCCCCCCCCCGAGAAAGCCGGGGTGCTGGCGCCGAAGATGGAGTCAATGACAGTTCCCCCCACGGCCCTCACAGCGGGTGCCACGGGCATTTGATGTGCAGACCCAGCCCCCCGAGGGGAGAGAGCTGCTCTCTCCCCTGTCCCACAGCCCCTCCCCACGCACACGGAGCCCTCGCGGTGAAATATTGCAGGTGAGCAGATGCTGTTTCCTTAAATCAGGACGTTTGTCAGCGAGCTTTGACAGGTCCTTGTCAATAACGACAAAAGATCCAACACATGTGGCCACCCCGTGCTGGGGGGAGAGGGACGGCACGTGTGTTCTCCCCACTCGGTGCTCCGGCCTTGAAGTGAAATATTTTTTCCTCATTGGCCAGAATTTATGAGGTTCCCTGAGGTTCAATCTTCTGCTCAAACTTTGATCTGGAGTGACGCTTCCGTCAAGCAGCACACCCAAGACAGAAGGAATCCAAATCAAAAGCAGGAAGCTCGGGGTTCCCGGGGGTGGGAGCGTTTTGCCATGGAAACCCAGTGCCCCCGAGACTGACTACATAGGGGAGGCCGAACCATAGTGTCCGTCCCTGGGAAGTCCGAGTAGAAGCAGAAACCCATTACTTGGGCAACTGAGACCATTTATCATACATCATGTCAATAAACCGCCATTGGCTGAGAGTGGGTGCCATGCAATATTTCTCTCCCTCACAGTGACTTCACAAGGCCGTTTCATTCCCATTTCACAGATGAGCAAACCGAGGCTCAAACAGGATGTCAGCGCCTGACGTTTCCAAAGCTGACAGGCTCTGTCAGAGCCCCCGGCTGCCTAAGCCACTGGGAATTCCTTCCGCTGCTGTGAGCACCCCAAAGGGTCATGCACCCCAAATGGGCCCTGAAGGGTCAGGCGTGAGGCTTCCCGCTCCCAGGTAGGACCCTGAGCAGGTGGCACCCCCAGCGGGTCACCGGTGAGCCATGACCTGGGGTGGTCACTTTCGATGTGTCAGGACATTGTAAAGGTTGGCAAGCGCCATGCACATGGAGGAGCTGAGAACTACCCAAAGGTAAGACAAGAGCTGATTCATTTCCGGGCTCCCATTCACAGAGCCATCCGAAAGGGGACCCGCCGAAACCGGTTTGGCTCAGTGAATAGAGTGTCAGCCTGCGGACTAAAGGGTCCCAGGTTCGATTCCCATCAAGGGCATGTACCTTGGTTGTGGGCACATCCCCGGTGGGGGAGTGTGCAGGAGGCAGCAGGTCAATGATTCTCTCTCATGAATGTTTCTAGCTCTCTATCCCTCTCTCTTCCTCTCTGTAAAAAATCAATAAAATATATATATTTATTATTTTTTTTTTAATGAAAGGTGACCCAGCTCTGCTCATCAGTGGCTCCGTGGAGACTGTCCCCGATTCCTCCCTGGCAGTGCCAGTCTCCTCTACTTTTCAAAGGAGCAAACCATGTCCGGGCGGCCACACCTGTTTTCCCTGAGACCACCCTCTCCGACCACCCTCTCCAAGGGGAGGGGCCCTCTGTCCGGACGTGGGAAGTGACAGCGAGCAGGCGGGGAAGCGGGTCACCCAGGGTGCGAAAGGTGAAGGAATTTCAATAACGCCATCCCCTTTCTGATCCAGGCCGAAATGAAAAGTCCTCATTATTAAATCACAAAGCAATTAAAAAATTAAAAATTCCATAAGCCCCTACATGAAAGAAAGACAAGTGTTTAATGATGGATCAGAGTGTGGAAGTGGGGGCAGAGAGAAAGTAAAAGCCCGCTGTCTCCGGGGGCACCCCCCCCGCCCCCCGGGCAGCGAGCGTGGCTCCTGCCCGCACCCTCGTGCCAACTCGAGAACTAATAAACCCCGCTCCCCTGCCTGCGAGCCACGCCGATTCATATCTGCCTACCTTGTTACCTAATTCATTATGGAATAGCAGTTAATTTGATTTGATATTATTTTAATAAAATTCTGTAATATATTAGATTGTTTCAGGCTATCAAAATAATTTTCCAATTATTACGGTTACTCAAGCAAGTCTTTTTCTCCCCCTCCATGAGCGGCAGTTGGTCTGACTCGGAATATATTAGCTGCTACAGCTTCATCCCGGCCGGGGAGCAGGGGACCCGGGCAGGGTTACCCAGAGGAGCTTGCGCCAAGAACTGGGGTGCACGGTTCACAGCAGAGGGACGTGGACCTGTGACCTCGTGTCTCTCTGGCCACTGAGCCGGCCCCTCTTCGACCACTGAGTTACATGTGAAGGGAACATGGAGAGAAATGTTTATAAAAATTACCTTGAAGCCCAGTGAGTGTAGGACTGGGAAGCTGGGTGATCAATAACACCTGGTGGAGAGTGTTGCTCAGTGGTCGCACGTCGACCTATGAACCAGGAAGTCACCGTTGGATTCACAGTCAGGGCACATGCCCGGGTGGCGGGCTCAATCCCCCGTGGAGGGCATGCAGGAGGCAGCTGATGCGTGGTTCTCTCCCATCATGGATGTTTCTCTTTTTCTCTCCCTCTCCCTTCTTCTCTGAAATCAATAAAAATATTTTTTAAGTTCAAGGTCAATGCTCCTCCCTCTGTCGGCTTCTGACCCCCTGGACCACCTGTTCATGGTGCAGAAAGTGGAGAAGCTTGTCTTATTGGCAGTGCAGCCTGAGCTGCCATGGACCATCCCCTTTGGGCGCTGACGGACAATTGGCCTAAAACATTGACCCCCTGACTTCCTTGCCAGTCTGCTTGGGAGGGGAGGATGGGGAGGGTCAAACCCTCGGGAGGGAATTTGGGGCCACGCCGCTGGGCTGGGAGCTGGGAGCTGGTTTGGGTCCCTGTGTGGCGGTGGGTGAGCCTGACCCTCCGTGTCTGCTCCATGTCTGTGCCCGAACTGGGGACTCTGGTTTCTCCACATTGTCCCTGGACTGCTGGGGGGCCTCCCTGCGGGGCGAGCTGGGACGGTGGGAGCACCGTCACCCACTGTTCATTCAGCAAACACTAGTGGAGCTCCGAGGATGTGCCCGGTGCTGTGTGTGGGGAGTGAGGCCAGCAGAGCCCCCCCTGCACAGAGCTTGTGGGGCGCCCATGCCCGGCACACACTAGGGTACCAGGCACCCGAAGGACAACAGGTGCCAGATATTAACCAGATAATCCCGTAAGCACACTGTAAGTGAGAGTCCAATCACTATGTACTAACCTGTGCGGGGCAAGCACAGCCAGCAGTGACAGCCGTCCGCCCACGGAAGTCCTGGGAGCTCTAGAGAGGGAGCAGGGAGGGGCCATGGAAGGAGGGAGGAGGGAGGGAGGAGGGAAGAGGGAGAAAGGAAGAGAGAGGAAGGAAGAGGGAGGAGAGAGGAGGGAGAAGGAAGGAGGGAGAAGGGAGGAGGAAGAAGGGAGGAGGGAGGAAGAAGAGGATCCAGGCTGAGCAGAAGCAAAGGCCCCTGAGGAAAGGCTGGCCGAGGGTCTCAGGGAAGAAAGAGGACCGCTGTCAGGGAAGAAGGGGTGAGTGGGTGGGTGGAGGCCAGGTCCCCAGGCCCCAGGCCCAAGGGCACCTGCAGGTCAGTGGGCTTGACCCCGTGAGCCACCAGAGCAGTGAGGGCTCAGGCTTGGGAGCACTGTGCTCAGACCTGAGTTGTGAGCAGCACCCAGACAGGGGTCCTCGCACTCTGGAGCGAGCAGGGAGGGGCACGTGGAGAGAGAGCTCTCGGCTGGCTCCCCACCCAGAGGGCGGGCCTTTCGGGGGCCGGAAGGGGCCGGGGCTGTTTCAGGAAGGGACCGTGCCTCCAGGCAGCGGGGTCAGCTGATGCTCAGGCGATTGCCATCGGTTCCACGGCGTTTCTCTGAAACCCCGAAGCCCAGAGCAGAGTCTGTGGGAAGAGCTGGGGAGCCCCCGCTGCCGGAGACAGCCAGCCTGGCCAGCATCCGCTGGGACCACCAGAGGGACTGTTGTTTCTCATTAAGCCTATCTGGTCTCCATCAGAGGTGGGGGAGGGGGGATGTCTTCAAATGCAAAAGCAAACGCTTTGAACAGACCCCCCCCAATCAGCAGCCATCAGGGGCCGGCCCAGGAGGTCCCAGACCATGACATGTGCCGGCATCTGTCCTGTTACAGCTGGAGGGAGGGACCGGGGCCAAGAGTGGGACTGGGCTCCTGCTGGCCTGCATCAGATCTGAGGATACCTCCAAGAAGCCCTCTTCTCGCCCTGCCCCCGGATGGCTCAGTGGGTTGAGTGTTGTCCCAGGCACTCAAAGGTCGCCAGTTCTAATCCCTGTTCCCTGGGTGAGGTCACATGTCCAGGTTTCAGATTCAGTTTCCAGTTGGGATGCATATGGGAGGCAATGGCTCCAAATATCTCTCTCACATCAATGTTCTCTCTCTCTCTCTCTCTCTCTCTCTCTCTCTCTCTCTCTCTCTCTCTCTCTTCCCTCTCTCTCTAAAAAATTAACAAAAGCATAATTTTGTAACAAGGACTTTTAAGAATACCTCTTCTCTCTCCGCAGCGATCTTAGAATGAGTGAGTCACTCCTTCAGCTCCTGGCCTGGCTCAGGGGTGCAGAGGACAAGGGCACCCTTCCCACAGGAACCCCTGGAAATGGAGAGAAAGGCACAGACATTGGGATGGCAGATAGCTCTTACGGCCGCTGTGAGAAGTATCCCCCAAAACCTGTGCCCCCAGTCACGCCACGCAGCCAACCTATCCCAGGTCTTCTCGGCACACAGCCCTCACCTCCTGTCCCTCCGCCTCTGGGGGCCCTCCAGCCCGCCTGGCGTCCCCCCGCCCCCACCTCCCAGAGAAGTCTGGCTTGCCCCTCCCACGGGAAGGGAATGTTGCCACTGGAAGAGACACCCCTCCAGGGTGGAAACGAGGTCCGATTGCACACCTCAGGTGTTTTGGGAAGCGTCATGGTCCAGAACCTTGGACCTGAGGGACTCACCTGCTCAGATGCCCAGTGAAGCTCTGAGTCCCCTCTGTGGTGCTGTCGGCCTCTGAACAGCATCCGATTGGTTGCCTCCTGGTTCATGATCCTCGGAGACAGCCAATCCCATCCTTGAGTGACGTTGATTATTAAAAGGGCATTTCTCGCCGAAGCCGGTTTGGCTTAGCGATAGAGCGTCGGTCTGCAGACTGAAAGGTCCCAGGTTCAATTCCGGTCAAGGGCATGTACCTTGGTTGCGGGCACATCCCCGGTAGGGGGTGTGCAAGAGGCAGCTGGTCGATGTTTCTCTCTCATCATCGTTTCTAGCTCTCTATCTCTCTTTCCCTCTCCCTTCCTCTCTGAAATCAGTAAAGTTATCAAAAGGGGGAAAGGGCATTCCCCATATGAAGCCAGAGCTGACCACCCACAGCGCCCACTTCCTGCTCCTTTCCGTTCTTTGGGACCCAGGGTAAGCTGTGCCCTCGCCCCCTCCATGGCACCCCAGGTGTCTGAAGACAGTGGGTGGCCTGATGCCCCTGCATTTTCTCAAGGATGGCATCCCGGGTCCTCTCACTCCTCCTCGTGTAACTTCTTTTGAAACTCCTGGACCAGCTTGGCCACCTTCCCTGGACCTGCCTGTGGTTCCTTAAGATGCCCTAGTCAACATTTTAAAAGGGGGAGGGGGTAGAAGGGAGGAGGGAGCCGGGGGGACCTTTCTCTGGGCAGAGTGCCTGCCAGGGAGCTGGGGGCGGCGTGAGAGCTGTGGTGCCAGTTAGCTGTGAATGGTCTGCATGCTGTTCACCCTCTATCTGCCGACAGGAAGTGAGGAGAATGGTACCCGTGCCCACTGGATGGGCTTTCCCGAGGATGGGATGGAAGACGCCACGGAGCCCCTGACACGCTCCGTGTGTCCCTCGGGCAGCAATACCCACACCTCCTAAGCCCCCCACGTCCCAGGCTCTGCCCCGATCTTAAACCTGTCTGGAGGCCCCTGTTTTTAAACGCCTCCCTAAACTGGGTAAGAAATCAGATAAGAGAAAGGAAACGAGGATAAATCTGGAACAGAAAAAAAAAAAAAAAAAAGGATTGTTTAACTGGATTACCATCATCCAACTGTCCAACAACCCCCATGCCAAGGAACCTGACGGGTCCCACGTTCGTTTTGAAGGTCAATGCTGAAAACAACCACTTTTTTAATGAGGTTAAAAACATGTAATAATTCTCCAGGCAATTAAGTGAATATCACCTGCGTTCCCTCTCCCCAAGTTTGTCATTTCCAACATTTCTCCTAAAGGGTAGAGTGGCTCTGTCGGACCCAATGATATCCCCTCCCCACCCCCCACCCCAAATTGGATGGAAACTCAAAAGTCACAGGAGCAGGGGCCCACTGCCCCAGTGAGGACAGAGGCTCCGTCTCCCTGAGTCTATCCGTTCCAGACAGAGCTTCTCGGGAGCAGCACCTCCGCCCATTTGAAAGGCTGTGACCTGCCAAAACCGGTTTGCCTCAGTGGATAGAGCGTCAGACAGCGGACTGAATTCCCAAGTTCGATTCTGGTCAAGGGCACGTTCCTTGGTTGCAGGCGGCAGCTGATCGATGTCTCTCTCTCATCGATGTTTCTAACTCTCAATCCTTCTCCTGTCCTCTCTGTAAAAAATCAATAAAATATATTTTTTTTAAAAATGAAAGGCCATATCCTGGGCAAGCATGGGGCAGAGAGCTCTCTGGGCGAGGCTCTGGGCGGTCAGGAGCCTGTGGCCTTCACTTTTGCATCTGAAGAGAGAGACTTGGAAGCAGAGAACGGACAAAGCCACTGACAAGATGCCGACTGGGAGACACTGTGCTTTAAAACGCCACACCGAGCCAGCCAGTGCTCAATGGTGGAGGGTCAGCCTGGGAACCAGTAGGTTACTGTTTGATTCCTAGTCAGGGCACATGATCCGAGGTGGGGAGGTCGATGATTCTCTCTCATCATTGATGTCATTGATGTTTCTGTCGCTCTCCCCCTCTCCCTTCCTCTCTGAAATCAATACAAATTTTTAAAAAATAAAACGTACGCCCATGTCAGTGCCCATCTGTCAGGCCGGTGGCCTGGGTCCGGGCCATAACTGGAGTGCTGGGCTGGGGGCTGCAATGGCCAGGGACCTTAGCTCGGTCCCTTACGGACTGTGAAAGCAGGAATGGAGGTGTTTAGATTACACATAATTACACACAATTACATTATTTCATCATAATGAGGACTTATCACTTCTTATCGGAGATAAGGTGCCCTCCCTCCTCGAGCCCCAGCCGCCCCAGATGTAAATGGTGATAGTGTCTGCGCCCCTCCCTCCCTCCCCCCCCCATATGCATAGCTGGCCACCCACGTGGTGCTGTTGGAAAGACTGACCCCGGGGGCAGGCTGCAGGGTTCGCTTGTGCAGGCCCCTCCTCTCGGAGCCACAAGCCTCCCTGCTCAGCTGACAAAGGTCCCAAGTTGGGTCCTGGGCGTGCTCTGCTGCCTACGCATGTCGGCACACACATGTCACTGTCACACCCGCTCGCCCCCGTCTCCCCCCCCCCCCAAGTTAAAATAGGACACTCCCAGAATGCCAGTCGCAGTTGTTTAAAAGGTCAGTTTGGAGACAGCATCCAGAATGCTTTGCAAATACACCGGGATCGCCGGCTTTGCGGTCTGGGTGGGCACTCCTTGCCATTCATCAGATAAGAATTCAGGAGCGAGACAGAGCCAGTCTGAGGCGCTGCCAGGCCCTGCCCTGGCCTGAGGGGCCCAGGTGGCACTGCCGGGTGGGAGGGCTTAGGTGGGCGGTTGGCACCCCAGGGAGCCTCGCCCTGATGTGATTTTCATAGCCGGTAAGTTCGAAGCCGCCGGGAAACAGCAGGCCACTCTGCCTGCCAGGAACCTCCGTGCCAGGGTCCCACCTTCAAAGCTGGCGACACCACCGAGTCCAGTCTGACCCCGAAGGCCCTCCTCCTCCCACAGGGAGCGGCCGTGTGCGTCCGGTCCTTCTCCCAGGCCTGCAGGATGGAGCCCCCTCCGCCCGCGTCCCTCAAACCCTAACCCACCGGGAACCAAGACCCCCAGGACTTGGCCGCAGACCCAGGACATTGTCTAAAGCGAAGGAATTCCTTCCTCAGAGAAAACCCGGGGTCTTCCAGGTCCGGGGTCTTAAAGCAGATACAGATGCAGGTGCACTGGGCAATCGGGGGTGTCGTCCCCCGCTCCATTCCTGGTCCTCCTGGGGATCAGCAGGGATCCAGAGAGCAAATCTGAACACCACAGGCCAATCTGTGGGAAAACGGGAGACCGGAAAACGGAGACCGGAAAAGGGGAGCGCGTTCCTCCAAGGCCCTGGCTCCTTCCTCCTTTCGCTCGGGTGGTGGCCAGTGTTGCCTGCAAAGGGCCAGGGAGCACACATTTTCAGCTGGGAGGCCGCATGGCCTGAGGCGGCTCCTCAGCCGTGGCCCGAGGCACAAAGGAGTCACTGACCACAGCGAGCTAAGCTCGGGCTCCATCCATGGGAACCTGGGAAAACGTGCAGCCACGTTACACTGGAGCCCGAGGTGGAAGCAACCAGGCATCCGTCCCTCGAAGAATGAACGGGTTAGCGAATGCGGTCCATCCACAGCAGGTTATCCCTCGGCCTCACGCAGAAAGGGGATTCTGACACGCACCCACCCGGAGGGACCTGGAGGACAGGATGCTCAGGGAGACAAGTCAGTCACAAAAGGCCAGATCGTGTGTGAGTCTCCTGACGTGTGGGCCCGGGCGGGGTCAAATTCCCGGAGAATTCACAGAAAGTAGAACGGGGGCCCCATGGCTGGGGGAGGGAATATGAGGAGGCGGTGCTCAATTGCCAACAGAGTTTCAGTTTCGCAAGATGGCAAGTTCTGAATGTGGCACATTGAAAAAGTGTGAAGATGGACTCTGGCCGGTATCGCTCAGTGGGTTGAGCATTGTCCTGTGCAACAAAAGTTTGCCAGTCCGATTCCATCGGGACACATGCCCAGGTTGCAGGTTCAATCCCTGGTCCAGGCAAGAACAAGAGAGAGCCTCTCTCTCTCTCTCTCTCTCTCTCTCTCCCTCCCTACCCTCCCTTCTCTTTGCCTCTCCCCCATCTCTCTTCCTCTCTCCACAAAATCAATAATAATAATAAAATTTTAATGGTTAGGGTGATAAATTTTACGTTATGTCTATTTCAGCACAATAAAAAAAAAATAATAATTAAAAAAGCGGCAGATTTGACCCATAGTCTGGTTTGCCAATCCCTGTGACAGCTCAGGCTGCTTGTCTCAGGACAAAAAGGCACCCACAGAGCAGGTGGAAGGGTGCTTAGGGAGGGAGGGAGGGAGGGAGGGAGGGAGAATGAGAAGGGGTAGCTCTCTCTTCACCACATGAGGAGACTGTGAGAAGGCGGCCGTCTGAAGCCAGGAAGAGAGCCCTCACCGGAGCCCGCCCGAGCTGGCGCCTGCTCTCCGACTCCGGCCTCCAGCACCGTGAGAAGATGACGTTGTTCTGTTTCAGCCACCAGGTCGCTGGTATGTTGTCACGTTGTCAGCCGGAGCGGAGCGACTGAGACAGCTTCCCTGCCCACGTTCAAACCCCGGGTCTCCGTCACCAGGCCCAGGGCCCCTGGAGTGTATTTCTGTTCCCCTTCAGCTACAGAGACTTAGAGGCAAGGGGCAGGCGGACAAGGGATGGGAGCCTTCAGCATCTCGGCCAGAGCAGGAGCCCCTGTGGGAAGGGGCGGGGCTTGCTCCAGAGCAGGCCCAAAGGGAAAGAGCAGAGGCAGCCTGAGACGGTGTGCGGCTAAGTCAGTTACCCTAAGGGTGCTCAGTCCCACTCTGATCAATGCAGAGTCCGGGCCTGAGAGCCCCGGGCAGGTGGGAGCCCAGGGGTCTGCTCATGAATGACATCACTCACGGCTGGACAGGACGGGGGACCTGCAGCATCCGCCCCTGGGAAACGGTGGGCGGCTATTTATTTTTACACTTATTCCTTCTGACTACAGCCCCACAGGGACAGCTCCTGCCTCTACACACAGAGACTCAAGGCTCCTAGGCCAGTGGTCGGCAAACTCATTAGTCCGCAGAGCCAAATATCAACAGTACAACGATTGACATTTCTTTGGAGAGCCACATTTTTAAAACTTAAACTTCTTCTAATGCCACTTCTTCAACATAGACCTGCCCAGGCCGTGGTATTTAGTGGAAGAGCCAGTCTCAAGGGGCCAAAGTGCCGCATGTGGCTCGCGAGCCGCAGTTTGCCGACCTCAGTCCTAGGACAACAGAAGACAGCAGTGAGCGGGCACTGAAGCAGTGAAGCGCCTCAGAGCCCACTCCTCGTCCAAGTCCAGGAGTCCCCGCACTGGCCCCATCGCCTCTGACCCAACCCTCTGAGTGGAATCTGCCCCGGGACCTGGGGCTCCGCCTGCTTCTCTTCCCCCTTCACACCACCAGCTCCCTCCTCATGGCGCTGGTCCCCCTGGACACACACACCCCCGGCCTCTCTCCTCCCCCAGCTCTGCCTGCCACCACAGACACCTTTGGAACCAGGCCCATTTCAATGGCCCCTTGCTTCACACTCTCTGGAGGGTTTGCAGGATGAGGCCCATAGCCCCGTCCATGACTGACCACACTCTCTGGAGGGTTTGCAGGATGAGGCCCATAGCCCCGTCCATGACTGACCCACCCACACCTTCAGCTCGACTCCCTGACACCCGTTTCTGGTTCTAGAAGCACAACGCACCCAAGGCGCCCATCGCTGACTCTGTCCCCCCTCCACCCTGCTCACTCATGCCAAGCTGCCTGGATTGTCTTTTCCCCCTCCTCTCTACACCATCCAGGGGTCATCCCAGGCATTGCCTCCTCCAGGCAGTCCCTCTGGGCTCCCACAGTCCCCGTGCCAGGCCCTGCCCCTGGGAAACCCTGCTGTCCCAGCTCCGGGCGATGGCAGGAACCACATCTTCTCGTGCCTGAATGACAGCCGCTGGCCAGAGGAACGGTCCACGGCCGAGGCCCCATATCTGTGAGATCATATCCGGACCTCTCCTCTAGCTTTGGTTTTCTCCTGGCAGAGAGCGGGCAGCGCCTCTGTCTGCCAGGACAAAAGAAGAGACACGTGTTTGCTGGTCACAGCTTCCAGTGCCGCGGCGGCACTTGGAAAGGAAGTGACTCTGCCACCAGCTAAACGTGAGCTGGAGACAATGGGCTGAGCTCCGGCACCGCCGAGCGGGGCTGACCAGACCCGGCTGCCAGCAGGGCCAGCCTTCCGGCACGTGGGTGGCTGTGGGTGGCTGCAGCAGGCCTGCCACCACACCTGCACGCCACAGGGGCCACCACAGGCCTCAGGACAACAGCCACGGCGGAAGCCATTCCTGCCCGCCGGGCTCTGCCTCCCAAACAGTGAAGCTAAGGCGCGCATCCCCGTGTGGACGGCCTGGCTCGGGCCCCACTCTGGCACGCCCTGTGGGGCTGGGCCATCAGGGAACAGAATCCCATTCTTCTTCTTCTTCTCTCCTCCTTCCCCTCCTCCCTTCCTCCAATAAACATAAATATGGAGTCGGCCCAGCCCTGGCAGGCCATGGGACACAGGAAAATACTAGGGTCCCACAGACAGGCTCACGGTACCCCACAACCAAAGGCAGCCACGCCCTGTTTTAGGCTCAGAGGTGGACGGGGAGCAGGTCAGACCATAGCCACACAGTCCCTGAAGCGCTTCCTCCCGCGCCCGTATGAGCCACCAGGTCCACGCCGCCACGTCTCTCACTTCCTACCTGGTCCCCTGCCCTCTCTGCCTGCTGCCCCTCCCCCTCGTCTTTGTAGATCAAACAGAGTGATTACCTTTTATTTTATTTTTAAATATATTTTTACTGATTTTTCACAGAGAGGAAAGGAGAGGGATAGAGAGTTTGAAACATCAATGAGAGAGAAACATCGATCAGCTGCCTCCTGCACACCCCCCACCGGGGATGTGCCTACAACCAAGGTACATGCTCTTGACCGGAATCGAACCTGGGACCCTTCAGTCTATAGGCTGACGCTCTATCCACTGAGCCAAACCAGTTATGGCAAGAGTTTTAAACTTAAACTATATGCTATAACCGCCCAGCTGAAAACCGTCTCAGGCTCCCCTCAGGTGGAAATGAGATCTGAGCATCTCACACCGGTCAGCGCCCCCATGGTCTCCAGGCTGCCTGTCCCTTTTCCGTTCCCATCGCTGGGCCTGGTTCCTCCCGCCCCGGAAGCCCAGCCTTTGTGCACCGCATTGCTGCTCCTCCCCTGAGGCCGTGGAGATGGACCCTCCCTGGGCCCCGGGACAGGAAGCTAAAACCTGAGGGACAGGGAACTGGAGGGCTATATGACCTTCAGCAGGAACAAGGTCACCAGTGCGGCTGCAGGATGGAGAGCCAGGGGCACATGTGCTCTGAGAGGACGTTTGGGTCAGCTGCTGCTGCGTACAAATCAGCCTCAAGTTCAGTGGCTTACACCAGTGGTCAGCAAACTGCGGCTTGAGAGCCACATGCAGCTCATGAGCCTCTGTTTGCTGCTCTGTTGACTAATGAATTTGCCGACCACTGCCTTAGGGAAAAACACTTTAAAAAAAAGAAAAACATTTTAATAATGTACTAATGTCTATAACCTGAAGTCAAAACTTCTAGATAAGGGGGCAAACTCACTAATCAACAGAGCGGCAAATCATGGCTCACGAGCCACAGTTTGCCTACCACTGGCTTACACACAATAATTTAAAGCTTCTTCCCACCCCGGGGGCTGGCTGGGCAGTTCCTCTGCCGGTGTCCCCTGTGAAAGCAGCTGCAGTCACGTTCCACTGGACAGCGGGCTCCGCAGGGACATCCAAGAGGCACTGCTCACATGTCAGGCCGGCCAAGCCGGGTTGGCTGGGGCGTGTGAACTCTGAAAAAAAAAGACACCTACTGAGAAGGGCTTCTGGTGCCTAACTGGCTTCAAATTTTAAATAAAGGAAAAAAGCAGAACCCGGCAGCCATTTCTACCCAGAGTCCTCTCATGTAACCTGCACTTCAGGGAGAAGCCACCACACTGAACCAACCACCTGTCTGCCCTGTGCTCCTGCCCGCTGAGCCAGCCCTTAAAAAGCAGTTCCTGGAATCCTAGTTCAACCACTAGGACTGAGTTTTCCCATCCAATCAGAGTTGCACAGCTACATGAGCTTCTTCCCCAACCAATCAGAGCAGCTTCACTCCTGCCTTTTGGACCAATCGAACTGTGACGATTTGGAGTCCTCCTTTGCATGAGGATGGGCCAATCAGGGACCAGGGCAGGATTGCTGTCCTTCCCAATCAGCTCCCCTCTGGAGCACATTTTCTCTCTCCGTTAAAGACTGAGGGCTGTATTGCCCTGGCTGAGCTGAAGCACCAACGAGGTCTCACCTGGCACAGTTGAGCTGTTTTGCATTGAATAAAGTTTCCTTCTTCACCCCTCACTGCACCCCAAATCAGGGATTCATGCTTGCCTTGAATTGGCACCAACACTGTTCATGGAGGAGCCTCAGTCCTTTCCATGGGGCACAGCCTTGCCAGGCAATACGCCTCGCTCCCCCTGCCTGCCTTCTCCACTCCCTTTTGAGCGTGTAGCTCTTTCCTGTGAACGTGTGAAGGAAGCATGTCGTCATGGGGGGCTTCAGGAACCCTGGGACAGCCCTCCAGAATGGTCAGCCTTCTGCCCATGTTGTCCCTCTAGTTTACATCGATGCCCTGGAATGCAAGATGGCACCACAGCCATGCCAGGACCAACGAGGAGCCCTGGGGGGCAGGTAAGCTGAAACTCCTCTCCCGAGGCAAGACTGGAGAAGGGGGGGGGGGGGGCGGGGAGATTCCTCAGCCACCACACCCGGCAGCTCTACTCCATGGCACTTGGGTAAGGTGACCAGACGTCACGCTTTTGGTGGGACAGTCTCAATTTTTAACAATTTGTCCCATGTCCCAAGTCATTTTAAAAAAAATTCCAATTTTTGGAATGTCACCTTACACTTGGGGCACCCCTAAGAGCCGCTTGTGGGAGATATTTGGAGTGGGACGAGAGAGGAGGAGGCGTGCGGGGTGGAAGTGACATTGTTTAAGAAGAAAAGCAGATGGCGGCGAGAAGGACCTGGATTTAGCATCCGCCGTGGCCCCTCTCTGACCCGCGGGCTTCTCCTCTGTGACAACGAGAGAAGGAAACAAAGGAGGGGGCGTGTGTGGTGCACCTGAAACCCCACACGTGTGTGCCGTGTCCTTTGTCCCAGGCCCGCGAAGGAGGATTATCCCGGTACTTTGCTAATGGGGGAGTCGTGGGTCGGCCCACACAGGCGCCAAAGGCAGACGGGCGAAACTCTGCAAGGTGAACACTTAGGTCTGAGGCAGGAGAGTGAAAAGTCACAAAGACTCTGAGAAACAAAGGCAGTGGCCTCTGATGCTGAGCCTCCCTCCGGATTGCTTGTGTTTTCGGGGAAAGGGGTGGAAGCCTGTCTGACACAGGGACTCAGCAAAGCCCTCCCAGAGTCTGACACCCAGACCCGGGGCCTGGGCCGGAGCGCTCAGCGGGACACTTCCCTGGCAAAGTAGCCACCTCCAAGGTTCTGAGCTGCCACGAGTCCTCCTTCGCGAATGCCATAATGTAGGTATTGACGAGACAAGGTGATAAGACGGATGGGATTGATGGAACGCCTCCTTCTATTCCAGAACCGCCCGCAGCGTCCTCCCGGCACAGCCCAGTGATGGAAGGGACTAGGACCCTGTGCTTACGCCCAATCCGAAAGCAAAGAGCTTATCCTGTTCACAGGGACGCCCCTTTGACAGGCTTCCTCTGGTCAGACACCCCTATGGCCCCACTTCGCCTTCACTGAACATTTCTTTTAGAAAAAAAAAAAAACACACACACACACACACACAAGTGAACAGTGCCGATCAGCATTCGCTGTGCCACAGGATTCACCACGTTTGCAACCAGGCAGGCTGCACAGGTTTCCATTTCAACATAAGAAGGAGAGAAGAGCAGAGAGGAGACATGCAGGGCCCTCTGTTTTGAAACATGTATCTGGTTTATCGTGGGAGGGTGTTCCACTGCAGGGGGGCGGGCAAACTGCGGCTCTTGAGCCACTTGCGGCTCTTTGGCCCCTTGCGTGTGGCTCTTCCACAAAACACCACGTGCGGGCGTGCACGTACAGTGCGATTGAAAAGTCAAGGCCCAAGCGCAGAAGTTTTCGGCTCTCAAAAGAAATGTCAATCGTTGTGCTGTTGATATTTGGCTCTGTTGACTAATGAATTTGCCGACCACTGTCCTAGACAGCCACTGGGGCTCAGGGGTGTGCCCGCCGTGACGGCTCTGTGCCAAGGTGTTAAGGTGCTGGGTTCAGACTCACCTGGACGAACACAGACCCCCCTCTTCCAGGGAAAGGTAGCAGGACGGCCCACATGCCCACTCTGTGTTTGTGCCAGAACGCAGGGGCCAGTGCCAGGCGTCTGTGGCAGAGGAGCCTGCCCATCCTGAGCTAACAGCACAGGCATGTTTCCGAGGAAGAAAGCAGCCAGCAACCGGGGCCTAGCTCCATTGTTGTATCAGCTCCCCATTGCAGCCACCTGGGTGCAGGGAGCGGCGGGCCTTCTGCAAGCATCACCTTAGTCCACATTTACTGGGCACTTAGCACAGCCCCAGGCTCAGCATCTTGCAAAAGTGACATGGTCAGGGTGTCCGGACAGCCCTTCCGAGCTGACGGAGTGGTTTCCTGAGTCACCGGCACCTTCCATCCGCCTGTCGGGGCAGCCTGCGCGTCCTCTCTAGCTCACAGACGTGGAAACCGAGGTACCTTTGCCCAGTGGCCGTCTAGAAAGTGGCCGGGCGGGACTCTCCCGGGAGGTTGATTTCCAGAGCTGGCTGCTCTCTGTGTCCCAGGGCCCGGTCCTCAGCTCACAGGAGACAGCCACCGCCATCACCCACAGTGACCCTCCAGGCCCCACTCCGCCCAAGAACAGGTCTGCTCTCCAAGTCTCAGGGGAGGGCATGCTTCCCCCAAAAAGCGGTCCCCGGTGGACGTCCTCCCTTGTCGATATCACCAGGCAAGGTGCCCACGTGCTAGGGAACTCCCTCTGCCCCCCGCCCCGAGTCTCCAGTCACTGTCCATTGTCTTCAGGCAGGGGACGTGGGGCTCAGGTGTGGACTTCAAGGGGAGAAGCCTGAGTGGCCTCCTAGGCGACCTGCCCCCAAGGCTGGGATGTTCTCACCAGGGGCACCGTGTGTGTGGGGGGGGTGGAGAGTCCCTGCAAGGACAGGTGACTCCTGCCCCCCAGCAGCTCCGGCTGGGCTTCACGAAGTCTGTCCTTATGAGGTTCCCTGCTGCCTGCTTTCTCTGCCCAGTGCCGACCGCCCTCTCCCCTCCCTCCCCACGTACCCCCATACCTGGTGGCATCCCCAGCTCCCTCCGAAATGGCCTCGGCCTTTCCCAGCCACACCTGTCCCTCATCCCCTCGTCTCAGCTGCCTGTATGCCGAGCGGTGAGCCAGGTGAGCGAGGCTCCCTGCTCAGACATCGCCACACCCTCCCCAGCGTGGTCCCACGTCCCCGGCTCAGAAAGTCAATCCCCTCATGGAGCCCCACACTTGCATCCCGACAGGGGCAGGGCCTGCGGTTGCCTCACGGCCCTCAAGCCGTCACCCCAACTCGGACCTGAGTTTGCCTCCCACCGGCAGGCAGGTAAGTCCCTCACCAGGTCCACCCAGCCACGCCCCAGTCCTCGAAGGACAGTCTGCCTCTCACCCTTGGCCTCTTCTCCCTCCCTCCTGCCCCCCCGCCATGCCACCCACTTGCATTTCTTCCCTCTCTCCCTCCCCGTCTCCCTCTTTCCCCTCCCAAACCCAGAAGTATTTGATTAGATTGAAACTTGGCACCGGAGTCACCAGCCTCGAGGCAAACATTTGTCCTAGAATTTGCTGGAAATCACTTGGCTGCTCTTAGCAGGGCAATGGCAAAAACCAAGCACCCCCCACCACCACCACCCATTCCTTCGCTTGCCCCCCTCCCCCGCCTGCACGCCCCATCACGCAGCCTGGCTGAGCAGAGACTCCTGGAATTCCCCAGGCGACACCCACCGCGGCTCCAGGCATGCAGCTCCCTGAACTCCCAGGAGCTCCTGTGTCAATGGTCCCGGCCACCAGGCTGCTGAGGAGAGGACAGTGCGTCCCTGCGGCTCCTGAGTTTCCTGGGGATTTGGGTACCGCCCTTAGCCTCCCCACACGCCTGCATGGGCCGAACACGGCTCTGAGGACCATGGCACGTGCCTGAGCCACTCATGACTGAGAAGTGTCTGCCCCTCCCTCACTCATCCGATCACCCACCCATCGCTCATTTACTTCTTCACGCATTCAGCTGAGCTCGCTTTACCAATCCCCTCCTCCGCTCAGCCAGCCAGCCTTGCATTCACTTATAGACGGACACCAATGGAGACACGGGCCCAGATGTGGATTCCTGTGCTTACTCACTCATCACTGAGTCACGGGCCACCCGCTCGTCTCTCTGCCGTTTATCCACGGATTTCCCCGTTTGTTTACACACTGACTCATGTCTGTAACGTATTTGCTAATCCGTTCATCCTCCACCATCTACGCGCTCCCTCAGTCACTGCATTCACTGACTCACACACACTCATACAAGGAGCAAGCCCCATCCTGCAGTGTGCCCTGCACTGCTTCCCTCCAGGGGTCAGCGCGGGCCGTGAGGACACGAGGTGTCCCTCTGACACCCCTCTTCTCACAGAGGAGCCCAGCCAACCGGGAGCCAAGCCTCCAGAAAGCAAACCACGGGCGCCAACGAACTCCCACCTGCTGGAGAAAAGAGAGGCGAGGCACTTCGGGGTATAGGGGACTCAAGGCAAATTGTGCAGGGGGTGCCCAGATGGCGTGACTCAATGGGTGAGCATCGACTGATGAACCAGGAGGTCAAAGTTCGATTCGATTCCTGGTTAGGACACATGCCCAAGTTGCAGGTTTGATCTCTGGTGTGGGCCGTGAAGGAGACAGCTGATTGATGATTTTTTTCATCATTGATATCTCTCTCTCTCTTTCCCCCTTTCTCTCTGAAATCAATAAATATCTATATAAAAGTCTAAGCGACCATCGCAACGGAACAGATGACCAAACATTGGGGTGACCCAATAGGCAGGGGGGTTAGTGAGGGGTGGCCAAACAACCGAACAGCAGGCTATGTGGGGTGACCAGGCCAGCGTGGGAGGGAGGGAGGAGTTGGGGGTGATAGGCAGTCAGGCAGGTGAGTAGTTAAGAACCAGAGGTCCAGGATTGTGAGAGGGATGTCTGACTACCATTTTAGGCCTAAGCCAGCAGTTGGACATCCCCCTAGGGGTCCCAGATTGGAAAGGGTGAAGGTTGGGCTGAGGGAACACCCCCCCATGCACAAATTTTGTGCACCAGGCCTCTAGTATCTACACTAATAAAAGAGAAATGTGCAAATTGACCATACTTCTGCCACACCCATGACAAGCTCACAGGGGATCTCAGACACCATCTTTCCAGATGTTTTCTGACTCGGCTACTTTTAAGGCCCTGCAGAGGCCACCAGGGAAGGGTGGGGACTATGCCCTTCTTGACCCAAAGAACTCTGTTTTTCAGCTGTTTCCATACTGGACTTGTCCTCTTCCATGCCACCGCCCCTCAAATAAAACATTTTTTTAAAAAATGATGGCTAGTTCTCTTGTTTTAAAGAAGGGCAGAGAGGGGTAGCAAGTGCCTAGGGTCATCCAGCAAGCTGCTGCGGGGGCCAGAAGGAGACTCCAGCCTTCCAGACGCCCAGGGTCACCTTCCCTCCACCCATGTCCAACCCTCCGGGCTTTCCAGGGCCCCTGACACCCATTCCACCTGCCAGGACAGGAGCTTCCAGACAGAAGTGGGAAGAATGGTGAACAAAGGCAGCCTAGCAGTGGGGAGGGTGGAGGGCCGGCCAGGTATGCAGGGCTCCCTGGTGTGTGTGTGAGGAGGGGGGATGGCGGAAGGGGGGCGAGGATTGCACTGGAAATTCCACGGGAGCACAGCTAGCTGTGTATGGCCGGGGTGCTGGGTTTTGAAACCCTACACATTTTTTAAAATCTATAATTATGTGGCATACACCTAATTAAAATGGACTATAATTGTTGAAATATTTTATTGAAGTCATTTTTTTCCCCCCAAACGACAGGTTTAACAGATGATAAGACTTGTCTTGTGGTTACCCCGGGCTGCCAAGACCCCGGGCAGAGCGCAGGGGCGGGGCGGGGGGCGGCGGTGGACGGGGAGCCCCTCGGAATGACAGCATTCTTCCTAAGCACCGCTCCCCAGCGCGCCCCTCGGCCCCGCGCCAGGCGCTCCGGACGGAGACAAATAGCCGGGGTGGGTGTTTTGTGCACAAAGATGATTGAGGTTTGCTCTCGCTCCGTGGAGAAAGCCTTTGAAATCGTGCTCCCGGGGAGAGAGGGCAGCTGAGATCAGAGGGAGTTGTTGATTCAAAAGCACAAGGGAGAAGCGTGAGCCTCCTGGCTCAGCCAGAAACCCAGGGGCCCGCATTCCAGGCCTCGGCGGGCAGCTGTGCGCTTGCTCGCTCTCTTCACTTTCTTCACTTTCGCCGGGGGACGGGGCGGAGGCCTCCCGGAAGCCTCCCCGAGCAGCTGCGAGTCACCCCGTCTCCCAGGTGCTCCGAGGGGGTGTCTTCCAGCTCCACTGCCCACTTTGTGGATGAGGAAACTGAGTCACAGAGGAAGGCCTGGCTCTGTCCAGCCCAGCGTGCCTCCCTGTACGGTCTGGCTCAGGCCCGGACAAGGCGAAGAGGCTTCCTATATATCAGCTGGGGGGCAGGAAGGCCGAGAACACAGGATTGGAGGTCCTTTCCGTGTGATGTGTCCGTGTGTCTGCCAGCAGCATGGGGTCCGAGGAGGAGGAGGGGAGGAGGGGAGGGCCAACACCCCAGGCCCGGGAGTCCAACATCAGGCCAGGCTGGGAACGAGGGCAAGTGCGTGCTGTGACCCGGCCCGGAACTGGCGGTGTTTGTGCCACAGCCCGACCTCAGGGAAAGAGGGTGCAGGGCCGGGGGGGGGAGGGGGGGGCAGGCGAGCCACGTGCTCCCCAAGACCTACACTCAGCTCCAGCTCCAGCCGCCGTCCCCACCGCGGGGGGCGGTGGTCCTCCCCACATCTCCGGGAACGAACGAGGACAAGGGCTAACGTGACGCAGCGAACAGAAAGCTCCCACATCCCCACAGGACAGAACGTTCTGGAAACTTCTCCATTGGGTGGCGGTTGGGGTGGTTGTTTTTCCAACGTATTACCTTCGTTCTGCCTTCGTGTGTGTGCCTGCCGCCCCTCCGTGTAATCCGCATGCAGTTGGTTTTCGTGGAGCACCTACTAAGCGTGAGATCCAGTGCCGGCCGGGCATCCCTCCAGCCAGGAACAGGGCCTGGAAGGCACGGCTACACATACACACACACACACACACACACACACACACACACACACACCACACAAACCCCGGCTCAGCCCAGGCAGGGGGGATGTGAGCAGGCCTCTGCCCTGAGTGCAGCAGCTTCTGCTCTGCAGGCAGGTAAAGGCCTTATCCGACCTCCTGACCTCAGAATGCCATGCCATCCGGAAACAGGAACCCCAGCTGCATGGGGCCAGGCGGGGGCCGAGAGTACTCCCCCCACCCCAGCCACCCTCCTCCAGGGAGGCCTCTCTGACAGCTGCTGGGAAGGGGGGCTATTTGCACGGAGCAGCCTGCCTGTCTAAATTCCTCCCGGAGGCACTGGTTCCAAATTAACATGTGGCAGGTCTGTTCCCTCCACGCCACCCCCCAACCCAAACCCCCCTTCACCCCAGCAGGACATGCCCTCCCGGCCCGCCTCCCATCCGCGTTCTCACCGCGATGAGCACTTCCATCTGCTCACCCAGCGGTTACCCAGCGTCCCTCCCGCTCACCTCCTCCCTCCCCCCCTCACCCCCGCCCCTGGATCCGGCCACACCTGTTGGATCTGTCCATTTGGCGTGGGAAGCCGCGGGCCGTGCCCTGCCCTGCAGCCCTGCAGCCCTCAGCCCCGGGAGCACGGCGAGGGCAGCATTACGCTACGGAACGAATTAATTAGCCCAGCTCCCGCCCAGCTGTCTCCTGTCCTGTCCTGTGGACCCTGAGAGAGCGCCTCCCGGTGCCCCCCGAGGAGAGAAGGAATGGCAGGAGCTGGCTGCCAAGGTGACAAATGGCCCAGCCGGGGCTGGAGTGCCAGTCCCACTGGGAGCCTCTCACCCCGTTTGCTGTGCGAACCACTGCCTTGGGGGACGTGTGTCCTGGCCTCCGGACACTGCCTGCGGGAGCATCCTGTGGCCAAGGGGGTGCCACGGCCCACCTCAGGGGAGGGATGGGGGTGGGGGCAACTGACCTGAAACCCCAGCAGGTGCTCAGCTGTGAAAGGGGTGAGTGGGCTGATGGCTTTGCAGCACCCCCTTCCCCACTCTTTGGAGCCCAGTGAGGAGGAGCCAGGCTGCCTGGGGCAGGGAGCTGTGCCTGGGCAGTGGGCAGCAGAGAGCTGGGCCTGGGCAGTAGGCGGCAGGGAGCTGGGCCTGGGCGGTGGGTGGCAGGGAGCTGGGCCTGGGTGGTGGGTGGCAGGGAGCTGGGCCTGAGTGGTGGGCAGCAGAGAGCTGGGCCTGGGTGGTGGGTGGCAGGGAGCTGGGCCTGAGTGGTGGGCAGCAGAGAGCTGGGCCTGGGTGGTGGGCAGCAGAGAGCTAGGCCTGGGTTGTGGGTGGCAGGGAGCTGGGCCTGGGTGGTGGACAGCAGAGAGCTGGGCCTGGGTGGTGGGTGGCAGGGAGCTGGGCCTGGGTGGTGGGCTTCGGGGAAGGTGTGCTTTGCAGGAGGGCCGCCTGGGCACAGCATAACGCCTGATAGCATCCTGGCTCCTGCTACCTGAAGCCAGGATGCACCCCGAATCCAGTCCCCAAAGTGACCACCAAAAATGCCTCTAGATTTCGCCACACCCTCCCCAAGCTGAGAGCCGTGCCTTAGAGCTGTCCCTCCTCCTGAAGAAAGGCCCCACTTCTCTCCAGGGCCCTCAGAGACTCAGAAAAGGCAGTTCCCCCAGAATAAGAAGCACCGAGTACAGGCCCAGTGTGGTGGCAGTATTGCCATTATTATTATCACTAGAGGCCATGCACGGAGGGGGTGGGGTGTTAGAGAGAGGTGCCCCTCAGCCCAGCCTGCACCCTCTCCAATCTGGGACCCTTGAGGGATGTCGCACTGCCCATTTAAACAGGAAGTAGACATCCTTTTCATAATCCAGGACTGCTGGCTCCCAACCGCTTGCCTGCCTACCCACCTGATTGCCCATAACTTCTTCTGCCTGCCAGCCTGATCAACCCCTAACCACTCCCCTGCCAGCCTGGTCTCCTCTAACTGCCCTCCCCTGCAGGTTTGATCACCCTTAACTGCCCTCCCTGCAGGCCTGGTCCCCACAACTGCCCTCCCATGCAGACCTGGTCCCTCCCCCAACTGCCCTCCTCTGCAGGCCTATTCCCCCCAACTACCCTCTTCTGCAGACCTGGTCCCTCCCCCAACTGCCCTCCTCTGCAGGCCTATTCCCCCCAACTACCCTCTTCTGCAGGCCTGGTTGCCCCCAAACTGTCCTCCTCTGCTGGCCTGGTCCCTCCTAACTTCCCTCCCCTGCTGGCCTGATCTCCCACAACTTCCCTCCCCTGCTGGCCATCTTGTGGCAGCCATCCTGTGTCCACATGGGGGCAGCCATATTGTGTGTTGGAGTAACAGTCAATTTGCATATTAGGCTTTTATTATATAGGATTATTATTATCATCAGCGACTTGCCTGTTGCAGATAGGAACAGATCCCTACAAATCGATGGTGGCACCTGAAGGGCAGACAAGAACCTCCCAGTCTGAGTCCTCTGGCTGATTCCCAGGACGCTGTTAGTGAATCTGCTGGCCCTTAGGGGACTCAGTGCTCTGATCTCCAATATGGAAAGACTGAAGGAGGTGACCCTCAAGGACCATTTAAACTTGTATATGTTTTTATTGATTTGAGAGAGAGGAAGGTTGGAAAAGAGAGAGAGAAACATCCATTAGTTGCCTCCTGTATGCATCCCAACCTGAGATTGAACCCGCAACCTGGGCATGTGCCCTGACCAGGAACTGAACCAGCAACATTTCAGGGCATAAGATGACACTCAACCTACTGTGCCACACCTGCCAGGGCTCAAGGACCATTTTAAATCCAGTATTGCCAGATCTCCCAGGTTCTGCCACTCTGGCTGTATCACACAGCCCCAGGAGCAGGGGCTGTGGGACTGTCCACCTGGGTCAGAGCACAGCCCGCTGGGTGACCTGAGCAGGTTCCAAGTCTCTCCCTGAGGAGCCTGGGGTTGTATCTGCCTCGTTTGATGGTTACAAGTGTGAGCTGACATGGACAGTGCCCACACCAGCAGTAGCCCTATCACAGGGAGTTACTGTCATCAGAAACACCCCTGAAGCATGAAAAAACACAGGGCCCTCCGTCCTGATCACAGGTTCATTGAATCGGATTGTGAAACCAGGTGTGCATCGTAGTTTTTAAATTCTCCCCACTCCCCACTCGCCCCCCTCCCCACCCTGTAATTCTGGTCACAGGCCCCTGTCCTGGCATTTAGGAACCATTATGAATTATACTACATTAGTGGCCCAGTGCATGAAATTCATGCATGGAGGGGGTGCACCTCAGCCCAGCCTGCACCCTTTCCAATCTTGGATCCCTCCCACAATCTAGGACTGCTGGCCCTAACTGTTCACCTGCCTGCCTGCCTGATTGCCCCAAACCATTCTGCCTGCTTGCCTGCTCGCCCCCAACTGCCCCCTCACTGGCCTCTTGCCCCCAACTGCCCCCCTTGTCAGCATGCTCGCCCCCAACTGTCCCCCCTGCCAGCCTGATTGCTTCCAACTACCCCTCCTGCTGGCCTGCTCACACCCAACTGACACCACCCCCTCCCCGCTAGCCTGATTATCCCAACTGCCCTCCCCTCCTGGCCTGATCACCCCTAACTGCCTCTGCCTCAGCCCCACCATCAGGGCTTTGTCTGGAAGGAAGTCCGGAAGGTCTCTGGAAGGTTCTCCCAGTCTAATTAGCATATTACTCTTTTTTTTTTTTTTTTTTTTTTTTTTAGTATCAATTCTCTGATGGTAGAAACATTCTATTCTATTCACGAGTCAAGTGCCACTCTGTTGGGGGCCCTGCATGGTAGAAAGGTGGGAAATATATTCTGTCATCAGGGAGCCACCATTGAACCAGGTTAAGACCAACATAGAAAACAAAACATGGCCCCAGAGGGCCACAGACCAGCACTTAGAGGCGAAAGATACAGGACAACCTGCAGGGCGGCCGAGGGGCTGCACAGGTGTTGGCTGCCCTGCAGTGCCAGGAGAGGCAGCTGCTTTTCGTCACACAAGCACCATCGGGCAGTGGGAGGCCAGAGGTCACCGTCCCCCCGGCCTGCCCTGGAAGCTCTGGCTCACCTGTCAGTGCCAAGCCAGCTGCCCCTTCTCTGGAGAGACCCCACAAATGGAACTGACACAGCGCCATGCATGCCCAGGGAGGGTTCTGCCTCCCCCAGATTTGAGCTGCATGCTCGGGCCAATGCCCCTGCAAGAGTTTATGAGTTCCTTGAGGCCAGAATCCGGCTCTTAACTTTGTGGTGTTCCCAGCATCAGACACAAGGCCTGGTATACAGTAGGTGCTGAGCAGATGTTTGCTGAGTGAATGGTAAGATAAATAAACATAGGAACAACTAACTAAAAGGGTTTTAGTGCGCATCCGTAGGAGGGACAATGCACCACTTATTAAGGGAGCTGGGTGCAATCTGGGGCAACTTCTCGGAGGAGGAGGAGGAGGAGGAGAAGGAAAAGGAGGAGGAGGGGGAGGACATGGGCCTCAAAGGATGGTTTTGCTGGGTGGAGATGTGCTGCAGAGGAAATGGAGGGGGCTGGCCAGCAATCTCGTGAGCAGAATATGAGATTTAAAAAGTGGAAGACACGGGGAGTCGCTTTTATGAAGGGAAAGAATGGTTTGACGGTTACCGTGACAACATGCCCTACATTTGGTCTGGAGTCACAAAGTCAACGTTTTCATAGAACCAACAGGAAAATAAGAAGACACAGGTTGCAGCTCCTGGGAAAGTCAGCGTTGGGCTCTGAGGGTGTCCTCAATAGCTCGGTCATTTTGTCTCCAGCTCCTCCCGAGCATCGAGCAAATGGAGAACCAGGCCCATATGCTGAGAGAGAGGCGCTCTGGGCATCTGGGGCCTGAACTGCTGGTTGAAGGTGTGCTCCAGCCAGCGATGTCCCTTTCCAACCAGGAACGGCCCGCCTCCGTGTCCGAGAGACCTGGCCTCGGGCCACATCTTGTTGTGGGACAAGTTGGATTTGCCTCCGGGCCTTGACCTCCTCATCCATATGATGGGAATCCATGGCAGCCTCTCAGGACTCGGTCACATTCAATAGAGCACACCACTGCTCTGCAGGCAGCTCACCCGTGTTGGTTCTCTCTCCCCAGAACATTCCGTTAACGTCCACTCAGCTGAGTCGAGGGTCCATCTCCAGCCCTCAGTGGCCATGTGCAGCTAAGGCTGATGGAGTTCCCTGTGGGCCAGCAATGCTATCCATGGAGCCATCACTGATTATCCGAGGGGCAAGGATTCGGGCCCAACCATGCCCGTGGTGGTGCTGCCCTAGGAGTACAGCCCCAGCTCCGTCAGCACCCAGAGGCACCCGGTGGCACAGACACCCATTGTGCCGACGGTGCTGCAGGATGGAGAAGCTGCTGAACCAGCAGCGGGTCCCAGCAGCCGGAGGAGCTGTGCCACGGATTCAACCAGAAGCCACACCGAGTCCACAGTCCATCTCACCTCAGGGTTCTCTCTCCCGTGCAGATCTTTTTCTGCAACAGGAAAGCAGTGCACCTGTGGCTCCCTCCTCCATCCACCCAGAGCACCCAGCTCCAAGGCAGGACCCCACCAGGGTGGCACGCGCTGGCCGTGACGTCGGCACTGGTGGCTTCGTCCCGCATCCCGCAGCATAAAAAAAAAAAAGTCCCGACGTTTTTGTAAAAACGCTGTGGGATGCGGGACAAATTGTTAAAAATCGGGTCAGGACTTATTTATTTTTTTAATTTATTTATTTATTTTTTTTTACATATTTTATTGATTTTTTTTACCCCCCCTCCCTCCCTCCCACACATCCTCTCCCTCCCCAGAGTTTTATGTCCATTGGTTGTACTTATATGCATGTATACAAGCATCTCTTGTATACATATGCATGTATACATATGCATGTATACATATGCATGTATACAAGCAGATCTATTATCTCCCCCAGATCTTCCTCCCCTCCCCACTGGAGTCAGGACTTATTTAAAACGCCGCAGGATGAGGGACAAATTGCTAAACATCGGGACTGTCCCGCCAAAAGCGAGACGTCTGGTCACCTTAGGCTTCCACCTTCCTCCCGCCTGCGTGTGGAGAGGGGCTCACCCATCGGGGACAGCACACGTCAGAGAAAGCCCAGGAGGGTGATCCTAACCCCACGCCAACCGCCACGCGGGACTGGGCGGGGAGAGGTGCCGGGGAGTGTGTGTGCCGCCTGCCCAGCCGCACAGCGCCCAGGAGGTGCTGCTGAGTCTGCAGGTGGGAACCAGTCAGAGAGGAAGGAGCCGGGCGGTCCCTGAAGGAGCAGGGGTTGCGATGCCATAGAGAGAGGGCAGGAATGTGGCCCGTCCGAGGCGGAGGGGCAGCTTGGGACGTGACCCCAGGCTTCAGGGGACCTGCAGATGTCTGGGGATAGCAGGTAAGGGGGAAAACAAGGGAGAGAGGGAGGGAGGGAGGAAGGGAGGGAGGGAGGGAGGGAGGGAGGGAGGGAGAGAAGGAGAGGGAGGGAGAGAAGGAGAGGGAGGGCAGGGGAGGAAGGGGGAGGGAGGGATGACAGAGGATGGAAAACGTCTCAGTCCAGCCCTTTGCCTATGTCCCATCTGCGGCCATGGCGATGTGAACACTGCCACCCAGTCCCCAGCCGCCTGGCCCCACACAGAAGGGCCCTTGTCTGTGGCTGCTCGGCGTGACCTCTGGGGACCGTGATGACAAACCCCAACACCCCCGGCTCACCACGGTTCCCGGGCGGCTGTCTGCCTCTTCCCCTTCTCCACATCACGCTCCCTGCTCACCACTGAGAGATTTAGTGTCCCCACCCCCCGAAAAGAAAAATGTAGCTTGAGATTTTAATTCCCATTCATGCCGTGTTACAATGGCTTCATTCATTCCTCCCGGCGGCGGGAGCTTTTTGGTTTGTGTGTGTGTGTTTTTTTTAATTTATGGAGTGCATTTGTGGTGTATGAATTAGAGAAAGGAACTGTTATTAGAACGGTCCCGGGGAGCGAGCTGTTTCATGTCTGAGGGCAGACAAGTGAGGGAAAAGGACAGGGCAGCGGCAAGGAGAGCTGTGCTCTAACCCCACCCAGCCCCCAGAGTGCTGTGTGACGTGGGGCAAGGAACATAACCTCTCTGGGCCCTGAGACCCTGTGTCTAAGGGGTGACATCCCAGGCTCATCCAATAGCACCCCCATCAGTGAGGACGGCAGCCTGTGGGTTAGGTGTGGCTGTCGCCATGACCTGTATGGAGAAGCACCATTAGGGGGCCTCCGTCCAGCCCACCCATCTCATGGGAAGAGAGCGAGGCTGACCACACCGCCCCCACCCCGGCCCATTGTCCGGCCACAGCTGCCAGGGCCTCTCAGGGTCAGAAGCGTAAGTGGAGAACCCCAGGAAGCCCGGGAGGCCAGCATGTTGGCCTCCTAAAGCCCTTTTCCCAAACAGCTGGCCACAGCTGCCCGGAGCTGAGTCTCGCTGGAAATGGGCCCAGAGCCCTGAAAACCGAGGGGCTGGGGCCCCGGGGCCCAGGGGAGGAGAAGGCGCCAGAGGTGTCCCTGGGAGCGGGAAGGAGCTGTTCATTTTGCCGCTCACTGGAGCCTCAGTTTCCCAATTGTAATGTGCAGGTACCTCCTACACACACACACACACACACACACACACACACACACACACGCCCAGTGTTGCAGATGGTGGTGAGGATGAGACGGGGCCCTGGAGGTCTGGCAGCCCGGGTCCAGACCTGATGTGAAGAGCTTTCTCCAGGGTCCCCTCAGGGGTCCAGCCCAGGCTGCCCGCCCAGCTTTGGCTACTGCACAGTGGTCCCCACCAGCCCAGCCCCCCAGGACAGGCACACCTGTCTCTGCAGCCTACTGCCCGTCCTCTGCAGACAAAGCACCAAGGCCTGTGCTTCCGAGCGGGTTGTGCCTGGCCCAGGGCAGCTCGGCCCTGTCCCCTCAGAGGGTCACTGAGAAGGGACTGATGCACCTGGTGTGTGCGGGTGGGTCCTATTTTTATGTCCTTCTCCTAAATCCTGCTCCCTCTGCCCCCCCCCCCCCAGGCTGCAGCAGAGGAACCAGACTGACATGCAGGTCTGCAGGTGCTCGGGGCCACATCCCCCTGCAGCAGGGACTGGTCTCGCTCCCGGACACTTCCCTGCACAGAGAAGGTCGGCTCCTGGTAGCTGGGGGTGGTCTGGTTTAAGCAGTCACCTTGGGGAGGTGCCTGCTCTGACCAGGGCTCCTCCCCTTCCCTTTCCTCCAGAAAACGTCTGAGGGGCTGAGGGGAAAGGAGCCGAGGGCCCTGGCCTCAGGGAGGATGGACGGGCTCTGCCCACACTCCCCTCGGCTTGGTGACTCCTCCTGGCCTCCGTAGCCTGGTGTCTGAGGCCAGCGCTGCCTCCTCCGCAGTCTCCTTCTGCAGGTCCCTCCTGCTGGGCCCAGGCTTTGGGCCCCTGCACCTGCTGTCCACACCCACCCTGCCAGGCCGGTCCTCCCAGACACTTCCCTGAGCGGTGCCAGCAGAGCGAGCACCCAAGGCCAAGAGAGCCTGGCTCCCCAACCCCACCCAAAGGGGCTCCTCGGGGTGGGCTCTGCCTGCTCTGATTCGGGGGTGATCACACTACTCGGGGAAGAGGAAGCGAGTGCCGGCCACAGAGGCCGGAAAGGGAGACAGACTCCCTGTTTCTCCATCACTTCGAAGGCCCAGAAGACCCTGCAGGTGAAACAGCCTGTCCGCTCACACAGGCATGACCTTGGGGCACAGGGCTCCCCTCAATCCCTGAACTTCCTGTCATGGGTCATTGCACTCCTGTCCCCATGTCCCGGACCTACGGCAATGACAAAGCACCCCAATCTTCCCTGGGCACCAGACCAGCCCTCTCCACTGACACAGGCACTGCTTCTGGGTCTGTGACCTCCCTGTTCCGTCAGAGCCAGCAGACACTGGCCCCAGTGGCAGCACAGAGACCGTGGGCAGGAAGTGAGATGAAAAGTCCTGTCGGTCCTTCCGGCAGGTGAGTGAAGTTGTGAGTGAGCCATGCACTTGCTCTGACTGCCATGCAGAGTAATTTTATTCTGGCTGTTCCGGGCCCGCTGAGCCCCTTCTCCTGTAAGCATCCCGGAGCTCTGTGCGCCCAGATAAATGATTATAATTGACCGGGCATTGTCAATCCAGAGCCGAGCTGGTTTCATTCCGAGAGCCAGGGGCCAGCGCCAGGGGCAAGGAGCGGAGCGAGGAGGGGTTTTGATCTCATCCTCTCCCTGCGGTGCCGTCCACACTGGCACCCAGGGCTGGAGGGCAAGAGAACAAAGGGAGCCTCACGTCTCTGAATTGCAATCTTTTCCTTTGAAATGCAGCGTCCAGTGGAACTGTGGAAATGGATTTCCGGCTGCATTTGATGTTAAGCCTTCAGAGCCCAGCGCCAGGTCCACTGGCTGCCCCTTCCCTCCCCTTTCCTCCAGCTCTTCCTCTCGCAGCCCTCATTTTCCCATTCTCTGGATGCTCTTGCGGGGTACTCGTCCTCCCATAAGTGATTTCTTGAGGGGCTAGGGGGGCAGGTGCACCCCATTGCTGCTTCGGCAGGAAGAGAGTCGATTAGGTCTTAAAGGTTGGAGACTTCCGCTTCAGCCTGAAGCTGTTTGCTACGGCTCCTCCATGCACAGCATCGCCTTCCGTGTCCACGGAGCCATCCTCCCTTTTGACCTAGAGAAGCAAGTTGGAGAGACCGTCCAGGATTTAGAGCCTCCTCCCCCTTCACCTGTAGTGAGAGATGGATGGCAAGAAGCTGATCTTCCAGCCTGGGCAGTTCGCCTGGGCCTTGAGGAGGGGGAGGAGGGGGCAGCCCGTCCATGGAGACATCCTCGCCGTCATCCTGGATGACACCACACAGAGCCTGAGTGCCTCGGCCAGAGTCAGTTTGGGATTCCAGTGAGACCAGTGCATAGCCCCACCTGCCTGTGTTATATCCCTGAGGGAATCCCATTTGCATACAGTTCAGGGTCAGAGGAAGATCCTGTGCAGAGCACAGCTGTTGGAACCTCCCATTTTTCTGCTGCCCCTGCCTGGGCGAGCCGGGTTCCTTTTCTCTTCCCTCCAGCTCAGACATCCGGCTGTGAAACGAGGGCAGTAGGTCTTCCCCTGCCATGAGGTTTGCGTGAGGTTGGAGACAAGAGCATTGTGGAAACTCCAAACATGGTCCAAATGAGAGCGAGGCTCATTGCAAAAATACCACACCCATTAGGATCATCCCATCTTCACTATAGGTTAGCAGAGAAAGGATGTTTCCTTCCGCTCTAGGAATAAGGAAAAGGGCGCCAGTGCATCTCAAAGCACCCAGAAAATCATCCTAGTAATGGAGCCAGCCAATGGGAGAGTCCCATTGCCAGTGATAGAGCCAGCCAACAGGAGAGTCCATCCCCAGTGAGACAGCCAATCACGTATGCCGCAACCGAGAAGAACTCTAGGGAAAAAATGTATAAAACGTGTTCTTAAATACTTTAAATAGCTCGTAAAATAGTAGGAAGTTAGGTCAAAATCAAAGTTATGGAAGGAAGACAAGCTGTGAAGCCACGCTCACCCTGAGGACATCTGATCTACCTGGAGAACTTGATCAGCTGTATTTTCAGAGCCTCGGAAGGCTCAGGGGACAGAAAACAAAAACAAAGCCCGGAGTCTATTCACAGTAGGGAGTCCAAGAGACCTTTGTTATAAAAACTCAGGTCTCAAAGAGTGAACTAGATGAAATGGGTGCATACACACACACACACACACACACACACACACACACAGAACATAATCCTGGCACTAAACAGGGACGTCCTCAGATGGTTCATTGGGGAACTATAACCCAGCCAGCCTCCCTCTCTAGCCTCATCTTCCTTTACTACCTTGTTTATCACCTAAGTTGCTCTCACATGTTTCCCATGTGAAACCGGCTCAGCAGTTCATATTCTACCCCTTCCTTGTTACACTTCCCTTCGGCTGAACACGCCCTGGCTAGAACTTTTATCAGTTATTCCTCTCCACAAACATCCCTCCTTAGCCACACACCCCACATCACTTACTCCCCCTGGCAGTTAGTTTTTTTCTAATCAGACCTCTGGGGTGGGGGCTGGGGGGATAATCAAACCTAGTCTGTTTAGGTGTTAGGATTTCTTAATAATAATAATAATAATAAGAATAATAATAATGTTTGATGATAATCATAAGCACATCCTCTAGCATAACTTCTATGTTTTCATGGAACCACATCATGTCTGGGAGACAGGACTGGTCACAAATACCAGTGGAGATAGGACATCATCTGGGAACACTAACTCCTGACCCAGGCTTCTCTCCTGGCCAACTCTGATATGTTAGTGGTTCTGGGAAGTTAAATATATGCTGTCCAAAACAGGAAGAAAACTCAATAAAAATGTTGGAAAAATGTTGGAAAGTATAATAACATTAAGGAAATTTAGTGAACACAACAAAAAAAGCCATGAGAGGGAAATGTGAGATAAATATAAAAGGCATTGAAGAGTAACTGAAAAGATTTGGCCTCTAACTAATAAAAATTTTAGGAAGATAAAAATGGGTTAAAACAAAGCTTTTCAAAATAATAATAATAATACAAGATAATTTATCAGAGGTAAAGGACAAAAGCCATTAGAATAAGCAAGCCAATAGATCCATAACTACATTATTATAAAATTTTATAATTCTCTATTGCTGCTTCAACCCCTTGCAGGTTTATGGGATTTTCTAGTAGTTTTCCTTCATTTTAACAAGAGAGACTCCTTCAAATCATCCAGGGGTCATCTTCAAAATAAAAGTGACAAACCAATATTGTTCTTTTTATTAGCACCAATAGGTCTAAGAACACAATAGTGATATTCCTCCAAAGTTCTAAAAGAATATGTGTCAACTTGGAATTTCATACCCTGCTAAACTATCCCTAAAGGATAGCATAGAGTAGAGCATAAGAGAAGAATAAAGATAATCTTAGACATATAACTATTTAGAGGGAAATTTATTGAGGTTATGCTCATGCAATACAAGGGAGAAAATAAATAAGAAAGATGAATAGGACATAGTGTTCAACATGTGGAGTTAATCACCAAGGCAAAAAAAAAAAAAAAAAAAAAGCAAACATAAGTAACTGACAGATTTAAAATCAGTTTATTCAGAAGTAAGTGACTGGAGTGAAGGGGTGATATAGAACTATCACTTTTCATTAGAAATATATCTCTATATGATAATTTTTTTCATCCCATGCAAGTATTTAATAAGTACATTTACCATATATATCATTTTTAACTAAGTTTGACATCATCTTGCAGTGACATGTCATTTGAGATTGTAATGCATCAATTGTATTTATGATTTTTCTTAATTTATTACTTTTTTAATTCTCATCTAAGAACATGCTTAAAGACAGGAAGAGAGAGAGAGAAATATTAATAGATTGCCTTCTGTATGCTTCCCAACCGGGGATCAAACCTGAAACCCAGGTGTGTGCCCTGACCAAGAATTGAAAAAAGCAATCTTTCAGGTCATGGGAAAATGCTCAACCAACTAAGCCACTCCAGCCGAGCTTTGATTCCTAAGTTGGTAATAATTTGTTGTTGTTATTGATACTTTTATTACTTTGACATAGAAATTATTTTAAACTAGAACTACACTGTTCTGTTTCATTCTATTCATGGATTCAACCCAGAAAGCAAGTTTTACAGAGAAAAATGAACATACTGTGGTTTGAATACCCTACCACTATGGACTCATCCACCTAACCATCATCTATTGAGTATCTACTAAAAACAATGACATCTTCAGTATTGTGAGGACTGCCAGACTCCATAACTGTCCTTAAGGTAACACAGGAGAAAGCACAGAGTCTGGGTGCCCTTATGCACACCCTCACCCACACCTTGGCTTTCATCCACTCTTTGTGCCAATGACTATAATCGAGATGCTGGGAGTTTTAGACCCAGCTGTTTCCTTTCTCCAGCTGCATCACCTCAGCATGTCACCTCTCTGATCTGGACCTCAGTTCTTTCACATACAAAACAACATCGTCACCGAAACTGGTTTGGCTCAATGGACAGAGCATTGGTCTGCGAACTGAAGGGTCCCAGGTTCAATTCCAGTGAAGAGCATGTATCTTGGTTGCAAGCACATCCCCAATAGGGGGTATGCAGGAGGCAGCTGGTCGATGTTTCTCTCTCATCGATGTTTTTAGTTCTCTATCCCTCTCTATTCCTCTCTGTAAAAAATCAATAAAATATATTTTAAAAAAAAACAGCATCTGGAACAGTTGGGGTCCAAAGCACCAGATCTTGTTGCTTTAAGCTAACTGGTCAACTCCAACAGTGTGTGTGTGTGTGTGTGTGTGTGTGTGTGTGTGTGTGGTGGGCGGAGGGGAGGAAGGGAGAGCTGCCTAACTCTGGAGGCTAAAGAGGCAAATCTATGTCATTAAAGGGGACTCTCTAAGCACCCCAGTACAAGCTGCAGTGCGCACCTGAGCAGTCAGGTGGCAGCCATGAAGCAATCCATGTGGTGGAAAGATCGCAGGCCCGGGGTCCGGAGACCCAGGGTTTGGTTCCAGCTATGCCAAACCTTTGCTGGATGATCCTGAACAAGTTGCTGCAGCTCTGTGGCCCTTGGTGTCCTCACCTGGAAGATTAAAGGGTTCAGCTACACAATCCCCAAAGTCCCTTCCAGCTCTGACATGCTCTCACTCCGCGATTGCGTGACCACCAAATTAAATTAAATTCACAGCTTTTGCATCACCCCGTGTGTTGGCGAAGACCAGGAACACGCCCATGGGTACTTGAAAAGGCCTCCGACAGTGGGTCGCTCGGCTTCTTGTTGTTGTTGATTTTTTTTTTATATCCTTCCCTGAGCTTATCTGCCCTGCGATCAAGGCCTCCCTCTGGAAGGCATGTGCTTATCTGCCCGCCGAGGCCGAGGGCTCCTCTGAGTAACTTGCAGCCTCTGAGGCAATGCGGGCGTTTCTGCCACTGTTAAGCCACCACCTCTGGCTACAACAAGGCGTTGCCTGATAAACAGACTTGCCACATACCCGTCTGCCTGGGAAGGAGAGAGCTAACTGCCAGCCCACTCCTGGCAAGGTCCCGGCCAGCCATCTGCAGGTCGAGTCTGAGTACAGGGAGGCTTGGAGCCCGGCCAAAACGCTGCTAGACTTGGGGGGACACATGGATGGGAGATATGGCTCCTGTGTGGTAGGCTTCCCTGGACACCTGCACCCCAGGCCTGAGGAACGAGGGGTCCTTGAAGGGGTGCCAGAGATCTTACAGAGACTTGCAGCCGACAGAATGGGGATCTCCTGGAGGACCACGGCTGAGCTAGCCATGTGTCAGGGAGAAATGATCTACAGATACGGCTGTTTCTAAAGCCCGGGATGACTCACTATTTCAAGGACAATTGGCTAAGAGCTGATGCTCACTGGGCATTAAGGAGCAGATGAGCTGATACAGGAAGACCCTTCCCATCCAAGCCGTTCCCCATCTGTTTGTGAGTGGGCCTGGGCACGGGAAGCATGTAATTGTTGTACATGTTACTCTTTCATTCATCCAGTGCATAGAAAATGAACACCTACTGTGTGCGCCTCCGCACCAAGCGAGGTGCCAGAGAAATTCAAGCGAACAGGAAAGGAAAGATGTCTGACCTCTCAATGCTCACATCACCGATGCTCTTCTGACCCTCTCCCAAGGGTGATGACCATAGTTTGGAGGAGCTTCCTAGGGACTGGGCACTTCTCCAGGGCCTCTGCATAGGTTAGCTCAAGTCACCCTAATGGTAGTGATGGGGAGGCAGTGATCATAACTCTCGTTACTACCTGGAGGCAAAAATCGAAGTCAGAGAGGCTGGGCCTTCACCTGCAACCTCTCCGCAGTAGGTGCCTGAGGTGACATTGGACCAGGTCTGCTAGTCTCCAAGCCTGTTGCCTTTTACTATGATATTCTGCCAGAAATGCGTCTTCTCCTTCATTCTCTTGCTCAGGGGTGACATCCTTTTCTCAGTCAGTATAGTGTAGGTCGTGCTGCAGTAACAAACACTTCTAAATAGACACGGATTGGAACAACCAGGATGCATTGCCCCAGTACACGCCATGGGTCTAGGTCAGCGGTCGGCAAACTCATCAGTCAACAGAGCCAAATATCAACAGCATAATGAGTGAAATGTCTTTGGAGAGCCATCATTTTTAAACTTAAACCTCTTCCAATGCCACTTCTTCCAAATCGACTCTCCCAGGCCGTGGTATTTTGTGGAAGAGCCACACTCCAGGGGTCAAAGAGCCGCTTGTGGCTCAAGAGCCATAGTTTGCCGACCCACAGATCTAGGTGACACCTTCATTCAGATGAAGGGTTCTGCCTCTCTCCCTGGGTGGCCATGGTCACGGGGGCAGGAGAAGCGTAGGGTGGACCATCTCCCACCAGCTCTCAAACACTCCAGCCCAGAGGTGACATGTGCCAGTTTCATTCAACCCGTTGGCCAGAACCAGCCGCATAGCCACACCCAACCCCGGGAGAGGTGGCTGGGTGATAAGCAGTCGGGGTGACTGCCAATATCACCGGTCACCCAGGTCCCCGAGGGGGAAGCCCATGTCTTCTGGGATTGCTGGACGCGCCTGCTCCCTGAGCCAGGAGGTAGGGGGAGCAGACGTGACTCTGGAACCCCTCAGACCTGCAGGACTCGTGGGACCTCGTTACGTAACTCCGGTTGATCTTTGTCATCGTATCTGCTCAGCGGGGTGCTCTGCCTCTATCACAGGGCTCTGATAAAAAGTTACAAGTTAATGCATGTTTACATGCTTGACACCCATTAGGTCCTCTCCCTTCCTTCCCACCCTTAATGGCAGGCTCCTGATAACTCTCCCGGCCTCTGCTCCCCACCCCCCGCAACTGGCATCTCTCACAGCTATGGCGACACATCCTCATCCGCTGGTCCCTCTGCCTGAACTGCATGTCCTTCCATCCATCCTCTACCCCGTGGCTCCCCCAGAACCTTCCTGAGCCAGATCTCACTGCCCTTAATTTTCTCATGCTACAGCCCTACTCTTACCTACCCTCCCAGGCTCCTCATTACCCCCTTCCTCCCCATCCTCCACACACCTTGAACCATTTCCTCATTTCTCCCTGATTTTTTTTTATTACACGCATGGACTTGGACCATGGACTTCTTTAGCTTGGAATATTCTTTTCTCTACCTCTTATGGAAAACTCCTATTCATACTTCAAAACATAGCTCACAGGTCACGTCCTCCATGAAGGAATTCACCGCTACCCTAGCAGAGTCGGTCATCTTTCACCGGTTTGTCTCTCATCGCTGCCCGAAACCCCACCATCAGCAATCCACTCCATAGGCAGCCCTCTTTCCTGCCAGCAGAGTGGGAGAACCCAGGACAGCAGCCCACACCCTGAGTTTGACCTCGGGGCTTCTCTTGAACTTGCTTTGCAGCCTTAGAGAAGTCCCCTCCCACCTCAGCGCTCCCCTGGCGGAGGGACTCCCCATCTGTCAAGCGCTGTAGCAACGCAGTGATCGCCACCTGCCCTGGGGCCTTCCCACCTGAGAATCCACCGGTTCCCACGGTGACAGATGTGGGGATGGCCTCACCCTTCAGCAGGGAGCACTCCCTCCCCACTCCCCTCTCCTCGGGGTGACCTCCCGTTGCAGACTCACCATTTCCCGTGGGGTCCCAGAAAGTGCAGCGTTCCCATAACCAATGCTGCCCACAAACAGACGGAGACCAGGAGGGGGGCGGACACGCATTCCGCCCAGACCGGCCCCGAGGGGAGCAAGAACGCTTGTCCTTGAGGAGCGGGGCCGCTGGAGCCTCAGAGCACTTCCTGTGTCCACACATTTCCACCGCAGGTTCTCGTCAGCAGATGGGGAAACTGAGGCTGGGGGTGCAGACATGCTCCCTCGGGTCCTCCAGAAACAAGACACAATGGTCTTCCTTTGTGTTTTGGTTTGTTTGCTATTCAGAAGGTCCTTGAAAGGCACCCACCCAGCGTGAGAGTAACCCACCCGTGTGCGTGACCCCCGGAGGTGGCAGGACAGTGAACGGGTCTGCTCAGCACCCGGAACATGAACCTGACCCCCACTGTGAACTCCTCCAAAGACATGTCATTGGGGGGACAGAAACAGGTGTGATGCTCATGGGCAATGTGATATGTGGCATTGTTTATATAACTATGAAGCAGTTTAAATGCAACAGTAATAAGGCATGGGGGGGGGGGTAATGAGTGAGTGTGTGTGAGTGTGTGAGTGTGTGAGTGTGTGTGTGTGTGTGTGTGTGAGAGTGTGTGAGTGTGTGTGAGTGTGAAGATATTCTAAGTGGCTTAGAAGGAAGGACGTCAAACTCATAGTAACAGCTCTTTCTGTGGAGAAGGAAAGGACGGGGCTGGGAAGAGGGATCACAGGAGCAGACGGGGGTTCTCCGGGCAGGGCTAGTAGTTTTTAGTGCCGAGTGTACACACCTATTACTTGCAGAATTCTTCAACTCGACACATAAAGATAACAAATATGCCCCGGCCAGGTGGCTCAGTGGGTTGGAGCATCATCCGGTGCATCAAAGGCATGTGGGCTTGATTCCCGGTCAGAGCACATACCTACATTGGGGGTTCAGACCCCAGTCTGGGCATGCGCAGGAGGCAATCGGGCAATGTTTCTCTCTCACATCAATATTTCTCTCCTCTCTCTCTCTCTCTCTCTCTCTCTCTCTCTCTCTCTCTCTCTCTCTTCCCTCCCCTCTCTCTCTCCCCTATTTCCCTCTTCTTCTCCCTTCCTCTTTCTGTAGAATCAATGAAAACATATGCTCAAATGAGGATTAAAAATAATAAATAAATAAATAAATAAATAAATAAATATTGAAAATGGTAAATGGTTCATTTTGAGTGGCAGGCATATATGATGATTGTAACTACTATTTTTTTCAAATTTTTAAAAGAATAACCCAGATCGGTTTGGCTCAGTGGCTAGAGCGTTGGTCTGCAGACTGAAGTATTCCAGGCATGAGCCTGTACATGCCCAGGTTCGATTCCAGGCAAGGGCACGTGCCTCAGTTGCAGGCCTGATTCCTGGCCCTCTTCTGGGCTCATGTGGGAGGCAACCAATTGAGTGTCTCTCTCACATCCATGTTTCTCTCTCGGTGTGTCTCCCCCTCCCTCCACCCTCTCTAAAAGTCAATGGAAAAATATCCTTGAGTGAGGATTAACAAGCAAAAAGACATATGTATGCTGTGAAGCAGATACTGGGTTCAGAGCCCATCTCTGCTGCCAACAAGCTCCGAGCCTCTTGGTGACTCCCAGGTCCTCTGCGTGCCTCGGTTTCCTCACTGGTGACCGTGGGGAGTGGGATGGGCAATCCCTTGGGGAGCTAGCTTCCAGTTCTCAGCTCTGTGAGCTCCACATACAGGTGGGCCACATCCCTTCCTAACCTGGTGACATCTTCCAGCCACAGGGTGAAAACGCACCCTGCTTCATGGGGAAAGACAGTGACTGAGCAGAGACTGGCGCCTCCCGGCAAGAAAGGAGACGAAAGGAGAAACAACCATATTAGGGTGCAGGCTGAGGAGCAGCCTTAGGTCTTACAACACAAGACTCAACTCCACCTCTTCCTGCCTGCCTGCGAATGCATGTGCCCAGACACATGCACATATACATGCATATACAAACACACATGCACACTGACACACATATACGCACACATGTGTATGCACGCACACGTGCATGCACCAACACATGTGTGTGCGTACACGTGTGTTCACAAATCTGCACGTGCATATGTGTGTTGTATATATGTAAGTATGTATGATCACATGCACGGTGATATGTGTGCATGGGTACACGTGTGTGCGCACATGCGTGCACACATGCTCCCACACAGCAGAGCTGCAAAAGTGACAGCTCAGGCCTTGAGCTCGCCTCTTCTGAAGGGCCCCCAGCCAGTTCTACCTGGATGTGTCCATCCGGGACCAGCGCGGCCTCTCGGCAGGCACGTCCTCTGGGTCCCGTGCATCCCACTGGCTGGCCCCTCTCTCCGAGGTCCACACACAGAGGCGGTCATGCTCCCCACCCAGCGGAGCCAACACGGCGCGTCTGTTCCCGTCCCCATGTTCCTGTCCCCGTGTCCCTCGCGTGAGTGAGGCCTCCGTGACAGCAAGGGCTGATCTGAGCCCCGTGGCCGCCGGCCAGGGAGGAGGAAGAGGCAGGACCCCTGCTCCCTTCAGTAATTAAACTCGGCGCCGCACCACATGGCTGGCACGAGGCTGAGCACCGCGTGCTGTTTCTCACCATCCTCCCACCAGCCCCGCGCCCAGGCCGAACCACAGCTCAGAGCGGGTGTCTGCCCACGGCCCGCCAGGACCCGGCTCCCATGGAGGCTCTCTGTCCGGGACACCGTGGCAGCAAGTGCGGCGATGGGTCCCGGCCGGAGCCCTCTCAGGCACATTCACTGCAGTTCCATTGGGCACATCCTCACCTCCCCAGGGCGACAGGCGGGGAGCAGCCAGCCACTGAGGGTTCACAGAGGAAGGCCGTGCTGTTCAGTCACAGAATCTCCGCCGGCAGGTGCCCCTATCCCGGCCGGGTGGAAGGGCAAGGGTGCCCCTGGAGCTAGCAAGTGCTCAGCCACCCACCCCCTCAGGTCACCCTGGAAGCAGCCCAGCGGCCCGCCCTGGCCCTCCCCTCCGGTGGCCAGCAGCCCGGGCTCCGATGAGCAGGAGCTGCGTGCTGCCGGGCCACCGCCGCCAGGAAGCCGCAGGATGTGGTCGCCAGAGCAGCGCGGCCAGCAGCACCGCTTCCCAGAGGCCTTTGCAGCAAAGCCACAAGCGGGGCAAGCACCGGGCTGCCTTTGCTTTCGTCTCGCCGTGCAGACACTGAAGGCGACCGGAGGAAGGAAAAAGCCATCTTCTTCCAAAGACTCTTCCTCCTCATGCAAGGGGAGCACGGGATGACTGGGCCAGGGGACCTGCTCCGGGACAACGGAGAGTCTCTCCAGGACACGGGTGTCTGAAAGGACATCTGAGCATGCCCGGCGGTCCGCTGGGGGTTCACAAAGCGTAAGCTCTCCATCCGGTCCGGGAGAGGAGCAAAACCACCAACGGTGGCCGCTCGGACAGCAACATTGCGCTCTGACGGGTTTCCTGTAAGCCAACGCGGAGCATGCGTTGTAAAGGGCCCCATGAGCATGGGGGAGAAGGTCAGGGCGGAGGGAGTTCCCCAGGTGTGAGGAAGCCTGCTCCTTCCTGACCGGGTCTGACCCAGCAAGGTAGACCTCCCGGCTTTGAGAACTCCGCTTCTTCTCGAACACCCTGAGGTTCTCATCATTCAGACCTCATCCTCCACTTCCCTGCCCTCGAGGAGATGAGGGTCTCTGTGTGCTGCCCTCTGGCCCTCACACTTGGTTGTTCATTGGCGCTTAATGACCGTTAGCCACCATTGTCTCTGTGATGCGTGGATGGCCCCCAGCCACAAGCATCCAATTCCTTCTTCTTTTTTTTTTAAATATATTTTATTGATTGAATTTTTCACAGAGAGGAAGGGAGAGGGAGAGGAAGTTAGAAACATCGATGAGAGAGAAACATCCTCATCTGCCTCCTGCACACAGCATGCTTCCTGGCGGAAGTGACATTTGAACCAAGCCCGGGGAGGAGAACCCATTTCCCCAGAAGATGGACGCACCTCTGGTTCGGAGCCCTGGTGGACAATTGTAACGCTCTCACCATCTCTCCCATCCTCCTCCCTGCCCCTCACTCCCCCACCTTTCACCAACAAGGAGACTTTCAAAGCAACTTAGGCCCCAGAGCTGATCCAAACTACCTGTGAGATCCTCCCTCCCCCAGCTGGTGGGCAGGGTTATGACATTCCTGGCATCTGCCACTGAGACATCCCCAAGACATTGTACCACCAATCAGTGCATGCCAAAGTGCCCTGGAGCCCACCCCTTCCTGTTCCACCCTGGGTCCAACCCTTTCCTGTTCCTCTCCTCAAAAGGCTCCCCTGACCCTCCACGTGCTGCTCTCTCCATCTCCATCTGTGGAGTCAGCCCGGCTGGGTCCTTTCCCCTCTCCCCACTCCTTTAATTCTGATTTCTCTACCTCTGTAACGAGTCCTGCTCATTACTGGGGAATAAACCTTCCTTCAGTATGTCTTGGTGGTCAGTTTCCTGCACCTCAAACCTTACAGTACCCTCTCGTGTCTTCCTCTGTCTTTGCTCTTCCGTCTCTGAGAAACTTCCAGATGCCTTCATCCAACTCCAGGACATCTCTTCTCTGGTCAGGGTTAGAGCCACTGTAGCCAAGCTGGCCACTGGCAGAGGGTCTCCCCAGAGGAGAGAGAAGGGCCCTGGGGTGGGGAGTGGGTGGGAACATCGATCCACGGACTACAAGAAGACATATCGATAGACTAGCAGCCCGCCACACGGGGATGTGGTTTGAAAAGGCAGCGCCCACGTGGGGAGGGCATTTATCTGTTAGAACATTTCCCATTTTTAGCCATAATTGACGTTCCTCACGGGCGCTTGAGCTTAAGGCACCCGCGCATTGGGGCATCCCGCCCCCACGACGCAATTAAAGAATTCAATCAGACTCCCTGCCAGGGCTGGGCCAGCCAGGCTCTCTGCGGATTCTTCTAGAATCATTTGGGGGTGGGGGGGGGATTATTTTTTTATTTTTTTAAATGTATTTTATTGATTTTTCACAGAGAGGAAGGGAGAGAGATAGAGAGCCAGAAACATCGATGAGAGAGAATCATCGACCAGCTGCCTCCTCCACACCCCCTACCGGGGATGTGCCCGCAACCAAGGTACATGCCCCTGACCAGAATGGAACTTAGGACCTTTCAGTCTGCAGACCGACGCTCTATCCACTGTGCCAAACTGGTTTTGGCTGGGAGGTTTTTAATTGTTTGTTGGGTATATGTATTGAACGCGGGGGGGGGGGGGGGTCCAGAGAAAAAATAAACAGCAAGGAGGCAAGACGTGGCCCGTCGCAGGCGGTTTAACCGGGTCCACCCGCCCTCGGTGGTGGAGGGTTCCAATGCATTCAAATTCCAGCCGGCCTCCCGACATCTTATTATTTACATCTTTCATCTCTTAGGATCGTTCAGAGGAGATGGTCATAAACGCGCTTCCCCCACCCCCCACCCAGCAAAGGGAGCCGGTGAATAGGACCGTTATTGCATTAGCGGAGAGGGGCCGTATCTCATTGAAAGCCCCGGCGCACACCATGTCCCCGGTGGCAGAGGAGCCGTCGTGGGGGACAGGCCTGCGAACGACGAAGTCGCCCTCGAAATTAAAAGCCTCTGGCTACCTATTTGTGAACACAATCAGATCGCAATCCGATCAGAGGCCCTTCCGCATTCATGTGGGGCCGGCGGCCTGCCTCACCGCAGTCCATCCCTTCACTGCGGAAACGGCTCTCGGCCCCCGCTTTGTCTGCGTGAAGATACCGGGCCGGACGCGTGTATTTTCCTGTTTCTTTGGCTCACTGGGTGGGTCAACGGTCCTTGTTTGCAAGGCTGGGAAACTGGATGGGATCGTCATTGTGGGAAATATGCTTTGTACCTGCTCAGAGGAGAGCCCCTGTCCCATGTCTCAGAACTGGCGTCCAACACTTTGCATTTTAAAAAGGCTCTGCCACCACCCTCGTGTCTCTGACGGTTTCTATGGCGATGACCATGGGAGTGTTGCTCTGACATGGGGAGGAGCTGTGTTCCATGGGCCCATGAAAAGGGGAGACCGTTTCTCTAATGTGCATCATTCAACACAAAACTTTCCAAGGGACAGCGTTCGTTGTCATTCCTTCATCTGTGGCCGTTCGGGTCTCGGGGGGAAAGTATTGCCTGAGAGCCGGGGTCCAGAGGAAGCGAGCCAGGCTTCCTCTCCCACACAAAGCCACGCCGAGGGGCTGCCGTGGAGTGTGAGCCTCCGGCGGGGTGTCCCGGCGGGCCTGCTGAGGGAGATCCAGGAACCCCGCTGCTCTGGTTCGGGTGGCATGTCCCAATGCATCATTTCTTCTCTCTGCTCCCTCTTTAAAAAGACCACGTTTTCTATAATGTTTTCCCCAATAGAGAGAAGTATTTTGTATAAATGTCCCCACTTTTTCCTTGGGCTATTTATGTTGTATCTGTCCTCTATCTGCCTTTTGCTGAGGGAGTCTTTCCCCCTTGGTCTTGATGGTTATTCTGTCTGTATAGTGTAATGGGGCATGGACTGGTTCTTCTAGGTAGCGTCTTCTATTGAATGGAGGTGGCCATGCGTTGACTTGGGGGAGACGGGAGAAGATGATGAATTGGGATATCGCAATGTGGACCAGCTGCGGGCTGGAGCCCCTCTGTACTTACCTGTGATGTCCTTTCCTCCAGGGTTCCTGTGGATCTGGTCCAGCATTCGGGAAGGACCCTAGGCTCTGCGTTTGGTGGCATTTCCTGCCTTTCCATCCTTCTCTCATTGCTGTCTATCCCGCATTCTCCTCCTCCCCCCCTCCCCTCCATGCCTAAACCTCACCCAGGCTACCAAAACAGCACCCTGGTTTCATGTGTCTCCTCTACCTCCACCACCCGTCACTGCGTGGTGTCAAATGGAGTGTTTCCGGGGTCACTGCCTGCCCACTCTCGAGGCGACTTTGTCATGACCCCTGGGCCATGGGTGATGCCTCTAACCTGTGTCAGTCGCTCTGAGGGAAGCGTGTCCTGCTCACGGCTCCAGAAGGTGGGAACCAGCTCTGGCCCATGCCTGTCGATTTGCACGGGTTTCGGAAGCTCTGCCTTAACTTCTAGGGTTTGGAATTGTCACTTTTGCTTGCTTTTGATTCATTTTTGCTGGCTATGATACATTTTGAGGGATGTGATAGAGAAAGAAAGGAAAAAAAAAAAAAAAAAAAAAAAAAAAAAAGCCCTAAACCAGCTTGGTTTAACCAGAAGCCTGGCTGGAGTCCTGCACAGAAAATGGGTTTCCATTTTCCAAGGGTCTCTTCTGTGCATCTGGGATCTTTTTCCTAGCTGCACCACCTCAAGCCTCCCTTTCTTGTCTCTGTTTCCTCATCTGTAAAACCGGAATAATAACCATTCTTCAACCTCATAGAGTTGCCAGGAACGGTAAATTAATGAATATTTGGAAACATGTCAACACCCCCATGACTCCTAGAAAGTACTCAGAAAATACCTCCTAGTATTATTATTAACTAGAGGCCCGGTGCATGAAAATTCATGCACTGGAGGGGGGGGTCCCTCAGCCCAGCCTGCCACCCTCTCAAGTCTGGGAGCCCTCAGGGACAAGAGGCGACCCCACAATCAGGGGAAGGCAATGCCCCATCACACCTCTGCTGCTGCCACTGCCAGCAGCGCAAGCCTAGGCCAGCTCTGGTTACCTGAGCCTCGGGAGTCCCTGGACAGCTGGGCAGTTGGGGGCTGAGGGGACTTGGGAACTCTGGAGGCAGGTGTGCCTGCTGCCCCAGCAGGGCTGAGGGAACTGGGAGCTGCCATCTTGTGGCTGTGGACGCATCATCTTCGAGGGCATAGCAACCAATTAGCATATTCCCTCCTTATTGGCTGTGGGTGCCACATCTTTGTGAGGGTGTGGTGGCCAATTAGCATATTTCCTCTTCATTAGATAGGATAACAATTCCATGAGGCAGATATCACCGTCCTCTTGTGAAAACTGAGAGGTCGGTCACCTGACGTTCCCGAGCTTTCACAGTAAAATGTGGCAAGAATGGCTTTCACAACCCAAATCCACGCTCTACATGCCCCCGAGCTAGAGGGATGGTCCTCCCAGCACCTCCCAAACACCGTCAGAGGCACGAGAACTCTGAATCAAAATGTGCCCATTTTGCAGATCAGAGAGACCGAAAGCAGAGTTGCCTAAACCACACGGCTAGTAAGTCATGGAGTCAAGACTGGAAGTTTGGCCCCGAGCCATCCAATGGGAAATGTAAATGGTCTCGTTGACTTATGTGCCAAATGAACCTGGATATAGGGACCCAGAGGGAAGGAACAGAAGGGGATGGGAAGGAAGGTGGGTCTGATCTGTGGAGTGGAGACCTTTCACTCCCTGAGCTTCCAATGTCTCACATGAAAATGGGGTTAAGCCCCGGCCAGCGTGGCTCAGTGTTTGAGCATCAACCTATGAACCAGGAGGTCAGGGTCTGACTCGAGGTCAGGCACATGCCCAGATTTCAGGCTCGATTACCAGTAGCGGGAGGGGGGAGGGGGAGTCGGAGAGGGTGCAGGACACAGCTGAAAGTGATTCTCTCTCATTGTCACTCTGTCTCTCCCTCTCCCTTCCTCTCAAAAATCAAATATTTTATATATATGAAATAAAAGGAAAGAAAAGAAAAAGGGTCACAGGTTTAGTTACTGGTCAAGGGCAAGTACCTCCGCCATCAGGTGCATGCAGGAGGCAACTACTGATGTGCCTCTCTCACCCTGATGTCTCTCTCTCTGTCTGTCTCTATCTCCCCCCTGCCTCTCTCTCTCCCTCCCTTCCACTCTCTCTCTTGGAAAAGCAGTGGGAAAATATCCTTGGTGAGGATTAAAAAAAAAAAGAGAGAGAAGGAATAAAATGGGGTTAATCACTGCCTCGTAGATGTTAAGTGGAGAAACAAGCCCTTCCAGCAGGCTCGGCGGTGATTTCCAAGTTCCGCATGTGAAACCTTGCTCTCCACTGCCGAGCGCCTCTGTGGGGTCGCGCTCCGCTCGGATCCGTCTACTTATCTGTCTAAACAGCGGGGGAGCGTAAACAAAACATCCCACGTGTGTGTCTCCGGGTGGCGGGCGTACAGGTGATTTCAATTTTCCTGGTGCGTCTCTAACTGTTCCAGCTCTCCCGTAAGGGAAAGCACATGTGTTATTTATATATCACCGACGAAAACACGGGCCTTACACAAACATTGACCTTGTGGGGCTGTGAGGGGGACGGCAGGAGTGGGGAAGGTGCGGGAGCCGTGGGCCAGCCGCCCAGAATCCATTCCCCATCAGCAGCCGGGGTCCTGGCCCGTCTCCACGGTCCTGGAGCCTCCAGGTCCTCATGCGAGCAACCTGGACCAACCAGGCTGATTCCCGGGCTGGCGGAGGGCTTCGTGGGATTACCTATTACCCTGTCTCCCAGGAGGCTGGCCCACGGTAGCCCCCCTCCCAACTCCCCACGTCAGCTCCTGCGCCTTTGCCCAGAATCCCAGCTGGATCCCCGGCCAGCCCCAGAGCCGCATGGGCCAAGCCTGCCGTCTGCGAGGACTCCTGTGGGGAGTTTGTTTGTTCAGCGGAGAGATGGGAAGCCCTGTGCTTTGACTGGCGGGAGCCCTGGATAGGCCTTGTTCCAGGGCGTGGTTCCCCAAGAAACTCCATGACGCTTGGCCCTCGAACCCCGTGCAGATCTGTGTGGGCTCTGTCTGCCAACCACATGAAAGCGGAGTTCCTTCCCCGCGCTGGGAGTCCGAGTGCTGCCTGCTTAGCAAGGCTCTCCGGGGGCAAGGGCCCGGGGAAACCCTACAAAACAGCGGTGGAGCTCAGCAGAGGAGCACTCTGTCCCCCCTCCCGCTCCTCCCTGCCCCCGGGCCGGCCCAGTCTCCGAGGGAGCAATTCCGGGACCTGGAGGAGGTGCTCCCTGTGAGTCCGTGGACGTGGGTTCTGGACACCGCACGGGAGTGATCCTGCGGGTGCGTGCTGAGTGCTGGAGGGTGAAGGCCGGAGAGGGCACGCAGCGGGGCCAGCACAGGCAGAGCTGAAGGGGACGGGCAGTGAGCTCAGCTGGGGAGGGCAGACGGACCCAGACAACAGCACTGACCGCACCAGCAACATTGGCACAGGGTAGATGCCCCGTACATGCCCGCTGGCCACATGTGAATGTACTTTGTGCAAAAGGAGAATGGAAGGGGGGTCTCAGGAGAGGAAAAAAATGGAAGTTTTCTGTGTCTTCTCAGACTTCCGTCCTGGGAGAGCGGGACACCCCCCTTTCCCCCGCGCCCTGGGAGTCTTTTCTGCCCCTGTGGCACCAGGACTGCACAATCCTCGCGCCCATTCTTCAAAGTCAGGGCATAGAGCAGAGCCCGGGCTGTTCCCCTGACTTGCTTTCAATCTCCCTCTAAGTTCAACATGCGTTTGAATTCAGGGGGAACGCAGAGCACATGGTTTTAATCCGTGGACTCTTAAATCATCAAACTGTTGGAGGCCACGCTGTGGAGGCCAAGAGGACAAGGGGCTTTTACAGACTCACTTCTCCTCCCCCGGCAGCCAGGAGGCAGCCTTCATCCAAGAGGAAGCCGACTTCTCCTCCAAAGAGGGCAGCTGTGTTCGGTTCCAAACTCAGCACTCTCCACCCACGGCCAAGCAGACCGGGCAGTCCGCGCCGCCCTGGCTGCCATCACCGAGCAGGCCTGGCTCAGGGATTGAGCGCTGACCTATGAACCAGGAGGTCACAGTTCAGTTTGCAGTCTGGGCACATGCCTGGGTTGTGGGCTCAATCCCCAATGTGGGGCATGCAGAAGGCAGCCGATCGGTGACTCCCTCTCATCATCGATGTTTCTCTCTCTCCCTCCCTCTCCCTGCCTCTCTGAAATCAATACAAATATATTAAAGAAAAAAAAAAAAAAAGATAGGAGCTGGAACCGGTTTGACTCAGTGGACAGAGCATTGGCCTGCGGACTGAAGGGTCCTAGGTTCGATTCTGGTTAAGGGCATGTACCTTGGTTGCAGGCACATCCCCAGTAGGGGGTGTGCAAGAGGCAGCTGATTGATGATTCTCTCTCATCGATGTTTCTAACTCTCTGTCCCTCTCTCTTCCTCTCTGTAAAAAATCAATAAAATATACTTTTTTTAAAAAAAGATAGGAAATGGGCAAGGGGGAGTAGCCACGTGCTTGAGGAGCACGAAGCAGCAATGGGGGGACCACTGGCAAACCTAGAGAGAGATGCAGACCCGGGTTTCACACACGGGACTCCAGGTGACCCTGGATCACTCAGTCTCCGCCTCATCCTCAGGGGGTGGGACTCAGTGCCCACGCCACGGTACTGTGGGAAGGAGAAGCTTCCAGAAGAGGGAAATAAAATGGAATAAGAAAAGTCTGTGGATGTGAGGAGACACACCAACCAGGAAGACGACTGCCCGGACAATTCCATTGGCTTTTGCCCCCAATTGTCATAGTACCTCTGGGTTCCACAGACCTGTCCACCCACTCTCATCTCCTGGTGGGGTGACATTGCAGCTCGGGGAACCAAAGGTGAATTGAAAGTGCCCCCCTTAATAGGGGGTGGGGGGAGAATGAGGAACATTTGTAATAATATGAACAATAAAGATTTATTTAAAAAAAAAAAAGAAGAAGAAGAAGAAGAGGAAGAAAGAAAGAAAGATAAAGAAAGAAAGAAAGAAAGAAAGAAAGAAAGAAAGAAAGAAAGAAAGAAAAAAAAAGAAAGAAAGAAAGAAAGAGAGAGAGAGAGAGAGAGAGAGAGAGAGAGAGAGAGAGAAAGAAAGAAAGAAAGAAAGAAAGAAAGAAAGAAAGAAAGAAAGAAAGAAAGAAAGAAAGAAAGAAAGAAAGAGCCCCCCTTGTGGAGCAAAGGCCACAGCAAGTATATTGTGCAGCGAACTGAACTAAGTCCCACTGATTCTTATTGTTTAATCTTTATTGTTGAAAGCATTACATATGTGCCCCCTCTTCCTCCATTGACTTCCTCCAGCCCGTCCACATCCCCCACCCCGAGCCTTCATCCCACTATTGTCTGTGTCCATGGGCCAGGCATCCATGCACATAAGGTCTTTGGTTGATTACCTCCCCCCACCACTTGCCTCCAAGATCTTGCACTCTGTTCCATGCTTCCACGTCTCTGGATCTGTTCTGTTCATCAGTTTATTTTGTTCATTGGATTTCACCTATGAGTGCAATCATGTGATACTTGTCTTTCTCTGGCTGGCTTATTTCACTTAGCACGATACTCTCCTGGTCTCTAAGAGATCCTTCCTCTTCAAAGCTGCCTAGTATTCCACTGCATAAGTGTACCACAGCTTTTTTATCCACTCGTCTACTGAGGGGCACTTGGGCTGTTTCCAGATCTTGGCTATTGTGAATGCGCTGCTATGAACACAGGGGCGCACACATCCTTTCTGATTGGTGTTTCGGGGTTCTTAGCATTCCACCGATTCTGACACCAGGGACGAGAGTTCCTCGTGGAGAAAGGGCGACAACAGCAACGACAACTACCACCTTCCTCCCCGACCCAGCACCGATGTATCCTGAGAACCACTCCCTGGGTGCCCCGTGCTCTCACCGTCCCAGGGCAGAGGGTCTGCCCATTGTCACGTGACACATCCACCCCCTCCCATCCCTGATCTGGAGGCAGAGGGGGAGAATGGGGTTCATGCTGGGGTTAGAGTTGAGGTCTGGATGTGCCCTCCCCCCCCCACCCTGCCAACCTCCCCGACCCCCAGCAGCTACTGCAGTCTAGGGCACCGACCCCTAGGAGAGGATTTGCAGTCTGAAAACAATGGACAGCAGCACAGACCTGTGCAGGTTGGGTTCTTGGGTTCCCGCCTCCATCGCCACGAGCTGTGTGACCTCCATCAGGCAGCTTAGCTTCTCTGTGCTTCAAACCCTTTCCTGTGGAGTCAGATCGTGACCATCAAAGCAGCCAGTACCCACAAAGCATGACTCCAGTTTTCAGCAGTGCCCGTATGGGCGAGCTACCATCATCCTGGTTATTACTGGCCCAGAGTGGCGGGTCCGCGTGCACACAGGAGGGCAGAACGAGCCCAGGTGGGGGGTGGGGACCCAGGGCCCTGCTCAAACACTACCTTTGGGATATTTTGCCTCATTTTTTTCTTTCTTTCTTTTTAATTCACTGTCAACAGTTGAATCTCCAAGGCTTTGAAATCTGCAAGGAAGATTTTCCCACTTAAGTCGGCAGCCCAGAGCCAGAGATGCAGGGAGAAAATGCTCTCCGCTGTTGGGACCACCCACAGCAGCACCCTGTGCCAGACAGCCCTCCCCCTGCTCACTGAGGCCGGGGAAGGGAAGAAGCGAAGGAGAGGAGCAGACAGAAGACAGTCTCAGCTCTGCTGCCCATCCAGAAGTGCCTCATCACTGCTCAGGTAAGAGATCCTTCAGACCCAGGGCTGAGAGCGGGGGGAGCATGAGCAGCAGGAACCTCGGCCCAAGCATCCTCCCTCAGCCTCCGAGTCCACCTCAGGTATCTCGAAGGAGCTGAAATTGCCCTTGACTTCAAATCTTTTAAAAAGCATCGCCATGGCCACTGTGTCAGGGGGCCGTGTGTCACTCTGACCGCTGGGAAAAGCTCTGACCCAAGGACAGGACCCGGAGGCCACGCTGGACTTACGGTTCTCGCCACCGGCTCACCTGTGTGGAGGGGGTGGTGGGCCCTCCTCTCGCCTGTCCTCACGCAGTGGGGTGGAGCTCTGCCTTCAGGGAGCTGCCGCTGCCCCTGGTCCAGCGAGATGTCAAAGGGCCACACCAGCTGCCCCGACGTCCAGCCTTACACACTGACAGTGTCCACAGTGTCCTGGCCGGCTGACCTGGGGGTTGGAGCTTCGTCCTGTGCACCCAAAGGTTGCAGTTCGAGTCCCCGTCAGGGCACACACCTCGCTTGTGGGCACAGGGGGAAGCAACTGATGGATGCTTCCCTCTCGCATCGATGTTTCTCTCTCTCCCTTCCTCTGCCTACAGAGTCAATAAACAGGCATGTTCTCCAGTGAGGATTCAATAAATAAGCACAAAAATAAATAAACCAATCAATCGATAAAGTGTCTATGGTCGCATGAGAGACGCAGGGTGGGGGGGACTGGGCACCAGGGGATGCGGCCCACCAGCGTCCGCATATATGCACTCCCCGCCCTCCCCGGGCTTTCGGAGCCTCTGTGCGCTCGCTGGTGACACGGGACAATGACATGCCCCCTGTGCGGGTGGCCATGAGGGATGGGGCAGCCCCACCCAGCACCAGGCCCAAAGCAGCCCCTGCCCCTTGTGCCTTCAGAGTGGACCTGAGAGAGGGCCCCTCATCCTCTCAGAGGCCTGTTTCCCAGAGTCTGAACTTTGCTGCTCCTGTTTCGGGAGAGAGGAAGGGGAACGGGGACGGGGCGGGGGGAGAAGCACAGGCAGAGGGGGCAGCCAGACACCAAGGGAGACACAGATCAGAGAGAGGCTGAAAGCAAAGAAAGGAAGGGAACGGGAGAGAAGAAGAGGCAACGCAGAAGGAAAGACCAGCAAGGCTCTCCGGGGTCAGACAAGTCTGAGAGCTGCAGAGTTAGGCCAAGTCAGACTCACAGCTCACAGCTGAGCGTCTGCACTGCCCGCCGGGCCGGGCGGCTGGGACAGCCAGCACAGGGCAGTGGGGTGGGGAGAGGCAGTGCCACCCAGATGGCCCCACAAGCAGGGAGGAATGACCCACCATCAGACCGGAAGCACGCCAGCATGTATGACACCGTATCTCCCCCACCCAGCAAGTCTCCCAGATCTGACCCCGTGGCCGTCCCGAAGCCCTGCAGATGGGCCCAGGAAACCCCTCTGTCTTGAGTAGAGTAGACTCAGCTTCAGAGGCGAGAGTGACTTCATGCCCCAGGCAGTGCCCGGGACAGCCTCACTGAGCCCCGCGGTGGCCCGGGGGAGGCCTGCATAGAGCAGAGCGGGGATTAGGAAGTTCCAGGTCAGGAGGTGCTGGGTTCAAATCCCAGCTCTGCGGCTTTCAAGAGAGCGCCTCCACTTGCTCAGCGTCCTGGAGCTTGGCACGGCCTCCCGGCAGATGGTCCTGCTCCCTGGCCCGTCGAAGGACTCCAGCAGCTCGGGCGTTCCCAGGAAGCAGGAGCCCAGCCCGAGGCCACAGAAAGCCGGTGCCCCGCGCTGAGTCAGCCTTGAGTCAGGACTGAGCACACACGTTTGCCCATCGCCGCTCTCGGCGGCCGTGATTAACCAGGGCTGCCGAGAACCGCGCTCCTCGCTCGGCAGAGGAGGGCATTCCAGGTGAGCTGGCATCACTTCAGTCACTGGTCTTCGCACAAGAGTTCCGGCCGCCACGACCAGCTGTGCCTCCAGAAACCTCTCACAGCAGCATCAGCCCACAAGATGTGTCTCCTTCAAACCATTCCCTTTCCGCCTTCCGTGTTTGGAGTGCAACAGGCTAAGTACACAAACTGTAACTGGTTTGTGCTGCCGACCTGAGCGGAGCGTCTCCATACCTGAGCCGGGCAGCCCGCTGGCGTGGGCCGGGAATTCTGCTCGGAGCCGATCCCGCTGCCACGCCATCTGTGGGACGGAAAGAAGCTGAGTCCTCCCTGGTGTGGCTCAGTGGCTAGGGCGTTGTCCAGAAGACTGAGGGTCTCAGGATCGATTCCCGTCAAGGACAAGACATGGACCTGGTGGCAGGCTCGACCCCTGGTCCGGGCTGTGGTGCCCGCAGGGGGCAACCGTTTGATGGATCTCTCTCACAGGGATGTTTCTCTCTCCATGTCGCCCCCTTTCTCCGCTTCCACTCTTTCTTAAAAATAAATAATTAAAAATCAATGGAGAAATATCCTTGGGTGAGAATTAACAAAAAAAGAAAAATAAAAAAAGAAAGAAGTTGTGTTTTGATCACCCATTCATTCATTCATTCATGCATGCATGGGTTCATTTGTTCATGTCCCCATGTCCTAGTTCCTGGGAGCCCACTCTGCACGGGGCTCTGAGCGGATAAGGAGCCAAGAACCCAGCTTAGAGGAATTCCCACTGGAGATGGTGGTAGAGACCCCAGGCTAGTCACTTCCTTTCGCGGGTGGGGACCCTGCGGGCCAGCCGGCAGGTCAATGAAGTGCAAGGAACAGAAGCTGGGTCCGTGCCTCCCAGCGAACTCAGGGGGCCAAGCAGCCCCAGAGGAGCCTCCCCTGTCGCTCAAAGCAAGGGCAGCCCCCAGTCCCCGGGCACACGGAGATCTCCCGGTGAGTCTCCGGGAGGACAGGACCCTCCGCCAGGGGGCCGGCTGCCTGCAGAGCCAGGCTTTCCCCAGGCCCCTGCCTCACCACCGGCTGCAGGGCACTGCCGGGCGGGGCTCCGCAGGTTCCCACGGCTAAGGCGTTGTCCGAGGACAGCCCATCCTTCGCTGGGCCCGTGTTGCAATGCCCAGAGGGGAGGCAGGAGGGAAATTTGGTGTCTGCCCACCAGCCCCAGAAAGGCCCGGGAGAGGCTGCGAAAGGCCAGGATTCCTGGGGCTGAGCCCCCGTGCCAGGTCCCACCTGCCTCGTCAGCATCCAGACCCCTGCCTGATGTTTGAACTCTGACAACCTGTCCAGGGAACGGAAATAAACTGGCAGTCTGAGCTGGCCGAGCAGCCCTAGGTGCCAGCGCATGAGGAAACCGAGAATCAGGTGGGAGACTTTAAGGGATTTGCCAAGGTCACAAGGAGAGAGGGCACTTCTGAGCCTAATAGCAGGATTGATAACACCAACGAACTCGGGCCAGGGCATACTCAGCCCTCATGTGATCCTCACGGGCCACATAGAAGCAAGGGGCAGTGTTCAAACCAAGGCCCTGACTCTCTAGCAAAACACCCACTGCCCACGGTGGCACCACCCGGTCCATCCGCATCCCGCTCAGCTCAGCCCTGCATCCTGCTTCTCTCCGAGCTTCACTGGGGACCCGGATGCTTCCCCGCAGTGGGCGAGAGGGCACGGTCAGCTCCCCACTCTCTTCCTGCCCCCACTTCCACGCCCATGTCCCGTGTCGTCACCCATGCTCTCGGTGCCCATCGGCCACATGGGTCCTGCGGGCGCAGGGAAGAGCAGCTGCTTTGTGAGATCGGCTCGCCGGGCTGTAAGCCCGAAGGCAGATGGGCAAGTCCTGGCTGGGCCAGGGCCGTGGGGTGCCCTGGGGCGTCCCTGTTCGGTGTTGGGCCCATTGCCCTCCTGCATGAGGCCAGAGGGAGGTGCTAGCCTCCCCACCCCACACCTGGGGTGTCCATTTGTAGAATGGGAAGGGGGCCGAGCCCAGTGTGCCCAGGGAGAAGGTGCCTTCCCCAAGAGGGTGTCGCCCTATGCTGCTGACCGGTCGCCCTCTGGCTGGCATCCCCGTGTGACTCAGCTGGCAGGGACGCCGCTGCTTTCAAAACAGGGCGTGCCCAGGTGAGCTAGCGCTGAGCCGGAATGATGGACGGCCCGGCTGACCCGGGCCCTGGCTCTCACTTTCTAGAAAGCCCTGGCTCCCGGTGCTAGGAGGATCTGCGAGCCTCGGTATTTCCGGCTCGGCTGGTCTGGAGGGGCCGCTGGGGAGAGGCGAGGGCGTGAGCTTCCCGCTTCCCCACGGCCCTGCAGCCTCGGGCCGGGCGGTTGGGCCATCGGGGCCGTTCTGGGAACTGCCTGGCCGGGCCTGGCCGGGCAGGGATTTTTCCTGTGGGTGGGAGTGGGCGTTGGCAGGAAGGAACTGGCCGGCAAGAGTCACGGATTACAAAAATCTGGGAGGTGGCTGCGAAACTGTCCAACTGGCTGAGGCCAAAGTTCAGGCTCTGAGAGGGCCTGGGAGCAGCAGCCAGACCTGCCTGTGAGGAGGCAGGACAGGGGGTGGGCAGTCGGGGGCGCACTGGAGATTTGACCCCCATGTTCTTGATTTCAAAGCTGGTCTCAGTCTCCCCACCCGGCCCTCCAGCTGGCGTGGATCCCACCATCCCACGCCCTGGGTGAACGCTCTGTGACCCAAGTCCAGCCCCCGGACCCCACCCGGCATGTGGGCCCATCTCCACCAGACAGTGGGCGCGGGAAAGAGGCCACTGGGTCGTGTGGCCAGCAGGTCCGTCAGGAGGAGGGACTCGTGAGAGTCCTGGCCATCACTGGCTGGCTGGGGTCCCAGGGCAATCACACTCGGGGTAACTGTTCATGCATTAACTTTAATCCTCCCAAACCACAAACGCCCTGCAGGAGAAAGACCATCATCCTGATCACACCAGTGAGAACCGAACCCGAGAGGGCTGCAGCATTGAAACGACTCGCCCAAGGTCACGGCTGGTGCGTTATAGGACCGATGGGACCTGAGTTGCCCTTTGCCACAGCCTCCAGCCTCCTCTCTTCTCTTCCCAGCATCCCTGGAGCAGCGCCAGACTCACCCAAGTAGGTGCTCCCTGCTTGCTTGCAGAAAACTGGAGGACTGAGTAGATGGATAAGACCCATTGGAAAAGGTAAACGGCTGTACCTGCATTTTCAAAGAAGACCACCTGGGTGCCGCTGAGAGGAAGAACACAGGCTGAATTCATCTCCTGCATTTTTGAACTCAGTGAGAACAACCTCTACGTAACTGGGTGACTTTGGGCTTGTTCTTAGCACAACAAAAACATGTCCACAGACGTTTCGTCCTAAGCCAACTTCTCTTTCTTAAGAGACGGGGCCCTAAGGTTCCCTGGGCGTCTCCTGTGCATGTGCACGCTGCTCTGTGTGAACCGGCACACCCAGTCCCCACAGCAGCCCTGCCAATGGGCACCGTCACCAGAGCCCAGAGGAAGAGCCTGAGGTTCAGAGTGGTCACGTGACTTGTCTGAGCCTAGACAGCCCGGTGAAGCCAGAGAAGTCCAAGGCCGGGACTGGGGGAGCCCACACCTCACCCTCAACACTGCCTCTCAAATACCTGGTTAGCCCCCAACCAAGCTTTCTCGTCCCTTGGCGATCTGTATGCAGGCCTTCCTTCCAGAGTCACCCCCGGTCCCACCGGCTCCCAAACTTGTGCTCCTCGGGCCACCGGCGGAGCAGAGGCACCCAGAACAAGGGAGCGAATCAGGAGAACAAACCCAACAGTTTAAAAAGACGCTGTTCTGTGGCAGCGTTCGTGAACCTTCAGTGTCATCTTTAGGATATACACTGAGTTATTCTGACCTCTGAATGCATAGTAATCTGGGCACACACAGTGTGTGTGTGTGTGTGTGTGTGTGTGTGTGTGTGTGTGTGTGTGTGTATTAGAGAACCAGTGCATGAATTCGTGCATGGGAGGGGGAAGGGACATGGGCGGTTGGCCAGCCTGCCTGCTGGTGGATCTCCTGGTCCAGGGGGACCATTTGCATATTAGCCTTTTATTCCATAGGACACACACGGAGCAGCCAGATTATTATGCATCCAGAGATCATAATAACCTGGCCACTCAGTGCAGTCTCCCTTGTGGTGTTAGCATCACCTGTTGGTTGGGCGGCAGGTGGAGGGCGGAGGCCTCAGCCTTCTCAGGATTCAGAGCCAGCAGCCAGCCTGCCTCTCCCAGTCCATGGCCCTCACCCACAGAGGATCTCCGGGGCGAGAGGACGCTCCGCCAGCCAGAGGGTCCGTCTCCCTCCGATCTGTGCACAGGAGCACCATGCTCCAATGCAGGGAGCCCTGCCCCATCCCAGGCCCCCTCCCCCACAGAGGCAGACAAAGGAGGGGTGTGGTTCTCCGGGGAGCCCCTGGCTAGCGGCCCTCCCAGAGGCCACTGGAACCCAGCTCCCCGCTGGGGGTGCAGGTGGAGTCGCTGAGCAACATCCCCGTCCGGATCCCCTGGAACCCGGGGACCATCCCCTAGGCCTGGCCACCTCCCCACCCTGGCAGCCAGGAGCCACCCTTTCCCAGATGCTGAATAGGCTATTTGTGTGAGATCAAAGGGCCACTTGCAGGGAGCGCCCACTGCCTGGAGCAGGCCCAGGCCCCGTCCTGCCCCGGCACCCGCCTCCCGCCCGCCAGACCCCAGGCTTTCCACAGGGCCCACCTGGGCAGGGCGCCTCCCCCCCCTCCTGCCCCCATGTCCCTTCCCAACACCGCCCTCACACCACACGCTCACGGGGCTCCTGGGTCTCCGGGTTTCCCTCCAACGGGCCCACCCTTCCTTGCCTCCTGCACCCAGATAAGGCCTGGCACCCACTCAGGTGCATCCCTTCCTTCCCCAGCCCCTCGGGCTCTCCAGGTTCGAAGAGCGGATTCCACTGTCACCGCCGCTCGCTTCCCCACTGGCCACGCTGGGCTGTGAGCCCCGAACCCCCGGGGCGGCCCTCGTGCGTTGGCATCGCATGAATGGGGAGGAGAGGGGGCATCCTGACCGGGGTTTGGAGAGAGGCAGTCAGTGAGGAGCGGGTGAGGGGCGCTGTTCGAAGCCCCTAGGGAAAGGAGCTGAGACGGAAGAGCCAAACCTGAACCCCTGGGAGAGCCTGCCTCAGCCAGACGCGTCTCCCTGGGACCGCCGCCCCCTGGACTGCCTCTGCTCCTCTCCTCCGGTCGGCCACGCCAAACCCACAGCATCTTTCCCGAGCTCCACCCGGACCACGCCCCCACCCCCACCTCACACCCGTCAGGCGCAGGCAGACCTTTGCCCTGGCTGCAGGCCTCGAACATTCTCTTGGCACCAGGCTCGGCTTCCCCTGCCTTTCTGTCACGTGCTTCTCTGCACCCTCTCCCGCCCGGGTCCGCCCACGGCACTCTGAGCCTCTGACACAGTCAGTCCCACAGGCAGCGTGGCTCACCCTTGGGGAGAGCGTGTGGGCGGGTGGTGAGTCGACGCCCTTTGGCCTGGGATGACGGATGCGTTGGGTCATTTCCTCTCGCCCATTCAGCTCCTCTGGCACGCCTCTGGCACCCCTCTGCACCCCTTGACCCCGGCACCCTCCATGTCTTCAGTAGAGATTGGCCCCGTCCAGTCCCTCCTGCCACAGGCCCTTTGCACGGGCTGTGCTCGCCTCTTAAAATGCTCCTGCTCAGCTCTGTGCTCTAACCCTCACGTCTCTGCTGGTGCCTCCCAGCTCGCTTTTCCCAGCATCTCCACCTCTTCCAGTGACTCCCTCGCTGGCAAGGGACTGGCTCAGGGCTAGAAACTCCGCAAAGGCAAGGCTGGCCCAGGGCTAGGAGGGCATTAGAGTCCATGCCCTAGACAGGACGGAGACGGGACACGTGAGTGTCCCCAACCCAATGAGTGCTCACCTCCCCAAGAGGGAGGGGGTGGGGGGGAGGTAAGGAGAAGGGAGGCAGAAGGAGGTAAAACGTCCTGACCTTGATGCCCCCGGACACCTGTGGGCACACACACAGGCACCTGAGGGGCTGGCCAGGGCCCATCCGCCCACCTGCCCGGGCCTCGGGAGCATGAGGAGCGGGAAGGCTTCCAGAGCCCAGGGCTGGTGCCGACGAGCCGCCAGGTGGGTGAGCCGATGACCTGCCGTTCCCGCCCACTCGCGCCCACGGTCCTCTCGCCACGTCAGGATCGGTCCCTGGAGAACCCCATGCTCCGATTCGGGGGGAGCACAGCGGGCGTTTGGCACAAGCACCGTCACCGCCACCCCAGGCCTCCTCCTGGCTTCCCAGCCGCCCTGCGCCCTGTGAGCTCACCCCAAACCCGGCCTCACAGAGGGCCAAGCTCCTGCACTGGGTTCCCAGGGTCAGAGACCTCAGCCACCCCAGACCGTCTCCGGCAAAGGGCCCCACAGGTTTCTGGAACAGGGAAAGCAGATCTGATGTAGCCCTTCTCCGAGTTCAGTGCAGTCACAGGGGGCCAGGTCCCGGAGCTGCATCTCCATGTCCCCTCCGGGGCTATCCAAACCCCAAAATGTGATTTTAATCATCAGCGGGGTTTTCATGAATCATGATTCCCATTCAGCCGGACACCTCCGCTCCAGAGGGCAATCACTCACTCAGGACTTCCGGTTGGAGAGGCAGCGCAGACTGGCATCTCCCGCGGTCACAGCAGTGAGATCAGGACGTTGCTGTTACAACTCATACAGCGAGTTCACTTCCCAGAGAGAGTGAAGGCCCGTTCCAGGCGGCGAGAGGGGAACTGGGAGCCAGTGGGTGGCCTCAGGGAAGGAAGATGAGTGTGGTCTTGGGGGGGGGGGGGGCGGGGGGCGGTGAAGAGGGGGGCAGGGGGGTGAACGCCACCCAGCCAGCTTTGGCTGCACGGCCCAGAGGCTCCTCACACTGTGCCCAGCGTTGCTCACCCCCAGGGATGGGGAGCTCCTTACCACGCACAGAATGGCGCCCTGTGCAAGCTTCGAAGGCACCTCTCGTCCCCACTTCTCTATCTTCCAATCTGCTGAATGAGAGGAAGGGGTTCCAGCGAGCCTGCCTCCTCCCGGGGAGCAGCTGGCAGACAGCTCGTCCCCACGAACACGGGTCTCTCCCGACACACGAGGGGTGAGGATGAGGCTTGAAAAATATCCTGATGCCACCCCCATCCCAGAGGATGTTGGCAGGGACCCCGGGGCTTGGGGTTGACAGCAGTGGAGACTCGGGTTTCAGGGGCACCTTTGAGGGCCAGGCCATGGGGAGGACAGACTTCAGAACCCCCTGGGCTGCCTCCCGCCCTCCCCGCCACCCCCTGCTTCAGAGGCACCTCCCGCTGTCCCTCAGACACACATGGCTGCTCACCACGCCCTCCAGCTGCCGCCCAGGCTCCGGAGCTGGATCAGTGGGACCTGAGCCTCTGGCCATTCCAAGCTAGAGGGGAGAACCCACCTCCCGGTATGCCCCGCAGAAACACGGGGCAGGAGTGCCGAAGAGAGGGACGGGGTGCCCGCCCACGGCAGCAGGCCCTGCGATGGCAGGCAGACACTCCAGCCAAGCCCCGCTCCCAGCATTCCGAGCGGGAGGCGCCTCCTCATTTACATACGCTGTGGCCCCTCCGGGGAGATGCATCTTGCAAATGAGGGGGCACCGCTCCAGCACACCTTTCCCAGCGCGCAGAAGCAGCCCCTTGCTGGCGGCTCGGGGCCGGGCCAGAGGGCAGCTTGCCTGCCTCTGGGCAGTGGGGGGCCCCCCTGCCAGGATGCTGCTGTCCCGGAGGGTGCTGGGGGGCATGCTGGGGTCAGCACATCCCCGGCGCTGCGGGTTGCAGGCCAGCATGGCGCGCACCGTTATGAGCAGGGCACAGTGCTCAGTAGGGATGATGATAAACGACCGTGTTACGGGGTTATGTATCTTTTCTGCTACGGTTTTATCGTTATTTTAGGTAAAATAATTACCCATTTTAAAATGCTTGCTGTAGCCAAAACCGGTTTGGCTCAGTGGTAGAGCGTGGGTCTGCGGACTGAAAGATCCCAGGTTCGATTCCAGTCAAGGGCACGTACATTGGTTGTGGGTACATCCCCGGTGGGGGGTGTGCAGGAGGTGGCTGGTCGATGTTTCTCTCTCATCGCCGTTTCTGGCTCTCTATCTCTCTCCCTTCCTCTCTGTAAAAAATCAATAAAATATATATTTTTTTAAAAAATAAATAAATGCTTGCTGTAAACAGTGTGCCTTGCTAAGCCTCCTACATCTCAGGCTTGCCACCACGTCTCTGCATTGTATCGTGTTCTTTGGTGTTTAATGAACCTCGTGTTGCTTTATAAATCGAGTGGAGCCTAAGTTTGGAGTGTTTATAGAGTCTGTACCCTAGAGTCTGAGCCTCCACACTCACTCTCCACTCACCCTGAGCAGCTCCATTTGTGGTATGTGCCCTGTGCGGGTGCACTGTTTTTTATTTCTACATCGTATGCTCACTGTCCCTTTTCTGTGCCCACAATACTTTGGGCTACAGTTGCCCACAACAGTCAGTACCGGGAGCTGCGGTGCAGGCTTGCGGCCTTGGTGCTGTGGGCGGTCCCACAGAGCCCCGAGGGTAGCTGGCCACACCGTCGAGGTTGGGGTAAGTGCACTCCTGTTCACAGATCGATGAAAGCCTCTCAGGACACGGATCTTAGGATGCATCCCACTGCTGAAGAGCACAGACTGTAATGATCTAAACACCACAATTAAAAAGCAGTCTGTCCGCAGGACCACGCCCAGATCTCTGCTCCCTGCGAGAAACCGACTAGATAGGAAGACCCTAATGGGTTATAAGTAAAATGATGGGAAAATATAGAGCATACTGACACTGTCTTCATAATCTCGCTTATTTACTCCTCTGATCAAGCATAAAACCTAAAGCAACATCTTATATATCTTTTTTGTTTTGTTTTTTCTAAATGCAATGGACTTGGGGTGGGGGAGGGATCCTGAAGAAAATGTTGGCCGGTGAGAGAGTGAGGGCATGGCAGAGGTTCAAAGGACTCGGAGGGGAGGGGGTGATGGTCCGGCCCAGTCCACTCCTGTCACAGCGGGGAGCCCAGAACCTAGGAAGAGGCAGGTCCCAAAGACCACCTGTAAGGTAGTGGCCACGATGGGCTTGCACGTGGATCTTTGAAATCTCCTATCAGGCTCTTGCCTTTATGCTGTGGGTGGGAAAGCCACACCACGACCAGGCAGGAGCAGAATTCTGGGCCAGTTAGTGTCGGTGAAGAACCAGTTCCCACAGCAAAGCCCCTGGAGGCTTGCCGGCAGTTCTGGCTGATGCTCCCGACTGGACCCAGAATTCCACTGACAAAGCTCCCTGACCTCCCATGGCCTCTGCCCGAGACCAGATTGCTCTCCATGTGAAGTCATTAGAATGACACAAAAAATAAACGATTTAAATACAAATAGGGATCCTCGTACCTTCTCCTTGTCCTCATGACAGCGCCCTCCTCTCCTCCAGCCTGCAGAGAGATGGACAGCCATTTCTGTTGCGCGTGGGCTGGTTCCTGTTGACATCTTCTGTGTCACTGCCGTGTCCCCGCCATTCACGTTCACCTCCCTCCCCCTCTCCTTTGGGGGAACAGGCACGCCAATTAGCCTTCTGACCATCTTTGTGACTGCTCCCAGCCCGCGTGAATAGCCCCCTGATTCTGTGGCTCCTGCGTTTCTGAAGTCTTAAGCCTCCACCGGACTGTCTTCTCCAGGGGCCCAGCGCTGGGCAGGAGCGGCTGCCTGAGCCAGCAAAGTCCAGTCCCTGGAGAGAGAGTGCTGCTGACGGCTCCTCCCACGAACACAGAGGGACCGACAGACGAAGACACGGACACTTGAGGCTCTGAGCACATCCCGTAGCCAGTGGTTCTCACAGCGCACGTGAGGCGATGACATAGGAGCCCAAGCAGAGGGCAGCAGGAAGGAGAGGGAGAGGCCCTGGCTGGTGTGGTTCAGTTGGTTGGGCTTTGTCCTGTTCACCAAAAAGTTGCCAGTTCAGTTCCTGGTCAGGGCACATGCTCGGGTTACAGGCTCAATCCCTGGTAGGGGGCAGCCAATCAATGTTTCACTCTCATATCTATGTCTCTCTCTCTCTCTCTCTCTCTCTCTCTCTCTCTCTCTCTCTCTCTCTTCCTGTCCCTTCCTCTCTCTAAAAATAGCAATAAAAAGTTTTTTAAAAGGGGGGTCAGGATGAGATAGATGGAAGGAAGAAAGGATAGGAGGGAGGAAAAGAGGGAGGGAGGGAGGAAAATGAACAGAGTAAAAAGCCATCAGCATTTTGCACAACTAACAGGAGAGGAGTGACAGTCAGGGCCACGTGGAAAGGACTCTGTGAGTGACAGATAGGACAGAGGGAGGCTCCGAGGGCACAATGGCCTTCCATGCAGCCTTCAGAGTCAGCAGGTCCCAATCCCGTGACACCCACCCTGTGCTTGCTGGGACCCTCTGTGCCCTGGCCTGGGCGAGTGCTCAGGCGGCTCCTCTCACACCCACACTGAGCTCCCACAGACTCACCCCATCGGTCCCCTCCCGGCCCAGAGGCTCCAGGGCAGAAGGTCAGGTTATGGCCATACCCCCAGAGCATGGCCCATAGCCACAGAGCCCAAGAAGGATCTAGAATGGATGTGTCTCTAAGCAGAGCCACAGTCAGACCAGATAATAGATGACGGTGATGATGGTGATGATGGTGATGATGGTGATGATGAGTGCAGCCCATCTATTCTATGCCAACTACCCTTGTAGGTGCCTCTGGTTCATCAGCTGCTCATTCCTGGCCACAGGGCTTTAAGTAAAGATCCATAACCTGCCCGGCCAGTGGTTGAGTGTCGACCTATGAGCCAGGAAGCCACGGTTCAATTCCCAATCAGGGCACTTGCCAGGGTTGCAGGCTCAATCCCGGGTTTAGGGTGTGCAGGAGGTGGCTGATCAATGATCCTCTCTCATCATTGATGTTCCTTTCTCTCTCTCCCCTCCCTTCCTTTCTGAAACCAATAAAACTATATATTTTTTTTAAATTATTGATAACTCCATTTCATAAGAGGGAAAGGGAGCCCCGGGCAACTGATTTTCCCACGGCCTCATAGCTAAGGAATAACAGAGCCAGGGCTAGAGCCCAGATCACACCCTGTCCCTCATGGCCTCACAGGGGTCCTCCGTGGACCAGGAGACCAGACCGGAGCAGGAAGCAGGAAGTGCAGCCTCAGCACCTCACTGACCATGTCAGCAGTTTCTGCAGCCCTGGCCACGCCCCACGAGGCAGACCTGCCCGGCCAGCCAATCAGCGGGCGGCAGGAAGCCCCGTCTGCAACTCCTCTTCCCTTATCTCCCAGCGGCTGCTCGGCAAGGTCAGGCTCACAGCACCTTATCAGAGCATCTCTGCCTCCTGGAGACAGCCCAGCCCGCTCAGAGCAGCGTTTCCTCTAGATCTTCCCCTCCTGCCCCCTCACAGGCATCGCAAATTAAAACCAGAAGCTCCAAACTGAAACATGGGGTGGGGTGTGGGGGGTGGGAGGGTGCTCCCATGTGGGTCCTGGCCTGGAGCAGAGGTTGGATATATATGTAGCAAAAGCCTTGTCCTTCTCCCTCTGGTGAGCTCCTGACTGCCCCATGGAACCCCAGCTCCAATGTCCTTTCCCCCCAAAGATTACCCAGTACTTCCCCCGCCCCCTGCTAGAGCGGTCAGCGCTCTCACGATACCTTGTACACCTGTCTTCCTGGATTGTAATCAGTGGATTTTGTGTCTGACTCCTCACCATACTATAACCTCGAGGGGATAGACTTCCTCCTGGTACAAATATAGGTTAACCACTGAGAGTGAATATAAGATTTAATCGCGGTTGATCAAGTTGCAGGCTCTGTGACCTTGGGCGAGATTGCCTTGCTGAACCAGAGGCTCATCTGTACAGCGGAGATAAAATAGGCCTATCACTGTGGGAATATATCCTTTCAGGGGCTAGAGATAGTGCTCCCTCCTCCCCCCGCCCCCTTTCCGTGACAGCTATGTACCTCGCACATGGAGATTCAAGCCAGTGTTTGTTGAAAGGAATCACTACATGGATGGAATCCAATGACATGAGGAGATTTTTCTCACTATGCGCTCCTTACAAAAACAAGAAGATGATCTGCCTCAAGGATCTGACCCTCGCTCCCTGCCAAAGAAATGGGTCCATGCAACCATCTCTCCCCACTCCTACTGCTTCTTCATGGACTCTCATAAAGACTACATTTCCCAGCATCCCTTACAATTATATTAGGGACATGTGACTAGATCCTGGCCAATGAAGTGTGGCTCAACATAATGGGCACCTTCTAAGCCCAGGTCTAAACCACTCCCCATGGTCCTCTGTGTTCTTTCTCTCTCTTTTTCCCTTACCCTCATGGCCTCTGAAATAGTGGAGCCACTTGATGTTCAGAATCCAGTTTCCTGAGTCAAGGCTTAGAGGAGAGTCACCAACCTGCAAAGGGATGCTCACATGAGTAAAAAATAAACTTGTATCATGTTAAGTCACTGAAATCCAGGTCTTTTTGTTGTAACAGCTCATGTTACTTATCCCGGTTGATCTAGAAACAGGAGAGAGAAGGGGATGCAAACGTTTTTGAATGCTAAGATACATGGCATCAGCTTATTATTCAAGAGGTGGGAAGAGAAGACACAGACATATGAGGATGGACTGATGGACATCGAGGTCATGCAGGGGCAAGCATTGGCTAAGGAAGATGCCCGTGATGATTTGGAGGGCAGACTCTTTGCCCACTGAACCTACAGCCCTGGGGAAGAAGTCTGAAAACAGAGCGTTAATCTGCATGAGCCCGATACAGCTGGATGCATCGGGTAAAATATAAAAAAAAGAAATGTGCTCAGGAAAGACTTGACCAGTTGGCAAGCAGAATTGAAGGGGAATAGAAAGTCGAGAAATTGGGGAAAAGCCAGGTGGGAAAAGCCAACAGCTTCTAGCCCCAGATAGAAGTGGAGTTTCAGCAGGTGGAGGAGCCAAGGCCCCGTAAACCTGGAGTTGGATCAGGTGATTTAAAGCAAAGATCAGATCAAGGGCGTGGCCTGTCTGTTCCAGCCAGGGAGAGCTTTGGGTGTGGTTACAGGTCCGCAGAATGGGGCAAAGCGAGCTGATCAGCAGCTACTGAGCTCTTGAAGGATACATAGCTAGCACCAAAGAAATCAAAAGTGAATGTTAAAAGCTTTTCACTATTCGAAACTTAGAACACATTTTGTTCTAGAAGAAACGCAGGTGAAAATCTTTGTGACCTTAGGCTAGCCAGCCATTTCTCAGGTGCAGAACCAAAAGTACACCCTTAAAAGAAAAACTTGATAAATTAGCATAAAAATTAAACTTTCTGCTCTTCGCAAGACACTTAAAAGACAAGCCAAGGACTGGGAGTAAATTTTTGTAAATCACATACCTAATAAAAAAGAACTTGTGTTCATAATATATAAAGAATTCTCACAACTTAAAATAAGGAAACAACTCAATAATAAAATAGACAAAAGATCTGGAAAAAAGATATCATTGCAGAAGATACTACATGGATAGCAAATAAACACAGGAAAAGATGAGCAGTATCATTAGCTGCGAGGGAAATGCGAACTACACACTGATTAGAGCAGCTAAAATCTAAAAGTCGAAAGAGCAAGTGTGGACAAGGACGGAGAGCAACTGGTAGTGACGCAAAGCAGCATGGCCGCTATGGAAGTGTCTCATAAAACTGAATGCACACTTCCTGTAGGACCCAGCAATTTCACCCAAGAGAAACGAAACCCCCCTCAGGTTCATACAGAAATCTGTCTGTGAATGTTGATAGAAGCTCTACTCATGGCTCCAGCCCCTAACTGGGACAAAGGGAAGTCCTTCGGGATGGCAGCCATACAATGGAACCCTACTTGGCAACAAAAATGAAGGAGCTTGAATCACACAACAACCTGGATGCATCTCAAATGCATTTGCTCAGTGAGTGAAGTTCCACTCAGGAGCTACATGCTATGTGACTCCAAGCAGATCAAGGTGGTCAGGGACCAGGGGTGGGGCAGGGGTCGGCCACAAAGAAGAATCAGGAAAATGTGTGTGTGTGTGGGGGGGGGGGGGGAAGTAGCCTAACTACCACTACAATTAGCTAACTCCTGATTGTGGTGGTAGTTGATATGTATTTACCAAAAACCATATATTATTTGTCCCCCAAAAGGTGAATTGTACCATATTTAAAATATATGCCAATTTCACAGATGCTTTTAAAAGCACTCACGGTAGACAGTCAATCCTTGTTTAGCATTAAAAACACACACGTGCACACACATTCAAGTCCCCAAACCCTCCTGGGCAGGAGGTGGGCTTCAAAGACTACATAAGCCCCAAGGAGGGGCTGGCTCCCCAATGACCAGTTCCAGGCTAAGGGGAGGAATGGACAAAGCGGGGGAGGGGTGCTAAGGAGTGGAGCCAGGAACTACAGAGAATCCCTGAGCAAGAATTTCTCCTGAAGATCAGGACCAAGACCTAACCTTAGTTCCCAGATCCTGGAGCTTTTACCATGAACACCCCAGGGAAGGTTTCAGATTTACTACAATTCGGGGATGCGATTGTCTCCCATTCATCCGCTTTCCTATAGGGAGAGTTTATGGCAATCACACTGCCCTGACCCACCACTGCATTATGGATGTACAGGGGACATGTCGCTTGTCTTCAATGCTCACCAAACCCTGAGGACTGAGGGAGAGCATTCCATATTATCCAACACCCAGACTCGCCACTGGATATAGAGGCTGGTGGTTAATGGGGCTGTTCCCCTGGGGAGGGGGGGGCTGTCTTCTGTGTGTGGGAGGAAGGTGGGCTGTGGCTGAGGCTGGCCAGAGGCTCGTCAATCCCATTCCCACCTCCAGGATGCATTGCTCCCAGCCCAACCTTGGCCAAGTTTGGGTCATGTGATCGAACTCCCACCAATGAATGGGCAGAAGTCACGTAGGCCAGTTCTATGCCTTGTCTCTAAAAGGTCCCCATCACCTTGCAGCCTTACATTGTCTCCTTCCCTCTGTTCCAAGTGCCCAAAGCACAGGAGCCTAATGTAGGAGAGCCACACAGTGAAAGGAACCTGGGCCCCAAGAACACCCTGGAAAAGACCTGTCCCTGAGGGCCTCTGAGTCTCATCAGATGATGACACGTGATGAGAATTAAGCCGATCAGCTGCCTCCTGCATTAATCAGCTGCTTCCTGCAGCCATCGCTGTTCTGAGGGTGAGAGCTGATTTTGGGGATGGTTGTTTCAGCAGCATGCTACTTATTGATACTGTAGATGATGTTTAACCAGGAAGCATGTGTGAGCTGGGCAGGAGCATCACGAACATGTGAGCCAAATCAAAAGGCTGGTGACATCGAGGAGCTTGTGGGACTCCTGCAGGAGCCTGGGTGGCCTGGAAATGGCTGGACAGCAGCGGGAGGGTGGGATTCTCTAGCGAGGAGTGTGGCCACTCGGAGCTCCTGCATGCGGAAGTCACGGCTCCAGCAGTGAGTTGACCCCTGAATCCCAGAATGACCTATTCCATAAAACCCTCACCCACTGCATAGGACGGGGAGGCAGGACCAGCACGAGTATGAGGAACTGGGTGGCTCAGTGTCAGCATCCAGCTCCCGGGGGAAGTCCCAGCAGGGCAGGGCAGGGACCAGTCTGCAGGGGCTATAGTGACCTGGGTCTCTAGGGAGCTCCTCCAGCAGAGAAATCCAGTTCCCAAACCTTGGACCCAGGGACGGTGGGTTGGCAGAGGTGGGAAGAAGGGCTGGAGTGGTGATACTGGAATGGAGCATCCTCTATGGTGGAGCAGCCCCACCTCAGCTCCCGGGACACTGGGGGCCGGGCCGTTCTCACCGTGGGGCCGTCACGATAAAGGATGCTCGGCACCATCCCCGGCCTCTTCCCAGAAGACGCCAATGGCAGCATCCCCCACGAGCGGCAATGATGAAAACTGTCCCCAGACAAGGCAGGTGTCCCCCGCCATTGGTGGTCAGCTCCTGTCCCTAAGGAAGGCACTGGTCTCAGAACCTCGGGGCCCAGGGTGGTTTGGAACCCAGAACACCCCACGGTTTTAAAAGGTCCCTAAGCAGCATCCCGGTGGGCCTGGGGAGTACCCTCTCCCCATCACCCCAGGCGTTACTATTTCAATGGCAATGACAGTCTGCGGTGAGCAGGATAAATAAGGTTACAGAGCAGCTTACGTCAGTTCGGGTCAGGTTTTGCTACTAAATGAGTCTACTATCCACCTATAAAAAAATGCCTTTGCAGTGTTTTTTTTGTTTCAAACTTGCAAATGGTGTAAGAGCTAGACAACTCAGAGGGGTAAGGGGCCGGCTTGTGGTCACACGACTGTCCCTGGGGACCAAGACTGTGGGCCACCAAGGTAGGCTTCATCACTCCACACCCCCCTGTCCTACCTGCGGGCCCACCACGGTGAGCGGAGGCCAGGACTCAGGTCCTCGGCCCCTGGCCCTGCCCCACGGCCGTGTCCAACCCACTCACCCTCCCGCCCCTGTACTGTCCCGCTCCTCCTGGGACCCGCTTTGACTTCACTGGTCCTGCTCTTATTCTTGTTCAGGTGTCTCAGGGCTGGAGCAGGTTTTTTCTATGTGATCAACCCACACGATGCCAATCAGGAGCATCAGAGACCCCGGGATTTCTGAAACAAAGGAAAAGAGGGAAGAGAGAAAGAGGCCGAGGGGCGGGGTCCAGGAGACGGCCAGGAGTTCCCCCGCAGGCTCAGAGGCAGGTCTGCCAAGCAGAGGGGAGGCCCGAGTCACCCGTGCCGCCCTCGCTCTGTTCCAATGCTGAGAACAAGCCTTCGGGGTCGGGTCTGTTGACTCAAATATTTGTCCCCCCAAAACGGAGCTGCGAAAACCGTCCACCTCACCCGCGCTGGGGACAGGGAGGTGCCTCCAGCCGGGGACGCATGCCCGCTGCCGCCTCTGCCGCGGGGACCAATCGGAGGAGGAGATGGTCCGCGGGGCGCGGGCGTCCGCGACACCCGGCCATCTGGGGGCCGCTTCCACCGGGGCTTTCTCCGGAGCGCGGCGCAGCTCCATATGGCCGAGATCAAAGGTGTTGCCGGGTGCACGGTTCTGCTTTATTTCCAAGCACTGCTGTTAATTAGAAAACAAGATCAGAGGCAGTATTAAAATCCAATTAAATTGATATGAACAGATTGCCAAGTGATGTTCGCTAATGTATAATTGAGCACCATGCAAATTTTGGTGGCTGGCTTTTGTTCCCCCCTCCGCCCCCACCCCCAGCCCTCCGGAATGAATGATGAGGCCATGAAGCTCTCCTTCATTGTGAAAAACAAACATGCTAATGCATCGATCTGGGGAAGGGTGGGGGGGGGGTACTCGGTGATGGATGGGAACGAGAGAGGAAGGGGAGAGTGGGACGTGGTGAGGCGGGGACGCGAGGGTGCTGTGGTTCTCTCTTTCCTCTCTGCTTCCATATCCGTTTCTCCCCTAGGGAGTCAGGGCCCCCTTTCGGTGGATACTCCATCGTGAGAGACCCGTAGAAAGTTCCCGTGGGCCTGGCCGGCGTGGCTCAGTGGTTGAGCGCCGACCTATGAAGCAGGAGGTCATGGTTTGATTCCCGGTCAGGGCACAGGCCTGGGTTGTGGGCTGGATTCGAGGTGTGGCAGCTGATCAATGAGTCTCTCTCATCATTGATATTTCTCTCTCTCTCTCCGTCCTTCTACCTCTCTGGAATCAATAAAAATATATTAAAACAGAAAAAAAAAGAAGGTTCCTCTGGGTTTCAGGGACTGGTTGGAAGCTAATTTTGGAATTGTGACCGCCAATGGATGGATAAAAGAGAAGAATCTGAGTGCAGGCGGGGTTTGCTTTCATATCGATTGCTTGCTTGTGCTTTCGTGTCTTCAAAAGGAAGGTCGCTTTCCTGATTCCGGCTGGTGAGCGAAACACCAGGATAAGGAATCTGGGGAAGGAAAGGAGGGGGGAAAGGCCGGTGTTACCGAGAACGGGAGAGGCTGCCAGGGAAGAAGCCGATGGCACAAACGTGCAGCAGGAGTTGCCTGTGATTGTTGCAATCACACCATTTGCTCGTTGTAGATAGAGCAGGCTTGGGAGCTCAATGTCACTGTTCATGTAAAAAAAAAAAAAAAAAAAAAAAAAAAAAAAAAAAGTACCGCCAAGGAATGGAGAAAAAGGCAACGGCAAACAGCACTGCCTGCACGCTCCTGCTGTGCTGGTAGCATTTGGGCCTTCATTTTCAACCCTTCAGAGGAAGGAAACGGATCAGCTCACTCCCAGGACGGCACTCAGTGGGCTAGGCTGCGAGCAGTCCCCGAGAGGAGCCAGGCCTGGCCTCGGCCTCCAGGCAGCCAGGAAGGAGCAGGTAGCTCAGATCCCGGGAGGCACCTCTAGGCGCCGTGGCCCCACCCGTCTGCAGCCTGGTTCCATGCAGGCCTCCGCCTGCGTGCAGTTCCGGGCAAGTGGCCCGGCTCCAGGAAGCCCTTGGCTGCTCTGAGTGGCGGGGTACAGGTGCCTGTGTGGGGTACAGGTACGGATAGGTGACCCATTCTGACCAGTGACATATAAGACAGGAAGGTCCTCTCCCAGGGGCTGCTGGGAGTCGGTCGCTGCTGCCACCAGGACCCAGAGGTCCCCAGTGAATCGGAGCCATCAGAAACCCTCCTCTCCTCCTCTCAGTGACCTGCCAGGTCTTCTGCCACAGCTCCCAGCCAGGAGGGAGCTCTGCGGCTCAGAGGGCAGGGCGCCATCAGGGCTGCAGGCTGAGCTGGAGACGGCAGCTGTGCAAAGGCCAGGGAGTCAAGGGATGCCCAGAACACTAGGCATGTCTCGATTATTCTCTGCCGCCACCACCAGAACATGCCGAGGAGTCTCGTTTGTGCCCGCCCTGAGGACCACACCACCACGGCTTTCTTCCGATCTCCAGGGCCAGGGCCCAGCGGCTGGGGCAAGGCCATCAGGTGGGCAAAGACCACGAGGCATGGGACCACGGTAGGTCGCGTGGCCAAACCGGCCCTGGAGATGTGTCCAGGCAGGGTGAGAGCCCAGACCATGCAGAGGGGACCCACCCTCCATCCTCTGTCATCTGCCCCAGCCCCAGCCCTGCACAATGTGCTCCAAGCAAGTCTCATCCTCCCCATCCTGGGTTCAGTTCTCCTGCTCAGAGCTCCCCTCTCCCCGAAGCCTTGCCAAGGACACCAGCTCACCAGCTCAGAGGCATCCCTTTAAGGTCTGAGGATGACCTTTGCCCTCCGTGTCACCTATTAACCAGCATCTGGTGTTCAGTGACACTTCCTATTCATATGCCAGCCTGAAGGGGAGCCTCGGTTTGCTCATCTGTAAAATGGGAATAACACCCATCTGCCTAGGAGAGACTTCCTGAAAGCTGTGGCAGCACCTGGCACATCACCTGGGTCATGGTCATTGGTGAAGGTGTGTTAATTCCTGACCTCCTGCCCCCCTCCTTGATCAGTGTCCAGGCCTTGAGAGTCAAGAGGTCAAACCAAAGTATTCCAACAAGAAAAGCAACAGACGGTGTGTCCTCTGAACCAGGTGTGTCTCACATTACAGGAGGGGCGCCAGGACAGCGAGTCCCACTCATAGATCACCTCAGGCCTGGGAGCACCCGGAGAGGACGTGGGCCACCCTCCCACACTCGGCAGCCTGCCTTCCAATCGTGGCCACCCCGCCATGCGGTCCCCTCATCCACCAACGCCTCCCAGAACCCCCCGGAAGGGCCCGGTTCCACGTGCCGACAAATCCTGAAAACCCCCTGAGAGGCCACCGGCACCCTCCAAGATGGCTAAGCCGAAAAAAGACCACCGAGGCCAGTGGCGGGAACACCGTAAAGCCAGTGAAACATCCCCACGCTGCTGGCGGGAATGCAAACGGTCCGACTATTTTGGAAAATAGTTTGCCAATTCCTTAAAAAGAGAAACAGACGCGGATCTCATGACCCAGCAATTCCGCTCCTTAACAGCAGCCCAGGAGCTTTGTGCATTCCATGTGTGATGCGTATGGAACATTTAAATAGGGATCAATGTGAGACTAAACAAAGAAACTGGGGACAGCCCAAGGAATGAATCTGTGGGATGGATACTGTTCCACAATGCCAAGGAGCGGGCACGGACATGGGCAGCAGGGTGGGTGAGCCTCACAGGCCTGGGCTGTGTGCACAGAGCTAGCTAAAAAGCATGCACACAGTAGGACTCATCCATTGGAAGAAGAAAAACGCATTGTTGGTGGAAGACTACAGAATCGGGGTTGCCTCTGTGAAGGGAGGGGATGGACCCCTAAAGAACCAGGGAGTGCTTTCTGGGGTGTGGCAAGGCCATCTATCTTAAGGAGAGGTTGTTGGCAGGAACGTACACATTCGTCAAAACTCACCAGCCCGTGCCTGGGAGACCGGAGGCCCTTCATTGCACAAAGGGACCTCGGTAAAAAGTGGGTGTGGCTCTGGCACGGGCCAAGCACTCGCTACCATGGTGACGTAGTCATGACGTTGACTGTGCCAGCTCCATGACACACAGGACGTCGGGGCTGGGGACCCTGGAATCCCTGGTCCTCACCCATGATCGTGCCACAGGCCCTCTGGCAGGTGGGTGACGCCGAGGGCCCTTTCCCGGAGCATAATTTTGCCTGCACACAATAAGCCATGCGCGATGACAAAGGGAGCCAATTAGGTTGAAAGTTATCAAATATTAAAAACGGGCCTGGGATCCGGAAGCGCACACGCTCCTTTATTAATGCACTAAATAACCAGCCCGGGAGGCTGAGGACGGCCGTCACTCCCGGGGCGAGGGGGATGGCGCTGCTGCACCAGCTGGAATTCGGAACTATCAGGGACCTCGTGGGCAACGAGGCCGCAGCCACCGCAGACACTGTGCCCGGATCACCTTGCCCCCCACGAACAGAGGGCCTCCAGGCAGTGAGAGCTCAGAGGAGACAACGCACCACCTCAGCTTCCCAGCTGGGTTCCAGGACCTGCCCGCAGCCCAGCCTCCGGGGAGACCCCGCTGTGCTCTCAGGGCGGAGGAGGAAGGGGAGGCAGAGCGGGTGCCATTTTCCCAAAGTAAGGAAAGACTCAAATCAGCCCACAGAGCTGCAGAGATAAACAGACAAAGAGTTAGCACAAAGCTTGGCATAGGGTGTTTTATCATTAAAGACTGTGATTTGTTAGTGCTGGGCAAGCCAAGGCAGGGATGCACACATGTGCGTACAAACACACACATACACACACACACACACACACACACACACACACACACACACAAGTGCTCTCCACACACACTCTGACCCTGCCTGATTCCAAAGTGCAGGGCTGTGCATGCAAAGACACATACACAGACACACACACACACACACACACACACACACACACAAGTGCTCTCCACACACATTCGGACCCTGCCTGATTCCAAAGTGTAGGGCTGTGCGTGCAACGATATACAACACACACACACACACACAGACACGCACATACACGTGCTCCCCACACACACTCTGACCCTGCCTGATTCCACAGTGCAGGGCTATGCGTGCAAACACACACATACACACACATACACGTGCTCCACACACACACTCTGACCCTGCCTGATTCCACAGTGCAGGGCTATGCGTGCAAACACACACACACACACACACACACACACACACACACATGCTCCCCACACACACTCTGACCCTGCCTGATTCCAAAGTGCAAGGCTGTGCGTGCAACGATACACACACACTCTCTCACACACACACACACACACACACACACGTGCTCTCCACACACACTCTGACCCTGCCTAATTCCACAGTGCAGGGCTGTGCGTGCAACGATACACACACACTCACACACACACACACACACACACACACACACGTGCTCCCCACACACACTCTGACCCTGCCTAATTCCACAGTGCAGGGCTGTGCGTGCAAAGACACACACACACACACACACACACACACACTCTGACCCGGCCTGATTCCACAGCGCAGGGCTCAGCGTGGGGAGCTCCACTGGACCCCACCGCCCCTGCTGAGTCCGGCCCAGAAGGTGGGCGGCCCCCTCGGCGGCAGAGGTCAGCAGGCCGTGCCCACCGCAGGCTGGCAGCCTGGCAGCCGGGGCACCCACCGAGCACGGAGCCCCTGCCCATATTAACACCCCGCCGAGATAATTCTTCTCCCGGCTTATTTCCCCGGCCACCAGGCGGGCCTGCACACATCGCTGTTTTTCATCTTGTTAATTGAGTCATTTATTTCATTAAAAGGTGAAGCTTGATGGGGGTTTATGTGCCAAGTGTGAGGTGGTGTCCTTAATGACCCACCCCATGGCCGCAGTGTCAGGGGACGCGGTGTGGCCGGGGCTGGGGCCGGAATAAAGCTGAAGGGTGCCGAGCTAACACAGCCACCAGTGGTCTTATTTCTGGGCAATTGCAAACCATACAAGGTTGGAAGCATTATAACTGAAATGGGTGCTAAGTCTCAAATGAGAAAAAGAAAAGAAAAAGAAAGAAAGAAAACCCCTGGGAATAGCCAGGGGCATTTAAAGAAACATAAAAATGCCAGACTTTGAAATAGTGTCTTCTTTTCACTGTTTTGTTTTCTTGTGTTTTTATTTTCTCGTTTTTTTCATTGTTGGTTTTTTTTGTTTTTGTTTGTTTTTAACTAAAGCTATATAAAGCTTGTGAATTAAACAGAATAAATTTCTAAATTTAAAAATAAATAATAAATAAAACAGCCACCAGTTGGGTGCTGGCCACGCAGGTGCCAGGGTGCACACGCCAATGTGTCTTCCGCCCAGAAGTGCCTTCTCCCCTGGCATGCCTGTTTGTCCTCCAGGATCAAGTGATGTCCCCTCCTGTGGCCGCCCATGCCCTCCGGCCCAGCCGTCTCACTGAGCCTGCCCTGTGCTGTGTGTCCATGTGCGGGTCTTTCTCATGTGCTGGGAGCTCCCTGTGGGTGTGCGCTCATGCCTCAGCCGTCCCTGCATCCCTACTGTCTGCCTCAGGCCTGACACCTAGTAGGACCCTGTCACCCCGCAAGGCCTTACCCATGTTTCTCTGTTGTTTGCAATAGGACTGCAGCTCAGAGGAAGGAGCAGGAAAGGGGGACATTTGGGGTCCAGTCGGTGGGAAACACAGAGTCTGTGAGAAACCCTTTGTTTTCCACGGAAGCCGCCGGAGGGACCTGGCAGGAAGGGTCTTGTCCAACATCGTAGAAGACGGGTGCCACGTCAGGAAATGGGACCCAGAAATGGAATGCAGAGCTCCTGCTCCACCTCAGTGTTTTTTGTTGTTGTTTTTATTTGTTTGTTTTTTGTTTTTTTGTTTTTTATCACCAGGTTGGAGATGTTTGACATTTTAATTGAATGTGGTCCTTGGTAGTTCTGATTTAGATCTCTCATCTTGCTATTGTATTCCTTTGTGTTCCTGAACTGTTCTTTCTCTCTCCTTGTATTCCGCCTTATTTTGGATCCCAGGACCACACTGTATGTCCCCTGGATGGCTAGTGGGACTCGGACGTAACCACTTCCGGGCGGTGTTCATGTCTCACCATCCCACGGAAGACGATTCTGCATCATCAGCACCATCTGGGGACCTTCCCATCGAGAACCAGCGGAGGCGGATGCCGGGAAGCCTCGCCACGGAGAGCCACGCGACCCGAGGAGGCAGGGTGGCTGCCTCTCAGCGATGGGGGCGGGGACCAAGGATGGAGGAAGCCAGGGCAAGCCACAGTTTGCCAACCATGGCCCCAGGGATTTCAGAATCAGAAAAGGCACCTCTTTTCCCTCCATCCAGCCTGGCAAAGTCACACCGTGGAGCCTCCATGGGGCCGTCCCTGCTTTTCAGGCCTCACACCCACGGAGACGTGGACAGGACCCTCTGGAGCGCCCACGTGGCCGAGCCCGGCCATGGCCAGCGAGCACCTGCGGGAGGCAGCAGCCCTGCGCGCCCATCAGTGCTGCGTGGCCCCAGGCTGGTGTGTCATGGAGCACGGTCCTGTCAGGTTTGGGCAGGTGGGGAAGACATGCACCTGCCAGACTTCAAGGTCAGTTCTGAGAATCCACCCACAGGATGCTCCTCCGTGAGCCGTAGTGGCCGGCCACAGTTTCAAGAAGCCACGGGCCCTCCACGTCTTCGAATCCGCTCCCTCTCCATGGGGACTGCCGCTCCCCTCTCTTCCTCGCCACCTTCCTGTTTCTCCTGGGACGCAACCCATGGACCCGGCATGGAAAGCACTCCCCTCGTGACACCGTGCGTTAGAGGTTTACGTGCGAACCAGCGACCCTTATGTCAGCCCAACAGAGAGCTTGCGCCATCCGCAGAGCGAACCCTGGCGCATTCCCCAGGTGAGTCATTTATTTCTTAAAGAAAAATCCAATATCCTGAGTTCAGGTGCAGATGGAGGGCTTTGGTGGAAAATGACCCGATGCATAGCCCCGAGGTCCTGCCGCTGTGTCCATGTGTCCGGCCCGGCAAAGCCCCCGACAAGCCCCCGGCCTCCCCTCCCTGGCCTCCTCTCCCTGGCTTTCCCTCCCGGCCTCCTCTCCCAGGCCTCCTCTCCCCGACCTCCTCTCCCCGGCCTCCCCTCCCCGGCCGGCCATCCTAATTAGCTTTGATGCAAACGGCCTCATCAGCGCTAACAGGAACGGCTCCCTCCACACGGGAGGCCTCATGACATCACTGCCCTCCGGGAAGGTGGGGAGACGGCCTTCCTGGATGAAAGGGGAGGCTGTGTTTGATGTCTGCACCCGCGGACATGGACGATCCAGGCCGAGGAGAGGTGCCCAGTTCACTCTGGGGGCGTAGCTGCCCAGCCCTTTTTTATAACCTTGTGGGAGGCCTTTGGATCGCTCACCAGGCACCGAGGGACACTGAGCCCCGGGCAGCAGCCTGCCAGGCTCCTGCGCCCTTTCTGATATCTTTGGGATATCAGCATGTCACTAATAGATCCTCCCTTCCTCCAGTTGATGGACAGACATAAACCTCATCTCTGGCCAGACATACCTGAGCACTAAACCACCAATCAGCACCTGTCAAATACCCTAAGCCCCCAATTCCTAAGTCCTTAGGTCCCTAATTACCAATCAGCATGCACTGAGTTCCTAACCCCCGTCCTCTATCCTCCCCTTAAAAATAGACCCCCGAGGTTTCTTTCGGCCTCTTTCTCTCTGGAAGCAGCCAGGGTGGGTATCCTTCTCTCCAGTAAAGCCTGGCACCCCCATCTCTGCACCTCTTTATTTCATCTTTTAGTCACCTACACAGGAAAGCAGCTCTGGGAGTCGGGCTGGTCCCCTCTGAGAGCCCAAAGCCTGACCCCTCTGACAGCCAAGCACCTCCATCCAGACACCAGGTCCCTGAACTCCCCTGCCTGGAACCCCCCTCCCCTCCTCTCTCTTCTTCCTTCACCTTTCTGCATCAGTGCCCAAGGCTCAACGACACTGAGTTACTTGCAAGGTCAGGGTCACACGCTGGACAATGACCAAATGTGCCTTTCCTTCCCGTAAGAAAAGGGTCCGTGGTTAGGCCTGGACGTATTTTCGGGGCCCTTCTGTAGCCGGGCTAGAGCAGGCAGCCCTCCCGCAGCTCCAGGCAGCGCTGGCTGCCCCCAGCCCGGCCTCTTCCCCGCTGAGCTGCCTCCCAGGGTCCCTGACCCTCTCTGGTCCCTGACTCCATAAAGCAGAGCTAACAGCACAGCCTGGAGGGCTGCTGGGAGGATGCCAGAGTGGAGCAAAGGTCTTTCCTGGACCTTCCATCAACTGTATTGTGGGCATCGGTGGCTGTGGACCCCGAGAAAGAAGACACTCACTACAGAGGATCCTGGTGGCTAACTGAGCTCAAAGTAAACAAGCAAAAAAACAAACAAAACCCAGCAGCCATTTCCACACAGGGGCCTCTCACACAGCCTGCACTTCAGGGAGAAGCACACTGAGCTGCCTGCCCGCCCTGTGCTCCCACCCGCTGGGGCAGCCCTTAGAAAGGAGCCCCTGGAATCGCATTTCAACCAATAGGACCGAGGCTTTCCCCGTCCAATCAGAGCTGCACCGCTGTGTCCCTCATTTGCTTCTTCACCAAGCAATCATAGTAGCTCCATCCTGGCCAATCAGGACAATGCCTTTTGAGCCAATCAAACTGTGAAGATTTGGAGTCCTCATTTGCGTGAGGAGGGGCCAATGGGGGACCAGGGCAGGGACTTTTGTCTACACAAGTCAGCTACTCTCTGGTGGAGGAGTACACGTTCCCTTTCCACCCAAGACTGCTTTCTCCAGCTGAGCTGGAACTCGGTCTCCCTGGAGCTGAGGGGAGCATCCTGGCAGGAGCAGAGCAGCTCAGACAGCTCAGAGCAGAGCTGTCCAGCCAGAGGCCCAGGCCCAGGACTGCCCCACAGCCTCACAGCTATGCTTCACCACAATTGAGCTGTTTGTGCTGAATAAGTGTCCTCCTTCACTGCACCCCAAATCGGGGATTCCTGGTGACACTGATCTGGCATCAGAGACCACCGATTGACACCATTCACCGTTTGGGAAGGTGGGAGAGCAGTGTGTAGGGGGGCTTGATGGCAGCCACCCCAAATTTCAAGGATACTCTCATCTATAGGCCCCTGGGGTCATCCTCTACTCCCCACCCTGAGGGATTGGAGAAAATATGTGAAGCAGGAGCGCTGGGGAGGATCAGGGATCCCTGCTCTCCAGGCCTGGGCTGGGAGGAGAGGAAAGGCAGGCTGTCACAGCCCGGCTCGCCCAGAGAAGTGCTGATGTGGAGAATCACTTGGGTTTTTTTGTTGTTGTTTTTTTTTTAATTTTTTAACAGAGAGGAAGAGAGAGGGACCGAGAGTTAGAAACATTGATGAGAGAGAGACATCGATCAGCTGCCTCTTGCTGGGGATGTGCCTGCAACCAAGGTACATGCCCTTGACTGGAATCAAACCCGGGACCTTTCAGTCCACAGGCCGACGCTCTATCCACTGAGCCAAACTGATTTCGGCGAGAATCACTTGTTCTTATATGGACTTATTTGCCCCGACCTTGCTGTGTGACCCGGGGTAAATTCCCAAACCTCTCTGAACCCCCATTCCTAAGGCTCAAAAGCCAGAATGTCGGGCTAGTCTCTTAGATCTGTCTGGGCATGAAAATCCATGAGGTGTCACAGATGTCTCCCAACTCCGTGCCATCGGAACCCCGGAGGTGTCCTGGCTCCCATTTCCCATGTGAGAAAACTCAGGCTCTGCGAACCTCCTGGTTTCCAGGATCACAGGAGGGGAAGGGCGGGGCAGGCCAAGAGCAGAACGGGCCCCCTGTGCCTGCGGGGCGGTGCCCTGCCTCCCTCCCTCCCGGCTTGCAGGAGCTGGCGCGAACCGGCTGGCCGGCCCCCCACGCCTCCCATGCTGGTGGGAGGTCTGCCAGGCACAGCCAGTGTGTCCTCCGCGGGGGCCGTGCCAAGCAGCCCTGCCCAGACCGCACGAGGAGCTGGCCGAGGCCTGCCAGGCTGTTTCTCATTTAGAGCGAGCCCCGGCTGCAGCCCAGACATTCCAGCGGGGACATGCCGACGCCAATCCCGCCCAGGGCTTGGGAAACCGGGCTGCAGGCGGCCCGTGGTCAGAGAGCGCCACGGTTTCCTTTTCCTGCCGACACTCTGAAGGCTGCTTAACCCTTGGCGGGGGTGGGTCCACTCTCTCTGGGCCCTGACCCTGGCACTCACGGCTCCCCGGGGACCAGGAAGCAAAGAGGGTCTGGCCAAAACCAGCTTGGCTCAGCGGATAGAGTGTTGGCCTACAGACTGGAAGGTCCCGGGTTCAATTCTGGCCAAGGGCATGTACCTTGGTTGCAGGCACATCCCCAGTGGGGGGTGTGCAGGAGGCAGCTGATCAATGTTTCTCTCTCATCGATGTTTCTAACTCTCTATCCCTCTCTCTTCCTCTCTGTAAAAAAATCAAATTTTTTTTTTAAGTGGGTCTGCAGAGTAGGCCAGCCATGCCTGGGCGCCCCTGCTCTCCAGGGTCAGCCCTCTTCACCCCATCGATGCCCAGGCTGGTCTTCACCGGAGTCGGCCTCCTCTCCAGCTGGGAGCCTGGAGGCTTCCTGATAGAGGCGGAATCAGAACAGCATCGCTAATGATGGCCAGAGGCCGGCTGCATCCAGGTGCCCTCGCCCCTCCTGGGAGGTCCCGAGGGCATGGCTCCAGCCGTCCCCGGAAGAGCCCTGTCCTTCCTGCATCCCTGAGCGAGTTAATTACAGATTGTCGCCGAATCTCTCTCTCTCTCTCTCTCTCTCTCTCTCTCTCTCTCACACACACACACACACACACACACACACACACACACACACAGCATCCCGCATTCCACCGGAGTGACAATGTGCAGTCTGCTCGTGCTGCTTGCCGGCCGGGCGTCCGGGCGGGAGGCTCCGGTCTGCCGGCCGCCCCCTCCGCCTTCTGCCAGGCACCTGGATTATGCTTGCTCGGCTTGCTAGTCAAAATACATTCCTTCTCCTGACAGGGCTGCCGTGTCAGCCCCCGACGGGAGGGATTTCTCTCTTCCCCTTACCTTTTATCCTCTGACTTATAAATCCTCGCTAATGAGACCGGGGGCTTTAAAACGCAGTTCTCACAGCATAGCGATTCCTTGACTTTTTTAATTATCATATGATCCAGCCATCCCACCGCTGGGTACACCCCCAGAAGAACTGAGAGCGGGGACCCGGATAGATGGCTGAATCCCCATGTCCATAGCAGCATTTCTCACAATAGCCGAAAGGTAGGAGCAGCCCACATATCCAACAGGGGATGCGCGGATAAGCAAATGGTGGTCCATCCACACAATGGAATATTCTCAGCCTTGAAAAGAAAGGCAGTTCTGCCCAGCTAGTGTGGCTCAGTGGTAGGGCATCGACCTATGAACCAGAAGGTCACAGTTCTATTTCCAGTTAAGGCACATGCCCAGGTTGCAGTCTCAACCCCTAGAGGGAGGCATGCAGGAGGCAGCCGATCAATGTTTCTTTCATCGTTGATGTTTCTTTCTCTTCCCCCACTTCCTTTCTGAAATCAATAAAAGATTTGCTTTTTTGCAGACCCACTTCAATTCCTGATGGGGGCCTTAAATGCCAGGGTTAAGGACCAAAGAGAGTGAACTTTTATAAATAGACCAGAGGCCCATTGCACAAAAATAGGTGCAATAGACCTTCCTTCCCCTGGCTGCTGGCACTGATTTTCCTCTGGCACCTGGGTCCCAGGCCTTCACTTGACCACAGTGGAGAAGGCAAGCCTCTTCAATCTTCAGTCATCTTCAACCTTCAGTCTTCAGTCTTTGCTCCATGACTGCATATGCAAATTAACCCCCATCTTTGCTGGGTTAATTTGCATACTCGCTCCTGATTGGCTGGTAGTATCACCGAGGTACAGTCAATTTGCATATTTGTAGATAAAAGGGAAGGTGATTCTGAACATGCTACAAATGGATGGAACTTGAGGACATGATGCTCAGTGAATAAGACAGTAGTGCATAATTACAGGCTTGGGGGTGGCAAACATGGTACACGGGCTTTCATTCTGAATTAGACCCCACCCACGTAACTATCAGTCATTGCATGCATATTATATATATATTTTATTTTTCTTTTATTTTCTTTTTTACAGAGAGGAAGGGAGAGGGATAGAGAGTTAGAATCATCGATGAGAGAGAAACATCGATCAGCTGCCTCCTGCACACTCCCCACCAGGAATGTGCCTGCAACCAAGGTACATATATAAGATACAAATAGAGACGAGGATAGAATGGTGGTTGTCAGGGGCAGAGCAGAAGGGCTTGCTTCAGCGGGAACATAGGACCAGCAGGTGAGAAAACAGTCCTGGGGCAGATGGTGGTGGTGGCTGCACAGCGTGAATGTACTCACTGGCACTGAGAGGTGCTGATATGTGTGAAGGCGGCTAAGATGGGGATTTTATGTCCTGCCAGAGTCATAGCTCCCCTTCCCTTCTGGAACCCCTTCCACGTCGCCACCCTGCACCAGTGGATGCCACTCCAAAGAGAAACTAGAGAAAACAATGGACGTTATGACCAAAATATTGAAAACACGTCTGCTGGGAGCCAAGAGCAGAAGGGACAGGAGGTCCCAAATGCAGCCTTCCTCCAGGAACCAGACGCCAGAATTAGTTCTTAGCCCTGGCCACACCCACGCCTCCACCCATGCTCCCTAGCATGGACATGGGTGACCCTGATCCCATGCTGCTGGAAGGCACAGCCCCCAGACCTCTGCTGTTACAGCCAGAGAGGGAAGGTCAGCTGGCCCTGCCTCTTCTATAATATTTGCAGACGGGGAAACTGAGGCTTGCAGATGCACCATTCTCTCCCCAGGCACCAGAGACAGCAGGCCCTCACCTCCCTGAAGTGAGGTGTGGTCACATGACTATCTTTGGCCAGTAAAATGTGAGCAAAAGTAACACTGGCACTTCTGGTGCCTAGAAGAGAAACCCTATGCATCTCCTGTGCTTCACCATGGTCACTTTTTGCCACCTTCGTGTGAATGAAGGCCCAAGTCCATGCTATTTGGCGCCAGCCTGCTTTGCTGAGTGACTGTGACTGACAGAGCCCTCCTGCTGACCAGTGCTCGGCGCGCAGCAAGAGCCAAAATTCCATTTCATTGTGTTTCAGCCACTGCCTATGGGGGCTGTTTGTTACATAGCATTACCTGTCAGATACACATGTCTGTGGCGATGGCACTGATTTGTTGCCCTGGTTTTGTTTAGTGAGGTCCATCATGACAAGGTCCGTTTCCTAAAGTGGAGAGGCAACGCCAGCATGTGTGCCGGAAATGACAGACCAGGCCTGGGGGTGGCAAACATGGTACACGGGCTTTCATTCTGAATTAGACCCCACCCACGTAACTATCAGTCATTGCATGCATATTATATATATATATTATTTTTCTTTTATTTTCTTTTTTACAGAGAGGAAGGGAGAGGGATAGAGAGTTAGAAACATCGATGAGAGAGAAACATCGATCAGCTGCCTCCTGCACACTCCCCACCAGGTATGTGCCTGCAACCAAGGTACATGCCCTTGACTGGAATCCACCATTGCCTCTTAAAGGGAAGGCAGAGAGGCCCTGCCTGCCTGCTGGGCCAAATTGCCCAAGGTCACAGCTGTCATTGGAGCAGCGTACCTGACTCAGAGCCAGGAGGGCCCCTGCTTGCCTCACACTCCCAGACAGGAGCCCGGGGGAGAAAGACGGGCACGCCCCCCTCCCGCTGCCCCACTAGATCAGACCTCACAGGGGGAAAGTCTCCAAGATGAAGGGAGCATGTGTGAGTCTGGTGCCCGCCATCCACTGTGCCGTCTTGAGAATGTGGGCCCGCGGGAGTCAGAAAGCCTGCGAGCCAGGAAGAGCTCTGAGCTGGTGACTGGGGTCCCACCCTGGCGCCCCGGCTCTCACCACCAGCTGCACCAGCGCCTCCCTGGACCTCAGTTTCTCCCTCCGGCACAGCTGCCAGGCTAGGACCGCGTCCAGCTCTGAAGCCCCACAGTTCCTGTGCACATGCCTCTGGCTGAGGCAGGAAAGAAAGTCGAGCGCTTTCAAGAAAATCGCTAAAGCCCTAAAATTACGTGGAAGGCTTTGAGAGGCCCCGAAAGAAAGGCATTTGCCAAATCCCCTCTATTATTTCCAAAGGCTACTTCCTGTTATTATTATTTACCAAAGGAATTCCTGGACAGAGTTTAAGTGCCCCAGAGCCTACCAAATCCTCCTCCCTTCGAAGCATAACAAAAGGAGCTGCCTCTGCTTGGCCCGCAACGTCCTTGAAACGTGTTCATAACAAAGAATTTTCTTTTTTCCCCCCAATTTCTCTACGTTCACGTGAAGCGCGTGCACCCCACCACACACACACACACACACACACACACACACACACACACACAATCTCATTGTAACTATCAACCTCGAAAATGTTGGAGTTGGCCAAACAGCCTGAGAACATGCTTACGAGATTAAAGCTTGCCTTTCAGGACACGCTCAGCATCAGGCAGCATCCTGAAGACTGGCTGTGGGGAATACTGTATTTTCCGGCGTATAAAACGACCCCCTAATTTTACAGTTAAAACATAGGTTTAGGCCTATATTCGCTGTATAAGACCACCCCCCACTTCAAAGAAAAGACTTACTTTGCCGTCAAGATCTACAGGTAATTTTTGTGCAATTTTTGTCTTTTGCCCCCGATTTTCGGTTGACTTTTTTTCGTTTCAAAAGTCGTCGTATACGCCAGAAAATACGTAAGACAAAAACGGTGCCTGTTCCTAGAGGACTAGGAGCCAGGCCCTATGCCAACACCTCTGTACGTGTCAGCTCCCTTAAACCTCCGCATACCCGGGTGCCATCGGGGCACTGAGACGGACCGACGTGTAGTCTAAGCTGGCCCAAGATCACGCGGCGGGCGCTGGGATTCGAACTCAGGTCTCACTGACGCTCGAATCCAGGCTTTTCCCCCACCATGCTCTGTTCTCTCCCATGCACCGCCTCCTTTCATCGTCATGCCCAGCCTGCCTGGCAGGTGCAGGATCCCCTTCCTACAGATGAGGAAACGGAGGACCGGCCAGATGGAGGCACTGGCCCAACATCACACTGAGTGAGCGTAAGCGCCGCCAGGGCTCAAACTGGAGTCCTTCAGCCCGGAGATCGCTTTGCCTGACTCCGCTCTGCTCACAGGCACAAGCACATCAAGATGCAGGACCCTCTCCCGGGAGCCACACTCAGGGGCCCAACGTTAATGCCAACTCCCAAACCTCCAAGGTTTTTTTTGTTTTGTTTTTTTAAATATATTTTATTGATTTTTTTTTTTTTTTTTTTTTTTACAGAGAGGAAGGGAGAGAGATAGAGAGCTAGAAACATCGATCAGCTGCCTCCTGCACACTCCCCACTGGGGATGTGCCCACAACCAAGTCACATGCCCCTGACCGGAATCGAACCTGGGACCTTCAGTCTGCAGGCCAATGCTCTTTCCACTGAGCCAAACCAAGTCTTCCGTGAATGAGAGAACAAGGGGATTCTTTGCGGAGCAAGTGTGGCCGGGGGAGGGGTTACATCCCCACACCGGGATGGATGGAGCTCTGCGTTTGGGGGGCGTTGCTGCGAGGCCTGCTCCAGCCCGGGCCCTGGGCCCTGCCCGTAACTCCCCGCAGGCAGCTGTGTGCAGAGGTTCACAGCTCGGCCCGTAAAAATGTGCAGCGCGCTGCAGCTTGGCACCAGCTGCCTCCGACGCGGGGAGAAGCTGGCGTTGGCGAAATGTGGTTCCAATAACCCTGCCCCCCGCTTTTTCCTTTAGTTTTAGGAGTGCAAGAAACCTAGAAGTTTTGTGGTTTCACACTGGTCTTTTTATGGGTTGAAAGACTCCAACACAGGGTTGATTTAAAAAAAAAAAAATGCGTCTGCATAGTGCCAACTGTTGTGTGGGCATTCTGAAGCAAGTATGCCATCGGGGCTGGGCCTGGGGGGACTCAGATGCTCTTCGTGGCGTCAGGAAAAGGTTTTGTCCTCAAACAAAAGAGGCTCCCCGACTCCACAACTCAAGTCCCAAACCCACTCAGAAGAAGTAACCTGATACCAGGGAAGGAGCAAAGCCTTCGGGCCCAGCCAGGGAAACCTAACACCCTGGCTCTGCCCCATCACAGGCACAGCACTGTGGGAGTCTGCAGAATCTCAGGCATCCTCAATTGTCCCATCTCTATAATGGGCACAGCAAGCTGTACTCAGAGGGTTGTGGAAAGACTTGAAAGAGAATATTTGTAAAGCATACAGTGGATCACCCAGTCCCGTGGTCAGCAAACTGGGGCTCGCGAGCCACATGCGGTTCTTTGGCCCCTTGAGTGTGGCTCCTCCACAAAATACCACAGCCTGCGAGAGTCTAATTTGAAGAAGTGATGTTAAAAGAAGTTTAAGTTTAAAAAATGTGGCTCTCCAAAGAAATTTCAATCGTCGTACTGTTGATATTTGGCTCTGTTGACTAATGAGTTTGCTGACCACTGACCCACTTCTTCAAGGAATAATTGTTGCGTGCCTACTAAGTGCCAGGCATTATTCTCGTCCCTGGAAAGTCCAGAGTAAACACGGCGGCCCGGTCCCGGGTTGAGCTCACACTCTCCTTGGGGAGAGACCATCAGTGAGTGAGTACATGAGTGAGGGCTTTGGTGAGTTGAGAGCAAGCAGGGTAACGGAATGGAGAGTGACTGGGAGGGATGCTCCTTTAGGACTTGCAGTCAGTGACGGTCTCTCAGAGGAGCTGGCACTGGAACCAGGGCTGAGTGACATGAAGGAGGAAGCCATGGAGAGATGGCCGGGAGCCAAGCGCTCCAGAAAGAAGTTTCAGGACATGCAAAGGCCCTGGGACGGAATGGGGAGGCCGAGCTAGAGCATGTGAGTGAGCAGGGCTTAGAGGAGATGAGGTTTCAGGGGAACACAGGGGCCAGATCAGGGGATGACCTGAAGGTCGTATTAACGTTTGCATTGGCCTCCAGTAGAGGTTCAACAGGAAACTATGGGTGGGATTGAAGCAGTGGAATTACAGGATTAATCTGCATTCCGGCTCTGCTAGATGGAGACAGCATAATCCTGTACAATAAAAGGCTAATATGCAAATTGTCCTATAGGTGGGAATTCGACTGACCTGGAGTTAGATGTGCGCTGACCACCAGGGGCTGGCATGGAACATAGCGGGCATTGGGGATGTGGATCTGGCAGCAGACAGCAGTGGAGGCACTACCAGCCCCAATAGGCCCCAACAAGAGTGGGGCCACAACCGAAGCCGGTTTGGCTCAGTGGTAGAGCGTCGGTCTGCAGACTGAAAGGTCTCAGGTTCGATTCCGGTCAAGGTCATGTACATTGGTTGCGGGCACATCCCCGGTAGGGGGTATGCAAGAGGCAACTGGTTGATGTTTCTCTCTCATCGACATTTCTAGCTCTCTATCTCTCTCCCTTCTTCTCTGTAAAAAAATCAATAAAATATATTTAAAAAGAAGACTTTAAGAAAAATTATTTGATTTAAAAAAAAAAAAAAAGAGTGGGGCCACAGTGGGATGTGGAGCAGGTGAGCGGGCGGTGCCAGGCCAAGGTGGTTGCAAAGGGAGTGCCCAGCAAGCAGCCGGGTGGAAGGGAGGCCCAGCCAGCAGCCAGCAGCCACTAGAGACCCTACCCATGCACGAATTTCATGCACTGGGCCTCTAGTGGCAAGATAACTAGGAATACAAGGAAGCCGGTGAAAAGAATATTTGAGTCTAGTAAAGAGTGAGCGTCTATCATGGCAGCAACGAGAAGGAAGAGAAGCATATTAATTTCAGGATAGAGCTTGGAGGCGAGGCCCTGGGCCAGATGGTGGTCAGGAAGAAGAAGAGAGCCTGAGATGCCGAACCTTTAGAATCTGGAGAAAGGAGTGCGAGAACAGTGGCAGGTGAGGTGGGAAGGAGCCAGGCCAGTGCAGTGTCCTGGAGCATTCCACAGAATGAGTCTGAGGGAAAGGGTTTGGCCAGATGGTGGTCACATCAATGACCTTGGACACTGAGAGGAAGGTGACAAAGCAGAGATAGCAATTGCAGGCAGCTCTCTTAGTAAGTTCAATGCACACACGGTGTGTTTACAGTTCATCCTGTAGGAATGGAAATTGAGTACCTCATTCCTCCCATGGATGGAGAGCTTTCAAGTTCCTAAGGCAGATCTACTCACAGTGTCTTATTTCCGGTGATTTCCACAGCTTCTTTCGTGATCATAAACAAGCCCATACGAATAACAACTCTTGACCCTCAGATGTCTAGTCGGTAGGACAGCTAACCCTCTAACCCCCAGTCCAAGCAAATACAAATGTTGGCTACAGTGGAACAACACGCTATTTGAATACAAAGTCAAGTTCAAAAGCAAGGCAGGGGACATCTCCAGGAGCTCCAAGTGAAGATAAAACTCAACCATTGTGGCCGGTTGAAGCAGAAGACAAACAAATCCCGGGACTTTGGGGCTGGATGACAGCAGCTGGGGACTAGGAGAAGAGACGTGACCACAGTGTATGTCTCTGAGCCTCAGCTCAAGCCACAAGCCCTACAGCCCGGCCCTCCCAGGAACCTCCCGGCTACAAAACCATTTTAAAATTTCCTCCAGGCCTGACCAACCCCAGTGGAGGCAAGTATGAGACTACTCAGAAGGGATACCTCCAAAACACAAGAGAACGAGGCTCCGAGGGCAGTGGTCAGCAAACTGTGGCTCTTTGGCCCCTTGGGTGCGGCTCTTCCACAAAATTAGGAGTACTCTAATTAAGTTAATAACAATGTACTTACCTATATAGTTTAAGTTAAAAAAAAAATTGGCTCTCAAAAGAAATTTCAGTCATCGTACTGTTGATATTTGGCTTTGTTGACTAATGAGTTTGCCGGCCACTGTCCTAGGGAAAGCTGCCCCGTTGAAGATGAGCTCATGATAAAAAATTACAATCGTGAGAACCAAGCACCGTCCTCAGGCCTAGTAGAACGAGAAGACATAACAAATGAGAGACTCTGATCTAAAGGACTGGAAATAATCAGAGAAACATTCGGGAAAGAAACTTTAAGCAGATTTTAAATCTTCAGAGAAGGGACGAAATATACAAACCAGAAAATACATGCAAAAGCCAGATGTACGTAAAACAACGGCTCAAGAACGAAACAGAGGTTCTAAGAATGAAAACTACAATCATTAAACTGGAAAAGTCCCACAGGCACATTCACAGGATAGACAGACACACTGAAGCGAAAACACTGCACAGTGAACCCTCGGCAATCACACAATGTAGAGGGGGAAAACCTGAGATAAATTAAATGTGTAATATGAAAGAGGAATTTGAAACAGGACAGAAATCAATTAAGTCGAGCTATTTCTGTGGGTCAGAAACGATCGTCTATGGACAATTTCGTGCAGTTTTATCAATTATGTTCGATACGAGTTCTAGAGAGGAGGCGGGAGAGACAATGTGTGAAGAGCTGAGAGCTGACAATTTTTCAGGTAAAAAAATTTGAGGCCTCATATTGACTCCAAGCAACTTAAAGAAAGCATCAAAGACAAAGAGAAAAGCTTAAAAATCACCAGAGAGAAAGGACCAAATCACAGCAGGCATCTGGCCATCGTTCTTCAGATCCAGACGACCGTGATACTGTCTGAGAGGCTCACATAGGTGGACGGCAAGGGAGTCTCATTACACAAATGCAAAGTATTTTGTCAACTTAGACTTTAAGGGAATAAAAACCCTGCAGGAGGGCACAAGTCAGAGTTGGAAGAAGGGGAGTGCAAGAAGCCATGTGAGTCTATCAGCTGGTAAATATGTTGGAAATCTAAGTGACTACAAAAACTAAAACAAAATAAAAATGACTAAAGCAGAGGTTAAAATAGGAGAGAACTAAAATGTTAGGCAACAGTAATATTTTTAAAGGAGGGGACACTTCAGAATTCAGGAGCTCTGAGGTCACAGAGTAGTTAGGGCAGAGGACAAAGATAGCTGTAAATTTTGCTAAATATTCGCCCTAAAATTTTGAGGACCACTGCTACAAAGTATTTTTAATAAAATGTAATTTTATTCCTTCACACACAGAGGGTTGGTGCTTCAGGAACAGACACAGGTATGCTGGGATCGAGACCAGGGCTTGAAAGGAAAGGACCCCGAACTTGATGCTTTAAGTTCCACACCGGCTGTTTATTGTGGCAAACATTAACAAGCACCGACTATTCCAGGCCTTCAACCAAACCCTGGGCACGGAAAGGGCACAAGCTCATCACGTAGTGAGTCATTGGGGCCACCTCCCTGATTGCACAGATGCTGAGCGCAAACCCTGTCCCCGTCGCTGGGCACAGCCATGGATCAGCAACAGTTCACCTACATCATGTGCAAACGAAGGCCAAATCCCCCAGCACCCACTGCTCCCTCCATCCACTCCACAGTTCAAGCACCTGTTCTAGGCCCTGAGGACACGTCAGAGAGCAACAGATGTGAGGACCCTGCCCTGCGACACGTCCGTTCCGGTGAGGGCTGGGCGGAGGGAGACAGCCATCCACAGAGAATCACCAAATCACCACTGCTTTGGGACCCACCCTCCTGTCTGTGCACTTATATCTGTAGAAAGTTCTCCAGGAGCTGGTCTCAAAGCAGTGTCTGCAAGTGCTGAAGACCTGAGAGGGGCGTTGGAGGGGGAGTGAGGAGTCCTGGGCTCCCTCCCAGGTGGGTCCCAAGAGCTCAGGATGAGCTCAGGGGGGTCTGCACAGTCCTGCGGGGGGGAGAGAGATACCTGAGAGTCCCACGGAGTTCCCTGCCCCAGCCGCGGGCCAGCCAAGAGGGAAGAAAAGTGGGTCCCTGGATCCCCCCGCCCCGGGGGCTCTGCCCCAGGCCCACCCCGCAGACCACAGGCAGGCGCTGCTAACAGCAGCTGGTCGCCAGTGCCCTCAGCTAGCCACTCTGCTGAAAGCATGAATCGCCAGCTCTCGTGGCCAGAGAAGCCACAGCAGCCAGACCCTCTTTGAGGTCTGAGGGCCGCTCACACTTGAGGCTTCCAGGCCTCGGGAACCAGCGCATTCCCATTTCCAGATGGAGGGGCCTCGGGTCAGAGGAAGCTGCTGCCTCGGCCGAGCCCCGGCTTCGGCTCCCCCAGCTCGGCCCCTGAATCCATCTCCCTGGTCACCTCGGTGTCATCCAGAGGGCCCCAGCGGACCATGGGCCTGGGCTCCGGCGGGTGTGGCAGGAAGGTCCCGGGGCCACTTAGTGAGTTCCCAGGGCTTCCGCCCGCTCTGCCCGCCCCTCCCTAAGCCTCGCTTTCCTTTTCTGCAAAATTAAGATGATTTTAATAATAAATTAATAATAATAATAATAAATAACCTTCCCCCACCCCCATGCACGCTCACATGGTTACTGTGACTTCTTTAAGGACAGTGCACAGACACGGCTCCTGCGTAGACGGAGGACGCGCCCAACACGCTTGCTGACCGAGATGTCAGCACCTTCACGAGGCAGCACCGCTGATCCTGACCACGAGCCGGGCACGGGCACCGCCGTCTGTCCTCATGCCTCGTGCCGTTCAGTCACAGAACCTTCTGGGTGGGCACTTGTATTCATCCCGTTTCATAGACACCAGGGCTCTGAGAGACTAGCTGTGGGCACGTGGTGAGAACCAGGGCGTAAGGCCAAGCTCCACATGGGGGGGCCCTCTGGTGTGGGGGGCTTCAGAGGGAAGCCCTGGGCATGCCCACCTTCGCGCCTGCTTTTGGCCTTGCCTTTGCTCTTTCGCTGGCAGAGGCGAGGGCCTCCCGCCTGGCCAGTGCCCCAGCACCTTCTGTGCCAAGCACACCAGCAGCGTGGGCTCCGGGATGGTGGGACTCGGACCCCCACGCCCGAGCCTGTCAGGCAGAAGCACGAAACGCATGGAGCAGGTGGGAGTGGGTTGTTATCCTCCACCACATGTCTGGCAGTCGGAACACCGCCCACAGCCAGCGCGTGTCAGCTCCAGAGACAGGGAGCGCTTCAGGACACGGCACCCACAGCCGGGGTGTGACAGAGGCCTCTCTCTCCTCAGATGCATATGCCCGGCTCCGTGAGGGGAGGTCCCCCCAGAACGCGGCCGATTGCGGGGTCCTGCCCCTGTGAGAAGGGTCTCACACGCAGGCTGTGCCGGGCACTTCCTCTCAATGCCTCCCCCTTCACCTGCACGCTCTCCTGCTGCTTCAGCTGCTTTCTCATCCCATTCTATAGATGGGGAAACTGAGGCTCAGAGCGGCAGCGTGACCTGTAGCCCCCAGTTAATAAGGGGTGAAGCTAGGCCCAGCCAGCCTGGCTCAGTGGTTGAGCATGGACCTATAAACCAGGAGGTCACTGTTCAATTCCCAGTCAGGGCACAGGTGCTGGTTGTGGGCTCTATCCCGGGGAGGGGGTGTGCAAGAGGCAGCCGGTCAACGATTCTCTCTCATCATTGATGTTTCTCTCTCTCTCCCTCTCCCTTCTTCTCTGAACTAAAAAGTATATATATTAAAAAAAGTAAATGGTGAAGCCAGGATGTGCCCAGGCCCCAGGCGGGTGTCCCTGCCCCTGACCACCCTGGCCCGGCTCCATGAGCCAGAACAAGAACCAGGACTCAGGCACACGCAGAGGGAGTTACTGTTCCATAGGCCGGGGGGGGGGGGGGGGGACGGGGGGGGGGGGCGGACATGCAAAGGGACAGTAGCGTCTCAGACAGCACCCAAACACCCCGCTCATCAGCCTCACGGAGACGAGAGCAGGAGAGCCGGCCTCTGGCTTTCGCATCCGCCCCGTGGTGCAGGAGCACAGGTCTGGGGCATGGCACACGCACGCCCATCTTGCCAGCTGTGGGCTGGCACATTAGCAAAATATCCACAAAATATAGGTTTGGGGAGTCATCCTGTAAAACGCAATGAGCCATTTTCCCAAATAGAAAATTGCGGGATCGTTAAAGGTCTGGTTGTTATAAGCATTCAAATACCCACAGGCCTTTGCTCCCCTCAGCCAGCCCCCCCTTTCCCCCCCCCCGCCCCCGCCATGTGTGGGGCGAGGGGGGTCAGCTGTGTTCTGTGTTTGGATCTTCTGATCTGGAATGCCGAACCTCCTGGTCCACACGGTCTTCCTCCCGCTGTGACGAACTCAAACTGCTTCACAAACCCATAGAAAGACAGAAAGCATGTTGGTCTTTGTTAACGATGACCCTGTGTCCCTCCGAAACTATATTCTGCCTTTGACTTTCCTGGAAGAAGGGAAACCTTTAGGCTTTTAGGAGAAAGGAAGGAGAAAAGGCAGTGTATAAATGATCAACAACCCCAAATAAAATGAGAAATCTTTATTGATTTTAGAGAGAAAGGAAGGGAGAGGAAGAGAGAGAGAGAGAACGTGAGAAAGAGAGAGAAGAGAGAGAGAGAGAGAGAGAGAGAGAGAGAGAGAGAGAGAGAGAGAGAGAGAAACATCCATGTGAGACATTGGTTGGCAGCCCTGACCAGGAATGGAACCAGTGACCTCCTGGTGGCTGGGATGGTGCTCACCCAATGGAGCCACACAGGCCAGGGCCAGAATGAAATCCTTTAATGAGGTCTAAGGCACAACTCTAAGAGGAACTAGAAGGCCTTTCCCGGCTCCTTGGGCCCATGTGTCTGAGAACCAAGAGGTGAGCTCTCACCCCCGGATACTCGGACGAGGTGCTGTAAGGACCAGAACTGGGCGCTGCTGGAATCCCCAGCCAATGGGGTGTTCCTTCAGGGTGTTCCTCCATCATCATTGAGACTCAGGAGGCTGAGGCTCAGACATGAGGACATTTCTCAAGACCTGGAGCTGCTTTGTGGCCGAGCGGGACCAAACCCAGCGCTCCCAGCTCCAAGCCCAGGCACAGGCTCCGCCTAGGAGCTGACCGCTGGTGTTTTAAAATGCCTCGCTAGCTTCCAGACGCCAGGGGAATGAACATGGCTGCAGGGCATGGATGGGAGAGATGGCTGGGACGAGCTGAGGGACCCACCCGCTTCACCTGGCAAAGGAAGAAAAGAGCACAGAGAGGGCAGCTGCCCTGCCCAGGGTCACACAGCCCCGGACTAAGCCTCTCAGAATCTGGGTCTTCCGACGCTCAGAGGTCCGGGCGCAGCTCCCTGCCCTCCGTGTCCCCTGCCCATCCTCTCTCTCTCATCCCCGGTGTGACCGTGGCCGTGGGGCTGCCGCCAGCTCAGTCTGCAGGTGAGCGAGATTTCCCTCCTGCCTCGCCGTTTTGGACCACGTACGCTTCCACCCTCAACGCAGGCTTCCATCCTCATAAAGGCTTTTATTACGATTATCCACCCGTCATTACACAGCATTAGACAATTACAGAGCTCAGGCTGGCTCCCCCTCCGCACACACACCCCTCCGCTCCCCGCGGGGAGGGGCACGCCAAATCTTTCACTTTTTTTTTTTTTTTTTTTTTTTTTTACAAAAGCGCTGCCAAGACGGCTGCCCACGCTTCTGGAAACTTTGTTGTGCGAAGTCGCCGGCGTGAGCGAGAGGGGGATGCAAACACCGCGTGGGCCCGAGCCCGTCCCGGCCCCGCGCTGATTGCCAGGCGATTGACAAAATAATTTGCACCCGTCGATGCCCGAGAAGGGGATTTTCACAATGGATTTGCCAGGCAGATTTTTAATTCTAATCAGTGATGAAAAAATGACAACACGGATCACAACAAGACGTCAGCCGCCGTCCCTGTCAGCCAGCCCCCGCCAGGCCCTGCACCTCCGCGCCCGTCAATCAGCGCGGCTCCTGCTCCTCGGGGCCGTTCCGTTAGACCGTGAAGTTCTCTGCTGCAGTTTGCAGAACTGTCACTTACCAGGAGCACAGATGCTGAGATGTCCCGGTGGGTCTGGAGGGCCGGCTGCCTCCCTCCCGGGATGAGGGCTGGGGTCCACGTCCGGACACTCCGTGCTCTCACGCTGGCTAAGGCCCCAGCCCACCGCTACGGGCAGTTTCAAAAAAAAAAAAAAAAAACCACGCAGAGTACTAACCACTATATGATCACAGCCAAATTGATTCTTGTAAGTGTATTTCCAGTCGGACATGATCTCACTCATCTAGGGGAAATGGTGAACAATATAGACCGATGAACAAGAACAGACCCGGAGACAAGGAGCCATGGGTCAGACTGTTGGACCTCAGAGGGAGGGTGGGGATAAAAGGGAGAGATCCACCAAAGGACTTGTGTGCACACATATGAGCCTAACCAGTGCTCAAGGACAATGGGAGGGTGGGGGCATGAGTGGGAAGGGGTGGGGGATAGGAATGGGGGGTTGAGGACAAATATGTGATACCTTAATCAATAAAGATATTAAAGAAAAACAAAACAATGAATGATAGACAACTGGGGTGAAGAGCAGCGCACAGGCTGTTGTGGCAGGACAGGGAGAGGAGGGGCGGGTGTGATGGAGTGCTGTTCTCTGTGTGTGGACTTATTCTGAGGCCTCCTGGGTGGCGCTGACTGGGCATAGGACAGGTTCATGGACATAGGACAGGTTCAGGGGCATGGGACAGGTACATGCCCTGGCTCTGTCACTTGCCAGCTGTGTGACCTTGAGCCAGTCCTTCTCTATCCTGAGCCTTGTCTCCTGTAAACATAGAAATAGCAACAGTCAACAATGAACCTCTGCCCTAACCAGTGTGGCTCAATGGATAGAGCCTTGGCCTGCGGACTGAAGGGTCCCAGGTTTCATTCCGGTCAAGGGCATGTACCTTGGTTGCAAGCACATCTCCAGTGGGGGGTGTGCAGGAGGCAGCTGGTCGATGTTTCTAACTCTCTATCCCTCTCTCTTCCTCTCTGTAAAAGAATCAATAAACTATTTTTTTTTAAATTTAACCACCACTCATTAATGAATTGCAACAATGTATATAAAATTCCTGTAGGGTGCTCTAACAATGGTTCATTTCACCTGGCTTAAGGAATACTCCTTTTGGTTTTTTTTGTTTTTTTTTAATATATGTTGTTATTGATTTCAGAGAGAGGAAGAGAGAGGGAGAGAGAGAGAGAATCATTGATCGGCTGCCTCCTGTACATCCCACACTGGGGATTGAGCCGGCAGCCTGGCGTGTGCCCTGACCAGGAATGCATGCACTCATGACGTCCTGATTCAAGTACTGAGCCACGCGGGCCAGGCTTAAGGGATACTCTGTCAGCAGGCGGGAGGGGCGGGAAATGCCCCACTCCCTGCAATGTCCCACCCACCTGCGGAGACACCTAAAGGGTCTTGGGAGACACCACTCGAGTCGTGAGTGTGAGAGACACATCAGCATCCAGACCTATTGTGGTGGGAAAAGGGCTCCCGCCCCCAGCCTGCTGGCCGGCATGGTGACCACCGGTCCCAGGACCGGAGGTCAACGGCTGTGACCAAAGACACACGCCACACAGGGCCAATTTTGCTGTCTGGGGCTTCCATCCTGCACCTTCGAAAGTCCCTAAAGCTGTGTTTGCTTTTGAAACCCTTGGGGTTGTTCACTCTGTTTGGTTTTCTGGTCTGCATGGAACAGAAGTTGTCTTGGTCTGAGTGTTCGCCGACGGGAGAGTGGGCGGGAGGATGAGCCTGGGGGGGCAGGCGGGGGGGAGGGGGGGCAGAGGGGATGCCCAGGCTGAGCTCCCCCACCCCGCAGGAAGCAGGTTGAGAAGAAGCAGCGCCTCTCCTTTAAGAGTGCCTTGGTGTAGCCAGGCGCAGATTGAAATGAACATAAAAGGTGGATTGTGAAAAACCGATTACTCACAGATAAGCAATGCACCGCGGGCAAAGCTGAGAAGCAAAAGCTCCTTTTCTCCCCGAAGTTTCTTGGGAGGGACGGGTACGCCCCACCCCTACGAGTGACTGACGGAGGGGGTGGGGGCGGCAAGCCCCGGAGGGATGTTCTCACCTTGCACTCCAGTCTCGGGGAGCAGGGACCAGAAGCCCAGAGGCGGCTGTGAAGCCAATTAATTCACGAGTCTGAATCGACCAAGATGTGTTTTGCAATGTCTCCCCTGCCCAGGGGGCCTGTCCGCACCTGGGCGAGCCCGCGGCCGCTCCTGCGGGAGGCAGACGAGGCGCTGGCTCATCGCCCCCAACGTGTCCTCGCATTCTTGTCTTCGGAGTGACCACAAGGCCCTGCCCAGGACACCGCCGGGGCCAGACGGTGGACTCACGGAACCCAAATCCCATTACACAAGAGCTGGCAGGAACTGGGACTTGGCAAGCCCGGGCTGGGACTCGGAGGCCGGGACCCTCCACCCGCTCAGGTGCCAACCTCCGCTGTGTGACGGCAGCGAGCCAGGGCCCTCGCTGGCCTCGGCCTCCTCCACTGCCAGCAGAGATCTTTTGATTCTAGGAAGCCACGACCTTGGATGGAAAAATGTTGATCTAGAAAAAACAAACACGGGTTTTAGAAGCAGAAGGCATAAGGGGGTGTGTGTGTGTGTGTGTGTGTGTATGTGTGTGCGCGCCCGCGCACGCGCCGTGTCACCTCTTCCAAGAAGACCTCCCTGATTTCTCTTCCCTGGGTTCTGAGAGGGAAGGGTCTGTCCTGACCCAGAACCCCTGCACCCACCTCACAGCTCTGCCCAGCTCCTTCCTGTGGGTGGCGGTAACAGATCTGGGGTTTTTCACATTTTCCAGGTCTGTTGACCTGTCTCTCCCTCAGGGGATTGTGGGTCTTTTCACCTTTTATCACTCCAGGTCCCTGGGATCCTCTTCACATGTCTGTGGGCACCCTCCCCTGCTCCATCACAGTTGTCCCTGCTGCCCTCACCCGTGCCTCCCTGTAGAGGTCAGGGCTGGGGTACCCTAGCTGCCTGATCTGCACTCACAGAGCCAGCCTGCCAGGAGGTTATGCCCCTGGGAAGTCCTTAGCCAGTGCCCGGCCCAGCTCCTTGGCCTCCGGTCAGACGAGATCAAAGGAGCTTTTTATGCTCCAAAGCTCCCCTGTGGGATGAGGCCGAGACTGGGTGTTGGCCAGATGTCCTGCCTTCTCTCACCTTCTTCCCCTGCCTTTTCTTTTCCCCCTCACCCCCTCCTGTTACTGGTTTCTTGTGGGAATAAATCCCTTAGCAAGTCTGAAGTCCTTGCCTCTAGGCAATCAGAGCTAAGATGTCTCAGTTGTTAATAAAGGGTGTGGCTTGTGGGAGATCCTGCTCAATGAATGCTTGTTGGATGAATGGATGGATGGGTGTTTTTTGGATGGATGAATAGATGTTTGTTGGGTGGATGAATGATTGTTGGATAAATGTATGGGTGAATGAATGGATGGATAAGTGTTAGTTGGCTAGATGGATGAATGAATGTTTGTTGGATGGATGGATGGATGTTGGAAGGGTGGATGGATGAATATTTGTTGGATGGATGGATGGATAAATGTTTGTTGGAGAGCTGGATGAATGAATGTTTGTTGGATAGATGGATGGATATGTTGGATGGATGGATGGATGGATGGATGTTGGATGGATGAATGGATGAATGGATGTTTGTTGGATGAATGGATGGATGGATAGATGGATGAATGGATAGAAATCGGATGGATGGATGGATGGATGGATGGGTGGATGTTGGATGGATGAATGTTTATTGGATGGATGGACAGATGACTATCTTAAAGGCTCAGTCTCTATTGCAGAGATGTCAGAATCATTCCATAGAATTGGAAGCAGGAAAGACCAGAGGACTCCTTCTGGAAGTCTGTGCTGGCACAAGCTCCCTGAGAGCACAGAACTGTCCATTATTGTGCAGTCACCGAGCCTGGCCCAAGGGATCTCAACAAACCAGCATGGACTGGAGCAGTGGTTGTGGTCTGCCTCTCAGTCTTCCCCAGTTAGGCCCCTCCTCCTTTCCAAAGGAAACCCTGGGGCTCTGCTTCCCACCCTGACACTGAGCAAATCCCAGGCACCCTTCCCTCCAGACACCGTGCTCGCTCTTGCCTGAGTCTGCAGCTGCACCGGACCACAGCAGAGATGCAGAAAAGCTGGTCCCGCTCAGCAGAGCCTGCTCATGGGCCACGCCCACAGAAGGCACCCTGGGCAGCCTCACCCTGTGACCTCCCGGGCTCTGTGGGAACGGCGGCAGGCAGAAGGAAGCCCGCCCTCCGTGGGCCGGGGCTGCAGGTTCACACACTTCAGACATGTGTGTGAGCGCCCTCCACAATGGGGCTTTGTCCCGGCCCCAGTGAGCCAGCATCTGCAGAGCCTGGGAGGGCGTGGGCAGCAGACCAAGGACACAACACCACCTTCCCGCTCTGGGAGGGTCCAGGGAGGAGGCAGGCTGGTCCTGGGAGGTGCTCCTCCAGCCCCGGAATCTCACAGTCTGCTCCCTGTCCATATGTGAAGAGGAGCATGAGGAAGAGGGAGCAGATCCCTGTCCATGGAGCTCTCACTGTAGACCAGGCGCCAGGCCATACACTTTGCACGGCCTACCTCATCCCACCTCTGTGAGGGTGCGTTCTTACACCCACTATACAGAAGGGCAAACTGAAGCTCTGAGCAGCAAATGGCTTGCCCACAATCAACAGCACCCCAGGTGTCACTGCCTCCAAGGCCTTCGCTCTGCCCCCTCTCCCTTAAGCATCTGCCCACCTACCACCTCCATCAGGACCCTGGCTCCCCTCTCCCTTAAGCATCTGCCCACCTACCACCTCCATCAGGACCCTGCTGCCTTAGGACCCCCAGAGCACCCTGCTCAATCCCTGACTGCCCGGACCTCCCTTGGCCTCTGTCCCTCCCTTCCCCGCCCCCCCCAGGTCACTCAGAGCCTGGGAACTTGCTACAAAACCTGCTTCCACTGGCCGCCTGCCCATGGCCACTAACACTTCCTCCACTCCCGGCCCAGGCGGGCAAGGCCCAGGACCGCCTCCTCCACAGTGCTACGCCTCCCCCTCCACGTGCAGAAATGGCTGCCAGGGACAGATACCCGGTGGTCCCCCAGACCAGCAAGGACCAGGAGGGCTGGAGCTCCCGCCACGCCTATCCTGAGCCAAGCCTCAGCGTCCATGGATGGAAGAGTGGAGGCTGGGAAGACTGCTCCTAGTCCATCGAGGCCGCCAATAGGACAGGACCCTGAACTCCGGGACACCGGTTCCATGTTCAATTCCAGGCATCCTCCATGTCCAGCAGGGCCAGTTGTTGCACACTAACAGCACACAGCTGACCATTGCCATCCCTTCTTCCCAAAAGCACCCGAGACAATGGCACTACCAGGAGGGCACAGGCGCCACCCCGGGATGCTCCGGATGCAGAGATGGCAGCTGAAGCTGGACTCACTCTTGGCTCTCCTCCTGCAGAGGGACCCAACAGCTGACCACAGGCCCCGGAGCCGCCACGCCGGTGTGCACAGACTGCCACAGCTTCTGAGTGCCAGAGCAAAGCCGGCCGGCACCCAGAGGGTACGGTGCCCAGGGGAGGGGCCAGTACCCGCCCATCCACCCAGCACAGCCACGGGCACCATGGGTCTCCCAGCCCCAGTCCGCCTGCAGGAGCCACTGCGTGCGCACACTGAAGTGCAGACCACAAGCTCAGAGGCAGGGGCCTCAGCCGAGGGACCTCTAGAGAGATGCACGCACTGAAGGTGTCACTCAGCCACGTGGGACCCCAATGGCTTCTGGGCTCGGTGGGCCCTGGCCACTCCTCCCCGGTGTGGTGCTCCCCACCCCGCTCCAGCTCCCGGCCTCTCTCCAGCCTCACTCTGCAGGGACAGGCTGTCACCCCCAGGATGGGCACTCTGCGCTTGGGGACCTCAACCATCCTTACCTGTCCTTCCCTCCTCTTCCCACCTCTCTCCCCGTCCCTCCTCCCCCATCACAGTGGCTACTACCTGTGACATTTGACCAGACGACAGGCCCCAGGGAACGGGTCCATTCCAGCGTCTCCCCGACCCTCAGCTGGGACACGAGCCCCGGAGAATGAACTAACTGGGCCGAGACCACCAGACACGCGTGCGAGGGAGCCATTGGTAATCCAGCCCAGCCTCCCTCTGACCACAACCCCCTGAGAGATCCTGGTGAGGACCGCCCGGCTGGCCCGGCCCCTGCCGAACCAGGAGGAATAGTCACCACGGTGAGCGGTGCTGGTGCTCCGAGAGGGGGTTTGCTGCACAGCAGACAGCCAGGCCCTGGCCTGACACAGGGGGGCGGGCTCAGAGGTGACCTGCCACGTCCTGACCCCCAGGCCCGGGCTATGTCCCGGGAAGGCGGGAGCAGGGAGGCCGTCCCTGGCCCCTCTTCCTCCGGCCGCCAGGTTCCGGGCCTCTTGGACTCGGACATGAAGGGCGTCTACTAGCAGTGCTTCCGTGCAGTTGGGTGATACAGTGGAATCCGTGCTGGAATAACTACACACATAAAAATTTGTTTTATGCCGCAACCGGCTTGGCTCAGTGGATAGGGCATCGGCCTGCCGCCTAATGGATCCCGGGTTCGATTCTGGTCAAGGGCATGTACCTTGGTTGCGGGCACATCCCCAGTGAGAGGTGTGCAGAAGGAGGGGCTGATCAATGTTTCTCTCTCATCGATGTTTCTGGCTCTCTCTTCCTCTCTGTAAAAAATCAATAAAATATATTTGAAAAATAAATAAATAAATAATTAGGTTTTCTTCACAAAGAATATCTCTCTCTCTCTCTCTCTCTCTCTCTTTCTCTCTCTCTCTCTCTCTCTCTCTCTCTCTCTCTCTCTCTCCCTCCAAACCAGCCCAGCCCACAGGAACTATGAGAAGTACAGCCTCCAAGATGTTACTCAGTCTGTGAGCTCTCACACGCCACAGAATCAGAGATAAGGCTGCGCGTAGCAGAGGCCGCCGTGGGGAGGGGCCGGCCCGCCACCCGCCCTGGGCACTCCGCACCCCGTTGGTGAGGCGGGGAGAAGCCCCGGAGGAGAAGGGAAACAGCCCCTAAGTGGGGTCGGGGCTGGGGACGCGGGGGTCCGGAGCCCCCAGAACGTGCAGGGGCCCAGGGGGGGCTGAGCGATTCCTTCCACACACTTACTGGTTCCTTCTCCCTCTTTTCCAAGGCAATGGACTTGCACTTCCTTTTAAGATTTCCTTTTACTCAGAGAAAGGAAGCAGCGAGCCTGCACTGATGGGTGCACGCCGGGAACCACGCGGGCCATGGGCCTGGCACCTCCAGCTCAGGACCACCTGGTGGCAGGAGCCTGGGCTGCGGAATGGGCCGGAAGCGGGTGGAAATCCCCTCTCTGACTCTCGGGGGCTCAGTGGATGAATTCTTATTAGGTGGAAAAACAAAGGCCCTCATTCCCTCCCACCAGATCCCTCCGACCAGCACACGCACCGTGTACAGATGCACACGCGAGGGTGAGACGGTCTGCACGTTTCCCATGCCAGAGTCAGGCCAGGGCTCGCTCTTAAGCCAGGCAGGCACCCTCCCTTCGACATGCAGGCTCACCCTCACCTGCAGGCAGGACAGAACCCAGCCTGTGCCCCATCTTCCCTGCGCCTGAGGGAGCTGAGGAAGAGACATGAGTCACGGTCCCAGCACACGGTGGGACCGGAGACAGTGGAGTGGGTGGGGGTGGTGTCACAGGGGCCTGGTGGTCCCTGGAGAGGTTGGAGGTGGTGAGAAGTTTCCAGTAGGCGGTCAGCAGTGGCCTGAAGGCAGCCCTTCCTGTCTCCCCAGTGGCCGGAGCCTGTATCCCCGAGAGCACCTGATATTTCCAAGGTGAACTGCTGACCCCCTGGTGCCCCATTCCGTCCCCCCATCCCCTCTACTCAGGACCCTCCTAATGCCAACTCCTGCTCCATGTCACCACAGGGCCTGGCACGAAAATGAAGGATTAGATGATGTAGGTGCGATCCTATATTTTTTAACATTTCATAAAGGGTGCTGCTTTTTATACCCTCCAAGCCTCGTTTCCTAGACTGTAAAATAAGAGTCCTATCACCTGCCTAACAGTGTTACAGGATGAAGCAGGTAATATAGGTGCAGAGTCTACGCATCTACAACCATCCATTCACGTCCAATTAAGTTCAGCAACTACTTAGCCACCATCATTGTTACTATTAGCTCTCCTCTATTTAGCATCTGCTAAGCGCTAGGGGCTGTCCAGGCTTCCTCATCACAGTCCTACAAGGAAGAGAGTCTGATCGCATTTGCTGTGCAATAGCGATGGATCTGTAGGAGAAAGAAGGTGGGAATAGAATGAGACTGTAGCTTCCACGCTGAAAGAGCAGCCAACCAATCCCCCGGGGCACCCTGCCGCGTCTGTACCAGACTGCCTGAATAGCATGTGCTTTTTTTTTTTTTTTTAATATATATTTTTATTGATTTCAGAGAGGAAGGGGGGAGGAGAGAGCAATTGAAACATCAATGATGAGAGAAAGTCATTGATCAGCTGCCTCCTGCACACCCCCTACTGGGGATGTGCCCGCAACCAAGGTACACACCCTTGACCAGAATCAAACCGGGGACCCTTCATTCTACAGGCTGACGCTCTATCCACTGAGCCAAACTGGCTAGGGCCAGCATGTACTTTTAACACATGGTGGAGCTTGCAAGGCTCATGGAAGTCTCCAGATGCCTCCCCAATTTCTCCCCAAAATGTGATCTGGCCTGAAGGTGGGATAAGCTGGCAGTGCCCTCTGGCAGTTAGGGTGCTGGACCCGCAGCCTAGAGCAGGCAGAGAAGCGGAGTTTGATCACCTGGTGCAGATCCGGGATGCTCAGTGGTAACTGAGTGTCCCAGGTCTTCCAGTCCTGAAGCGGAGCAGAACCAGATAGAAATCTCTAGAGTAAAACATCCCCGGTTGAGAGCCACAGCATTCTCCATGTAGGGCCACGGAGTCCCACCGATTAAACATAACCACCGACCTCACCGTGAAAAGTCACGGAAACAGGAGGAAGTGGGTGCCCACGAGGGACAGGGACGAGGGGCAGTAGCTTTAAACACGCAGGGAGGGCGGACAATGAGTAGTTCGGCACACACCGGTGGCATCGGCGCAGGGAACGGATCCACGAAGGAAGGCTAGGGACTCAGGGATGAGCCACCAACAACAGGCTCTCCGGAATGGCCGAGAGGGTTTAAAAAGGGAGCCACTGGAACTTCTGAAAGTGAACATGATTTATTTTTAAATCGGTGGGTTAGGGTTATCCTTAGCTGGCAATGAAAGCTGTGAACGCAAGAATGAAAGTCGAATTAAATGGCCAAAATGCGGGGCCAGGAGACAAGGCGATGGAAGGATGATGGACTGGCAGGAAGGAGCTGAAGGGAGAGGGAAGGCAGGCCTGTGGGCTGGTCTCCCCTGCTCTCACACAGCTATGCAGGCGGAAGAAGAAACGCCCGAGGACTGGGCAGCAGTTGCGGGCGGCCCCCACCCCAGCTGCCTGCCTGACCCCGTCCCCAGCCCGGGGCCCCTGCGGCTGGGAGTCTGCAGGTTCCACGGGCCTGCAGCCATGCAGGGCTCTCATGTATCCCAGCCACGCCCGGCCTGGCCAGCTGCCGCCAGGTGTTTCCAGCTACCCACCCGGACCATGCATGCACACACTTTCACACACATGTGCACACAATGCACATATGTGCATACACACTCTCTCACATGTACACACACTCACATACTCTCACACACAATCACTTTCACACGTAAAAACACACGTGTGCACATACTCATTCATGCACGCACACGCACACGATTACCCATACTTACACGTGCACATGCAAGCACTCACACGCACATACACATGCACACACATACACATGCGCACACACACTGCCAGGGCACCTGTGCTGGAGCCGCGCCCCAGCAGAACCTCAGCTCCAGGGCCCTGCAAAGTGAGCTCAGGTTTTGCATCTCACCCGCAGCTCACCCTCCTGTCCAGCTGCCTGGCTGCTCCATGGCCAGTGCTGGGTCACCCCAGGGACAGAGCAGGGCTCCGATTTTGCCATCAGAAAATCTAACCAGGAGGAATTTTAAAATCTCACTGTACGAGCAGGGCCTGTGTCGATGTGAGAAGACATATGATGCATTTGAATCCTACGGGGCTGTACGGTCCTTATCACATCTCCGCTTAGGGCTTCCCAAGGCCTGGATTGTGCCCGGACCGTGGCTCAGCCCACAGGAACCATTTTCCGACTTGATTCTGAGCCGCTCTCTCTTTGACTCTCACCTTTTCTGTATCTTCTCTCCCCTCCCCTTCTTCCCATCCCCTCTCCCTCATCCCTTCCACCCCAAACTACACAGAACCGCTTCCAACCCTCACACACTTCACACGTGGTGAAAAGCACTTCAGCTGCGAAGTGATTAGAGGCTGAAGACCCGTCGTGTACAATTTAAATGACACTGATTAAATGACGGGCGTACTTCACGTGTTTTAAGCAAATAATTATTTTTTGCAATTAGATCTGAGAGGCTGGACCGAGCCAGGTACCACATGGGAGCGAGGACGTGGCAGGACCCTACCACGGGGAGCCAGCCTCAGGCGCCGACCTGCCCCGACCTGCCCCGGGGGCCCTGGCAGCCGCCCCAACCTCCGGGGGACAGCAGGCCCCCGTGACAGCAGCGTCCCTTCTGCTCCCAGAAACCAGCCGAGATCCTGGGCCTGCCCTCCGACGTCCCTCGAAGCGTGGGACTCCGGGGGCCTCCACGGGGCATCCAGCGCGCGTGGAGGTGGGTCTGACTCACGGAGGAGGGGAGGTTCTTTCCGCCCCGTGGTTCCTGCCCCGTGACACACCTACTCCGCGCTCCCTCGCTCCTCCCCGGGGCCACAGCAGAGGGGATGGGACTCCGGGGTCCCCAGACGGCAAAGAGGACCTTGCATTGCAGAACCACCACGGTTTGTGTCCAGGACACGAGAGTGAGTCAGCAAAGTCCCCGCCCCGGTGGACTCCAGCCGATCAGAGGAGCGAAAATACAAATTGCAGGAGAGGCTGTGAGTCATACAGAACACAGCGTGAGGCGTTGGAATAGACCAACGATGAGAGTGAATAACTTCCGGGATCCTCCGAGTCAGCGTCCCCGAGGAGGGACCATGGGAGCTGGGATTTGCAGGATGCATAGGAGTTTTCCAATGGTCAAGGAGCACAAGACATTCACACGGCCGGGACACCGTGCTCCTGGTACAGCATGGAGATGCGTAGACTGAGGCACTCAAGTTTTCTCCTCCTACCAAGTTGGAAACTGAGCCTCAAAAGCTTTGATGCATACTAATGCATTAAATGCACTTGAATGCATTCCGGTGAGGGAATGGACACATCAATTTCGGCTCAGACTGAACAAAAGATGATGCGGTCGTGAACGTTCGTGAACCATGTGGGGTGACGGGGCCGGAAAATGGGAAGCTTACATACAGGTCTGAAGCCAGCGTCCCCAACATTTTGGATGCCCTATTTGTTGACACTTCAGCCCCAGGATCGGGTGTTTTTTCGGTTTGTCTGTTTTTTCTCCTTTATTTTTGGCCAAACTGCAATCTGGGATCCAAAACAACACACCCACCTACCCCGCCGTGCTGCCTCCCGCCACCCTACATCTGCACCGAGCCTCCGGCGGGGAGCTGGTGGCCAGGCCTGGACCCACCGAACAGCCAGCGAGGGGGAGAAAGCAGCTGCCGGCCTGCGTGGGGGAGGGAGCCAGGCCGCCTCCCCGCCAGGAGAGAGAGCGGGAGGCCCAGCCCAGCCAGACGCTTCGCAAACAAACCCGAGTCCAGGTTTCCAGCACCTGGGGCGCGCCCCACCCCGGGAAACCGCCACCCAGCCAGGTCCCTCTCCTCCCGGCCCAGCCCCTCTCTCTGCGACTTTCCCTTTTCCCTAATTAGGTTCCAGAGGCCAGAAGCCGTCGGATTGGGTGTGTGTTCATTTAGAAACACTCGCAGAGACAGAGGGAAACACTTTCTACATAAGAAGGAGAAGTGGAGGTGGGGGTGGGGGAGTCATTGGGGATGGGACGGGGTTTCCCTCAGGGGCGGAGAAGTCGGGGAGCAGGTAGTGGTGAGAGTTACACAGGAAGGCTCAGGATGATGGGTACGATGTCACGGATACGTTGCCATTAGCATGATCAGCCCCTGCGATGCCATGAGGAGGGAACAGAGAAGTGAGAATTATTTCACCGGCACAGATAGAGGGCAGCGGGCCAGGCTTTGGACTCCCTGGGTTTCTTTGTCCATCGAGAATGGAAACTTTTGGGACGTCCGGGCGTGGCTGAGGCGTGGCAGCCTCGGGCACACCCTCCGGCTCCGGGAACACCATCCAACATACATGTCCTGGGAGCCACCTATTTCCTTTCAAGGAACAAACGGAGACTTGTGTCCGCTGGGAGGGACTTGGCTATGGCCCTCCCTCAGCTGTGGTCCTCCCTGCCTGTGGGGGTGGAGGGGGTGGAAGGCCTGCCCCATCCTGGCGGGGCAGGGTGGCAGAGAGGGCACAGTCTGGCAGACGAAGAGCCTCGTGGCAACACCAGCACTCTCATCTTATGAATGTGACTAAAGTCCCTGACACTCATGCATGTGCCTGGCACACAGTAGGTGTGCACATGGCTGCTTCTCTCTCCCTGTCGCTCCTGAGAGGAGCCTTGTGTCCGGCTAAGCCACAGTTTATTCCTGAGGACCAAGGAAGAGTGAGCCTCACAGAGGCAGTGGCTGGTGGGGTCACAGGGGGGTGGAGGCTTGCTCTGTCTGCTCAGTGATCTGTGGGATTCCGCCTCCAGAGTGGGGTACAGATGGGAGGAGAAGGGGGGACAGGGCATAGCCAGGGCTGTTGGGCCCCAGGCCACTCAGCAGCAAAGGGCTGCCGAGGCCGCTAGGAGTGAGTGAGGCCATGATGAGGCTTCGGGCATGTGGAGGCCCCTGAAGGCTTAGCTCTGCCATCAGAGAAAGGGGAGGTCGACCAGCAGGCTGCTGGATCCTCTTCCATTGTTCTCTGTTCCCGATGGATGGAGACTGACTGTCCTGCACACATGGATAGCTGTCTGTCCTGCCTAGTTCGGGGTGTGCTGGAGGAGGAGGTTACCTTGTCAGACAGACCTCCCTCCTGTCCCCACGCCCCACAAGCCAGCTCCTTCTTGGCCAAGGCCACGGCCCTTGCTTGCAGGAGTCGACAGGGACCTGCTGGAGATCCACCCAGGAGCTTCTCAGACGTCGCCACGCTGCCAGCAGTGCCCGTGGGAGCTGTGCCAGTCCCGAGAGAAGCCTCCCTGCAAAGTGTTTCTCAGTCTCATTTGACCCAGGGGTCTTCTTATCCATAGTGCCTTGAGACTCCTGTTTTATGGACCTCATTTGGGAAATATGGCCTTGCCATCTCTAACCACGGCTAATCCTGGCATTCATTTTCCCCAGTTTTTTCTATACATGTGTGCAGTCCTGGCCACTGAAATTCTTGGAGCCTCAGTTTTGGCATCAGTGAAATGGGTACCATGCACAGGATCTCACAGACAGCCGCTGAAGGCAGTCATGCCAGCCTCTCGGGGAATCACTGAACACCACTTTTTGTCACCCATGGCAGTGGCTCTGACATATTTATCCCCACGTTTGACAAGCATGCACTACCTGACAGACCGAAAAGGGTATAAGCACCCCCTTTTTTGGTCACTGCTGTTTGGTTTGGGATGCAGACTCTGAGGTGGGGGATGGAGCTGACCTTTCCTGGTATCCATAGCTAGCAATCCAGTGCCAGGACCAAAAACTAGAAACAACCCAATCTTCCACTAACTGGTGAATGGATAAAATATGCTAATCCATACATTGGGATATTATCTACACTAATAAAAAAATAAGATGCAAATTGACCATACCTTCTCAATGCCCACCAGCCAATCAGGAGTGGGTATGCAAATTAGCCCAACAAATATGGTGGGTTAATTTGCCTGCATAGGCCCGATGCGCCTGGGGGCAGGGTGGGGTGCAGGCGTTCCACACTGCCCCAGCCGCTCCAGGCCTCTGGGCATCCTGGGAAGGCAGAAAGGTGGCTCTGGCCAGAGGAAAGGCAATGCCGGCAGCCAGGGAAGGAAGGCCCATTCTTGCAGGAATCTTCGTGCATCAGGCCTCTAGTCCAGTCATAAAATAGAATAGATTCCTGACACCACTACAACACGGACGGACTTTGAAAACATGCTCCGTGAACAAAGCCAGACACAATAGACTATGTATATGATTCTGTGTATATGAAAAAGTAGAGTCAGGAAATCTGGATAGGCAGACATTCGAGTGGGGCAGCCAGGTTTGGGAGAACTGCAGGGTAGAAGCTGGTAGCAGCTAAGGGGGCTTCTTTGAGAGGTGATAAAAGTGTTCTAAGATAGACCGCGGCGATGCTTGCTCATACCTGTGACTACACCAAACACCCTTCAGCTGTCAGCTTTAAGTGGGTGAATCGCATGGCCTGTGAACTTTGCTCGCTAAAGCTGTGAAGCGGAATTCCGGAGTTCATGAAGCACTGTAGCGCATATACACAGTGGAATATTACCCAGCCTTAAAAAAGAACAGAATCTTCCCGTTGTGGCAACGTGGATGGACCTGGAGGGCATTGTGCTCAGTGAAATGAGTCAGCACCTTACGCTGTCATTTCTATGTAGCATCCGAAGGACAAAATAAATGAACAAACAAAACAGAAACAGACTGATAGATACAGAGACTGTGGGTGGTCAGAGGGGTGGGGCTGGGAGGCTGGGTGAAAAGGCGGAGGAATTTAGAAGTACAAGCTGGTAGCTACATAATCGTCCTGGGATGAGATGTCAAGTACAGCATAGGGAACGAGTTTATGACACTGCGGTAACTCTGGTGCCAGGCGAGTCCTGGAAATACCGGGGGAACTTGGTCAAGTGTATAATGAACCACTGTGCTGCATGCCTGAAACTAACACAAACTAATACTGAACGTCCACTGTAACCGAAAAATAAAAAATTTTAAATATAAATTTTAATCTTTCTTGTTGATCTTAAAAATAAATAAACAAACATAATTTAGCCCTCACCGGTTTGGTTTAGTGGATAGAGCATCAGCCTGCGGACTCAAGGGTCCAGGTTCGATTCCTCCGGTCAAGGGCATGCACATTGGTTGCGGGCACATCCCCAGGGAGGCAGCTTCAGGAGGCAGCTTCGATGTTTCTCTCTCATAGATATTTCTCTATCCCTTCCCCTTCCTCTCTGTAAAAAAATCAACACAATATATATTTTTTTAAAAATAATTTAAAATATTTTTTTAATAATTTTTTTTAAAAAACTGACGGAGCCATCCAATACTACACACTTTAGCTTCCTAAACCCGACGGCCCGCGGGAAGATGGACATGTTTCCCATTTTACAGAGGAGAGGGGGAGGCTCAGCGAAGCGGGTGACAGCACTCCAGGGGCCCAGCACATGCCCCAAGCCCACAGGTCCAGGGACAGCCACTTCCCCGGGGGCTGCCAGGCCGCCTGTCTCTCCACCCGCTGAAGGCCAAGGCTGGGGGAGCTCCCCCACATCCCACACATCCTCTCAGAGTCCCCCGCCCCCCCCATTCTTTCCCGGAGACAGGGACACAGCCAGGGCGGGCTTTGCTTCTAGTCCAGCTCCTCATCTTCAAAGGCGATTTCCGCTCCGAATGTTTATGGCAAAACACAGCGAGAGCCCCTTCGCCTTTGAAGTGGCCCTCCCCGTGCCCGAGCATCTCGCAGCCACACCTGCCTGGGGGCACGACACCTCTTGGCTACCAGCACTGGATGCCAGCACCCACCCTCCCATATAGGTCCTTGGCACCAGCTCCCCCCCACCCCCCCCCCAAGGGCCCAGGGAGCTTCCGAGAGGCCACGCCCCGTGCATTTGGGCTCTGACCGCCCCCTCTCAGGTGGGTGCCAGGCAAGTGTCCCCCCGAGTGGGGGATACACCCCGCCCTGGGAGACAGACTCCGGGAGCCCTTGGAAATCCGGCACCGCCATTCACCAGCTGCGTGACCTCCAGCAAACCGGCCCCGATCGGCCCCCTTCATTAGCCGGTTCGGTGGGGACAGTGATGGGAACTTCGGGATTTTATGAGACTGTGCCAGGCTTTTACAGCAGCGTTTAAAAGGCAGAGTAAGAGCTCAGAAAACGGTATCTGTTGTTTTCTCCTTCTCTTCCTCCTCCTCCTCCTGTTCCCCTCCTCCTCTTCCTTTCTTCTTTCTTATTATTCAACGCAGAATTCTGAGAGGAATAATGGCCGCAGGAGGGGCGGGGGGCCTGGAATATCGGGGGACCACCTTGCAACGTGCACGACTGTCTGACGATAACACTGTGTCCCTGCAGCTAACACAGAATGGTGACCGCCCACTGTCACTGGAAAACAAATACGTAAGGAATAACTAGCAGCCACACGCATGTATTACACCCCAGCCGTTCCCGTGAGGGCTGCTGCCCCCAGAGCGCCCAGCGGCATCGGCCTCCTGGGCGCCCTCGTTAGCGGTGGAAACTAAGGCTCAGAGAGGGACATCCCACTGCCCGAGGCCACACAGCCCCGCTGGGCAGGCTGTCTGGGAAACCCAAGCTCATTCCCCGAGGTCCCCGTGGTCATCTTCTTCCCCGAGGGCCATCCGAGGGCTGGGACCCAGAGCCACCATGGGCGCAGAGGGTCACTCATTCTTCCCTCTGAGTCTTGGAACACGGGAGCCGTGAACTGCCCGCCCCGGAAGGTTGCGGGGGAGGGGGGAACCTCAGACCTGTCAGCACATTCCTGGGGCGGGAGAAGCCAGTTCCCGCCAATGACAGCCAAGCTCAGCCGCACCCTGCACCCCACCCACCGCCCCTCCCAGCCCGGGCCCAGGCCAGTGTCCCCAGGCCCCCCAGCCCTGGTGGAAGCGTGCAAACAGGAAAAACTCTCCGGGCGGGCGAGTGGCCAGGGCTCACGGCACTGACCCGGTGCCCAGCCCCCGCTTGGCATGTCCAAGACCGCACTCTGAGGACCGGTCAGGACAGGGCTGCGGACGGTGCCAGTCCCCCGGGGCTTTCCCAGGAATGGAAAAAAAGCTCTCAGGCCCTGGAGGACAGGGCGGGCCTCTCGTTTATCTAGAAGATTCCCAGCACCCAGCCCGGCAGGAAGCCCGGGGAGCTGGACAGGTGTGCTCCTGGGCAGGGAGCCAGCCCGCCAGCACCGGGCCCAGCCCTGAGGATGGGCCTCCGAGGGCGGAGGGCACCTGGGCACAGAGGGACCCCGGTAATGATGGGGTCAGGCAGGCCTGCTGGGACTGGGCTGCAGCACGGGCCCTCTGTAGCCGCAGGACGGTGCGGCTCTGACCCTCCCCAGCAGAAGGGCTTGTTCTGGGGAAGGGACGCGTCCATTCATTCAACCTTCTGTGGCCCGGGCTTCCCCCAGGCCTGGGGATGCTGGTCAGGCACTCACCGAATCGCTTCAAACCGGCCTGGTCCCCTTCCCTCCACCCAAAACCCAGCCGCCCTTCCGTTCGCTCAGTCAGGAAGTGACCCATCTTCCATTTGTTACCTTTTTTGGGGGACAACCACACCCTGGATTTTTATCCCCCCAGGACTCCACTCAGCCCAGGGACCTACTCAGTCCACAGACATGATCACTACCTGAGAATTTCAGGCCAAAGCACCCCTCGGCCCCGAGTTTCCTTGTGAGTGGACGCAGGCAGAGGCGGGAGGACCAGAACCAGAGGCTGCCCTGGGCCCATCCCCCTGAGGCCACGGTGGGTGCCACGGGGAGCAGAGTCTGACCTCAGACCCTCTGGCTGGGAGGGGCCTCGGGTGAGGTGACCAGACGTCCCGCTTTTTGTAAAAAATTGGGACTGACCCACCAAAAGCGGGACGTCTGGTCACCTTAGCCTCAGGGCATCCAACCTCCAGCGAGGACTAAGCCTCTGTCCGGACAGGAAACTGGACACCGACTCCAGAACCCCTCTTCCGCATACGAGCTTCATGGAGACCCAGAGAGGGCCACGGCCCCAGAAAAGAACTGTTCCCCGACACCACCCCACGTTTGCAGGATCAGGGAGCAAACAAGACCCCCGAAGCTTCAGAAATAATCTCAATCATCCCCGTCGCCTCCTCCGCCACCTGCACCTGAGTCAGCGCGCCCCTTCTGGAAGCCAGCGTGCCGTGGCCCCGAGGCCCAGGCGTCCGATCCTATAAATACAGACAGAAGCCGCCCAGTCAAAAGGCCAGCCCAGCCCTGTCTGTCACCCCGTGCGCGCTGGTGAATTATGTGCACCCTGAGATGGATGGGCCCGCCCGAGGGCCGCGTCCCGTCTGGGAGGCTCACCAGGCCCCCGGGCCCCCGCTCCCTGCCATCCGGGGCCCCTCCACCAGCACAGCCCGCCCCTCCCTCCCTCCCTCCCCGCTGTCTCCTTTGGGCAGGCCAGGTGTGCTGCGTGATGGATTGCCCGTCGGCCCCCGAATCCCGGAGGCGGCGGGCCTGGGTGTCGGGAGGCACCTATCCCATCTGACAGGCGGCAGGCAGGTCAAAACTGGAAGCGAAACTGTCTCCAGGGGACGTGCGTTTTATTTGTGTGGCAGGGGCTCCGGCCCAGCTTCTCAGCTCCTGCCCTGACCACGCCCGGTGCCTCTCCCCCCCCTTCCCCCCGCTATTTCTCCTCACCTCTCTTCACACTCAGGGCCCTGAATGCACTGGGTGTGCAGAGAAGCACACCTCAGCCTCAGAGCAAAGGGAAGAAGCAAGCTCCTCCCACTTCGGGAGACGTGCCCTGTGGTCCTAACAGGACATCGGAAGGTGCCATGTCTCTGGCGGCTCCTGCTAATTCCGGGAGAGGAGGGCTGCAGTCATTTGAAAGGAGACACAGGCTTTAATACATTTAATCCACCTCTGATTGCCAAGGAAGAAAGTGTGTGCTCTCTCTCTCTCTCTTTCTCTCTTTCTCTCTCTCTCTCCTCTCTCTCTTTCTCTCTCTCTCTCTCTCTGTCTATCCCTCTCTCTTTCCCTCTCTTTCTCTCTCTCTTTCCCTCTCTTTCTCTCTCTCTCCCTCTCTTTCTCTATCTCTCCCTCTCTCCTCTCTCTCTCTCCCTCTCTCTCCTCTCTCTCTCTCTTTCTCTCTCTCTCTCCCTCTCTCTCATCTTACGAGGATGCAATACTGCAATAACCCTTCCATCTGATTCTTTTTAAAGATAAGACTTGCTAAAGGTCATTGCCTCTCCTGACCACATATGCAGCAACATTCAAATTTTCCCTAGTCCCAGAATAAAAAAGATTCTATCATTAAAAAATAAAGGCGTCAGGACATCTCCGAGCCCACGGGGGATTTAGAAAGAGGAGCCATTTCATTATCAGGGGCAATCAGGAGATTTTTTAAGCTGTGTATCTCTAATCTACTCCCCCCCCCATCCACCCCCCCTCCCGCCCCCCCCCCCCCCCCGCAACTCATCCGCCCCCCTCTTTCCACATCAAGGTCTTTTTATCTTCCAATTTTGCATCTAAAGATGAGGTGAATACCATTAGCTCCATTCAACCTCAAGTGCAGTCAGATGGGCCTGTGATTTCTGAAAAGCGCTGGCTAAGGTCACATTAAAATGTATAAGAGCGCCCGGTTCCCGGGAAGGGGGCTTATTATCCGCCCGCCGCGCCGAGCAGAGATGTCAGTGGCCGCGGACTCGGGTGAAAACAAAAGAGATGCCAGGGTTTCAGCCTTTTGTCAGCGAGCTTTCCTGGTTTCCTTTCACCGCGTCCGCAGCCCTGCAGATAGCTCCGCAGACGGCAAACGTAGGCCTCCTCCAAAAAAAAATTCAGCTGGCTTCTCCTGCTGGCTCTTGTTTAACCCTTTCGGGAGAGTCAGCACTGCCGCTGGCTTTTATTTATTTATTTTTTAATATATTTCGTTGATTTTTTTTACAGAGAGGAAGGGGAAGGGATAGAGAGTCAGAAACATCGATGAGAGAGAAACATCGATCAGCTGCCTCCTGCACACCTTCCACTGGGGATGTGCCCCCAACCAAGGTACGTGTCCTTGAGCAGATGCTCTGTCCACTGAGCCAAACCGGCTGCCCCTGGCTTTTAGATTCCTGGTGCGTATTTCCTTGGGGGACAGAATTTGGTTGGGGGCATTCTTGTGGCTTGCCTCTCTCGGTCTCTGCAGTGGACAGGAGGCCGTGGGAAATGCGTGGCTGTGGGTAAAAAGCCTGGGTGTGCCCTCACAGCGACGTGACCCGGAGGCCCACAGTTCGCCTCCTGGGCAGAGATGCCCGGAGCGCTGGTGCTAGCTGCACAGCCTGGTTCTGGGTTCGGGGAGCAGCGAGGAACCAGCCAGGTGGACTTCACCAGGGTTTGCGTGATCAAGGGGTGGGCTGCCCTGCAAACCCCCAAACAACAAGGCAGCAGAGAGGCTCATTCCACCCGAGGAAACAGCCAGGGTGCTGGGAAGGGGGGAACTTGAAGACCGGCTGCAGGCTGGGTCACGGAGGGAGGCCTTCTGAGGAAATGAAATCTGAGAGAAGACCTGAGTGTCCAGACGAAGCCGGAAATCCAAGGGCCTCCCAGGCACACCCGCTCCAGGAAGTGGAAGGGTTTGCGTCCTGGGTCCCAGGTGTCCGTTATTTTGCCCTCCAAGCGCCCAGTCCTCCCCTCCGGCATGCCCCACAGCCAAGGCATATTCTTTGGGGGTGGTCAGTCAAGGTGCCCTGACTTGGCCAGCGGAGAAATGGGTATGTGACCCAAGGTAGGCTGTCAGACCTCCACCTGGGTTTAGCTCATTCGACTGTTTCCGAGTTGTCTCCTTTATAATAAACCAGTAGTCCTAAGCAAACTGTACTTGCTGAGTTCCGTGAGTCATTCTAGCAAATTATCAAACCTGAGAGAGGATTCTGGGAACACCAAATGTACATCCGCCAAACAGAAAGGGGGAACATCCCATTGGCAGCCAGTATTCGAAGCCCTTAGCCTGTGTGGTCTGCACCAGCTCCAGGAGGTGCCATCAGAAGTGAATTGTCTGACACCCAGGTCCTGGAGAATTGCTATGGAAAACCCCCACATATGTAGTGTCAGACCTGTTTTCCGGGTAGGAAATAACCTTTCAGATAAAAGTTAAATAACCTTAGCAACATTGAGTTTTGCCATGAATTGCTCCATTATTTAATATATCTCTCTATATATACGGTAGAAGTGCTAGGCATAGCAATAAGACAAGAAGAGATAAAAGGCATCCAAATTGGAAAAGAAGAACCAAAACTGTCATTATTCGGAGATGACAGGATATTGTACATAGAAAACCATAAAGATTCTATCAAAGAACTACTAGATTTAATAAATGAATTCAGCAATGTAGCAGGATACAAAATTAATACCCTGAAATCTGTGGCTTTTTTTATACACCAATAATTAACTCACAGAAAGAGAAATAAAAACAAAATCCCATTTATCATCGCTACAAAAAAAATTAGATACCTAGGAATAAATTTAACCAAGGAAGTACAATACCCGTACTCAGAAAACTACAGGATCTTGAGAAAAGAGGTAGAGAAAGTCATAAACAAATGGAAGAATATACCACGTTCATGGATTGGTAGAATCAACATCATTAAAATGTCCATACTACCCAAAACAATCTATAGATTTAATGCAATTCCCATTAAAATACCAAAAGCATATTTCACAGACCTAGAACAAACTCCAAAAAAATCTTATGGAATAAAAAAAGAGCCCGAATAGTCACAGCAATCTTGAGAAAAAAGAACAAAATTTGAGCGATCACAATACCAGATATCAAGCTATATTACCAAGCCACGGTTCTCAAAATTGCCTGGTACTGGCCCAAGAACAGATGTAGAGACCAATGGAATAGAACAACAGAGAATCCAGAAATTGACAAAGCCATTATGCTCAATTAATATTTGACAAAGGAGGCAAGAGCATACAATGGAGTCAAGACAGTCTCTTCAATACTAGTAAGTGGTTTTGGGAAAATTGGACAGATACATGTAAAAAAAAAAAAATGAAATTAGACCACCATCTTACACCATTCATAAAAATAAACTCAAAATGGATAAAGGACTTAAATATAAAATGGGAAATCATAAAAATCTTAAAAGAATCCATAGGCAGAAAAATATCAGACATATGCCATAGCAATATCTTTACCAATATAACTCCTAGGGTAATGGAAACTAAGGAGAAAATAAACAAATGGGATTACATCAAAATAAAAAGCTTCTGCACAGCAAAAGAAATCACCAACAAAACAACAAGAAAGCTCACTGCCTGGGAGAACATATTTGCCAATGTTATATTCAATAAGGGTCTAATCTCCAAAAGTTTTAAGGAGCTCATACAACTTAACAAAAAGAAGATAAACAATCCAACCAAAAAAATTGGCAAAGGACATACAGAAGGCCAAGAGACATATGAAAACATGTCATCGTCACTAATCATCTGAAATGCAAATCCAAGCAACAATGAGGAACCATCTCACACCTATCAGAATGGCTATCATTAACAAATCAACAAACAAGTGCTGGCGAGGATGTGGGGGGGAGGGGGGGAACACTCCTGCACTGCTGGTGGGAATGCAGACTGATAATCCCACTTCTAGGAATATATCCTAAGGAATCAGAAACGCCCATCAGAAAGGACATATGCACCCCTATGTTCATAGCAGCATAATTTATAATAGCTTAAGACTTGGAAACAGCCTAAACGTCCATCAGCAGATGAGTGGATTAAAAAACAGCGTTACATCTGCACAATGGAATACTACACTGCTGTAAAAAAGAAAGAACTCTTACTAGTATCTTTCACCACAGCAGGGATGGACATGAACAACATTATGCTAAGCGAAATAAGCCAATCAGAGAAAGATAAATATCACATAAACTGATGCACAAAAATAGATATAGAGACAGAGAAGCGCCGAACAGACCGTCAAACTTCAGAGGGAAGGCGGGGGAGGAATGGGGAGTGAAAGAGCAACCTCAGGGCTTGTATGTATGCATATGAGCATGAATAACCAATGCTCATATGTATACATACACTAGGGGGGTGAGGGAATATACTGCGGGTGGCTGGGGAGAAGTCAATAGGGGAAAAGGAGACATACGTAATATTATATATAATACTTTAAACAATAAAAAAAATTTTTAAGAAACATTACATTTTCCTCTATTTTGTGAACTAGTTAACATAAATATTGGTATTATTATTTCTTCATTCGATATTTGCTAGAATTCACCAGTTAAACTATCTAGGCATGAATGTCTTTTTTTTTTGTTTTTTTTTAACAGAGAGAAAGGGAGAGAGATAGAGAGCTAGAAACGTCAATGAGAGAGAGAGAAACATCGACCAGCTGCCTATTGCACACCCCCTACCGGGGATGTGCCTGCAACCAAGGTACATACCCTTGACCGGAATCGAACCTGGGACCTTTCAGTCCGCAGACCGACGCTCTACCACTGAGCCAAACCGGCTTCGGCAAGGCATGAATGTCTTTAGTTAAATTTAATAAAATTTAATTAACAATTATTAAAGTATTAATTGTTAAGTTAATTTTAATAGGTAGAGGATTATCGATATTATCCATTTTTCTTTTACCTTTTTTATTTCCCTATTTCTATTTATTTGGAATTCTACTTGCTCTTCATTTTTTAATATTTTTAAGATGGAACCTTAGATCATTTTTTAAAACATTTTCTCTTTCCTAAAACAAGCACTTAAAGTTAAATATTTCCCTCTAAAACCATGACCATTACAAATGTTGACATTTTTTTGTTTCCATGCAAAATATTGCTAATTTCCTTTAAGATTCTTTGACTTATGGGTTATTTAAAAGTGTCTCGCTTAACTTCCAAATATTTTGAGATTTTCCAGATTTATTTTTATAATTTTATTCTCATTTAGCTTCATTGTGGTTGGAAAATATACTCTGTTGATTGCAATCTTTTATGCTTATTGAGAGTTATTTTATGTCCCAGCATATGGGTTATTATAATGAATGATTCACTTAAAAAGAATATATTTTCTTTTCTCCAGTTGTGTGGAATAGTCTATAGATGTCAATTAGGTCAAATACATAGGTTGATGGTGTTATTCAAGCTTTATTTAGCTCAGTAGAAGCGTGTTCAAACTCTTCAACTAATGTTACAGATTTATCTACTCATTTCCATCCGCTCCATTTTTTCTTTAGGTATTTGGGAGTTCTGCTGTTCGGTCCATTCACGTTTAGAACTGCTGTGTTTTTTGTGTGTTTTTTTTTTTTTTTTTATGAATTGGACATTTATAATTTGCAAATGTCACTCCTTATCTTTGGTAATATCCCTTTTCTGATAATGACTTAGCCCCTCCAGCTTTCTTGGTGTTGAGCTTTTATTGTAATGCCTTTTTCATCCTTTGGCTTTGCCTCTATAGTATTTCTTTATATTTAAAGTGTACTTCTTATATACAGCATATGGTTGGGTGCTCTTTGTTAAGCCACTGTAGGATATCTGTCTATTAACTGGGGTATTAAACCATTTAGAATTAACATGATTAGTGATGTGGTTGGATTGGAGTCACTATACTGCTAGTCCTTCCTTATTTGTCCCATCTGTTCTTGTTCCTTTTCCTCTGTTTTCATGCCTTTTGGGGGTTTATTGAGTGCTTTTAGTGTTCTGTTTTATCAGCTCAATAGGCTTATTTTGCTATACGTCTTTGATGTATCTGTATTGGTTTTTCTAGAGCTTACAACATGTGTATTTAACCTACCACTATCTACCTTCTGGTCATATCCTAGAACTCTACAGCGATGTGAAAACCCGTAGCACTATCCTGCCGTTTCCTCCCCATTCCTCTGGACTATCATTGCCAAACGTTTCACTTCTGTCTGTAGTTGTATTTTATAAATCCGACAGGGTATTCTTGTTGTTTTTACGGTAATTAAACAATCGATTTTATTTTCTTTAAAATATAAACAAGAACAAATGTCTTTCTAGATCTCTATATATTTGACATTTCTGGTTCTCTTCGTTCTTTTCTGTAAGTTTGGGTTTGGATATAGAGTTATGTTCTTTCAATCTGAAGAATTTGGTTTAACATTTATGTAATTACTGAAAGTGTCTTTATTGTACCTTTTCTTTTGAAGAATATTTGCTGGATGTAAAATTCTAGGTGGCCCGGGTGTGGTGGGATTTTCTTCCCTTTCAATACTTTACAGATGTCAGTATAGCATCGCTTGGACAGCACTGTTTCTGAGAGAAGCCAGAGGCTGTTGGGGAGCAGAGGGAGGACCATGGTTTTGGGAGGATTTTTGGTTTTTTTTGGTTTATTATTATTATTATTATTATTGATTGTTTGTAATACTAGAGGCCCAGTACACAAATTTGTACATGGGTGGGCTCCCTTGGCCTGGATGGCGATCGGGGCTGATCAGGGATGCTGGAGGTTGGCCTGCCTGGGGGCGGGCCACTAGAGGTTGGCCAACCAGCCTGATTGGGGCCATGGGGCTGGCTGGCCAGGGGAAGGGAGTGTAGGAGGTTGGCCAGCAGCCGGGAGGGACCTCGGGAGATTGGCCAGCCACAGGAGGTTGGCTGCTGGGAGTGCACTGACCACCAGGGGCAGCTCCTGCATCGAACATCTGCCCCCTGGTGGTCAGTGTGCATCATAGCAACCCGTCGACTGGTTGTTCGGTCATTCAGTTGTTCGGCCACTTAGGCTTTTAGATAGATAGATAGATAGATAGATAGATAGATAGATAGATAGATAGATAGATAGATAGATAGATAGATAGAGATAGATGATAGATAGATAGATTTAGATAGATAGATGTCTTTTTTCTTGTGGAGGCTTTTAGGAGTTTTCTCTTTGTCATTGGTTTTTAGAAATTTAATTATAAAGTGCTTTGATGAACTTTTTTATTTATTTTGCTTGGGGTTCACTAAGATTGATGAATATGTGGTTTCATGTTTTTCACAAAATTTGGAGAAAGTTTGACTTTTATTTTATAAATGTATTTTCTAACCCATTGCTTCTCTCTCTCTCTCTCTCTCTCTCTCTCTCTCTCTCTCTCTCTCTCTCTCTTCTCTCCCCCCCCTCTCCAATTACACACATATTAGGCTGCATGCCATTGTACCTAAGTCACTTTCATTTTTGAGCCTTTTACTTTCTGGTCTTCATTTTGAATGGTTTATATGACGATGTCTTCAATCTTTTCTTCTGTGGTTTTCAATATGCTTTTAAGCTGATCCAAGGATTGTTTAAATTCATAGGTTGCACTTTTCAGCTCTAGAAGATGCATTTGCTTCTTCTTTATAGTGTCTACTTATTCTCATTACATACATGCTTCCTTTAAATTCTCGAATGTATTTGTAAGAGCTCATATAGTTCTTGCCTTGTAATTCCATTACCTTTGTCCTTTGGATTCTTTCTTGATGTTTTTTTTTTTTTTTCTGCAGGTTATGGGCAACATTTTTCTTATCTTATCACATGTCTGGTAATTTTTCACTAGATGCTGGACATTGTGGCTGCAGCATTGCAGAGCGACTGCGTTTTGTTCTGAAAAGCAGTTCATTTACTTGCAGATCAACATCACCCTGTGAAGCGCGTTAGAAAACCTTGCTGAAGTGAATCTAGAGCTGAGCTTATGCTATGGTTTACCTCACGCTCTTCTTTTTTTTTTTCTTTTTAAATATATTTTGTTGATTTTTTTTTTTTTTTTTTTTTTTTTTTACAGAGAGGAAGGGAGAAGATAGAAAGTTAGAAACATTGATGAGAGAAAAATATCGATCAGCTGCCTCCTGCACAGCCCCTACTGGAGATGTGCCCGCAACCAAGGTACATGCCCTTGACCGGAATCGAACTTGGGACCCCTCAGTCCACATGTCAATGCTCTATCCACTGAGCCAAACCGGTTTCGGCCACCTTGCCCTCTTCTTAAGGTATAGCCTTTTGGGGTTTCAACTGAATTCCCCAGTATTGAACAAGTCCCTCCACTCTTGTTGTTAGAACTTGAATGATTCACATCTCTATGCAAGTTCCAGTCATTTTTGCCGGCTTGCCACCCTGCCATGATTTTCTTTGCCCAGCTTCCTAGATTCCCACCCTGGGCACACATCAATCGCTATTCAGTCAAAGACTCGGGAGATCTCTGAAGATTTTTATTTTTTTTTTTAAAGATATTTTATTGATTTTGTACAGAGAGGAAGGGAGAGAGATAGAGAGTCAGAAACATCGATGAGAGAGAGTCATCGATCAGCTGCCTCTTGCACACCCCCCACTGGGGATATGCCCGCAACCAGGGTACATGCCCTTGACCGGAATCGAACCCGGGACCTTTCAGTCCCCAAGCTGACGCTCTATCCATTGAGCCAAACCGGTCCCGGCCTCTGAAGATTTTTAGAGATCTTTCCTCTGGTCCTCTATTCCATGCATGGTAACCATTTCCGTCTCCCTAAGCTCTGGTGGTTGTCGCCCTTACCTCACCGGCTCTGCTCTGCTCCCCTTTCTTGCATTAGGATCATAAAATTCCTCCAGGGAGAAAGCAGGGGTCATGATAGGGCTCGTGTTGTCTGTTCCGTGTCTTCCAATGGCCATAGTCCAGCTCAGTCTGTTGCCAAGTAGCTGATAGTGCTGTTCTGCATGCTTTCTCCAGTGTTATGGCTGTTTGTGGTGGAAAAACTTGTCCCACACCCATTATTCCCCCATGGAAAGACCAAATAAGGGACCATTGGAGAACCAATATAAATAATAATACTAACAGATTATATCCATTGAAAAAAAAAGAGAATCCATGTGTCTCCTTGTCTGCGAATAAAAAAATAAATAAATGGGGAGAAAAGAAAGATTGTTTTTCTCAGAGTAGCATGCCAACTCATAAATGTACAAGGAATGATAGGATTCGAAAATTACCATTTGGCAGGCATCATAGAAATAATTAATTCCGCCAAGAAACATCAGTGGATGATAAAACTTGTAATAAATATTTGATGAGGAATGGGGTACTTACCTAGTTCCGAAGTACTTCCCCCCCCAAAAAAAAAATCCTTATTAATTACAAAAGAAGAAAAGAGGAACTTTGCAATAAACTTGACAGATATCACCTGTGATAAAAGTTTACAAAGCCGGTAACGGGACTTATCAAAATCATGCCAGCTGATGGGATGTGCTATGGACTGCTGGGTGGAGGAGGCTGGGGTATTAGCTCAGGGGAAAAATGTTGGAGCTGGCTGCTACAGATTGAATGTTTGTGTCCCCCAAAAGTTCACATGTTAAGCCCTAAATCTTGTACTCTGAGACAGAGCCCAGAAGGAAGTGGTGTCAGGCGAGGCGTTGATGTTATCGGGCTGATGTCTTTAAGACCAGAGCTCTCTCCTGTGAGGACACAGTGAGGAGGCAGCTGTCTGCAAGCCAAGGAACCAAACTGACCAGAACCTTGACCTTGGACTTTCAGGCTCCAAGCTGAAAGAACCAGGTGTCTTTTGTTTAAACCACCCAGCCCACATCGGTTAACACAGAAGAAAACAGATGACCAGGGCCTCCCTCTGTGACATTCCCAACAAAGATGCACATCCTGAGTCAAATCACTAGGAAACATCTGGCAGATCCAAAATGGTAGACATTTTGCAAAACTAGAAGCCTGGTGCATGAAATTTGTGCATGGGTAAGCTCCCTCAGTGTGGGCAGCGATCAGGCCAATCAGGGCATTCCGGCTGCCGACTGGGGCCTTCCTTCTGGCTGCCAGCCAGTGCCTTCCTTCATTCCATGCCAGCCCCCGGGGGTCAGTGCACATCATAGTAAGCGATCGAAATCCCAGTCTCCTGATCAAACTCCCAAGGAGACACTTTGCATATTAGCTTATGATATATTTACTAGAGGCCTGGTGCATGAAATTCACCAGCTCCTACCCTCTCTCAATCCAAGACCCCTGCCAGATTGGGCCAGATTGGACATCCCTCTTGAAATCCAGGACTGCTGGCTCCTAACCACTCTCCTGCTGGCCTGCCTGATCACCCCTAACTACTCTCCTGACTGCCTTATTGCCCCTATTCACCTCTGCCTGACTACCTGATCGCCCCTAATCACTTGCCTGCCCCCCTGATAGCCTCTAACTGCTCGCCTGCCTGGATCAGCTCTAACCACTCTCCTGCCTGCCTACTCACCCTTAACCACCTCTGCCTTGGCCCCCACCACAGCAGCTTGGTCCAGAAGGATGTCCAGAAGGTCGTTCAGTTATCTGGTCTAATTAGCATATTATGCTTTTATTATTGTAGATAGATAATTGGTCTATGACCTTCTACATAAAAGTTAAGGAAATGCTGAGAAACTGTTCCAGTCTTAACAAAATTAAAGAGACATGACAATTAACTACGACTCCTGATCTTGGATTCTTTTGCTAATAAGACATTATTGGGACAATTGGCAAAATTGAATGAAATCTATGGATGGATGGTAGTCATGTATCAAAAAGATTATTTTCTGATTCTGATCATTGTATTGTGGTTCTATATAGTTGCATTTGGGTTATGTATAAGCACATCCTTTTTTTTCTTTAGGAAATACACACGAAAATATTCCATGGAGGGACATAATGTTAGCCACCTTTTCTCAAATAGTTCAAGGGTCAGTTTTCATTCTATCTTGCAACTTTTCTATAAGTTTGAAATTATTTCAAAGTTTAAAAAAATCAATACCATATTCCCGGGAGAATTGCAATCATCAAATATTCTATGGCAATCCTCATCACACCCATAATCAGTTCTACAGTTTCAATCAATGCAAAACTGAAGAATTCAGAGAGCACATTGGGTGTAGATAAAAGTAATCAAGCATTGACTGTCGCTGGTTTCCTCACAGGAGATTCTGGGGGAAGGGATTCTTTTTGTAGCTGTTTAAACTTCACACTTAACTCGTTTATTTCTTTCCTAATAAGTGCACATGAGATTCTATTAGTTTTCCTTTAAAGACAAATTGAACTGCATCTCCCAAGCTATGATATATGATTTTATTATAATTCATTTCTACATGTTTTATAATTTTCCTTATGATTTCTCTTTAATTTGTGGATTGTTTAGGAGTTAGATTTTTATAGTCAATGTTTTCTTTTTTTAATATATTTTTATTGATTTTTTTTTTACAGAGAGGAAGGGAGAAAGATAGAGAGTTAGAAACATCGATGAGAGAGAAACATCGATCAGCTGCCTCCTGCACACGCCCTACTGGGAATGTGCCCGCATGATTGCCATTCCTTTCCTTCTTGCCATCTCCTCTGTAGTTTCCATTCTGTTAGTCATATGCTGAAATGCTTCATTCTGTCTTCAATTTTTTTTAAGTTTTCTTTTATATTTTCAATGCCAAGGGTGGGTGTCCCCTATCCAGTGCCTCCTCCCAACCCCAACACCAGCAAGTGCGAATCCAATTGCTTTGGGGGAAACTAGCCCTCCTTCCAGGATCTGAATCTTCGAGCATCACCTGGGGGTGCGAGGAGCAGAGAGAGCCTCCCTGCAGCAGCAGCTGTGAAAAGGGGAGGCGGGAGGCGGTCAGGCCAGCTGCTTCGTGGTGAGGCTGCATTTGCTCCTCCTGCTTCCTCGACGTTGCCTCCTTGAGTCCTCTTGGCTTCTGCCCACTCGCCTAACATGAAGTCCCTAACACAGAGTGAAGGAGGAATTCAAGTCAGGGGTGCAGGGGGCCACTCTGCGGGCTGCCTGCAGGCCCGAAGGTGCAAAAGCAGGGACTTCTTCCTTGAGGTGGGACATGGGCATCCCTGCCTCTCCCCGCCACCCCCTGTGCTGTCTTCGAGGTGGGCGCTCGTGAATTCCTCCGAGAAGGCACTTTCCTTGCTTGGCTCAGTGGGTTGGGCGCTGTCCTGTGCACCGAAGGGTCACCGGTTTGATTCTCAGTCAGGGCACAAGCCCAGGTTGCAGGATTGATCCCCAGTCGGAGTGTGACAGGAGGTAGCTGATCAATGTCACCCTCTCACATCCATGTTTCTCTCTCTCTCTCCCTTCTCTCTCTAAAAATCAATTTTAAAAAATAAAATAAACTGGGGGGGGGGGGGGCAGAATAGAGCTGCAGAAGAACTGGGTTCGATCCCTAGTCTCACCACGACGTCATTGGTGGCTTTCCCCACAGGTGTGCCCCTGTGTGCACCCCTTCTTCCAGGGTATACCAGGAGCCCCCCAGTGGGAGAGTGAGTTGTCCATGGTGGCCCCTCCAGAGTCCCAGGGTCCCCGGTAGCTCACCCGAGTGCCAGCATCCCGCTTCTGGAGGATGCCGAACCGCCATCTGGAGGGAGGGAGCCGGACCGGGGCTCCCGGCCAGGAACAGCGCGGAGGAGCGGGGAGCCAGCGCGCCATGTGGGCGAGCAGCACCATTTACACTGAGGAGCCGGGTATTTAGAAAACAGGGCTGGTCCCGAGCGCGCCATCTGTGGCCGCGTCCCGGCCCGCAGCACCAGATTGCGGGAGGAAACAGTGTGCGTGGCACCGTGTTTGTTTGGTTTGGGGCTTTTGTTGTTTTTTGTTTGGGGGGATTTTTTTTCTTTTTTCTTTTTTTCTTTTTTTTTTTTTTTTTAGCAAATTCAAATGTGGCTTCCTCACTTCGCAAAGCAGGCGGAATGGCCCCACAGCCAGCGTCGCTGGAGGGAGAGGGGTGAGTGCAACCCGGGTTCGCAGGGCGGCTCCGGGAGGGTGGACACGGGTCCCACCCAGCGCACACCGGCACACGGCGAAGGGGGATGTACGCAGGGAGTAGGTTTTACATGCACAGCCATTCCTTTACTCTGCATGGCAGCCGTGAGTGTGACACACTATTTCTATTCCGTGACACAGACGTGGAACAGAAGCCCAGAGAGGGGGAGTCACTGGCCCCTGGCCACGCAGGCAGCAGAAGGCGGGTCCCAAGCAGAGCGCCTGGTTAGGGCCACATCCCCTCTGGGTGTTATTTTGTTTGTTTTTTTAAGTATATTTTATTGATTTTGTACAGAGAGGAAGGGAGAGGGATAGAGAGCCAGAAACATCGATGAGAGAGAAACTTTGATCAGCTGCCTCCTGCACACTCCCTTCTGGGGATGTGCCCGCAACCAAGGTACATGCCCTTGACCGGAATCGAACCTGGGACCTTTCAGTCTGCAGGCCGACGCCCTATCCACTGAGCCAAACCGGTTCCAGCCCCTCTGACTGTTTCTGACCCTGAGATACGCAGAGCTCTTTCCGGGCCTTTCTGGGAACCGCCGCGCCTCCCCGGGGCCCCCTCTCCCGAGTGGTCCTGCTGCTTTTCCTCTGCGCATTGTGGGATCTGAAATCGCCTTCCTTGTGGATTGTGTGAGGGCTCCGTCCCCCACACCAGACCGCCGGCTCCCTGTGGGGCCGGCTCCCGGGCATTCTTCACCAGGGCATTCCCGGCGATGGGGGTGCAGGCACAGGCCACCCCCGCCCCAGGCACCAGCTTTCTCACCCATGAACTGAGCGCAGTGCCCACCTCCGGGGCAGTAAGATGACGGCCCAACCCCTGCAGTGGGAGGGCTCCTGGTGCAGGGGGAGCAGTGCCGGTGGGGCCCGGCCTCTGGCCTCACGTCACACCCACATGTCTACGCTCCTGGCACCTGAGCCTCTGCATTCAAGTGTCCTGTGTACCCGCTGGCCCCGCCCCAGGACAAGGGCACAGCCGCGTCGGCCTTCTCCTCTGCTCCTTGCCGCAGAATAGATGCTCAAGAGCCCATCACTGAATAATAAACAAAGAGCCCTCAGCCCCTCTCTCTGCTCTCAGCCTCAGTTTCCCCGTCTGTCACCTGATCCACAGGTCTCTAAAGTCCAACAGCCTTTGGACCAACTCCTTCAGGCCCTGAGAGGCCTGAGCTAGCCTAGGAGCCAGGCCCCAGGCAAAGGCCTCTATGCAGGCCCCACCGAGCTGCCTCCCTGCCTCCCTGCATTCGCCAGGCAGGTCCTGGCCTCAGGCCTCCGCAGCAGCAGCCGCCCTCCGGGGGGGGCCATCCCGTAAAGGCGGATGCCCTTGCCGCCGTGGGGGTGGCGGGGAAGCCGGGTGGCAGCGGCAGGCAGGCCCTGCGCCAGAGCACGTGGTACAATTCGGTGCCATTAGCCGTGAGGGCACACACATCGCTGCTGTCACTGTGTTCTCTCGCCACCCTGGCCGGGTCGCGGGCTGCTTTCTCCCTCTCGTCTTGTTTTTTTAAAGAAGAAGAAGGAAAAAAAAAGCGCTCTTTGGGAACCGAAGCAAAATAAAAATGCCAAGAATTAAAAATGCAAATTCATCCAAGATGTTTTCTGCCCAAGACGGCGGTGGCCACATGGCTCGATGGCATTTTAAATGTTAAGAAATGGGTGGTGTTCACTGAAAATCCGATTTGCCAGCGCCTGTGTCTGAACGGATCTCACGGCGCGCCCGGGCACCCGGCCAATGGGCACGAACGGCCAGCCCCTCCCGAAGGCTGAGTGCCACGGGGACGGGGAGAAACACACGCTCACAGCTGGTCCCCGGGCCCGGGAATCTGGGGGCGGCAGGCTGCGGGTCCCGCTCAGCTTTTCTCTCCCCGCCCTTGGTGGTGCCATCTGTAAAAGGGCCACAGTGAAATATTCCTCGGGGCCTTGGTTAGTAGTAATCCTGTCATAAACCCCCAGTAAGTGTTTTCTTCTGTTTTTTAAAATATATTTGTGTTGATTTCAGAAAGAAAAGGAGAGGGAGAGAGATATAGAAACATCAACGATGAGGGAGAACCATCGATCAGCTGCCCCTGCACGCCCCACACTGGGGATAGAGCCCGCAACCCAAGCATGAGCCCTGACCGGGAATCGAACCCTGAACTCCTGGCTCATAGGTCAATGCTCAACCACTGAGCCATGCGGCTGGGCCCAGTAAGTGTTTTCTTGACAAACATTGAACAAACAGCTTGTGTATCAATAAATACCTTCCCGAATGACAGCTTTGGTTGGTTGGCTTGGCTGCTGGTGAGTTGGTAAATGTCTTGGTAAGTTGGTTGGTATGTTGATTAGTTGGCTGGCTGGTTGTTGGCTGGTGGGCTGGTAAATGTATTGGTAATTTGGTTGGTATGTTGGTTAGTTGAATGGCTGGTTGTTGGCAGGTGGGTTGGTAAATGTATTGGTAAGTGGGTTGGTATGTTGGTTAATTGGTTGGCTGATTGCTAGTTGATAGGTTAGTAAATGTATTGGTAATTCGGTTGGTATGTTGGTTAGTTGGCTGTCTGGTTGTTGGTTGGTGGGTTGGTAAATGTATTGGTAATTTGGTTGGTATGTTGGTTAGTTGGCTGGCTGGTTGTTGGCTGATGGGCTGGTAAATGTATCGGTAAGTGGGTTGGTATGTTAGTTATTTGGTTGATTGGTTGGCTTTCTTTATCGTCACTGAGCCCAGTGCCATATGCATAGCAAGCCCACAAGAACACCTGCTGAGTCCTCTCACACACGGATGTCTCATTCGATTTGTAAATGCCGCCTGCTCTGGGCAGGGGAGGAAGGGTAACTTCCCAGTTACGGCCCGCAGTGCGGGCTGTGGATTCAGCCAGACGGGCCTGGGTTCGAAACCAGCCAGGGAGGCGGCGCCAGGCCCCAGGAGGCCTGCCTGTCACGGAGCTCTTACCTCTGAGGAAGGAGAGGAAACCCATCGTGGCCAAGTCAAGGAAAAGGAGAGAGAAAACAGCGTGCTTGTTTCCTTTCCCTGATCGTGCGGCCTTTGGTTTCCTTAGTCTGTTTTCTGTCCACTGGTTCAGCCTCAGCTCTACTCCCAGGCTGCTCTGCAGTCCAGCCTGCTGGCCCTCTCCCCGCCACCCCCACGGCGCTGCCCTGCACAGCAAGGGTGGCACTGGAGGGCCATTCATTTCAAGTGAGTGTGAACCTCCTCATCGATCACCTCCTGCCACAAGGAATTTCCTACCACCCCCAGCAGCGGGGAGGGGCTCCCCAGCACCTGCCTCCCACGCAGGGAAGTTGAGGGCCTCCAGCACACAGACGCTAGCCTCCACGGGCCTGCATGTGGCGGTGGCGAGTGTTCGCAGCAGGGACCCGGCCTCCTCTGCGGCTCCCATTGGGTGTCCTCACAGCCTTCCCCGGGAGCGGCTCTCGTGCCACCAGCCTGCTCCTCCGATGAGGAACCTGAGACCCACAGTCCAGTCCCGTGACCAGGACTTCACTGCTGGCGAGTGGTGCACCGGCTCATGGCCCCTGGCTGCAGGCCCAGCAGAGAGACCTGGTCCATGGCCACCGTCATGACTAACCAGGAAGCTGGGACCTATTGGCCCCGCAGCTGTCAGTCACACTGTGACAGCCAAGAGTGACTCCCCCCACCCCGCCCCCAGGGCCTCCCCAGCAGAGGAGGAGCCTGGCACACAGCCTTGGGAGCAGGATGGGCAAGTAGCAGGCAGAGAAACCTGAGCTTACACAATCCACCTTAAGCACGCTGCTTCCCAAAGTAGAAACAAAGACCTCCAGGGATGCGCTGCCCGCCGGTCCCTGCCAAGCAGCCACCCAGGGAGCGGGGATCGCACAGGCTCGCACACACAGCGCTGTTGCAACTTGCCCTCCGGCGTACCCCTCCACCCTCCACCCTCCACCCCATCACAGGACAGGAAACAAGTCCTTCACCCCTTTCTTCCCAGCACGGGGGCTAGGACATGGGGGCTGCTGGGGGCAGAGGGAAAGTTGTACCAGGAGCCACCGCCTGGAACCTCACTGCTGAGGGTCAGGAGTGGGTCCAACCTGGAGAAATGCATCTCAGAGAGACACCCAGGAACATCCCTCTCGCCTCCCCCCCTACCCCCCTTACTTCTCCCAGTCACACCCAGGCCCCTTGGGCTGGGAAACCCTGGCCCCTCCCAGCTGTTTGGCCCTAAATGAGAGAATGCAGGAGAGCTGGCTTTCTGCATGAGGGTTAAGATGGTGCCCAGGCCCCCGGCTGGACTGGTCCAGCAAACTCTTTGGGGTCCATCAAATCAATGGAGCCGAAAGGAGAGGGCAGACCCATTGCACAGATGGGAACACTGAGGGGGGCAGGGAAAGGAGCGCCTAGGCCAGGCTGGGACCTGTGGTGTGCTGAGCTGGGATACCTGCCGTCCTCCTGAGTCTTGGGCAGGCCTGGGAGACAGGTGGGTCCTATGAGCAGACGAGGGAGGGAGATGGACATCAAGGCTTACAGAACTTGCCTATTGCGTTACAGACAGAGCTGAGAGGTGTCAGAATGGAAGCAGGTCACCCCTCCCAGCCCCGGAAGCCGGGGAGGCTGGGAACCCCGGCCTGCGGACTCCTGGCCCCGTGCTCTCCTAAGCTCGGCACGGGGCTTCCTACCACCGTGACGCAGTGGCCCGTCTGATTTGGGGCCAGGTGGAGGGGGCGTTGGTTTCGTGGCTTTTATTGTTGGTTGGTTGGTTGTAGGGTCCGACATGGGACTGACACCTGCCTGGGAAGTGTGAGCATCGGCCCGTCTCCTTCCGGAGGGCCCTGTGGTTGGATCTCCCATTCCGTGTACGCCGCCTGGCTTCTGTCAAGGCCGTGACGCCTGGGGGCAGGCAGGTCCCACGTGCATCACTGAGTCCAGCTTCCTGAGATGCCCGCCCCCGCCAGGCTCCCAGCTCCTGAGGAAGTCCGCTCCGGGACGCCAGGGGCCTGGACCTCGCAGTCCCTCCCAGGAGAGGACGAGGGACCACTGGGGAGGCGTGGACCAGGCTGCATGAGACGCACCTCCCACTCCTGGCCCTGCACTGGGCTGGCCTCCTATCCTCTCTGCCCTCTCTCTCCTACCTACCTTTCTTCCTGTATCTTAGCACAGCTCTCTCTCTCTCTCTCTCTCTCTCTCTCTGTGCCCCCTCTCTTTGTCTCTCTACAAGTCTGACCTTCTTGCTCTGTCTTCCCTGTTGCTCCCTTTGGGTTTCTCTCTGCCTCTGTCTCCCTCCCTGCCTGTCTCCTCGTGGTAGCCGAGGCTCAGTAAACGCGAGGCTGCCTCCCCTTTGCTTGTCCCTGACCCCAGAACGGAGCAAGGACTGCAGCTAAGCCAAGAGAGAGTTCTATCAAACTCCTCTGCCACAGGGAAGGGGTGCACCTTTTTTGCCTAAAGAGCTGGCAACATTGAGGGCCTCGTGGGCCTCCAGCCTGGGAAGGGGAGCAGGGGGTGCAGGCTCCCGTGGGCCAGGGACAGGAGAGCCATCCCGCCTGGCGCCTCGTGCGGGGACGTGTCAACAAGCGAACAGGATGGTAAGGACAACGGAGGAGTATAAGAGTATTTTAGTAAGTATCACAATAAGATAGTTCCATTGTTACTAAAATGAACAGGTTTTTTTCGATTGTTATTTTAAGAAAAAGCCGATGTTATGCCTTCTGTGCCCTGAGCCAAGAAAGGTTGTCCAGCCCTAACTGGTGTGGCTCAGTGGATAGAACATCGGTCTGCGGACTGAAGGGTCCTGGGTTCGATTCTGGTCAAGGGCATGTACCTTGGTTGCGGGCACATCCCAGTAAGAGGTGTGCAGGAGGCAGCTGATTGATATTTCTCTTTCATTGATGTTTCTGACTCTCTACCCCTCTCCCTTCCTCTCTGTAAAAATTCAATAAAATATAGGGGGGAAAAAGAAAGGTTAAGTCATTTGCCCAGAGTCACAGCCAGTGAGAAGCAGGGCCAGTCTTCCAGCACTTAACGCTATAAAATAATAATAAATATAGAAAGTCTATCTAAATCTATCTCATGTTAATATAGTGTAGGTTATAGAACATATGTAAGAACATAGAGAACACATATGTGACATGTAATGTCTAATAATTAATATGTATATATGATACGTGATTGACATACCATTTCTGTATGGCCTATAAATTTATGTGTGGGCATATACCATTCCATGTGCATAGTTTATGCATAGTCACGGGTAGAATAGTTAAAGCATAAAAGTTTACCAACAAAAACTCTACAGCGATGAGCAGAGCTGGCAGTGGGGAAGGAGCAGAGGCTAAAAGCTGCCCATTGGATGAAACTGCCGGACAGCAAAGCCTGGTCCTGGAGAGGGAGGAGCAGAGGATTGAGAATCAGTGACCCGTCGTCATTCTCAGCCTGGGGTGGGGGGTGGGTCAGTGACCCCTCATTCTCAGCCTGGTGGGCCTAGGGAAGGGAGCCCCACTGGAATGCCCCTTGAATGACAGGGCAGTCTGAGCCCAAGGCTGATGGAGGAGGCAGAGCAGAGGAAATGTCCAGGAGGCCAGTCTTGTCTCCTAGTTCAAGGTCCAGGTCTCAGGGTGCCAGCCGGGACAGTGCCCTGCTGCCTGGACAGCCCTGAGGCAGCACCCAGCCTACAGGGAGGACTCGGCTGACAGTGACATCCCACACCTTCCTGGTATCCCCACCGCCAGGGAGTAACCAGAATGCCCGTTCCTCATTCTCTCTGGCCCGGCGCCAGGGAGCCAGGGGCAGACAGACCTGCTTCGGAAGCCCAGCCTCACCCTCCCCGGCCCCGTTCAGCCACTTGCTCTGTTGGAGCCGCACTTTCCTCCGCTCTAAACCTGGGTCAGACTAGACCAGTGGTCGGCAAACTCATCAGTCACCAGAGCCAAATATCAACAGGACGACGATTGGCATTTCTTTTGAGAGCCACATTTTTTAAACTTAAACTATCTAGGTAGGTACAGTGTTATTAACTTAATGAGGGTCCTCCTAAGCTGGCCTTTGCTAAAAACTCAAGGGGCCAAAGAGCTGCATGTGGCTCTCGAGCCACCGTTTGCTGACCACTGGACTAGACCATCTCCTTGGACTTCTGAGAACATCCAATAAAATGCTGTTTTTAAAGTGGGCGGCATGGCTCAGTGGGTGAGCATCGACCTATGAACCAGGAGTTCACCGTTCAATTCCCGGTCAAGGCACTTGCCCAGGTTGCGGGCTCGACCCCCACCAGTGTGGGGCATGTAGGAGACAGCTGGTCCATGATTCGCTCTCATCGTTGATGTTTCTGTCTCTCCTCTCTTCCTCTCTGAAAGCAATAAAAATAAATTTAAAAAATAAGAAAATGAAGTGGCCAGCTCAGAGCTGACACTGTGGCGCCAACAGTGAGGGGGGGAGAGGGGGGGAGATCCTTCCCCTCCTCTCGAAGGTGTGGGATGCGTGAGTATGGTGGCCTCAAAGCGAACCAGAAGCGGTGCCTCCAACCCTAGGCCCTCTCTGCCAGCTCCTGTCTCTTTCACTGAGTTCCATCACCTCCCCGGGCCTCACATCCCCCCAGAAATGAAGGGCTGAGACCGCAGAGCTTCCCCCCAACACCCGTCAGAATGAGTTTGCGAACACAGAAGGCTCTCTGGGCCCCGGGGTCTGACTCACCCCAACGCCTCAGCTCCGCACGGTGATGCTCCAGAAGAAACGTTTCTCTTTGATCCTAGTAGCAAGGTTCAGAGGCAAAGGGCACAGGGCACATGCCCGTGAAAGGCAGGGGGCAGAGGCCCCGGGGGGCTGGGGCATGGCAGGGGGTAGGGAACCCTCAGTCAATGGGCTCCCAGCTTGGTGCACTGCCACCCTTTCTCCTTCTCCCCAGAAAAGTGAAATAAAACCATAAAACCACGGAGCAGGGTCCTGGCTGGCCTGGGCGCCATATCTCCATCCAGAGTCTGGTCACAGCCCCCTCACCCCACTCTGGCTGTCCTGAGAGCGACAGGAAGACCAGACCGAGCTCTGGCAGCCTCAGGCCCTCCCTCCCTCGCCTGCAGCCAGAAATAAAAGTCCTTACTCATTTCTGTAAGACAGAGCCAAGGCAGGGAGGCACCCTGGGTGGGGGTGGGGAGCAGCATTTTTTTTGGGGTAGCGATGGCCAGGGGGTGGGTGGGGATGGGGTCTAAGATGTATTTTGCTTGCTCCCTCTGTCTCCTCCCAAAGCGGCTCCTTATTTGGGGAAAGTGTGACGACGATGAGGGCTGCATTGGCATGAGAAGCTCTTGGGAGGGGAGAAGAGCTTGTCACTTCTCTCCCTCCGGAGTGTGTTCACACCAGGAACTAGGGCGGTGCCAGCAGTGGCCGTCGCCGTCCCCGGGAGTGGCAGCCGCACTCCTCTGGGCACACTTCCCCGGCTCCCCGGCTCCGGCTGCTCTCCGGGGAGAGCGGGTCCCCTGTCACCAGCGCGGCCTCCGCCGCCCTCCGCCCTCAGCTCCCGGGAAAAGCGTGTCCTGTCTCCGCGGCAGGTCTGCGGGATGTCAGCCTCCTCGCCGCGCGGGGTGAGAACCGGGGAGCCAGGGCCAACTGTTACAAAACACACTTCTTGGAAGGGAGCCTGCGGCGGGGAGGGAGCCCCGCAGTCAGCCTGGGACAGCGTTTCCCAAGAGGAGCCGAGCAAGACGCCACATGCTTTCAATCACGAAGGACACCGGCTGTTAGCCACTGCCCGCCCCGCCCGGCCGGGCCCATCCCGATGTCTATGCGGCATCCTGCCCTCAGGTGCCCGTTGCACCCCACCAGCCTCTCCCTGGCCTGCGGGGCCCACGGGAACCGCCCTCCAGCCCTGGGGCTCCCCAAGGCCAGGCCAGTCATCCCTGCTCCAGCACACACGCGTGGTGTCGTGTGCAGAGCATTTGACAGCTCTTGTGGCCTTAGACATGGAAACCACACAGGCCCCCGGCTGTTCCGGGCCACGGCTCCCGGGAGGACGTTTCACCCTGTGACACAGGAAGAGGCAGGAAGGCCCGGTTTGGACTCCATGGGGATGTGTTTCCAGACAGACCTGCCAGCAGGAAATGAGGTAAATGCCTCTTCCGGTCAAGGTCAGGGATTCCATGCTGCTGCCACGAGCAGGGCAGGGAGGAAGCATCCTGGGGGGCCAGCATCCTTGGGTACAAGAGGGGTCACCATAGGGCGTTGGCATGCTGCTGTGTGCAGGGGAGCCAGGTACATGGCAGAGCTGGCTATCAGCTGAAGGCCAAGGCAGGGAGCTGAGCCGAATGGGCCTTCGTGGTGCCCCCAGCTCCTCGGAGATGCAGGCCTCACTCCTTCCCCGAGAGGACAGAAAGGAGCCCCTGACCCAGTCCCCTGACCCCTTTAGAGCCGTCATAGCTGCAGGGAGTTCTCGCCCAGAGTGTGGGTTTGGTCATGCTCCACTCAGGCTTGGACCTTAATTTTTTTAATACATTTTTATTGATTTCAGAGAAGAAGAGAGATAGAGAGATAAAAACATCAATGATGAGAGAGAATCATGAGAATCATTGATCCATTGATCGGCTGCCTCCTGCACGTCCACACAGGGGATGGAGCCCGCAACCCAGGCATGTGCCCCGACTGGGAATCGAGCTGTGACCTCCTGGTTCAGAGGTCGATGCTCAAACACTGAGGCACGTCCGCTGGGCCACTCATGGGCCGTTTTTGCTAAAGCCCAGACAGAGAGACCATCGGTATGGTTGTCCATGTGCATCTGGACTCGGGGTCCCTGACACTAGCAATGACTGACATCCCACAGGCCAGCTGTGTGGCCTCCATGGCACACCTCGGCCTCTGCTGTTCCCCCCACTCCAGTGCTCCCCCGCAGCCAGGACATTCCCTGTGCCCCCAAGACCAGAGGGGTCTTCTGGGCAAACCCTGAATACCTGTCGAAGGTTGTCTCCTTTTATTTTCCCCAAGCTCCAGCCGTTTCTCTGACAACCTGGTTGCACATTCTCCCAGCACAGCCGGTAAGCAGCCAACCCCAGCCGCCCATGGCCAGTTTTCCCTGGAACAGGAGTTGGAGGAGAACGGCAGAGAGTTGCCGCCACTGTTAGGAGACAGCGGGGCTGCAGGAGGGTGGGCCGGGCCCCTGGCGTCGACGGGCACATTTGCTGAGCAATGGCCTGTTCTGTGCACCGTCATAAACCACGGCATCCTCCATAAAGTGTCCGGGTGTTCCGGAGGGCGAGATGGCACCTCAGGGCCCTCTTTCCTGCGCGTTACACGGCGGTAATGAACTCGGCTCGCCGTGCGGTACTTCCCCGGGGGCCTCCGCCTTCCCCAGCGCTGCTCCCTGAAGCACGGCTCCGGCCAGCCAGTGCAGCTCACCAGCTGAGTGTCCACCCATGAACTAAGAGGTCGCCAGTTCAGTTCCTGGTTGGGGCACATGCCTGAAGTGGGGGCCGATCCAGGTGGGGGGTGTGCAGGAGGTAGCCCCCTGATGTTTCTCTCTCACCGGTGTTTCTCTCCCTGTATCCCTCTCCCTTCCTCCTGAAAAATATAAATATATTTTTAAAGAAGAACAGCTCGCAGGTTACGGCTTAGAGCCTCCGGGCCCCTCCTAGGGGATGCTCCCACCTTCCGGAACCAAACACCACCCGGCAGCGGACACGCCTCCATGAACCTCCACCCGCTGGGCCACCCCCCCTGGCAGGAATGTGCTCCAAGGTGCCATCCAAGAACACACGCTGAGACTCCCAGGAAACCCTGTTCTCAGGGCAACGCCCTGGCACTGGAGCCCGGTTCCGTGTGTCCCTGAGAGCCAGTCAGTGGCAGGAGCCCCGTCCCGTAGGAGAGGTGCTCAGGGTCAGTCATGGCCCCACGTCGCCCTCCTTCTCCACCTTCCATGCAACCTTACGCTCCAGCCTCACACACGCTCTCTGAAGGTGCCGTGTCCGTAGGCTCTCTGGCTCTACCCATCTGCCTCACCATCCTCTCCTGACCAATCCCACTGATCCTTTAAGGACTAGCTCTATCATCAACTCCTCCAACAGCCTCACACGAACAGGCCACAGCAACATGAGCCTCGGGATTGGACCTAAACCAGCAGTTGGACATCCTTCTCAGAATCTTGGACTGCTGGCTCCTAACCACTAACCTTCTTGCCTGCCTGCTTGCCCCTAACTGCCTCTCCCTGTCGGCCTGATCTCGACCCCAACTGCCCTCCCTTGCTGGCATGGTTGTCCCCAACTGCCCTCTCCTGACAGCCTGGTCTTGCCCCAACTGCCCTCCTCTGCCAGCCAATTTGGTTCTGATTGTTTGATATCTATGCCAGTCAGTGTCAAAAGCTCCGCCTCCTAGGCAGCCATTGGCTCCTCACATTTCACCCAAATTTGGTTCTGATTGGTCAGTTTCCATGCCGGTCAGCATCTCTGGGCCTATCAACAGGGCCTGATCAGAAAGGCGGGGCTGATCAGCAGCCCCAGTGGAAACTTGGAGAGAAATGGAGGTGCAGCTGCTGGCCAGACTGGGAGAGAAAGAGAGAGGCAAGTGCTGATCAAAAGCTGCCACAGAGGCAACGGATCAGTCCCTGCTTCTCTCTTTGTGCCTCTCTCTGGCCCTGATTCACAGACTCCTCAGCAGTCAGTGCTGGGACACCAACCCTGCAGCGGAAGCAGTCAGTGCGGGGTTGTCAACTGCAGGACTGACTTCTGGTTGGTCAAGCCCCGGTCGTTACTGGTTGATACAATCCAGGGTTTTTAATATATTAGGATAGTTGTATCTTGTATCCTGCAACCTTAGTAAATTAAGTATTAGTTCTGCTGGCTCATTTTCAGTTCTTTGAAGTTTTCTATACAGAAGATAATGTTGTCTATAGAGTTTTACTTCTTCCTAACCAATTTGTGTTCCTTTTATTTCTTTTTCCTGTTTTATAGCATTGTCTAAGACCTCACAAGTAATAACGAGTATGTGTGGTAAATGAAGATATCATTGCCTTGTTACTGATCTAAGGGGAAAAGCTTTCAGTGTTTTACCCTTAAGTATGATGGTAGCTGTAAGTAAGCTTTTGTGAATTTAGGAATTTCCTTTCTCTAACTAATTTGCTGAGAGTTTTAATCATCAGTAGTTATTGAATTTTGTCAAATATATTTTCTGCATCTGCATTGCATTGAGATGATCATATGATTTTTCATTTAAGTCTGCTAACATGATAAATTACATTAATTGATTTTTTTTAATTTCTGGAATAAAACTCACTTTGTCATGATGTATTATCATTTTATATATGACTGAATTAATTGGCTAACATTTTGTTAAGGACTTAGTCTAAGATGTCTGACAGGGATATTAATCTTTAGACTTCTTTTCTTGTAATAACAATTGGATATCCAAATGCAAAAAAAAAAAAGAGAGAGAGAGAGAGAGAGAGGGAATGAACCTCAACCCTACCACAGAAAAGAGACTCTATTTTGTGTGGTTCAGATGTCAGGATCATGATAGCCTCATAAAACAAGCTCCATGATGCCTTCCTTCTATTTGGAGAAAGAGTTTTTTTTTTTTGTCTTTTTTTTCTTTTTTTTTTTAAATATATATTTTATTGATTTTTAACAGAGAGAAAGGGAGAGGGATAGAGAGTTAGAAACGTCGATGAGAGAGAAACATCGACCAGCTGCCTCCTGCACACCCCCTACCGGGGATGTGCCCGCAACCAAGGTACATGAGCCTAACCAGAATCGAACCTGGGACCTTTCAGTCCGCAGACCGACGCTCTACCACTGAGCCAAACCAGTTTCAGCTGTCTTTTTTTTTCTTGAGTGAGCTTTGGCAGTTTATTTCAAGGAATGTGTCTATTTTAGATAAGCTATGATCTTTACAGGCATAAAGGTATGAACCTTCTTGTCTTATTATTTTAATATTGGTCAGCCATGTGGTGATGTCTCTCTTTCATTCTTGACACCAATAATTTGAGTTTTCTCTGTTTTTCCTCATCAGTCCAGCCAGAGACTTACCAATTTTATTCATCTTTCAAAACACTTGGTTTTGGTTTTATTCATTTTCTCTATTATTTTTCTCTTTTCTATTTTAATGCTTCCTGCTCCATCTTTATCATTCCCTTTGTTATTATTTTGGGTTTAGTTTGCTCTGTTTTTTCTAATTTGTTTTTCGGTAGAAGATTTCATATCACTGATTTGAGGGCTTCTTTCCTGGGTAAGCATTTAGGGCTAGAGGTTTCTCTTTAAGCACTGTTCAGTTATGTCCCACAGATTTTTGATATTTTGTTTACATTTTCATTCACTTCAAAATGTTTTTTTCAGTGTCCTTGTGGTTTCATCTTTGATGCATGAATCACCAAGAAGTGTGATGTTTACTTTAAGAATATTTCGGGAAGTCCCCGGATCTTCTTGTTATTGACTTCCAGCTTAGTTCTGCTGTGGTCAGAGAACATATTTTTATAATTCCTAACCACTGACATTTATTAAGACTTGTTTTTATAGCCCAGAATATGGTCTGTGCTGGTGACTGTCCCTTCAGCTCTTGAAAACAATGTGCCTTTTGCTGTGGTTGTGGGGATGTTCCCTCAATGTCAATGAGGTCATGGGACTAGCTTGTGAGGGTGCTGTCTTCTACATCTTCTTTCACTTTCTGTCCACTCGCTCTACCAAGTGTCAAGAGAGGACTGCTATAAACCCCAGCTGTAATTGTGAATTTGCCTGTTACTCTTTTTTAGTTTTGTCAGTTTTGCCACATACAGTTCAGTTTGTTAATAGGTACCTAGGCACTTAGGATCATCACATTGCTTCGTGAACTGCATTGCTGTGGGTCTGCTGTTCAGGCTCATCTCAGTCCCTCTTGTAAATGGTTCTCAACTCTTTTGTCTCCGGCCCACTGAGGTGGAGCAAATGATTCTGCAGTTCATTATCTTACCTATTCCATTTTCCAAAGCAATTACTAAGAAAAAAAAATTAACAAAATTAAAACCTAAAGCTATTCAAGGCCACATTCCTAATTCGCTAATCACAAAGTTTCCTTACCCAACAGTGAGGAGATCTCAGCTCTTGACCTACACTTTGCCTCGACAGGAAGGTTGCAATATGATCAGGAAAGCAGACTTCCTGATGGGATGATCAAAGAGAGTCCTCAGTGAACCCCAGTAATGCACTAAATTTAATGTATGAGAAGTATGTTTGGTAACTTGGAATAACTCAGTGAGTATTTTTTAAACAACTATTTAGGATATGTTAGGTTGTTTATATCTTTTAAACGATTATCTTTCTTTTTTTAGATTTTTAAAAAATTGATTTTTAAAGAGAGGGCAAGGGATGGGGAGAGCGAGAGAGAGATCAGTGTGAGAGGGAAACACTATATCAGCTTCCTCCTGCACACCCCCTACCAGAGATGGAGTCTGCAACCCAGGCAGGTGTCCTGCCTGAAAGGGCGTTTCAGTCATAAGACAGGAGTATCCAGTAGGAAGTAAACATCAGCCATACAAAACAACACAACTTAGTAAGATGGTGCATCCCTCACTACTAAGAGCTGGACCAGAACGTGCGTTTGTAATCCGTGGGTGACTTTCAGGAATCCCTTGCCTCCCACAGTGAACCACACACTGAGAAGCAGGACTCCACAGGAGACCCGTAACAGAGTCCTGGCGGAAATACGCTGCTTCCTCGATTCTATGGCTGCTTCCACCCTGGTGATGACACCCACAGTGTCCCTTTTCTCCTTGGCAGCCAGGAAGCTCAGAGCCACACCTGCAAAGCAAGCATTACCACCTTGTTTATGCCTTTTGTCCTTTCATTCTTCTCATCAAATTAACATCTGTCCTCATCTTATTATTTATTTTGTTCTGATTTATTAGATCTATTTTTTTTCTTTTTTTTAAATATATTTTGATTTTTTACAAAGAGGAAGAGAGAGGGATAGAGAGTTAGAAACATTGATGAGAGAGAATCATCAATCAACTGCCTCCTGCACACCCCTTACTGGGGATGTGCCCGCAACCAAGGTACATGCCCTTGACTGGAATCGAACCTGGGACCCTTGAGTCCACAGGCCAACGCTCTATCCACTGAGCCAAACTGGTTTCGGCTAGGTCTATTTCTTATCAGCCATCTTTTTCTTTGTATACGAGAGGCCTGGTGCACAAAATTTGTGCATGGGGGTAGAGGGGTGTACCCTCAGCCCAGCCTAAACCTTCACCAATCCGGTACCATTGGCTCCTAACTGCTCACCTGCCTGCCTGCCTGATCACCCCTAACTGCCCTCCCCCTGCCAGCCTGGTCGTTCCCAACTGCCACCCCAACCCCCTGCTGGCCTGGTTGCCCCATGCAGCCTGTTCAGTCATCTGTCCAGTTGTTTTAGTCATGATGATCCCTGGCTTTTTATATATTAGGATGTGTGTGTGTGTGTGTGTGTGTGTGTGTGTGTGTGTGTGTGTTGTGTGAGACCAAGCCCTGGCAGGAATCAGTAAATGCATGACTGCCTGAGGGTCACTTCTGATGCTCCCCCAGGCATGCTTGCTACATCCCCCACCACAGCTCTGCCCTCTGCGAGTCCATTCAGGCCCCTTCCGAGCAGCGGGAAACACCCTTGTGTCCCTACAAGCCTGGTGGGCATGAGTGGACGACGAATGAGACGCCATCCTGGCCAGTCACCGCAGGACCGGCTGCCAGGGGCCGTCCCGGGCCTTCTCCTGGAGCCTTGGAGGGGCCGGAGTCCCCGTGAACATGACATTATAATCTCAACCATGTTTTATTTATGGGGAGGGGAGGCACGGGGGGGGGGGTGTTAACAAACAAAGATGATTGCCTCTGAGCCCTCTCCCTTCCTGAGGTAATTAACACAAGGAATGCTCCAGCGGGGTGGGGGCGGGGCGCGGGGCGCAGACCCTTCTGCACGGGAAGCTGAGCGGCAGCACACCCAGGCCCCGCGGGTCTGGAGCCCCGCCGACCTGCCGTGTCTACGGCTAAACGTGCATCCTGAGAAGGCACTGCCAAACGTGATTCTAACTTAAAAAAAAAAATCCATCTAACATGAAGAAAACGATGGCGGAGTATTAGCACGTCAGGGGCAGAGACGTGTGCAGCTGCAGCTGTTAGCAAAGCGGGCCGGGGGCTCCCCGGGCATCTCCACGGGCATAAATTAAACATGGTGACTGCAACCCAAACAGCATCGACAATCCGCTCCTCGTGCAGCGTGTGATGCAGGCCATTTGCTTTTAAAAAAATTAAAATAGGAATCAGGCGCCGGGTGACAAAGAAGTTCTACTTCTGGGGGGAAACCAAATACATCACGGAAAGGTCACACAATTCATAGGCAAACTGCCGCCGGAATTTATGGCTTGTTTGCAACACATACTGTGGATCATCGGTAACTGCTAAATGCTTGGGCACCTCCGACTAAATAAATAGATGCCACAGAAAGCGCTCTGCGTCCGGAGGGGGGGGGGGGGGGGAGAATATGAAAAAGCACCTGGAAAGCAAGCGCCCGGCTGAGGGGGAGGGGACACGAGGGCTGCTGGGCGTGGGGGGCAGGACCAGCAGCTCAGGATCCGATGGGAAAGGGGAGGAACATGGCAGGTGCATCCCCGCTCCTTGGGGAAACCGGAGCAGGGGCAGGAGGGGACCTTGGCTAGGCCCCCAGGGCTCGGATGGGAGGGGCAGCACGAGGGAAGCGAGATGTCAGGAAGGGCTCGCCGAGTCCCCAGGGCAGGGGCCGTCATCTGAGGGCCTTGATAGGGAAGATGAGGCGGGCGGGGGCTTGGTTCTGTAGGTGACGCATCCATCCCTTTTGGATGTACGTCCAAGACTGCAAGCTCTCGGGAGCCTCTCCTCGGGCATCGCCTCAGGGACCCCCAGGGGCGCTGTGGGAGCCGGTCCGCCTCGCTTGCAGAGAGGAACAAACTGAAAAGGGACAGGCACATCCAGAGAGAGGGTGGACTCAGAGCCAGAGGCTGGAGCTGGCGTGGACACACTGGAGGCAGACAGGCTTGACACCAGCATCATTGGATACACCTGAGGCATCCTGCACGTGGCCCCGGAAACCCTGCACCATGGCCCCGGAAACCCTGCATCATGGCCCAGGGAACCCCTGCATCATGGCCCAGGGAACCCCTGCATCATGGCCCCAAAAACCCTGCATCATGGCCCAGGAAACCCCTGCATCATGGCCCAGGGAACCCCTGCATCATGGCCCAGGAAACCCCTGCATCATGGCCCAGGGAACCCCTGCATCATGGCCCAGGGAACCCCTGCATCATGGCCCCGGAAACCCTGCATCATGGCCCAGGGAACCCCTGCATCATGGCCCCAAAAACCCTGCATCATGGCCCAGGGAACCCCTGCATCATGGCCCAGGGAACCCCTGCATCATGGCCCAGGAAACCCCTGCATCATGGCCCCGGAAACCCTGCATCATGGCCCAGGGAACCCCTGCATCATGGCCCCAAAAACCCTGCATCATGGCCCAGGGAACCCCTGCATCATGGCTCCAAAAACCCTGCATCATGGCCCAGGAAACCCCTGCATCATGGCCCCAAAAACCCTGCATCATGGCCCAGGAAACCCCTGCATCATGGCCCAGGGAACCCCTGCATCATGGCCCAGGAAACCCCTGCATCATGGCCCCGGAAACCCTGCATCATGGCCCAGGGAACCCCTGCATCATGGCCCCAAAAACCCTGCATCATGGCCCAGGGAACCCCTGCATCATGGCCCCAGAAACCCTGCATCATGGCCCAGGAAACCCCTGCATCATGGCCCCAGAAACCCTGCATCATGGCCCAGGGAACCCCTGCATCATGGCCCCAAAAACCCTGCATCATGGCCCAGGAAACCCCTGCATCATGGCCCAGCGAACCCCTGCATCATGACCCCAAAAACCTTGCACCATGGCCCAGGGAACCCCTGCATCATGGCCCAGGGAACCCCTGCATCATGGCCCCAGAAACCCTGCATCATGGCCCAGGAAACCCCTGCATCATGGCCCAAGGAACCCCTGCATCAGTTCTCTCTCAATTTGTATATGAAAAGCATATTCCAGGCCCTGCCTCAGACCTGCTGACTCAGACTCTCTGAGCCTGTGACGGGAACGTGTGTAAGAAGCTGACAGACACATCCTCTCTGAGAAAGTGGGCACTGCCAGGCTGAAAGGTCTTCGGAGCCTGAGGGTCCGTCTCCCGAGGCAACACACATCTGGACAGGGTCATGGCTCCTGAGAGTCCTCAGAATGGCCCAGGGTGGGTGCTGGACAGGTGCTCACAGCGGCTCAGGGTGAATGGCACTGGGGCTGGGGAGATGGGGACGGCAGTGGCGTGGAGGGGGAGGCACAGAGGCAGGAAGAAAGAGACAGAGAAAGTGACCAGAGAGAGAGAGAGGCCAGGGAGACTCTGACAGACAGACAGCAAACGTGGAGGGACAGACAGGAGGGAGCAGGAGAGGGAGGTTAGAAAGCAGAGGGAGACCATGGGACATGAGTCACTCCCATCTGCCAAGCCTCCCAAGCCCTCCTGCGAGCGAGGGGCAGACCAGGCCAGATCAGCACCCCACCTCCGGCGCTGGCCCCTCCCCACATGTCAGCCACCCCCTGCCCAGCTGCCAGGCGCCCCGGGCTGTGCCAAGTGGGTGTCTCTGTGACTGTGCCAGGCCAGACTCCCCCGGCGCACACATGGTGCAGGGGCGGGATGGAGGGAGCCTTGGCTGAGTCCAAACCCAGTGTGGCAAGGCGAGTGACAGGCTGCTGAGTGCTCTGTGCAGCGGGGGACATGGGGTGGGAGGCAGGGAGCAAAGAGGCTTGTGGGTGTGGGGGAGGGGGACTAGTTGGGAACTGGGAGCTCAGTGGGAAAGGAAGGAGAAGCAATGGAGTTTTGTTGGGCAACCTCCCTGCTCCCGCTGCCGGGTCCACCTCTTCCTGTGGACCCTCAAAACAGCTCTGCGGCGTACAGAGCGTTCCGGAATCGCAGATGAGGAGACTGAGGCTGAGAGAGGACAGAAATCAGGCATGTAGCTGTGAGAGGCAGGGCGGAGATCCTGCTCAGCCGCAAGGGTGCCCAGTTCTAAATCCCACATTCTTCTCACCGCACTGAAGTTCCCAAGTCCGTAAGAAGACAGAGAACAACGCACAGCCCTTTTAAACAGTGCCGTGTGGTGCCACCAGAGCCATCCCACAGCCAAGGCTGACCATGGACAGGAAGGTGCAGACACCGCGGGAGGATGGAGGAGATCAGAGAGGCTGGGCCTTGAACAACAGCCATGTATTTTCCCACCATTATAGAGGCTGTAGTCCAAGGTCAAAGTGCCGGTAAGGTAGGTTTCATTCTGAGTTCTCTTTATCAGACTTGTAGGCGGCCACCATCTCACTGTGTATTCACGTGACCTTGTCTTTGTGCACTCAAGGGGGTGGGTGGGAGAGAGCAAGCTCTTGGGAGCCTCTTCTGGCAAGATACTAATCTCATCATGAGAGCTCCACCCTCGTGACCTCAGGTCACCCTTACTGCAAAAGGCCTCAACTCCAAACACCATCACACAGCGTGGAGCGGGGAGGGGGTCAAGGGGGAGCTTCCACATATAAATTTGGGGAGACGCAAACATTCCATCTACATCAGGTGGTCACTATTATTGCCACTTTTATAGATGAGGAAACTGAGGCACAAACAGGTTAAGTGATCGGGCTAAGATCCCACAGCTCACAAGCAGCAGAGCTAAGCTGTAAACTCAGGCAGCTGGCACCCTGAGTGCAGGCTGTTAGTAGCCACCCTGTGCCGTTGCATGGTAGGGATCTATCCCCGAATTCTCTTGACAACCTGGAGAGAGAGGTATTATCAGAATTTAACTAGTAGGCATCTCTAGCTTCCCATGCCAGAAAGAACCCCAACCCCCTTCCCACTTACCCTATCACCCTCATTCATCTCTAATCTTCCCCTAGGATAGTGGTCAGCAAACTGTGGCTCATGAGCCACATGAGGCTCGTGAGTTGCGGTTTGCTGCTCTATTGACTAATGAGTTTGCCGACCACTGATCTAGACTCTGATTCCAATAATTACAGGCTGTTGTTGTTCCTTGTGATTAAGCCCCTATCCCAATGGTCGGCAAACTCATTAGTAAACAGAGCATGTGGCTCGTGAGCAGCAGTTTGCCGACCACTGCCCTAGGGAGATACATGGATGGATGGATGGATGGATGGATGGATGGATGGATGGATGGTTGGATGGATGGATGGATGGATGGTTGAATGGTTGGATGGATGGATGGATGGATGGATGGATGGATGGATGGATGGATGGATGGATGGACGGACGGATGGATGGATGGTTGTATGGATGGATAAACGGATGGCTGGCTGGATGGTTGTATGGATGGATAAACGGATGGATGGATGGATGGATGGATGGATGGATGGATGGATGGATGGATGGATGGGCTATATTTTAGGGTTTGGGAGAGAATCCTATTTTAGGTTGGATGGTACTAGGGTCCCAGCCAACTCTAGGATTCTGCTTCTCCACTGTGTTTCTCTAACATGCATGCATTTTCTCATTCCAGACCTTCTGCAAGACATGCCATTTCTTCTTTGTCTGCCCTCATCTTCCCAGTGACCCTTTCCCCATCTTTCAGGGAGCAGCAACATTCCCCTAACCAGCCCTCTGCCCAGATGACTAGCCGCTCCATCTTCCAGAGTCCTCTCACTGCCTATATGTCCATCCCACAGTCTTCTTCTCAGCGTGCCTCTCTGATTGAGCTAGGACCTGCCTGGAGCGAAGCCCAGGCCCACGGCTTCCCTGTGTGCCGGGCCCTGGCAGCCAGCTCAGCCTTCACTCTGGGAATGACATCGACCCTGAGCTCCACCTGTTCTGACAGCTTTCGAGCACCCGGGATGGTCGGCAGCCAGGATCCTAGGAAGTTGTTTTTGAAGGCTGGACAGTGCGGGCAATTAACGGAGGCTTCGCCCGCACGCCAGGAAGGCAGGATTTTCATCCTCCCTGGTTTGAAAGTTACATGAGTTTCATTATACATTTCGTCACATTAACATTTAAAAACTTCTGTTCAGCCAGTTTCCTCTCCTGGGCAGAAGGGGAAAGCTTTCCAGCTTTAATTGCTGAGCTGAGCGCTTGTGAGCGAGGGGCTCAGCCTTCTGCTCTGACGCCCCAGCCCAGGCTAGCACTGTTGGGAGAAGGTGGACACCCTGTGACTCGCAAGGTGGCTGCAGACTTCCAGGTGACAACCCGCAAGCACAGGCGGTTTTCTCCTCGAGAGCCCATGCTCCTTCCAATTATTTTTTGTAATCTGAATGGGGAACGTTTCTGACACCAACATCCCCATCAAATTCTGTCACTGTTTTCCAATGGGGCCCTCTCCCCAGGGTCCAACTCTGTGAAGGCAAATTGAGTCCTTCCAGATCGCCTTCTCTCTTCATTATACAGATGGGGAAACTGAGGCCCCGACCCAGGAAAGGACTGGCCTGAGGTCACAGATGGGATCTGATGGGGACTGTATCGAGCCTCTCCATTGCCCACACGTGTAATCTCCGACCTTGGCCTTCTCAGAAGGACAGCGCGGAGGGGCGGGCTATAAGGGTGAATGACGGGTGTTAGAGAGTGTTGGCACACTCATCTCAAGCAATGCTGGGAACTCCATCGAGATGTTTGCTCCAAAGATGGAGAGTCTTCCCAAAATGAGCACATCCCCGTGTTTCCCAATCAGGAAGCAACAGGGCATTTCAATTCTGCTATTTGCACAATTTTCTGGGCAAGAAAAAAACCCAAAGGGCCCTAACCGGATTGGCTCAGTGGATAGAGTGTCGGCCTGTGGACTGAAGGGTCCCAGGTTCGATTCCAGTCAAGGGCATGTACCGTGGTTGCAGGCACACCCCCAGTGGGGGGCGTGCAGGAGGCAGCTGATGGATGTTTCTCTCTCTCATCGATGTCTCTAACTCTCTATCCCTCTCCCTTTCTCTCTGTAAAAAAATCAATAAAATACTTTTTTTTTTTTTCTTTTAAAGGCTCAGAGACCTGCATGTGAAAGCCGTCTAGGGTAAGACTTGGAGGCCAGGACTCATGGAAAGAAGGGGATTCCTCTCTGGGAACGCTCATTCCCTAAGCCCCCAGGAAGCGAGGCAGGCCAAGTCCATTTCCGGTGCTGGAATTCAGATCCCCCTCCTGTTCCTCCAGTGGCTGGACATGGCCTTGGACAAGGGGGGCCTTGTTTGGGGTGAAGATGGGACACAGAGGGAAACGCGGCCCTGGTTTCTCAAAATGTCTTAGCAAGCATGGCGTGGTATTCGCATGTTTTTTGCAAAGTCTCCTTGCCAAGATTCTTGACCATTGTCCACACACCGGTTCCCTGTTAAAGGCCCATGCTTGATGCCCTGTGAATTTGCAGAAAGTGACTGGCATGGATTGTTTTCTGTGCCTTTAAGAGCAGGAAACACAAGAAGAGTGGCCAAGAACCCAGTGGATCTTTGATGCCTTTGCACTCGGGGGCGGGGTGGGAGGGGGTGTGCTCTCATGCACAAGAGGAAGCCAAAGGGACCTTTGTACCCAAGTGGCCGAAACCCAGCAGAACAGTGCCTTCTCCCGTCCCCATCCTGCCAGCACCCAGGTCTGGACCAGGGAGAACCAATTAAAGGCTATTCCCTTCTGGAAGACCCTCTGGGGCAGTGAGATTATCCCTAAAGTGAGTGTCCTCAAATCCGGTAACTTCTAGAACATGGAAGGGCAGGCAGTCCTCCTATGTGTCTTGTTAAGACTCACAATGATGGAGATGCTAGCCCGACATCCTTGCTTCACCTGAGTAAGGGCACGGGACCGTTCAGGGCCTCTGTGTCCTTCATTCCTGACCCCTCGCCCGACGCCTCTAACCCGGTGTTCCGGCAATGTTGGCTGAATGAAGCTGGACCCAAGACTTGTCATTCTCAGTGGTTTCTTCTAAATCCCCTCTTCGCAAGCCTGGCTGTGTGTGAGAATCACCTGGGTCACTTCCAAAAATACTGATGCCCTAACCCCGTGGTAGGCAAACTCATGAGTCCACAGAGCCAAATATCAACAGGACAACGATTGAAATTTCTTTGGAGAGCCACATTTTTTAAACTTGAACTTCTTCTGCCGCCACTTCTTCAACATAGACTCGCCCAGGCCGTGGTATTTTGTGGAAGAGCCACACTCAAGGGGCCAAAGAGCCGCATGTGGCCCGCGAGCCACAGTTTGCCAACCACGACCCTAACCCTAAGCCTAACCAGGATCCCACCTCCAGAGGTTCCAGTTGAAACTGGGTTGGGCTGAGGCCTGGTGCTAAGATGTCTAAAAGCTTCCAGGAGGTTCCAGCGAGCAGCCGGGATCCAGGACCACTGTCCACACGCCAGTTCCAGTTACAGGAAGAGGACCATCCCCTCCTGAGCCATCATTCCCCGTCTTCCTGGATCCAGGGGGAAGGGCTTGGGCCAGGAGGAAATAGAGAAAGACCTTCCGTTGGCCCTTAGGAATTGGCTGTCCCTCCCCAACCTTGAAAAGACATGGCAAAGGACAAGGTTCAGAGATCAAGTTCAATGTCCAATTTATTTTTTTATAACTTGAAACCAAAACAAACTCAGTTTTTGAACAAGCGTACAAATGAAATGGCAGACACATGCTGAACTCAACATCGTGACATTAACGGGGGGGAGAGGGAAGAGGCCCAAAATCTTGTACAGAGAATAAAAGGAACAATAAATAGTTCACTAAGCCATATTGAAATGACCTCCTGCCATCTCAACATTTTCTCCATATTTAAAAAAAAAAAAAAGTGCCCGTTTCTCAAACAGGGCACCAATACCAAGCAATAATAAATAGTTCAAACTCGTAGCAAAAGACAGAACCTCCAAGTAAACAACAGAAGCTCATACAACAATAGAAAAAGGTCATAAAAACAGTTCGCCTCGCCAATACAAATGCAAACTGAACTCGATGGGACTTGGCTTTGTGGGGACAAAGGGGGAGTACAAAGAGCACCAAAATCACGAGGTCGCCTGGGTTCTGGGTTCGACACCACGTCGGTCGCCCAGCCGCCCTGAGCCGGGAAGGAAGGCTGACTTCCTTTCCTTCTCGCCCTCTCCTCTCTTCACGCCTCAGCCTCCCCCTCTCCCCACGACAGACCCTCTCATGGCAAGTGGCAGGTTCCTGTGGGGGCAGCGCGGAACCCGCCCTGGCAGTGTAGGAACCAGCCTGCTGTAGGCTGGGCCGCCTCGGTGGGGCCCTCTCCTGCCCAATCCTCTGCTGCAGTGTAGACTTTTGATACTTGGAAGAAGCAAAATGCTCTCTCTCTTTTTTTTTCTTTCTGCCGTCTGTGGACGGAGACACAATCTTTGTGCTTTAAGATGGCTTGGTCCTGGCTCCTGGTGACGGGGACTGAGCTGGGAAGAGCTGGCTACGTTTCTCACTACAGGAGGGTCACCCCGGGGGCTCACGGGGCAGCCCACGGGGGCGAGGAGAAGGGGCTCAGGGTCAAACAGGTAGAAAGCTGGCCCCTCACCTTGACTTCCCATCCCCTTCCCCTCACTTCCCTGTGGCAAAGGTCAGTAGCAAGGAGGAGAGGGAATTTTAAGCAGAAAAGCTCCCGGAAGAAAAGTCTCTGCATTTGGTAAAGAATTGCCCCCGACGGATGCTTATACTTTCATAACCTGAAATAATGGTTTCTTACAGTTCCTGAAATAAAAAAAAATGGCTTCCTGATACATGTATTTTTTTAATGTATTATCCCCTCATCCGAAAAACTACCACTTTATCATCTTAAAGCTACTTGGCTTTACAACGAGAGAGAGAGAGAGAGAGAGAGAGAGAGAGAGAGAGGAGGGAAAGGACAGAGAGGGAGAAAGAAAAGCAAATTAAATGGAAATGAAAACAAATAAAGGACCAACCGAGGTGGAGGATGGAGAAGATGGGGGAGGGAGAGATAGGGGAAGGCACCGATCCAGCCCAGGCCCTAGGCGTTCGGAAACGGACGGAATGTAGCTTTCGGACAGAAAAGCAGCAGCGGGGCAGGTCAGAACAGCTGGCCAAGACCCTCTGTGGAATGCAAGAGGGGCTGCCTGGGGGCTCCCTTGGCGCTGGTCTCTGCTGCAGGTCAAGTCACCTGCACGCCACCTCCTCTCCAGACGCTTTCTGCGTAAGGTTTTGTCAAGGACTAGAGTGAGGTCAGTTTGCATTTCTTTCTGCTCCTCGGGGTGGGAGACTTGGTGGCGCTGACTGCAGACAGAAGATGCTCACTCGCTCTCTCTACACTGACCCCTACAGATGGCCTCTTAGAGAAAGGAAGGACGCTGGGAACTGTTTTTCAAAAGCTGGTTTCTCCATTCAACAGGGATCACGGATCTCCCCCGGGTCTACTGGGGCCGCTCCGAGGGGCCTGGGTGCGAGGGCCCGGCGCTCCAAGGGAAGCCTGGCTCCAGCCCTTCTCTGCGGGGGGCCGGTTCCGTCAAAACCACGCACAGCCCCAACGACTGGGGACCAAAGCATCCCAAGGCTTCCGTTTGCTTCCTTCCCTCCGGGGTTGTCTCACAACCCTTTTTCTCCTGTACAATAGGACTGAACATACAAATTTTTTTTTTTTGCAATATTTTATCCTGCCAAATTAAAAAAATATATTATGGCAGCCTGTTTTTGTTTTTTTTCTTTTTTATTTCCAAATTCACTAACAAAAAGGTACATTAAATCCCTTTAAAAGGACAAGCTTACAGTTAAAAAATTACAAGCTCCAGTAAAAATACAGCAAGTGCCTACATCATATGAACCGACCAATATATCCATTCCAGAGGGAGGTGGGAAGAGAAAAATAAGTACAGGTCAGAAATGATTTTTTTTTTCTTCTGCAAAGCAATAACAATATTAAGCACTTTTTTTTCTACATACTTTTTCTACATGGTGTAGCAATCCCCTTTTAATCCCCAAATACAAGTTTCTATACATTTTTTTTTAAATAAAAATTGAACACCCAAGGCAGAAAAAAAATTTACTAAAACTCCGACTTTACAGTTACTGTGACAAGAACAAATTTATAGACCCACCATTTAAATGTTACCACAACGTTTTCAAGGAAAAGCAAAAAAAAGGTGTTTTTTTTTTTTTCTTGTTTTGTAAAATGCCCAGGCATTCTCGATTATTACAAATACTGGTCCACTTTTACAGGAATCAAGAAATTTTAATATATATCATATATACTAAAACCCCATCACCGAGAGAAAACAATATACACGCAGCCACGGTGGCATCTTTTATAACCTATGAAGCAAAACTTTGGGGGGAAGGGGGGCGGGGGAATAGGACCTCTCTGACACACATACACACGATTTTTGTTACCCTTGTATGTATCCAATACTGTAAACGTATTTTTAAGACAGAGTGCACTAAATTTACCTTTAGGAAAAAAATCAGCCATTGTTCCTGAATTGTGTTTTTTGTTGTCGTCGTTGTTGTTGGTTTTTCATTCAACGATACCAACTTGTCACGTGAGTTTTAATTCAGCAGTAAATCACCTCCTCTCCAGATCTAAGCAGCGTCGTCCCACAAACAAAAAGGGGCTGAGGACCCGGTCAGCTAACAATTGTAAGTCCGAGGTTGTGCTGGGTTTATGTCTTCATCTGATCGGGCCCGATGGCATTTTCACGTCCTCTAGCTTCCACCGGGATTTTTTTTTTTTTTTTAATTAGACTTAAAAGTAAAATGTGGCTTTGTTTGTGTCTAAAGAATGTACTTTTCTCGTTTTACGTTTTTTAAAAAGTCTTTTCGTTTCAAAAAAAAAAAAAAAGTTTTGCATTTGTCTCAAGAGACTGAAATAGGAAGATCGGTTTTCAAGGCACTCACATCGCATCGAATGGCAGTAAGAGAAACTGTCCAATAAGTTATTATTCTGTCTCGTTCTTTATAGTGCCAGTATTGTGAATGCCACGCTTAGCAACACTGACACTCAATCTCAATCGTCCCTTATGCAACCCACCTCTGGGCCAAAGAGAAGAAATATGCTGCAATTTCTTGTTTAGAAGCCATTTCATTTAAATGCAAACAAAAGCTTTAAAGTGCAGGGTCAACAGAATTCAAACATCTAATCTCACGGGCTTAGTACCTTCCAACCCAACAGGAGTGACAAAAAGGGAAGCGGTGCTGGGCACCTTCGGACCGACCTCTTCCCCTGCTTTCCCTGTGAAGGGAACAGAAATTCGAAAAGATCCCACCCACCCCACCCCCAACCCCGGTCCTTGGAATGTCACGTGTGCAGGAAATGAGGACGCTGGCGTCCCTCTCGCCACCATCAGGGCACTTGTCTGCTTGAGAAATGGTCCATCCTCACTGTCATGGGACCTGGGATTTTCGTGTGGAGTGAGAACAAGGGAGAGAAAGAGAGAGAGAGAAAGAGAGAGAGAAGCTGGCAAGCCAGAAGAAGCCTGGGAGAACCTGACTGGTTTCTTCCTTTCTGTGTCCCTGCAGCCCACCACTACCGACCCCAAAAAGGTACCCTCAGCCCGTGTTAGCCTGTTCTATGGCAAATGGCTAAGACGGCATCCCAGGGTACACCTCCATCTGAAGGCGTCTGCTGGGAATGCACAGTTTTAGAATCCTCCGGGGCCATTCCCCGGGGGTAGCCCTCAAAAGCTCCTGTTTCTCTGGCAGTGTGCAGAGTTTGGGGGACCCTATCCCCCACCACGCCACGTCCACCCCTGTTATGAATGGGAAGGTTGAAATCAACACAGAAAAGGCCCCCGTTTCTCAGGACATCATCAGTGCGACATCTCCACTCCAAATCGGAAACAAAGTGCTACAACTTTAAGATTGTTATCCGCTGTACATCCACTCCCCACCCCCCCGCCCCCCCAAAAAACAAAAAAAAATGCATGCCACTTTTTATTTCAGGACCAAAAAAAAGGGGGGGGGGGAGGTTGATGTAAAAAAAAAAAGTAAACAACTTTAAAAGTCATTTAAGTGTTGGCTTCTTCACAAGAAATTACACATGCTTAGCTTAAAATTTCCACACAAAAAAAGCAGCGCCCTCCCTCCCAAATTATAATTTAAAAAGCTAGGCTTTCCCCTTTACATTGCTTGCGAGTCATTGCTCAGGCTTCTACTGGGTTTTTTAAAGAAAAAAATAAAAAAAAAATTTCAATGAAGAAGGGATGGATATCCAACAAAATCTTTTTAAAAAGGAACTCAAACAGGAAGAATCATAATAAAAAAAAGTACCTGCACATGCAAAAAAAAAAAAAAAATTACAAAACCCAATAAATACAGAAATTATTGCACAGTTAAAAAGGCTCCACAAGTTTGACTGCCTTCACCACCCTCGGGGTTCCTAGGACTTCGCAGACACAGGTTTAGGTTGGAGAGCCGCCTCCCCGGGGGGGCGGGGGCAGGGACCCCCCCCCCCCCCAGGGACACGCGGGGGTGCTCGGTGGCGGTGACACGGAGGCAAGTGTCAGGTCAGCATTCTGTCGCTTGGCAACGGTTCCACTGGTTCCACTGTACAAGGTGCGGGGAGGGGGGAGGGACGCCCTCCCCACTCCCGGCCTGCGCACGCGCACGCACGCACTCACGCACGCGCGTGCGCACTGACGCACGCACGCACGCACGCACGCATGCGCACACAAGCGCGCTTAGCTCCTCTCGGCCTGCTCGATCTTGACGTCGTTGGTCAGCAGGTGCTCGCCGTGCCACTTCTTCATGTGTTTCTCCAGGGTGCTGTAGACGCTGAAGGGCATCTGGCAGATGTCGCAGCGGTACACCTCCTTGCCGATCTGCCCGTGCGTCTTCATGTGGCGCGTGAGCTTGCTGCTCTGCGCGCACGCGTAGTTGCACAGCTCGCACTTGTAAGGCCGCTCGCCGGTGTGGCTGCGCCGGTGCACCGTGAGGTTGCTGCAGTTCTTGAACACCTTGCCGCAGTACTCGCACGTGTCGCTGCGCCGGCCCTCCTTGGAGCTCGGCCGGCCGGGCCCGGGCCCGCCCAGGTGCGGCGTGCTGCCGCCGCTGGCCGTGCCGCTGCGCCCGGACAGCCCGCCGTCCAGCAGGTCGCCGGGCGGCGTGGAGAAGCGCAGGCTGCCGTTCTCGGACGAGTGCTCGGACGACGTGGCGAAGGGCGACTGGCGCGCGTCCGTGAAGCCCAGGAAGGGGTCCTTCATGAAGTGGCGCGACGCCGCGTAGCCCACGAGCCACTGCGAGTACACGTTCTCGGAGGGGATGAGCGCGGCGGGCGGCAGCTCCAGGTCCTTCTCCACCTTGATGCGCTTGGCCGCCGCGCCGTGCAGCCCCGGGCTGGGCAGCGGCAGCGGCGGCGGCTTGCGCGGGAACAGGCCCGGGAAGGGCTCGGCGCCGCCGCCCGGCACGAAGCCGCCGCCCACGCCCACGCCGCGCCCGTTCACCGCGCCCCCGGGGCCCCCCGCGTCCCCGCAGCCGCCCGCGTCGTCGTCGTCCTCGTCGCCCGGGTCGCCCGCCGCCGCCGCGCGCTTCAGGAAGCCGCCGCCGCCGCGCTTGGGCTTGTCGGCCAGCAGGTCGCCGTAGGGCGGCGGCAGCGCGCCCAGGCCCGCGTTCTCCATGACCTTGCCCAGCACCAGCGCCTTCTCGTCGGCCAGCGCCTTGGCCGCGCCGCCCAGGCCGCCCAGGCCGCCGGGCACCCCGGCCACCAGCCCGCCGCCGCCGCCGCCGCCGCCGTTCTCCCGGTGGCTGCGGCTCAGCTCCGAGTCCATGCTGAAGCTCGACTCGGGCCGGCTCTCGTTCTCCAGCAGCAGCTCCTCCTCCTCCTCCTCTTCCTCCTCCTCCTCCTCCTCCTCGGGGTCGTGGCCCAGCGACGACGACGGGTCGCTGCCGTGGTGGTGGTGGCGGAAGTCGCCGCCGCCGCCAACGCCGCCCGCCTGGAGGCCCTCGCCGCCGCCGCCCGCCAGCTCGCTGGTGCCGGGCTCCGGGGAGCTGGCGGCCGACAGCCCGTCGTCGGAGCGGCCGCCGGCCAGCGAGCCCGCCTTGTGCAGGTGCGTCTTCATGTGGCGCTTGAGCTTGCTGGCCTGCGAGCACGCGTGGTCGCACAGCTGGCACTTGTAGGGCTTCTCGCCCGTGTGGCTGCGCCGGTGCACGATCAGGTTGCTCTGGAACTTGAAGGTCTTGCCGCAGAACTCGCACGACTTGCTCTTGGCGTGCGGCGGCGGTAGCGGCGGCGGCGTGCCGGCCCCGGGGGGCATGGGCGGCAGCGGCGGGGTGCTCAGGAACGGGGACTTGGGGCCGGGCTGGAAGGGGTTCAGGAGCCGGTGCATGGGGTTCCCGCGGCCGGGGGACACGGGCGGCGGCGGCGGCGGCGGCGGCGTGGAGCTGTTGCCCGCCAGCTCGCGGAGCCGCCGCGAGAAGTCCATGGCGGGCGAGTCGATGGCCATGGGGTTGAGGCGCATGACTCGGTCGAAGGCACTGGGGTGCTGGGCCACCAGCCCCATCTCCTCGGCGGCGGCGCCGAGGCGGTGCGGGTCCAGCGGGTGGCGCGGCGGCGGCGGCGGGCTGAAGAGCGGCGGCGTGCCGGGCAGGCGGCCCTCGTGGCCGAAGCCCGGGTGGTCCCGCAGCAGCGGGCCCGCCATGCGCAGCAGGCTGAAGGGGCTGCTGTCGCCCAGGAAGTTCATGAGCGGCGACTGCGCCACGGCCTCGGGCCCCAGCGGCGGCGGGATGGTGAGGCGCGGCGTGAGCGAGCTGCTGGCCGGCCCGGGCTCCAGGTAGATGCGGAAGCCGTGCGTGTTCTGCGCGTGCTGCAGCAGGAACCACGCGCTGGTGAAGGGCTGCTTGCATGTTGTGCAAATGTAGCTGGAGGGCTCGTCCTTACCTGCAAGGAGACACACGGACAGAGAGGCAGAGAAGGAGGAGAGCGTGAGATGCTACCGCGGGGCCGCTGACCCCCCCCCCCCCCCCGGAGGCGCTCCCCGGCCGGCTGGGGGCTCAGTTCCGCTGTGTGGGCAGGCTGCCCGGCGGAGCCCGGACCAGCCACGGGACCTCGGCCAATGCAATTCCATCAGCCTCCGTCTGTGCCCCTAAAGAGGAGGCATCCTTATTCGCGTCCGCTCAGAAGCCAGGTGAGATGTGGGCGAGCATGCCCGACTCCAACAACGGGGATGATGTCAAGGTGGGACTGCATCAAGGTGCCCTGCCCATGCTGGCAACCCTCCCGAGGGGGTGGGGGTGTCAGCCAAGGCCTGACGGACACTGAGACGCCAGTCATTGTCGTGGGGGCTGCTCTAGGCACTGTGGGATGTTCAGCAGCATCCCTGGCCTCCACACCCGCTGCCCACCCCACCCCCTCCCCCGGTCACTGAGATAAAACATTTCCCCGGGCATCGCCAACTGTCCCCTGTGGAGGGGGGGGGGCAAAACTGAACTGTCCCCCCCCCCCCTTTGAGAACCACTGATGAGGCAATATTTGCTCTAAGGAAGTTCTAAGAAGGCAAGCCAGATGGAATCACCTTGCAAAGACCTTTTTTTTTTTTTTTTTTTTTTTTTTTTTTTTTTTTTTAGGAGAAATGGCTGCATTGTTTAGGATTTTAACTCCAGGAAATTCTAGGGTTTCATATATCAGCATCGGCGCAGAAAGCATGATCAAATGTCAGTGTGGACATGCAGGCGCAGAAGGAATTCGCGTGTTATGATCCTGCCCCTCCGTGGCTTCACACACACTCTGACCATAACCACTGCGTGGGGTCGGCTTCCACAGACCCCCCGGGAGGGGGAGGGGGCCATTGGCCTCCATGAAGTCTTTTGCCAGAAGGTTAACCGAATGGAAGAACGTCAGGCCCACCTCAGCAGCCGGGACCAATGGCGACAAGCTGAGGGTTCGCTACACACGGGCTCCAGGGGAGAAGGGCAGCATTGGGCACAGACTGTCACAGACACGGATGGCGTCACAGGGGCAGGCACGGAGCTGAGTGTTCCGTCCAGAGCCCGTCCAGTGGCCGCCCCCCTCCCCCTGCAGGTGAGGCCGCCGCCTGTGCTGCTGCCCCCACACACGGTCAGCACGGGCAGGCCCTGCCTCCGTCACCAGATCCGCCCGCTGGCCGGGGGGAACGGGGAGCAGGACATCACAGCCGCGACCTGGAAGAACCCCTTTTGTTCTCCCCGCCTCCCCCGTACCTGGGACACCCTCACGCTGAGGAAACACGGGAACCACGCTGGTGACCATAACCCGTGTTATTGATGGGAGGTACAGCGGGGGTGCCCAGGGAAGAAGCCAGCCCCCTCTTCCCTCGCCGCTTGCCCTGGTCCATGGAAGGCCTTCTGAAATCCTGTACAGAGATTCAGCTTCTGTTTTCCTCCCGGGAATTATATTTCTGGGGCCTGCACCCTCAGCAGTCAAAACCAAGGGGCTCAGACCCGATGCCGTGAATTCCACGCCGGCGGGTTAGGCTTGATGACCCCCCGGTGGAGGGCCAGAGCCTCCCGAGCCACGGAGGGCATGCGATGTCACCGAACCGCAGGCTGGCCGGGGCGCAGGGGGTCCATTCTGCCAGCCACACAGCCGGCGGGGCCAGAACCCCACCCCCGGCCAGCGAGGCCAGCTTGGCGGGTGTGCCGTCCTGCGGGATCATCTCACTCCCGTCTCCCCTGTCGTGTCTGCGCGTGTGGTGGTGAGGAGACGGCTGGCTGCCTCAGGCCCACACTCTGGGGTCCCAGGAGAATCTGCCCACCCGGGAAGCGGTGGGAGGGTGGGGGGGGAACCTTCCCAAGGCCCCAGGGAGCATGTGGGGTGCGAGGCCTCACAGCACCCCCTTTCTGCATGCCACTCCGCTAGACAGACAGTGCCGCTTTCTCGGAGGCACCGCCTCCCAGCCTCGCTCTCCATGGGGGACAGAACTCACTGCCTCCCGCAGACTCACGGAGACCAGGCCAGAGGCCATATTAATAGGGTCTTCCTCAAACCCTCCCCGGGAGCAGGATAAATAAGTGGTGAATAAGCAGATCCATGGAAATCCCTTTCTGGCACAGGGGCTAAGAGCACAAGTGAAGGGCCACACCCACAGGTCACAGGGCCTCCAGTTAAAGGGGCCTGCACCTGGGCGTCGGCCACTCATCGAGGCACAGCCCCCCTCTCCCCACTCTCCCTTTCACCACCTTCATTCCCATGGGTACCTCCAGGGCGTTCCCATGTCCTGCTCTGACAGCCACGGGTTTTCTAGAAAGTTCTATAAGTCAGAACTCTGAGGCAAGCCCTGCAGCCGAAATGGCCGATTAAAACATTTTTTTTTTTTTAAATAAATAAACTCAAAATGGCAGCTGCTGGGGAACGTGCAGCCACACGTCCCAAAAGGCTCAGACGGCTGGTTCCACTCCTGGCTTAGCAGCAGGGGGAAGGCCCTTGTAAACCTCTGACTGGGCGCAGCCGGGGAGGAAGCTACCTGCCTGATGCAGCCTCCGGTGTGTCCCTCACAGCCGGTGTCTGGGCCCCTCGTCACTCCGGGGTGCGCGCGCTTTCCCTGCACCTGGAACGGCTCAGCTTCCCGGACCCCCCTCCTCCGCGGGCAGCCCTCACTGGGGCGGGCGCCGGCCTTCCGGGACCCCACAGCTTCCAACGTTAACCCCTCCGGCCCTCTCAGGCCTGCCTGACCACTCTCCCGCTTCTTGTTGTAAGAAAACGTTCATTTCCATGTTCCCACCTCATGCAGAGCTCCTGCCTACAATCGCCTTGAGCCCTGGGCGCTCACTCTTAAGAACTGAACAGTGGCTGAAACCGGTGTGGCTCAGTGGATAGAGCATCGGTCTGCGGACTGAAAGGTCCCAGATTCGATTCCGGTCAAGGGCATGTACCTGGGTTGCGGGCACATTCCCGGTGGGGGGCGTGCAGGAGGCAGCTGATCAATGACACTCTCTCAACGATGTTTTAACTCTATCCCTCTCCCTTCCTCTCTGTAAAAACCAATAAAATATGTTCTTTTTTTTAAAGAAAAAGAAAGAACTGAACAATGTCAGAAAGTCTTCGAGAGCCACACGGAGCACCTTTCTATCCGGAACTTCGGGGCACACACGGTCATGGCGGCTCCTTCGCATACGCAGCAGAAGGCCCTGGGGGAGAGGGCTGCCCCTTCCCCCTCGGGGACCAGAGGTTCCCTCGCCGGCACCCTGTCCTGGAGCTCAGGGCCCCCTGCCTGGAGGTGAACTGGAGCCTCCACAGGGGAGGACCCCACCAGGGGCCCAGACAGGACCTGCCTCCCACCGGGCTGCTGAGGTTCCAGCTGCCGGGCCGATGCTGGACCGTTTAGCAGTGAGTCAGGCAGCAGCGTGAGGCTGGGCCTGCAGACCTGGACACGTCAGCGGGCCTGGGAGCGCGGCCTCGGGCTTGGCGGCCAGAGCCCCGGCCCGCCTCTTTCCTTGATTCCCTCCCTCCTCAATCCTCCCATGTTGTGAAGGCCCATGCTGGGTCCTCTTCTCTCTGCGGGCTCTAAAGGGAGCCCCCTTGTCTTTCTCAAGTTCAAAGCCCTCCGTGACCTCTCGGCGATGAGCTGGCAGTGTGGGTTCACATCTCTGTCTGGACCCCCCCAGCACAGAGAAGTCAACCAGGGCCTTACGCACGCTGAGCCTCCATTTCCTCATCAGGAGAATGGGAACCACACACCGGGGGGGAGGGGCCAAGCAGGACCCAGTCCGTAGACACACCCTAGAGAAGTCCCCGCTGCCAGGCAGATGTTCGGGGTTTGGGGCAACACGTGATTTGTGTGTTATTGTTTTTTGTTTGTTTTGTTAATCCTCACCTGAGGGTCTCTTTTTGCCATTGCTTCTCAATGTAAGGGTGGGAGGAAGGGGGGGGAGGTGAGAAAGAGAAAGAGAGAAACATTGCGGGGACCAGTTTGGCTCAATGGATAGAGCGTCGGCTTGGGGACTGAAGGGTCCCGGGTTCGATTCCGGTCAAGGGCATGTACCTTGGTTGCCGCCATATCCCCAGAAGGGGGTGTGCAAGAGGCAGCTGATCGATGATTCTCTCTCATCGATGTTTCTATCTCTCTCCCTTCCTCTCTGTATAAAATCAATAAAATATCTTTTTTTAAAAAATAGAAACATTGATGTAAGAGACATACATCAACTGGCTGCCTCCCTTCCGTGCTCAGCCCAGTGCTCTAACCACTGGACAGACTGGACAGGGCTCGTTTGTTATTGTCTATCTTGGACCCAGCACTGTGTGTCTCTGGGATGCCTCTCGGTGTAGCCCTGGCAGGAATAAAATGAGGGAGGGATTGGAATGCCACCCACCTAATGCACGGGGGCTCCAGGGAAGCCAAAACTGGCAAACGTTGAGGAAACACCATTTTTTATTATGATGCTTGGGAACAGACCCCCAACTGGACTCCTGCAAAGAAACGCTCCTCTCCCTCTGCTGTTAAAGTTTTATATAAATTGCTTTCAAGTGAGGATGGGAGAAGGAAAGAGAAATAGAGACATTAATAATGAGAGAATCACTGATCGGCTACCTCCTGCATGCCCCTCACTGGAGATAGAGCCTGCAACCCTGGTATGCATGTGCCCTGGACCAGAATCAAACCAGGGGGCCCTTCCACAAGCCAACGCTTTATCCACTGAGCCAAACCGGCTAGGGCAGTGGTTGGCAAACCCGTTAGTCAACAGAGCCAAGTATCTATCAACAGCACAACGATGGAAATTTCTTTGGAGAGCCACATTTTTAAACTTAAATGTCTTCTAACGCCACTTCTTCAACATAGACTTGCCCTGGCCGTGGTATTTTGTGGAAGAGCCACACTCAAGGGGCCAAAGAGCCACAGGTGGCTCTCAAGCCATGGTTTGGCGGCCACAGGTCTAGGGAATCTCTGACCATCGCTGCTTGTCCTGGATATGTCCCACCCAGGGCGGCCTGACAGAGGGAGGTGGCCCTAGGAACAATGCCTCGTCACAGCAGGAAAATGAGCCATCGTTACCTCCTCACCACAAGCCGGGCTGGCTAAGAGCAGTCAGCCTCACACGGGCTCCCGAGAACCCCGAGGTCAGAACCGTCAGCAGCGCCATTCCACAGATGAGCAGCCCGAGGGCAGGAGGGGGACTCGGCGTGCTGAGCCAGCTGTGCCACTGAGCGTTGTGTAACACCCGACAGTCTGGTCAGGAGAAGCAGTGGGCAGGCCGGGGGTCCCCCGAGCCCGGGGCCTGGTGGCCTATGACTAAGGTGACCAGACATCCCGCTTTTGGCGGGACAGTCCTGATTTTTAACAATTTGTCCCGCGTCCCGCAACGTTTTTAAAAAGTCCTGATTTTTGTGAGGACTTTTTTTTTTTTAACAATTTGAATTTTTATTTGTTCATTTCTGTTCTTTTTTTTTATTATATTTTATTGATCTTTCACAGAGAGGAAGGGAGAGGGATAGATAGTTAGAAACATTGATGAGAGAGAAACATCGACCAGCTGCCTCTTGCACACCTCCTACCGGGGATGTGCCCGCAACCAAGGTACATGCCCTTGACCGGAATCGAACCTGGGACCTTTCAGTCCGAAGACCGATGCTCTATCCACTGAGCCAAACCAGTTTTGGCTATGGGGACTTTTTTAAAACACCACGGGACGCGGGACAAATTGTTAAAAATCGGGACTGTCCCGCCAAAAGGGGGACATCTGGTCACCTTACCTATGACACAGCTGCGTGCACCGTGGCATCGGACCTCTGCCTCCAGCCCAGGGGCTAACAGAAACGTGGAGACGGGATGCTTTTGGCTAGAACGTCCATGACACGGTGACATCGCGCTGATGACGTCACAGACAAGCAATCGCTGCCCTTGGCGGGTGGGTGCTGGGACTGGGGACACGGGGGGCAGCACCACCACGCGAACACACACTGTCCCTGGTGAAGACAGGCTGAGCCAGCCTCGGCCGACAGGGCCCACGCCCCTCCCCCCGTGCCCGTGGCAGACATTGCCAATCGCTGGGAGGAAGCATGCCAGGGCTTGGCAGGATTCGGAGGGTCCAGACCTGCCCTGGGGCCCCTCTGACTTGCATCACCCCACTCTGTCCTCAGGGTCACTCGTCACGCTGTGAGCATTTACGGCAGCCATAAAGGACACTCGGAGGCCCTACGTACACTGCTCAAGGCCGCAAGATGGGTCTCGGGTTATTTATTAAAATGTCCTGTCTGGGCCGAATTCCAGCTCCCTGCGGACAGGGGTCGATCAGGTCTTGTCCCCTGCTGAGACGCGGGCCACCAGCACGTCCTTCAGAGCTGTCAGTGGTCTGTGTGAGGGCTGTGTCCGTGTCACTGAAGTCATCGCCATCGGGGTAAGGTCACCTGCCCTGGTCTGCCTGTCCGGCGAGGCTGGCTCCAGCTCAGCCCTCCACGCACGGCCCCCCTTCCCGGGCACGCCGGGTGCAGGCCCCACGGGGCACACCCACGCCCTTCACCGGCTGCATGCCCGCCACCGGAGCATGCCAGGATCCCAGGTGACTCCACACAGACCCGACACCTGGACACCACCAGTGCCCACCTCGCAACTGCCCTGGGCAGAGGGGGCGAGCAGGCCAGCGATCGGCCCACATCACAGAGCAAACGGCACCTGCTCCCCTGGAGGAAGCCTGGGCGCTCCGCCTTCTGGATGCAACCAGACTCACTGCCCATGCCTGCCCGGCCACCCCTCCTCCTGCCCTCATCTGGGGGCTGTGCTCCACACATCCCTGCACCTGCCCTTCCAACGCCTGGACACCTGCCTTTCCTTCCCCCCCAAACATCTCCCTCCCTCCCCCAAACATCTCCTCCCCTCCCATCCCCCAAATATCTCCTCCCCTCCCCCAAACATCTCCTCCCTCCCCCAAACATCTCCTCCCCTCCCCCAAACATCTCCTCCCATCCCCCAAACATCTCCTCCCTCCCCCAAACATCCCCTCCCCTCCCCCAAACATCTCCTCCCCTCCCCCAAACATCTCCTCTCCTCCCCCAAACATCTCCTCCCCTCCCCCAAACATCTCCTCCCCTCCCCCAAACATCTCCTCCCCTCCCCTAAACATCTCCTCCCCTCCCCCAAACATCCCCTCCCCTCCCCCAAACATCTCCTCCCCTCCCCCAAACATCTCCTCCCCTCCCCCAAACATCTCCTCTCCTCCCCCAAACATCTCCTCCCCTCCCCCCAAACATCTCCGGATACACACACATACACCACACACACACACCACACACACACACACACCACACACACACACACACACACACACACACACACACACACACCACACACACACACACATGCCACACACACACACACACACACCACACACACACACCACACACACACACCACACACACGCATACACCACACACACACACACCACACACACACACACACACCACACACACGCATACACCACACACACACACCACACACACACACACACACCCCGCCCTGTGTCCGTGTGGCGGAGAGCTTTGTGCTTCAGATGCCCGGAGTCAGCTCAGGTGGGCACTGGACCCTCAGCTTCATCAAAGCCTCAACCAAAAGCCCCGCCGTCCCCCGCCGGCCAGCTGTGCAGACACCGTGAATCCCGCGTCCAGCCGAAACGGCGTTCCTGGAAGCCAGTGGGCCCGAGGAGAGCTGAGCGTGCCCGTGTGCTCCAGGGACAGCTGGGCATGCTTTCTCCCGCGTGCACTCCCTCACTCACCGCTCCCCCACTCCTCGCCCACTCAGGCCCACGCGCTGGGTGCTGGCGCCAGAGGCCAGCGTGGCCCGCCCCTCCAGGCGGCAGGCGGTCTGGGTGCGGGTGGGCGAAGCGCGGACACACAGGGCTCGCAGGCAGAGCGGGACCTGTGGGCTGAGGTCAGAGCCGGACGGAGGCAGGCAGGAAGCCTGTGTGCAGGGCGGTCAGGCCGGACACAGACCAGGCCGGCCGGGGAGAGGGGCAGGGAGGGAGGCCCGGCGTGAGCACACGGAAGCGCCTGGGCTCACAGGAGCAAGGCTGTGTGAAGCGAGATGAGGCAGGGAGGGGGCCGGGAGGAGCAAGCGGAGAGAATCACACTGGGAGGACTCGGGCCCGCCGTTCCACCCAATGCGGCCCCTGCTCGCCCACGGGGCACCCCACACAGGGCTGTCCTCACTCCCCTCTCACCCCCGCCCCATGCACATCCAAACCCAGGGCTAAGCGTGCCTGCGAAGACCCTGCCCTGCTCTCCGGACCCTGTCACCTCTGCTAAGAAGGCCAGGAGTGACCTGGGACCATTGCCAAGGTCACACTCCCTGGCCCCCCAGAAACCACTGCGCCGTCACAGCCTCAACCCCCTTCACACATGTGCTCCTCCCGCCCTCCGACCTCCGTTCCACGAGTGCGCGAAGGGCCAGGCCTGTGCTGCTGCAGGGTCCAGAAACGAGCGTCGTCTGCCCCAGGAGCCGGCGGCCAAGGGCGAGAGGCTAACGTGGCCACAGGGGCCTGGTGGGAGAGAGCCCAGGCCGCCAGGCACCGGGAAGGGTGTGCCCCGCGGTCCAGGACCCAGAGGAAGGCGAGACCAGCCGACTGGGAGGGTCAGAGGGCTCTTCCCAGGAGGAGACCCCCGAAACGGGGTGCAGGGGGAATGAGTCTGTCGCGCAGGGAAGGGCCTGCCCGGCAGGGGAACCTCGTGAACAGAGCAGGTGGGGTCCTGGAGTCGGGAGGGCCTGGAGGTAGGATTGGAAGGGGCTCGGGATGAGCCCGAGGAGGCAGAGATCCGCTGGGAACAGACCAAACCCCGCCGTGTCAATCCCAGCACCGGGGAAAGGAAGTGTTCGAACCCACACTCCAGACGCCTGAGTTGGGTGTCAGAGACCTCGGTGCAGCAGGAGGATGGGGTGCACGCTGTGGAAAGCCTTCAGACCAGATCCACTCCTCCCAAACGGCGAGCCCATGGGGCCCAGAGAAACGAAACGGGAGGGTGGGGTGGGGGGAGGTGGGAAACACGGAGGGGGTCTTCAAACCCAACCCGGGGGGATCGCTGCCATCCCGGGAGCTCAGCCATCCCACCGGGCCTCCCAGCCTCACCCCAGGAAGCCCCCTTCAGGAGTGGGGCGGAACCGCAGCTGCAGGCACTGTGCACCCCAGCTTCCCCGCTCGCTGTCAACCGCTCGGCTCTGTGGTGGGACCAGGTGTGCAGCTCAGGCTGACCCAAAGCAGCGTTGCTGACCTGGGGCACTTCGGGGGGCGGGGTGAGAACAGCGGTGTTTGCCACTGAGATGGGGGGGCCGGGGGCAGGGCACAGAGCGGCTCTAAGTGAGGTGACTCTTGTAGGACATTCTCGAAAAATGAGGCCTGCTTCTCCAGGGCGACGGTCACCAACCCACGGCCCGGGGGCCACGGAGGGTGCGAGAGGCCGCAAGGCTGGCGGCCGCTGCTCTAGAGCACCTTCACAGAGCCCTCCCCGGAGCTTACGGCCGTGGGCGGCCAACGGCGGCTCGCGAGCCACATGTGGCTCTCTGGCCCCTGGAGGGCGGCTCTTCCACAAAACGCCATGGCCCCGGGCGAGTCTATGTTGAAGAAGTGGCATTAGAAGAAGTTTACGTTTAAAACCTTTGGCTCTCCAGCCGAAACCGGTTTGGCTCGGTGGATAGAGCGTCGGCTTGGGGGACTGAAGGGTCCCGGGTTCGATTCCGGTCAAGGGCATGTACCTTGGCTGCGGGCATATCCCCAGTAGGGGGTGTGCAAGAGGCAGCTGATCGATGACTCTCATCGATGTTTCTAACTTTCTCTCTCTCTCTCTCTCTCTCTCTCTCTCTCTCTCTCTCTCGCTCCCTTCCTCTCTGTACAAAATCAATAAAATATATATTAAAAAAAATTTTTTTGGCTCTCCAAAGAAAGGTTAATCGTGCCGTTGAATCGTGCTCTGTGGACGGATGAGTTTGCCGGCCACGGGCCTAAGGCACTCGAATCTGCTGGAAATACTACGTCCTCCCTGGAATCAAGGGATGGAGTCCCGTGAGCCTGGCATCCCTGGGACGGCCCTCCCTTTTCCAGCGTGTTTGAGGGTTCTGTTCCCCTCATCCCAACCCCCCAAATATAAGGTTTTCTGAAAGGCTGATTCTAGGACTCTGGGGGCAGGAATGTAGCAGAGGACGGGACAGGAAGCACAGAGCCAACCCTCCTTTATCCTTTAATGGGAAACGGGGTGAATTAAGAAATAAGCAGGCAAGAGGGCGGGGAGAGGGCCACAAGGGAAGTCTGCCCCCTTCCCCTACCCTCCCCCGCCATCATTCATAACTCCCTCCCAGGCAGGCCTCTGCCCTTCCCTTCCTTGAACCCACACCAGTCTCCACCTTCCACCCCAGGACGGCAGGGGCAGTAAATCTCGCGCTAATGGCACGCACGTTCAGCTCCGAGGAGATAACTGGCCCCCGCTCCAGGGCTGCTGGGGCAGGGGGACTGGTCCGGGCGCCCCGCAAACAGGCGGTAATGTATGGCCACGGCGCGCCGTCCGCGGGGATTGATAAAACACAGGAAAACAGCAGACGCGCCCGTGTAAATTTGTCTCGTTTGTCTCCCAAGTTAAAGGTTATTCCCTCGTTCTGAATCTGTAATAAAAACATGCTGGCCCAAGCCTGGCGGAGAAATGTTTGAATATTTAAATCGCGTCTAATGACAGGCAATTACGGGGTGAAAACCGGACCTTGTGAATGGGGGCGGGGGGTGCAGTGCTGGGCTGTGCTGTGCGGATCGCCGACCACGCATTTATCTTTAAGGGGTGACGGGCGCCGCCCCCAGAGGGGCCGCAGGGACCGTTGCGCACCTGGGTTTGCCAGGGCCAGTGGGGTTTTTGTCCCTTTTCCTTTTTCAGTTTTCTTTCTTTCTTTCTTTTTAATTGATTTTTTTTTTTTTTTTACAGAAAGGAAGGGAGAAGGATGGAGAGTTAGAAACCTTGCTGAGAGAGAAAAACATCCATCAGCTGCCTCCTGCCACCAAGGTACATGCCCTTGACCCCAGAATCGAACCTGGAACCTTTCAGTCCGCAGGCCGATGCTCTATCCACGGAGCCACACTGGCTAGGAACAGTTTTGTTTTCTTAGATTGCATAGCACCTGTCCTCCAGCCAGGGACACCGACCGAGGCCACGGCCCCTGGAGGGCTACCCTGGTCAGTGGAGGGGGGAAGAGGCCAGGTGAGGAGGGGCCTGCGGGCACCCCTTCCCCCCCGCCCCAGGAGGGCAGGGGCTGGCAGCGAGCCCCAGCTGTGCCCACGGCGGCACATCTCCCGGCCGGAGCCGAGGTGCCCGCCTGCCCAGGTTAACCAACCGCGGCGTGCGGGCGGCTGCAGCCAGCCTGTCACCCAGCACAAAAGTCATCAGCGAGCGACTGTTCTTTTCTGCACCACAATTAAGACGAATCAATACGCCGTGCCACAAATGGTATTTTACTCTCAATAAGAACTCGGGCTGAGTTTATTCAGAATATTTTAGCGCTTCCCCGGGGGATTGGGGGCCTACGCAGATGGCAAATAAAGTACTCAGCCTAAGGCTACAGCACATTATGGTAATTCTAATGTCAGATGTACTTTAATATACAGCTCTATTTAATCACCCCATTATTTCACATTTCCATATGAAAAAACCTGCGGCTCTCGCCGCGCGGAGCTCCCGCCGCAGTGCCAGCTCCCGCCCGCCGCCAGCGGCCGGGCCATGGTCACCCTCTCCGGGCACCGCGCACGGTGCCCAGGCGTCAGGCCCGGCGCGGCCAGGCTGCCCGTCCGGTCGGCGTTAGACACCGGAGCATCCGGAGCTGTGCCGACAGCCAAAGGAGGTGACAGGAAACAGAAACCCAGCACCTCGCCCCCGCCCAGGTTCACACAAACATGCATGGGGGGAGGGGGGATGCGTGTGCACACATGTGCTAGCACATGCACGCACACACACCAGGTGGTGGGGAGAGAATCACGCCCGTGCTCACACCATGGTCCCCCCTGCAGGACCTGTGAGCCCAGCAGGGCGGCTGGGTGGCCCAGGGGCTCCTGCCCGTGGCCCACAGGGGCTGCGCCAGCTGGCTCTCATGGCACTGCCCACTCCACCACCCCACCCCCTCCCTCCCAGAAGGCAGATGAACGCAGCAGCGAAGCCCAGGGGCGGGAGGCTGTGCCGGTGACAAAAGAGGAGGGGACGGCGCCAGGGGGACGGGGGCTGGGGGCTGAGGGCTGGGGTTACAGCCCAAACTGGCTGCAGGATCTGTGCTGGGGAGGCCCAGGCCCCGAGGCCCAGGCCCGAGGGCGGGGAGCCCCGTGAGTTCCAAGTGGCCGCAGCACCCCAGGCAGGCCGGGCCGGCCAGCGGGCGGAGAGAAGCCGGGGAAGCCTGGGTTCTGGCCGAGCCCAGGAGATCACTCTCACGCTGCCACGCGCATCCTTGGTCAGGCAGCGCTCCCAGGAAGCCCGGCACAGAACCCGCTGACCACCCGGTTCTGGATTTCTCCAAAGACGGGTTTGCTGGGGGTGAAACGGCACCTGGCACCTGACCCCGTTGGGCGCCCCAGTCATGAGTCCACAGAACAGGATTCTGGCGAATGGTGACGGCGTGTGTCACCAAAACGAGGGAGGTCCCATTCCTCACACGGTAAAAATCCTCCAAGGGAAGAGAAGAGAACGAGGGGGAGGAAAGGAGAGAGGAAGAAAGGAGTGTACAGAGCATCTTTACAGAGGGAAGAAGAGAGGAGGGAGGGAGGGAGGGAGGGAGGGAGGGAGGGAGGGAGGGAGGGAGGGAGGGAGGGAGGGAGGGAGGAAGGGGAGAGCAATGAAGCCCTAACATATGTTGCCCAGAATACTGGCAAATTCCTCAAAAGTGTCCATTCACCAATATCCTCAGTTACCTAATCCTGGGAGACTTGCCTTATAAGCTCAGCACAGGAAATGTTTTCAAGAAAAACTTCTTAATTATTAAGAAGGGGTAAACTTTGGCCACAACCCTGCCTGGCCATTCTGAGTCAGACAGGCCCCGCCCCCCGCCACCCCCAATCAGCCACACCTGGTCAACCCTCACACCAGGATGGTCCTGGGCTTCTTTCTAAAATACACTCTGGGGGCAACATGCAACACTGGGGATTCATCTTCAATTCCCAAGCCCTTTGGTCCGCCCTGTTATGACTGGTCGTTTGTCAACCTAAAACGGGGAGGAATAAAAGGCTGGACCAGCGGATCTCCACCCAGGCCTGCGCTGCCCTCTGAGGACTCGGGACCAGGTGCTAAGACAGCGTTGATGCCACCTGGGAGGGGGCGCTGCTGGCACCCAGTGGGTAGAGGCAGGGCTGCCGTGAGACAGCATGTGACCAAGAACCACCCACCCCCAAAGCCGATTGCTGGGGCTGCACTGTGCTGGGCCCCTCTGTGTGCCCTTGAACTTGACCCTGCAGAACAGACTGCAATCTTCCAAACTGGGGGTAAGGCAGAGAGCGAGAAGGGGTGGGAATGGAGGGCAGAGAAACTGAGACGGGGAAGCAGAAGGGGGAGGAAGAGGAAGGGGGGGGGGGGAGGGCTGACATCATTTACTTTTGGCAAATAAGCAGACTGCGGAATCCCAATCTATCTCATCACCGTGGCCATCATCTGGATTCCAGAGCTGCCGGGAGCCTGGAGCTGGGCCTCCTGGGGAGCTGAGCCCTAAGCAGGGTGAGCCAGCCTGCACAGGCTCAGGAGCAGGAGCAGGAGCAGGAGCAAGAGCTGTGGCCGCGCCCCTTCACAGCCCCCCCCCCCCAAAACACCTCCCTGCAGACTGGGCTGGGCCCGCCCCCCAGGCAGGGAGGGCAGGGGCTGCTGCCCTAGATTCAGCTGCTCAGATGCGAGTCTTTGCAACAGCGGCTGCAGGCGACGCAAACCCAAATCTCCTTCCTGAGGCGAGAGAGATAAAAACACGGTTTCTGCTGCGTACGCGGCTCTCAGGCTGCAGTCACACTTACGCGAAGGGGGGGTGGGGGGTGCGCAGGGAGAATGACCACGCAAGCCTCAGTTGATTTTCTCTTTCTTTAACACGATCTGCGGAGATGACATAAAAAGGACGGCTGAGAGAACGTGCCTCCTCGGGATATTTTTAGAACCATCGCTGGAGAAACACTCCGGATCAGAAAGCCCGTCTCCCCCCCATGCGCAGAGCGAGCCGGCGGGCTGGCCGGTGCGTGTGTTTGGCTTGGCGGCGGCCCGGCGCTGGCTTGGCCGCGGGCCTGGGAGCGCGCACCGCGGACCAGCGTCCTCATCACAGCCTGGGAGCTGCTGGCTCCTGTCGGGCAGCCTGTGAACGGGGAGCAGAGCCGGGCTTTCGGGGGGGCCTTCGTAAGCCGGGGCTGCTGCTTTCGGTCCAGCTGTGAAAAGGCGGAAAATAAAGCAACGCCCGCACGCTCTGCGGACAGCAGCGGGCTCTCACCTCGCCCGCCTGCCTGCCGACCCCCAGCACACTCAGAGGCCCACCCCAGGGCCCCAGGGCCCCACACACCCTCCTTCTTCCAGAACCTGCTGAAATTTGGATGGGAAGGGACATGGGGACTACAGAGCCACAAGGGGGCTGGGGCCCAGGACAGATAGAGCAGATTCTCCTGCTCCCAGCCTTGGCTGAACAACAATGGGTGAGCTCAGCTCTGAGTAAATGGGGTGAACCCATCCTGAGAGGCCAAGGCAGGTATCCCGTCAGCACTCAACAGAGGCAGCTAGTGATTGCTGAGAATGTGACTGAGAGAGTGACTGAATGAGTGAGTGAATGAATGAACACGTGAATGAATGAATGAATGAATGAGTGAGTGACGGCTAGGAGGGAGGAGGCAGAGAGGGACCACTCAAGAGCCCACCCCTCTCCTTCACTGATCAGTAGCTGAGGTCCCACCCTCGCCATGAGGGCAGCTGTCACTCAAAGAGGGGACTTCCAGGTCCAGGCCACGCCCCTCCCTGGCGGCCAGCACCGCCATCATTCCGGCCTCCGTCCCCGCTGTCTCTGCCTCGCACGCTCCCCTTTCTTCCTCCCTGTGTTGTTTACAAAGGTTTCATTATGTTTTCAACTAATCAGAAAGGCCCCGCTAATACACAATTAACATGTGATTATAAAAAAAAAAAAAATTAAAATAGCTTCCAGAAGAAGGAAATGTAATTAAGTAGAGAATGCTTTTCAATAAGTGCTTGCTTTAACCCATTGTCAGAACACAGGCTCCATGCGTCCACAATGCCTGAACAGATGCCAGGGGCAGAATGTTAAAAGCAAGTAAAAAAAAAAAAAAAAAAAAATTTTTTTTTTTTTTAAGGAACGTTATTTTCTGGGGGAAGAATAAGCATCCGCTTGGCACCGCCACGTGCGTGCGGGAGGGCTCAGGTTCCGGCTGCAGAGGGGCGACCTGCCCCCGGCCCCCTCCCCACCCTCTTCCGCAAGAATGTTTCCCTTGGAGACATAAAGTAAGCGGTTAAGCCCCCGTCGAACGCAGCCCGTGTGGCTGAGTGCGGGAACAATAGGCAAACACCCACACTGACAAACCCCGCAGCTCCCGGACGCGCCGTCCAGACCGGCACGGGGGCTTGCTCTCGCCACTGTTCAATCCGGCCTGACAGTTCTGCTGCCCATCCCATTGGCCAAAAATTTCAGAGAGGATCTGTCCTGCAAAGCCCCAAATCTAAAATAAGGTTTTGTGTTATGGTTTGGGGTGTGTGTGTGTGTGTGTTTTAATTGATTTTTTCAGAGAGGAAGAGAGAGGGATAGAGAGCTAGAAACATTGATCAGCTGCCTCTTGCACACCCCCCACTGGAGATGTGCCCGCAATCAAGGTACATGCCCTTGACCGGAATCGAACCTGGGGCCCTTCAGTCCACAGGCCGACGCTCTATCCACTGAGCCAAACCAGTTTTGACAAAAATGAGTTTTAAACTCCTGCTCAAGAAGCTTGCTGACTAACCAAGGCATTTTGTCACTTCCCCGTGGCGGCAGCCACCCCAGTCCACCCCGTGAGCCAGTGAGAGCCAGGTGTTCACTTGGCCACAAGGCTTGTCCATGAGAGGAGGCCACTACGGTGGGCCTGGTGGTTTGGGCCAATCACGATGTCCCCGTAAACGGTAAATCCCACGAGTTCCCATGAAGGCGGGACATGTGCGAGGGACATGGAGGTCCCCGTACACAGAGCATTTGGGCTTCCCCTGCATTCCCCCAAACGGGAGGAGAAGATGTGAAATCGGGAAAGTGTGGGGCCACCTGTCCTCCGACCTTCCAGCCTGAGCACAAAGCTGGCCAGCATGGCTCAGTGATTCAGCATCGACCTTGGAACCAGAAGGTCATGGTTCCAGAAGGTCATGCATTCCCATGGGCCATGCAGGAGGCAGCTGATCAGTGATTCTCTCTTGATGTTTCTCTCTTTCTCCCTCTCTCTTCTTCTTTAAAATCAATAATATATACTTTAAATGTTCCAGGTCCCAGGCTGTCCCCAGCAGCAGGGGTGACAGTGAATGGCCGAAACTGCATCAAGCTGCCCAGGCTCTGGAAACTTGCCCAGGGCGGTGGGACCGGCCAGCCCGGGAGCTGGGCTTCCGGACAGTCACTCCAGCCCAGAGGCCAGGGAGCAGGGCCGTGTCCAGCATTCTGTCCTCCGGGCCACTCAGGGCACTGTCCGGCGCGGCCCTGTGAGCCTGAGCCAGGGACCAGACACCCGGCGGGTTCCTACTCCCAGCGGTTCTTAGCTGAGTGCCCGGGACCAGGTGCTCAGCCTCTCTGACTCTGTCCTTCCGTGGGACCTTCCCCGTCTGCACCATGACGCCGAGAGGAAGGCCACTGCGCTGTGTCTTTCCGGGAGAAAAGTGAGATTCAAAGGTTTGTGTGGCGGCCCGAGCGTCTGTTGTGTAAAGGAGCCCAGACCCAGGCCTGGGAGATTGGGCTCAAGAGCCTGTCGTCCTCACCAGGAGCCGACTGCCTCCATGTCAGCGACGCCGGGGCCGCCAGACCCGCACGGCGCACCCGTCCACAAGGCCACGTCCCACCCCATGGCACCCCCACAGCTCACAGACCCCCTGAGGCTCGCCTGTGCCCGAGACCACCCGCACCATGACACAAAGAGCTGGCAACAAGCACGGTCCGCCCGGCCCTCCCGCAGAGCCCGCTGGGGACACTGAGGCTGCCGGCACGAAAAAAGGACTTCCCAAGGTCACACACAGGGCGAGTGGGCCCAGCCCTGATTCCCGACCTGCCTCCTTCTGAGTGCCCCGGCCAAACACCCCTCAGGACCCACACAGCTGGTCCGCGCGGGCCCAGGCCTCCTCCTGGAAGGAGCGGGAGAGAAGCCACCAGCAGCTCCCCTGACATTCCCCTTGTGTCCCTCGGGGGGCGCCCCGGGAACCCCGTCTCACAGATGAGGCCGGAACACCAAAGGCAAATGACACACCCATAAGCCTACACTCCGGACCCAGCATCCTCTCCTCGCTCCCTCCCACCTCATAACGCCCGCCACGCCGAAACCCACAGCACCCCCAAAGAAACGGCCTGCCCTCGCCCAGCACCCGCGAAGGGGTCTTCCCTAACCCTCACTAGGCTCGTCACCTCGATTACAAAGGGGGGAGGACCCACGGCTCAGAGAGGCAAAGCGGCCTGCCTGAGGCCACACAGCGCAGACCCACCCAAGGTCTGCAGGTCAGATGGTGCTCAAGACAAAGGAGTTTCCGTGGGATGGCGCCCTGCCCGCCCCTCCTCCCCCTTTCTGCAGGAGATCCCGTCCATCCCCATAGCTTTTCACCGTGTGCACCCTCCAGCACATAGTAGGTGCTTTGCCCACACCTGCTGGGCTGCACGGAAGCGCCTCTCCCGCCTGCCTCCGAGAAGAGCCCTCAGAATCCTCCCGTCGGCGCCCGCCCCATGCGTCTGCCCGGCGCAGCAAGCACTGACAGCCCTTCCTAGATAAATATCTGGAGAGAAGTCGGGAAACAATTAAAACTAGAAGCTAATAAATGATGGAGAAGCCCGCGAGCCAAGCCCTGGCCCGCGTCCCAGTCTTCATTCATGCATCAAAAAACCCAGCGGTCCAAGGCTTGGAGAGGGCAGCTGGGCAGTGGGGCTGTCCGGCTTAATATAAATGGGAATTAGATATGATCAAATGTACTCACTGCGTTCCCAACAGCAGACACTATCTCCAGCTCCCCCCGCCCGCCCGGCCTCCCAGCCAAGCCCCCTTCCCGGGAGCTGTTGACAGATGATCTTGTAACCAGGCAACCAGGCAGAGGAAAGGGCCCGGGTTCCCGCACAGGAGCAGGCACGGCTGCGTTCTGCCCGTGGTGGTGGCTCCCCGGTCGCCACGGCCGGACGCCCTCCTCTAGATTTCGAAAATCAGGGGGTGGGGTACCCTGGCTGCTCACCCAACATGAAGGCTCACGTGCCCCGGCATCTCCCTCCCTGCCCCGGCACGCCGGCCAGCTCGGCGGGGGCATAGCGCCTGTCCTCATGGCCACGAGGCCTGCAGCAAAGGCCCAGGCCACAGCCTTCCCCGAGAGGCCCTCCCTGTGCAGGAGCCCGTCCCCCGTGGCCCACGGGAGCATTGGGCAAATGCTCCCACGAGGCCCGGGAACCGGCGTCTCCGAGGTTCCGCGGGCTCAGCTGCATTTGGGGGAACCGTGTCTGGGCAGAGAGAGGGCTTTGGGTCTGTGGGAGGGGGACACAGAGACGGGATCTCGGGGTTCTCGGCCGAGGTAGCAGACGCTCTTGGAGCCCCGAGCGTGTGCAGCCAGCCGCTCTAAAAAAAACCAACACACTTCCGAGGTCCTGGCAGACGCCTGGAAAGCTGGGCAGCGGCCACAAGCCAGGTGTCTTCACATCCAAGGGTCACTGTGGCCTCCGGGGTGCAGCCTCCGGGGTGCGACAACCTGGGTAAGAGCCAAGCTCGGGGGTAGAGGCAGCAGAAGGATCATTTTCCAAGAGCCTACTATGTGCTGCGAGGAACGGGACCAAAGATTCACAGGCGTGACCTGTGAGCTTTATTTGCACATCTGGATGCACACCGAGGCCCCTGCTCCTGAACCCAGTGTCCAGTGGCTGTCTCTCTGCCTGAGCATCCACCAAGGAACCAGTAGGTCAGGGTTTGATTCCCGGTCAGGGCGCAGGCCCGGGTGGTGGGCTCCAACCCCAGAGGGGGGCGTGCAGAAAGCAGCCGATCAATGATTCTCTCATCATTGATGTTTCTCTCTCCTCCTTCCCTCTCCGAAATCAATAAAAAATATATATTTTTTTTAAAAATGTAAAGATGTCTCTCGGACCCCCTAGCCTGCGCTGGCCATTTCCTTGTTTGAGGGCACAGGGTAGGGGTACACTTGGTGGCGGCGCGTCGGACACAGAGAGCGGACGAGCGAGAAGAGGGCCGAGGCGGGAGGCGTGTCTGCCGTGGGCCTGGCGTGTCCCGGCTCCACCCCCGGGGCCTACGCGCCGCCTGCCCCCTCTTGCCCGCCAGCCGGAGTCGGTATGCAAAGCAGGTGCAGACCCCGAATTCAGGGCAGAGCTGTCATTCTATTCCTCTCTCTCTCCAATAACCAGGGTGCACTTCATAATGAGAATGAGTGAAGTTGGGAAATTAAAAACTGGAAAGAGAATGATTTTGTTCCAGGAGGCAGGCCTCCAGGGCATTCCTGTGGATATCGGAGGGCGAGGGAGGGGCCCCTCAGGGAGGAAATGAAGACCCTGTTGGGGTGGGAGGGGAGATATCATCTGAGGATCTAATAAAGTTCTTCTGACCACACGCACACACACACACACACACACACACACACACACCCCACTCGCTCTTCTAGCTGCATGAATAGGAAATTCCTCCTGCGTCTCTCTCTGAATGGAAATGGCCACCGCTAGAGACGGTGTGGACGGCTGGCGTGGGGAAGGGGTAGAAACTGGGCCATCCATGCAACCGGTGCCTGCCTCTGGACCATGCACCCCCAGCCCCAGAGGAGGGGGGTCTGGGCCCCACCCGGGCCCTGCTGGTCTCCAACGGGGATCAACGGGCCGAGAATGGACATGAAGCCAACGAAAAGGAGAGGCCGCGGCCGTGCCGGGGAGGCGGGCTTTCCGTGCTGGGAGCCATCCGTCACGGCCGGGCCGGCGGAGGGTCCTGCAGCCCGCCTCCCCCGTGCGTCGCAAGGCCGATGGTTTTCCGGGAAACAGCGAGGAGAGGCTCATCTGACCACAGGCCCGGCAGAGCCCGAGGGAGGGTGCCTGGGAGGAACGCCTCTCTCCACCCGGCAAACGTCATAACGCCCGAAATCAATAGCACTGCGCCTGCCGCCTTTTAAAGGAATCCTTTCTTCACGTATGACACTTCACAGATGAGAGACCAGGGTACGCAGAACGGAGGGACCATCCAAGTAACCGGCGTCACACACACACACACACACACACACACACACACCCCTACCGACTGAGCTCAGGCTGTCTACAGTTTGGGTTTTGGGTCTCTCTCTCTCTCTCTCTCTCTCTCTCTCTCTCATTTTTTGTTTGTTTGTTTGTTTGTTGTTTTTGTTTTTTAATTGATTTCAGAGAGGAAGAGAGAGGGAGAGAGAGATAGCAACATCAGTGATGAGAGAGAATCATTGATCGGCTGCCCCCAACCCGCCCCACGCTGGGGATCAAGCCCACAACCCGGGCACGCGCCCCGACCTGGAACTGAACCGTGACCTCCTGGTTCATAGGTCGACACTCAACCCCTGAGCCACGCCGGAGGGGCTGGGCTTTTCTCTCTTGGTGTTAAGTGGGAGCACTTCCCTGCATCCCTGGAGACGCCGCGAGGTCTTTATTTTAACCGGTCGGGGCCAGTCCACCCCACGGCGGGAACTGCTCCGTTAGCCCCGTCTCCTCCTGTTGGAATCTACAAACGGCCCACGCGGCAGGCTCAGGGCGCACAGGCGTCCGTCTGCGGATCCCTCGGTAGTCTGCAGGGTGGGGCCCCGGTAGCAGAGTCCCTGGGCCAAGGGTAGGAAGGACCTGGCTGCGTGTTCCCTACTGTGCCCCCGGCCCCAAACCCTGCACCAGCTCACAGCTCACCCTAACGGGTGAGAGTACCTCGCCGACCCCACCCGTGGTCAGCACACACGTCAAGAAAGCCTTCCGGCCCTAACCGGTGTGACCCAATGGGTAGAGTATCAGCCTGCGGATTGAAGGGTCCCAGTTCGATTCCAGCCCAGGGCATGGACCTTGGTTGCAGGCACATCCCCAGTGGGGGGGGTGCAGGAGGCAGCTGATGGATGTTTCTAACTCTCTGTCCCTCTCCCTTCCTCTCTGTAAAAAAAAATCAATACAATATATTTTTTAAAAAAAGAAAGAAAGAAAGCCTTCCGTCTAATGGGTGATTTGGGGGTAACCTCCCCCGCTGGACTGCCCACCTGACCACACCCGCTGCGTCTGCACAGCTGTCTCTGGCAGCCCCCCCCCCACCCCGCCCCCAGCACGCCCAGCGCGGGTGCCACTCCCGCCCACGCCCCTCTCTCAGCTCCCCGGACGCCAGCTCCCTCCCCAGGGCGGCGGGACGCGGTGCACGGGGCCACCGTCCACAAATGATCCTTTCTGAAAAAAACAAACAAGAGCGCGTCGCCAATGCCGCTTTTGCGCGCTCCTCGCCCGCTTCCTGAAAACGCGAGATAATGAATAAAAATGTTCATTGCGGATTTATGCACGTTCCCCCCCGGTTCCCGTCCTGGTAATTACCGTGACCAGCCTAATAAAAACCGCTACAAACCGGAGGTCAACTGGCACTTAGAAGTGTTCATTTTCATTTCAGTGTATTCATCTCTGGCTCCTAATGGCCTCATTTTCTCCCATGCTCCTTAATAAATACCGCCGAATTACAGGTTAAATAGCTAAATTAAATTATTGCAATTACAGCGTGCAGAGCCCTGGATCTGGGTTTACCTTTCCCAGTTCAATTACAGGCGAAGTTTCCACGGCCGCGGAGCGCTGATTGCTGTCAATATTCTCAATTGCCAGGAACCTGCGCGGCGCCCAGATATTGGATGAGAGGGTCCCCTCCCCGGCCCCCCCAGCCCCGGCCCCCCACCTTGGGTTCTTTCTGAGGGGCTGATTGGAGCGCTCTCGACGGAAACAAAATCACACCATCCAAGTGGCTTTTGGAGAGTGGCACGAGGCGTAATTGGTTCTTTTTCTACTGAAAAGGAAGAGAAGACATCTGAGGGTTCTGGCTGCAGGCTCCGTGGGCACGCACACGTGTGTGTGTGTGTGTGTGTGTGTGTGTGTGTGTGTGTGTGTACGCACAAAAGATAAGCCGCCTCCTCTGGGCGGGAGCACATTTCCATAAACGCAGGCCCACCCCCCCACGCCCTGGCCCGCAGGGAGGTGCGGGCCCACGTCGGAGCAGCCCCTCATTATTTAAATCCATCCGGAGGCTCGTGGCCGCCGCCTGGCCACGGGGTTAAGTGCCGGCCCCCTCCGAAGACGGAGCGTCTTCACAACGCCGAGCGCCCGGGAAAGAGGCCCCCGCCGCGCTCCTTCCCCGAACCCCAAGACCGGAGCGGCGATTTCTTGTGGAAGAGCTCCCCCTGACTTCGCAGCCCTCCGCTCCCGGCTCCGGAGCCGATGCTCGCCCGCCCGCTCTCCTCCTCTCTGTGGCTAACGGCCTCCTTTTCTCCCGCGCTCCTTAATGAATACCGACCCGGCACAGCGGGGCGCGGCCAGACCCCACAGGACCCGCCCGAGTGCTCGCACCACAGTGTGGGCACCACAGGGGGCCACGTCCCAGGCCCCCAGGCCAGGCCCGGGGAGGGCAGGGGCCTGGCTAGCACCCAGGGGGAGCTTTGTCACCTCGGCTCTCAGGGAGAGCACAGTTGAGCAGGTGCCCAGCCCCGAAGGGCCGGAGGCATGGTCAGAGCCAGAAGCACAGAGGTGACTGAGATCCAGGAACACCCCAGGCCAAGGCGGTCCCTAATCTCGACATGCTCGGGGGGGGGGGACGACGACCCTTGGTGCTTTGTCTGTTCCCCCAAGAGAAACAGGATTCCAAGTCCGGGCCCAGGGAAGCCAACTCCCTCTGGACTCCGCAGCAGATGCCTGCTCCAGGGCCTGGGCCACGCTCACCGGGGCCACGTGCCCCTGGCACAGGGCAGGAGGCTGGCACAGCCTCTCCTGGGCAAACCCAGAAGGGAATCCGGAGCCGGGAGCCCGGGCTGGGAGCTCCTGGAGGGCTGGGCCTGCGTGGCGGTCACACTGGTCCGTATTTGCAGCCCTCGGTCCGTATTTGCTGATTCAGCGTGAGTGTGAAGCGGCTCCCAGAGGCAGGGCCAGGGCCTGCTCCTCCCCGACCCGCCTTCGCTGTCCTGGGGAAGGGGCACGGCCAGCCCAGCGTGCTGGGGGCATCGGGGCGGGTGCAGAGTGGACACACCCACCCCCTCCCCGACCATCCAGGCCCCCAACATTCTCCGAGGGGCGGGCTCTCCACCGCAAAGCACCCGGTCTCCCCGGAGGAGTGGCCAGCGGCCTGTGCAAACATTTCCACGGAGGAAACAGCCGCCCGAGCCAGGGATTCCTCCCCCTGGCTGCCAAACCGAGACACCGCCGTCAGGAACGCCTGGAAAACCAGCTCCCCACCCGCCGCTGAACACGGACCGCCCGTGGGAGAGCCGTCCCTCACGGTTAACACCTCGAGTGCCGGAGGAGGTGTTCGGAGGTGGGGGGCTGGGGACACCAACGGGGACCCGGCCGCCCTCCCTGTCTTAGGCGTCCTCAGCTCCAGACCCCGAGCTAAGCCTCGCAACACCCTGAGGAGACGGCACGGCCAGCACTGGCCCGCGGGGTGCTGCCTCCCGTTGGTGGGGGACGCCCGGACCTTCAGAGAGGGGAAGCGGTTTTTCCAAGGTCACCCAGCTGGGAGCCCTCCGTCGCCCGTGGCAGGGCTGCCCCTGGAGGGACAGCAGGCACCCCTTGGCCTGGCACCTGTGCTCACCTTGATCTGCTGCCAGGGGCATGCCCTACCCTCTCTGCACCAGCTCCTGGGCACCCCTATATTACTACCCCCCTCCCCATCCTCCATACGCCAGGGGATGTACTTGCCTCCTTCACACCCGGGCTCAGAGCCCCTTCCAGAGCCTCCCCTGACCATCGCCGATGCATCTCGCTGTCACCCGGTGGCCTCCAGGGACTGACCGGTGTCTCTGTAGCCTGGTGCCTGGACAGGGCTGGGCTCCCAGGGGGTGCTCCAGCACCAACAGGACGGCATTGAGGGCACCCATCGGACACGCTGCCCTTCTCTGCAGCCCCCACAGTCGCCTGCCATTTCTTACAAGAGCTCTGTGCAGGGCCGTCCGCAGGCCAGGTCACCATGGGGACAGCGAGGCAGCCCCGCGGAACGAGCCCGGGGTCTCACTCAGCTCCGCCCCTGCCGAGGGACCCCAACAAGACCCTTCCCCCCTCTAGGCCTGGGTCTCTGGTCAGGGAAGGAGTCCTGTTCCAAGGAGCCTCATTTATTCACCTGTTCATTCGTTCATTCACTCATTCATTTGCTCGCTCATCCTTGCTCACGGATGCATCGACTGCCTAGGGTCCTGGGTCAGGCTCCGTGCTGGGCGGGGGCTGCAGCCATGACGGGCACCTCCACACACACACACACACACACACACACACACACACACGGAAGCATCACTGCTGCCTGCACCACAGGAGGCAGCCTCCTCTGCCTCTCGGGGCCTTACAAGTCCCTGGGCCCACCCCACCAGCCCCTCCCACCCCCGCCTCCAGCCAACGGACATCGAAGGCAGGTCCTGGCGCCATGCAGAGGCTTCCCCCCTGCAGCCTGGCAGCCACTGCCCCCGCCATCTGCTCCGTCAGACCTGGCCTGGCCTCGGAATGTAAAGGTCATCTGGAATAAGACGACGGAGGCAGGGGAGGTGCAGCTGGAGGGGTGCGGTCCCTGCCTGAGTGGTGGTTGCAGACAGCGCACATGGTGGGCCCTGGTGAACTTGGGCACTGGCCCCCTCCCAAGAGTCTGGAGCCAAGGGGCCTCTGTCCCTGGCCTCAGCCCTGAGGCCTCCTGTCTGCACTGACTAAAGGCATTTCATCGGATGGAAGCAGCACGGGGAGGGAGGGGGGACGGGTGCTCTGGGGTAAGGGGGCAGGTGCAGACTCAGAACCTCTGCTGCCCAGCCTGGGCATTGCACCCTAACTCGGCAGGTGAATACTCAGCGGCCGTCCCCCCAGGTGCTGGCGCACGGATGTCCCGCTCATGCCCGACAGTGACCCTGCCGCTGCTCACCCCACAGTCACTGAGCGGCTGGGAGCCGAGCACCAAGAGGTGCCTGACAGGAGCCTACAACTTTCTTGCTCGCCATCTTCCCTGCAGCGGGCAGAGGAGCCAGAGTCCACGCGGTGGAAGGCACGTTTGGGGCAACACCGAGCACCGGCATCTTAGCTTCACCTCGGGTCCCTGAAGGTCATCGTGAAGGGCAGGCCTTGTTCAACAGTGTTAAAAACCTAGAGACTCGGAATTCTCTAGGCCAGTGGTTAGCAAACTCATTCGTCCACAGAGCCAAAGATTCAAGTTTCTTTCGAGAGCCACATTTTTTAAACGTAAACTTCTTCCAACGCCACTTCTTCCAAATAGACTCGCTCAGGCCGTGGTATCTTGTGGAAGAGCCACCCACAAGGGGCCAAAGAGCCGCATGTGGCTCGCGAGCCGCAGTTTGCCGACCGAGGCTCTGGAGCCGTGTTTCCCAAACTTCTCTCATGCTGAGAATCCCCTGGTGGAGTTGTTAAACTACAGATTCCTGAATCCCAACTAAGAAGTGCTAACCTAGAATTTTTGGGAACATATAGGTAAAATTGTGTACTTAACTTAGTGCTCTGTCTTAGTGGGGACTCAGGAATCTGTAGGTTAACAACTCCACCGGGTGATTCTCGTCATGAGAGAAGTTTGGGAAACACGGCTCTAGAGATGGGCCACGTGGGGGAAGGGAAACACGGTGCTTGGCGTGGGCCTCAATGTAAGCCACTCGTGTGACCACCTGGGACAGGACAGGCGGGCCGGGTCCCAGGTCCCAGGTGTCCGGTGGGCGGGTGTCCAGGGCAGGCCCCTCCAGAGAAATGGGAAGATGGTGTGATGATTGCCCCGGGAATGTGCGCCTTCAGAGCCGTGGGAGGGGTAAAACCCAACAGGACCTCACAGGAGCCGTAGGACCCCCGGGGGGCAATCGCAGAAATTCTGGGGTTGGTAGAGATGGTGGTTTTGTCCTTGGCCACTTCTTCACGGTGGTGTGGCCAGAGGTGTCCCACACCCTGAAAACGGACATCCAGGGACACACACCAGGGCCGGTCCACTCTGGCGCCCTCACCCGTGACCTCCCAGAGCCTGCGCACCCCATTCTGACGGCAGTTAGTCACCGCAGCCACGCTGCATGGAGCTGGCTAGAGACGCTCAAGCGTACATCTCTGCGGTCACACCCGCCCCCGTCTTTGTGGAATGAGGTCGGGACCAGGTAAAGAAAAATATTAAAACTGAGACGTAAACAGCAACATTCATGCAAGTTCTTTTCCCATAGTTTGCCTGCAACTGTTACGAGAAAAAGCCAGCGCACGTGTCCCTTCCCATCAGCATAATCAATGAGCCACAGAGCCAGCCACGACCTCGCTTCGGACACTGTTCCGTTGCAGAAACAAGCTGCTGAGAGACGGTCAGCCCCAGGTGGCGGCCCTGCACCCGGAGGTCTGGCAGGAAGGGAGCGCCCAGGGCCAGCCCTGTCTCTCCCCCTGAAGGCTGAGGAGCTGGGGAGGGAACACACAACCATCGCTCCCTTGGCCAGACTCTGTCTCTCCAGGGACAAATAAGAGGACCATTAAGAGGACCATCCACTTCCACCAGCATCGATATGCGATGTCTATGTTTCTGTGGGTTAATAGTGTGATGGTGCTATTTACAGTTCTTCAGTGTGCTATTTACAATTCTTATCTCAGAAATCCACAGACTGTGGGCCGCGGCCAGGCCGCCTGTTTTTTTGTAAATAAAGTTTTGTTGAAACAACAGCCACACCCATTTGCTATGCACTGTCCACGGGCGCTCTTGCCTGGCAACGGCAGAGTTGAGTGGTTCCAACAGGAATCATTTCACCCCTGGGGCCTAAAATATTTATGGTCTGGACCTTCATCTTCAGTAAAGGCCCTCTCTTATCTGAAAATCCATGAGAGGAAGTCTCGCAGGCATGAGGTTGATGCAAAAAAAAAAAAAACCTCTCTGTTCTGCTCTTTATGTTATAAGCCAATCAGAATCCACCATATTTCCCTTTTTGCCAAGGCTACCAGGAAGCTCGGGGGTAAGTTGTGTGCTTCACTGCCGTGTAGGTGACTGGAACAACCCTTCCCGTCCCTTCATTGTATGACTCCCATTCTCTCACCCTCCTTTCAATGCTTCTCTTCCAGGTTTACTTAAAGTAAGAGACTTCAGACTATTCTTTAAACTGTTACTGCTTGCATAACAGAGTCTGAGGTCTCTTAAAGAAAAAGAGCCCTAACTGGTTTGGCTCAGTGGATAGAACATCACCTGAAGACTGAAAGGTCCCAGGATTGATACCGGTCAAGGCCATGTACCTTGGTTGCAGGCACATCCCCATAGGAGGTGTGTAGGACGTAGCTGATAGATGTTTCTCTCTCATCAATGTTTCTCTCTCATCAATGTTTCTCTCTCTCCCTCTCCCTTCTTCTATCTATGTAAAAATATTAATAAAATATTTTTTTAAGACAAAGAGCATGAGGGCAGGATAGTGCTCCAGCCCAGGGTCCCCTGCATCTGACAAGCCTTCACAGACCCCAATCTCAGAATTCCCTGGCTGCACAGACCACCCTGCTCCTTCCTGTTCAATCAAAACTCCCTCCAGCTGAGTCCTCCAGCAGGAATTCCCGCGTGAAGCTGGACGGGCTGCGGGCACTCTCTCTGGTCACTTCCAGTGCCCCACCTGCCTCTGGTGGGCAAGAAAGACACCCCTCATTCACCCCGACCCTCCTGGGCACCAAGGTCGGCGCTGGAGGCTGAGACACAGAGACTCACACAGAGTGCGACTGTCCTGGGGGCCCTCTCGCTCCCCCTGGAAGGACCCCGGGTGGTCAGCTGAGCCCAGAGGTGCACATAGGAGCTGCTTAGGGAGGAACGGGATCCCAGCCGCCCGGAGAGACCGAGGGGCCTGCTGGGCAGAGCTCAGCCGGGCTACAAAGGGCAGAGGCACCCGAGACCCCCCGGGAGGACTCAGCAGTAACAGCCAGCCCTGAACAACGGGGTTCCGGCCCAGCCGCGCCCCACAGCTCCACCTGGAAATGGTCTAGGCACGTACGGACCGGGGGACCCTGAATTACAGAGGCTCCCCAAGTCTCTGTCTCCTCGTACCCACGTCTCCTTGAACCCACATCCCAGCAGCAGCCTTTAAGAGGACACAATCACAAAGGCATTTTCGCCATGGATGCTCAGACCGGCGGCCGGCTGGTGCGGGAGACGGGTCCGGAGGCCCAGAACCCGTGCAGGGGGCAGTGAGGAGCCACTTCCCCGAGGCGGCCCGGAGCTGGGGGATGGAGCCCTCGCCACTGTGTCCTGCAGTCTGACCTTGTGCTGCCATCCCCTCCCCTGAGGGAGAAGCCGGGGTGACACCGGCCACAGGCCCTGGGCGTGAATGAGCCTCGGTCCAGGGGCGGACCAGGGCTGCCCCAGGGGCCACCGGCCTGCGAATCTCCCCGCTCTTCACTCGGAGTTTAGCGGGCAGGGGCCCCACAGGCTGTGGGCTCTCCCCGCTGCCCTCGCCGTCCCCAGGTCTCCCCAACACTGGATCACAAACGGGCCATCCCATCCGCTGCAGACGGGAGACTGAATGAACCAAAGCCAAGGGCAGGGTCCCCCTTAGCAGGAGGAGAGGGGCTTCCGGTGCCCTCTGGCCCATGGCTGCCTCCGTCGGTCCAGGAGGCTGGAGACCCAGCACAGAACTCACCAGCCAGCCACCGGGTGAGGCTTCACTGTCCCAAGGCACAAGGTCAGGGGAAGGTGTATTCGCTGAAGAATCACTTTGGTCTCACCCATCCTCCCATCCTACAAACATCAGGCCCCTTGGGGTGGGGGCGCGGAGAGGCAGATGCTCATGTTAGGGAAACGGAGGCCTCAGCCATGTCCGCACCTGTGGGGGGACACAGATGGGCACACACACTGCAGCCGGGTCAAGGCCCGCACGGACCTGGGAACAGCGGGCACCTGCGAGCAGGGAGGGAGGGACGGAGGGGTGGCGGGGAAGGAGCAGGGCGTGGTGACAGCTGACTGGGGCTCTGACCACGGCACAGGACGGATAAGCTCGCTTCAAACCACCTCCAGAGAGAGGACAAGCCGGGCCAGGGCCTCAGGGGCCCGGCATAACCCTCTCTCTGCCACTTCGCAGCCACGTTTCTGTAGAACCTCGACCTTTCTGAGCCTCAGTTTCCCCATCAGTAAGGTGGGAGTGGCCATCCCGCCTCGGGGAGCTGTGAAGAGGACTGAGGAGGTCAGGATGGGCACATGCAGGGGGCAGGCAATCTCTCTCCTCCTGCAGCGCTCACACGCCTACAGAACCAGAACCCCCCTGCCTGCTGCTCACAACACACAGCTCCTGGGACATCCGTGGGAGTTCTCGGGGACTGGGGGGCAGGCCTCAGCCGTGGGGTGGAAACCCACAGAGACCGCGTAGGCCAGTGATCGGCAAACTCATCAGTCCGCAGAGCCGAAGATCAACAGGACAACGATTAAAATTTCTTCTGAGAGCCGCCACATTTTCCAACTTAAACTTCTTCTAACGCCACTTCTTCAAAAGAGACTTGCCCAGGCCGTGGTATTTTGTGGAAGAGCCACAGTCAGGGGGCCAAAGAGCCGCATGTGTGGCTCACGAGCCGCAGTTTGCCGACCACGGGCGTAGGCCATGTGATAGAAGGAGCCAGGACGGGGTCAGTGCGAGGCTCCAGCCCACAGCTGCCTGGCTCCTGTGGCAGCAGAGAAGCGAAGCAGGTGCCACCATCCTGCACCCTTCACAGCTCACAGCGACCCCACGGGCGCCAGAGGACACGGGTCCCTGGGAGCCCGGTCCGGGCGGGAGGACCTCAGCCCTGGGCTGGGCTGGGCCCACACGCCTCACAGCCAGGCCAGAGGAAGACGGCAGGGTGAGGCTGGGATGTACCCCAAAGAGCAGTGCTCATGGAAGTGGGAGCCCTGGGCTGAGGGACCGGGCCGCCCATCCTGCCTGCCTCGTCCCAAGTCTGTGACCTCAGGCCAGAGCCTTCCCTTCTCTGCACCTCAGCCTCCAAACCACGCCAACGCCGCCTGCCCCAGAGGGTGGGCTGGCTCTGGCACATGCCCTCCTGCACGGGCAGCCATCACCTATACGGCCCCAACACTATAGCCGAGGCCTCCCAACGAACCCCCCCGCCCGGCCCCGGGCTCCAGTGACCTAGGCCCGTGGTCGGCAAACTCATCAGTCCACAGAGCCAAAGATCAACAGGACAACGATTGGAATTTCTTTGGAGAGCCACATTTTTTAAACTTAAACTTCTCCTAACGCCACTTCTTCAACACAGACTCTCCTAGGCCGTGGTAATTTTGCGGAAGAGCCAAGGAGCTTCATGTGGCCCTGGGCACCTGCTCCCTGGCCCTTCGCAAAGCATCACAGGGCAGCTGGCCAGGGAGCCTGGCCCTTGGAATGGAGAGTGGGAGCGCTGTTCATGCACATGCATGCACATGCATGCACATGCACGCATATGCACACATGCATGCAAATACGTACACAGGTGCATGCACACGTGTGGTACATGCATACACACACCTCTCCTTCCAGACAGTCAAGTCTGTCGCGCTTACTCCCCAGGACGACACCTGACCTCCTGGACACACATACACCTGCAGATGTAGGGTCCGAGGCTCCGACTCTGCATCTCCACCCAGAGGTTCTCATCAAGCTCCTCCCTGCGCCAGACCTGCTGGCCCTCCCGTTCCAAACCCTTGTTTGCTCTCTCGGGAATGTAATGACCAGACAAACCCAGCTGGTGCCACCTGTGCTTCAGTCATCCACACGGGCTTCCACTTCTTCCTCATAAAAAAGAGGAAACCAGCTTAACACAGTACCGCATTTTCCGGCGTATAAGACGACCCCCTAATTTTACAGTTAAAACATAGGTTTAGGCCTATCTTCGCTGTATAAGACCACCCCCCGCTTCCGAGGCAACACCAGTTCTTTCTTTAATAGACCGCCTCTCTGACTCAGCCAATCTGAGCGGGCTTTTTACTAGAACACAGTGTACATGTTCTGTACCCGAAGCTACACTGTGTTCTAGTAAAAAGCCCGCTCAGATTGGCCAGAGTCAGAGAGGCGGTCTATTAAAAAAATAACTGGTGTTGCCTCGGAAGCGGGGGGTAGTCTTATACAGCGAAGATAGGCCTAAACCTATGTTTTAACTGTAAAATTAGGGGGTCGTCTTATACGCCGGAAAATGCGGTAACTGAACGTGAGCCCCTGCTCACCCCCACTCCCCACACACACCCCTTGGCAGTCCCACATGCAGAAGCCACACGCTGCATCTGATTCCAAACCCGAGAGCCGTCCCCATCCCGGGAGCGGCCTTCCACGCCAGTGGGACCCCACACCTCCGTCGTCTCAGACCCAGTCCCCACGCACTGCCCCCCCGCCCCCCGGACTCCCTGGAGCAGCGGGCGGGCCGGAGCATCCCGCCGAGTAAGAGAAGCAAAAGGAAGACGGACCGCCCCAAAAGACTGCATCCCAAGTTGGAGAGCAGACTCCCGGTGGCAACCCTCCGAGCCCACGAGACAGCTGCATCGTACAGAGTCTCAGGTCTCACCTTTCCTAAGCAGGCCGCCCTGCAGTGTCCCCTGTCCGAGCAGAGACCTCCCGGAGGCCACCCCTCCCTGCCTGCCCCTGCTCGCCGCATCTGGGGCCAAAGGCCAGCTCACGGGCAGCCCAGGCCCTGTGGGGCCCACAGTGTTGGGAACAGACACCACAGCCAGGGGCTGACCCTGCCTCCCTGGGCCCTCCTGCCGCCCCCCCCCCCCTCTGCCCGGTGCTTTCCCCCAGAACGTAGCCTTCAAACCGCAGTCTCTGCACCTGCCCCTCCCCACAGGGACACCTCTCTGCACGGCCCCCACCGGGGTCAGGGCAGGCCTCTGGGAGGGACAAAGAAACAGCCAGGGTACTGAGCCGTTTCTCTGAGGCACCAGCACCCCGCCTGTCTGCACCCTCACCTGAGCGGGAAGCCCAGCAGGCAGAGGGGACCCGGGGTTCTGTGCCAGGGCCGGCCACGGAGAGGGGCACACACACCCCAACTCCCATCTGCTTCCAGTGCACGCGAGAAGACAGGCATGGAATCTTGTCCACTGGACATCACGCATGTGCAGCAATGAGACACCGAGACCGCGAGGAGGAGGGGATCCGAGGAGCCCCAGGAAGGATGGAACCCTGGGCGCTGAGCGGCCAGGCCGGTGAGCCAGGGTGAGGCCACACAGGCCCGCGTCCGCCCGCCCGCTCGGTGCCAGTGCAGGCACAGGGCCTGCCCTGGAACCAGCCCACGAAGGGCTGCCACGCTGAGAGAGAGAGAGAGAGAGAGAGAGAGAGAGAGAGAGAGACAGAGAGAGAGAGAGAGAGACAGAGAGAGACAGAGAGAGAGGGAGAGAGGGAGGGAGGGAGAGAGGGAGGGAGGGAGAGAGGGAGGGAGGGAGGGAGAGAGAGAGAGAGAGAGAGAGAGAGAGGAAGAGAGGGAGGGGGAGAGAGAGAGGGAGGGAGAGGGAGAGAGCGCCGGTGGATTATGCGGCAATAAGGTATAATTGAAAGGATTAGCATGAATGCCGTGTTTCCCTTCCAAAAATTCGAGGAACGCCAGAACGACTCTCCTCTGGGCCGATGACTCACGTGTTAACAGAGGAACTTAATTCTCGCTTCTGAGGAACTGGGCGCGGGGAAGCATCGTCGAAGAAACGCTCACTCGCCTCCACTGACTCAGGCCCCGCCCGCCCTTCTCCGCAGGACGGTCCCCCGCGGGCCTGGCAGAGTGGGGGGTCTCGGGAGAAAGCGGGGGCCTGAGGGCCTCGCCCGGCTGGTGGCCAGGGCCAGTCCCTCCGGTCTTGGGGGCCGTGCCACCCAGAAGCACACAGGCCCGGGGCAGGGGATGCGGGGTGGGCAGGACAGGCGGCCGCCACCGGCACACAGGGCCTGGGCACAGCCGAGGCGTGGCTTCCTGCCCCTGGCGAAGGCTGGGGGTGACATCGCTCCAGCGCCTCTTGCACGGGAAGGCCTCAGCACCCGAGCCTACGGCGCCCGCCTCCTATGCCCCAGGCCTCACCCCGGGGGGCCTCAGAGGTCACACAACCTGTCGCCACGCCCAGCTGCCTGTCAGTGGAGGTACCGTTCCCACCTCCATGAGGAGATGTCACAGAAGCTCCAGAAACCGGCCCTGCGGGCACAGCCAGCGAGCTGTGTCCACGTGCCCCCACCCACAAGCTCCCTCTCCATCCCACCCACCTCGGACCCTCACAAGCGTGAGGTTTTCATAAAGACTGGTCCGAGGGGGAGTGGGCGTCTGGGATGCAGACTTTACCTTCTCAGCCTCACCTTCTTAGGAACATGGCCCCCCCATGTTACCAAGGGGCTTCTAGCTGCTGGGTGGCTCCAGAACGGGAGGGAGAATCATGGGGCCGAGAAGCAAGATTCTGAGGGGGAATCTTGCAGCCATGACATCTGGGGGCCGCCATCCGGCCATCGGGCCATGGAAGAGCCCGCAGGTGAGAATTTCCCATGGTGCACTGGGGGGGGATGCTCTAGGGTACCATGGCCGCATCCTGGCAGCTCTGTTGCCTGGCCGGCCACAACAGGATGTCCCTTCAGAGCGCTGCACACACACCACTCACCACGGCATCCACAGGGCCCCGCCGTGCCCAGACCACCACCCGCCACCCCTCCGCCCCTACCATGCAAGGAAGAACAGATACCCAGACCGCCTCCCCGGCTCTCCCCTCCCCCCCCCCCCCACTTCCGCTCTGGCCACGGGAGAAGCCCTCATTTATAAGTCGCCGATACTGTCACCCACCATTCATCCCAATGTGTCACTAACATCCCATTAGGCCGCAATTATTTTTTAATTAAAACTAAGAAAAACCGGCGTGCCTGCGCCGACTTTATGCATCTGTTACGGGTTAAAATAGCTTTTAAAAAATGTTCCGGAGACCGCAGTCTATTGTGGCCGCGGCCCCTGCCAAGGAAAACGCAAGCTTGCTTATTTTCTCCGTGGGGCGCAACAGCGCCTGTGTGTGCCGGAACAGAATCGGCTGGCCGTGAAGAGAATTCTAAATAAAACACAAACATGGAATTTGGCAACGCCACAGAAGCAGGCTTACGACTAATTCCAGCATGCGGACGGCGCTCACACAGTAAGTCTGGCTCCAGCATAACTGAAACCAGACACCGTAAAATACCAGGCGAGCCAGAGCGCCGACTTAAAGGGGCAGAATGCTGGTTCCAGGTACGAGAGCCCATTAAGCCCGCTCACACCGGCTCCATAAACCCATAGGTTATTAGCTGTTTGCTTCCAGCCAATCCCTCCGTCAAGAGGTGCATATTAAGAGAGAAAGGCGGAGGGGAGGGGGGCGGGGGGGCGGGGGAGAGAGAGAGAAATGAAAACCATCGCTTTGCACCTGACTTTGAGTGCTGCAGCTCTGGAAATACGGGGCTCATTATCTCCACGAGAAGAGGACAGAACGGCTAGGGGAGACCTCACACACGCACACCAGCCAGCCCCCAGGCCGGAGGGAGGGCGAGGCAGCGGGGGTGAGGGTGAGGGACGAACAGGTCGGACACCAGGGCTGTCGCCGGGCGGGCCTTCGCTCAGCGGGGAGAGCCGCGTGGACACGGTCATGCCTCACCCAGGGAGACGGCGATGGTGATGACCCTGACGATAACCGTTATTGCTACAACGACCATAAAAATAGCATTCTAATACTCGCTCCCCTTCCCCACCTTCCCTGTGCCAGCGGCTGCTGAAGGCGGCGCAGTGGACAGGGGAGGCTCTCACGTGGAACAGAGCAGAGCTTAGCGCTCTCCGCTCAGGCTGCCTCAGTCTCCACACCCGCAAAATGGGGGTGATGGCGCCTTCCTCACAGACGAGGGGCGAGGGACGTGGAGAACGAAGCCGGCGTTCGGTCAAGTGCCCGGTTATCACTGCTGCCCACCCCACCTGCTTGCTGCCATCCTCCTCGGCAGACGAGGAAGCTGAGGCTCACGGAGATAAGGTCCCTCGCTCGCCAAGGTCAAAGCGCTCACAGAGGTCAGAGGCAGGATGGGAACCAGCCGCCCACCTCCAAGGCGGGAGTTTCCCGGCACACATTCCCGCGGAGGATGAGGTAGGCAGGTGGGGGACCAGGTCTCCCCAGGAAGTACACAGCAAACAGACTCACCCCCAGAGACAGCAGCGCCCTCCGAGGCCTCGGGCCTGGGCACTGAGACGCCACAGCGCCCGCTGAGACGCGGGAAGAACGGCCATGTTCGGAGAAAGTCCCCCCCGGGGCCTCTGCCTTCAGCACCAGCTGTGGGGGCAGGGGCGTTCCCCTTCTCACCACACACATGTGTGTGCACCACACAGGGCCATATGTATACATGAACACAACACACACATACACACACAGCCGGACACACATACAGACGCACACACCTATATGCATATGCACACTCATGTATACATATGCAGACAAATACACGTGCAAATACACATATTATATATACACATGCATGCAAATACATATACACACATGTACACACCTATACCCATATGCTCACTCACATAAACACACATGTATATGCATACAAACACATACTTATAAACACAAACACATATATCACCTATACCCACATGCAAACACACATGCATACACATATGCGTGAACACACAAATACATACACTCAACGTATAGACACACACACACACACACACACACACACGGGGCCTCCCATTACGGGGTCTGTGCCAGACCACAGCCCCTGGCAGAGACAACGGGAAAAGCCAGGAGAAAATGCCATGAGGCGATGCCTGGCTCCCAGGGACAGCGCGGAGTGTTCCCCTCAGCTCTCGGTGGTTCCAAACAGGTCTGCCCAGGCCCGGCTCCTATGGATGGTCTGCCCAGGCCCGGCTCCTACGGATGGTCTGCCCAGGCCCGGCTCCTACGGATGGTCTGCCCAGGCCGGGCTCCTGCGGGATGGTCTGCCCAGGCCTGGCTCCTATGGATGGTCTGCCCAGGCCTGGTTCCTGCAGGATGGTCTGCCCAGGCCCAGCTCCTAAGAGATGGCCGGGCCACTTCCCTGGGGGAGACCCCGGCCTCCTGGCTCCTGAACTAAAGCCACTGCAGTCCTCCCGATGCTACCCGGCCCCGCGCTGGGTGGCCCGGCCGTCCCTCGGAGGCCACGGCCGGGCTGCTCGTGGACCATCGCAGGTTGGGGGGCCTGACGCGGCATCACACGCCAGGGGCCCCGACTGCGCTTCCTGAAAAGATGGGCGCCATCTTGGAAGATCAGACTAAAAATACCCCTGGCCTCTCAGAGTCGGTTTACAAAAATAATTACATTTTCTTGGGGGGAAAAAAAAAAGATTATAGGCAAGTATGTGTCCAGCTATATTTAGCTCCTACTCAACGTTGCTAATTCTTTCTCATAAGAACCATCGCAGACTTTTCTTAAAGCCGCCCCACACCCTATGAGTAATGGTGCTCTGACTTGGCACGGGGCAGGACGGGGGCCACACAACCTTCCGTGACCTGTGGGGGTCGGGTGTTCCCAGAGGCACAGCACCAGAGAAACACGGGGCTCCTGGGAGAGGGAGCAGCGCAGCCATCTCCAGGTGCAGCCCCGCACACATCTGGGGCCCGCCCCCACATGCCAGAACCTGTCCCAGACTCGGGGGGCCACGGAGAACACCCAACAGGGATTGCTGCCCTGCAAGGGCCTTCGACCCAGCAAGAAGGAGGTCCCGGCCAAAGGGTGTCCCCGAAACGAAATGTCCATAGCCAACGTCTCCGTTCTGTGACTCGCCTTCTCTGGACAAACGGCCGGCAGGTGTACCTAAGTCCAGGGTCTGGCGTGAGATCATCCCAGATTATCCGGGTGGATGCTAAACCAAGGACAGTTGACAGTTTACTTTGTATTAAGTATATTGTTACGGATTTCAGAGCGGAAGGGAGAGGGAGAGAAACATCAACCAAGAGAATCTTTGAGTTACCTTCCTAAAGGAGAAGCTGCTGGGAAGCTTCAATGTCTGCCAAGGCCCCTGCAGTAGGCCTGACGCACAGTAGGGGCACAGAAATGGCGGCACACAGTGGGAGCACAGAAATGGCGGCCCGCCCATGACCCGTAGGTTCACAGCAACATTATTCACAATCGCCCAAAGGCAGAAGCAGCCAAGCCCCCGCCACGGGACGCATGGACAAACAGGAGGCAGTCCACCGCAGCGTGGAATATCACTCAGCCTGGAAATGGAAGGGACGCCTGGCACATGGGTGGACAGGGCCTGGAGGGCGCGCTGGGGGAGATCAGCCGGGCGCCAGGGGACAAACACGGTATGATCCCGCTTCTCCCGGGAGCCGAGGAGTCAAACTCTCGGAGACAGGAAGTAGGCGGTGGGTGTGGGCTGTGTGTGCGTTGGGGGGTGGGGAGGGTAGTTTAAGGTTAAGGGGTCAGCTCCCATTTGTGATGATAAAAGGTTCTGGAGACGATGGATGGCGGCGATGGGACCAGAATAACGCGAACGTACACCGGGAAGTGGTTACAACGGCCAGTTTTCCGTTCTGTGTGGCTGACCACCATAAATAAGACAATTCCAGCGGCACACCCTCGTACCGCCGTGAGAACCACAGAGGTGACACGCTCAGAGGCCACGGCGCACAGTGGGCCCTCAAGCAATGGCTCCTTTGACTGTGAAACCGAGAACAAAGGGGGCGTTCGTTTAGTAAAGTGCAAGGAGTTGGGAGAAAAGGGAGCCCTCGTCCGAAAGCACTGGCTAAACTCGGCCCCTCCCCCTGCCATGCCACACCTCTTATTCAAAAAGGCAACCAGATTTATGAACCTGTCCCAGCTGTCCCTGCCTCTGCAGCCAGTGACTCCGTTTCTGCAATAACCTCCTTTGAGGAGCCCCAGCCCTCGGGTCCTTGACACTGAAATCATAAAACGCGGGCCTTCTTACTGTCTGGACGCGGCCAGCCGGCACAGCTCTGCGATCCACTAGTTCATCCTCTCTCTCTCTCTCTTTATCCTGGCTACTCTCACTCACCCAGGCAGGAAGGCCAGCGACAGGGCAGCCTATGAGCCAGGAAGCCTGGGAGGAGCAGGCTGTAGCCCCCAGACCCAATAAGTCCTGAGTTTGGATCCCACCTCTGCCACCTACGAGCTGTGCCCATTCCAGGTAAGTCACACCACCTCTCTGGTCTTCTCGCCCGGGAACTATAGGAGAGAAGCTGCTGGGAAGCTTCGATGTCAGGCCCCTGCAGAAGGCCTGACGCACACTGGGGGCACAGAAATAGTGGCGCACAGTGGGGGCACAGAAATAGTGGCGCACAGTGGGGGCACAGAAATAGTGGCGCACAGTGGGGGCACAGAAATAGTGGCGCACAGTGGGGGCACAGAAATAGTGGTGCACAGGGAGGGCACAGAAATAGAGGCGCACAGTGGGGGCACAGAATAGTGGCACACAGTGGGGGCACAGAAATAGTGGCGCATAGTGGGGGCACAGAAATAGTAATGCACAGGGAGGGCACAGAAATAGTGGCGCACAGTGGGGGTACAGAAATAGTGGCGCACGTGGGGGTACAGAAATAGTGGCGCACGTGGGGGCACAGAAATAGTGGCGCACGTGGGGGCACAGAAATAGTAGCACACAGTGGGGCACAGAAATAGTGGCCCGCCCGTGACCTGGTAGCTTCGCTGCCAAGGGTAAGAAGAAACCTGGCAGGAGAGGAAATCATGGTTGATGCTTCCACCCACACCGACCACACACCATGGTCACACACGGCCCTCACCCCCTCACCCCCCACCCCGGCTCCCCTCCCCACCCTTGGTCATTCAATAATTCCCAGGGCTGGGCCGGCTGTAGGCCCCTCAGGGGTGAGGCGGGCTGCCCGCGGAGCCCCACACAGCGGGCCCTGCCCCCCGAAGGCTCCTTCCCGCCGCGTTCTGGGCGACCTCGGCCAGCCCTGATTGTGTTTGGATAAACGATCTTTCATGGTTTAGACTGCTCGGGTCTGATTGTGAACTATGCACGGCTCACAGCCTCCGCACCCGGCTCAGCCCCCGAGTTCGAGAAGACAAGCACATTCTATTCCCCCCGCCAATGGGGACGGACCCCTCTGGCCTCGGGGCAGCGGCGGGGCTTCCCTCCGGTGGATAGAGGCTGCCGGACAGGGCTGTGCGCTCCTCCTGCGCTCCCGGAGGACGTGGCCGTGATCTTCCCGGGCCTTCGCCGTCCACCAGCGTCTACCGGGCCCGCCCAGCACCGGGATGACGGCAACGGGACCTGCGTGGGCCGGTGAGGGATGGAGCGGGGCCAGTGGCCGAGTCCCCATCCCCCAGCCAAACCCCGGAAACTAAGGTGACCAGACGTCCCGCTTTGGGCGGGACCATCCCGATTTTTAACAATTTGTCCCGCATCCCACGGGTACAAATTGTTAAAAATCGGGACTGTTCCACCAAAAGCGGTTACTTTCCTAAGGTTTCACCTCACCGGAAACCCAACTGGAGAGCAACAGGATGAGAAAATCTTTCCCCAAACCCCAGGCCTCCTCTTCACCATCAGAACGCCCGCAGGTGGTCTGAGGGTCAGTCCCTCGGTGTCCCCTTCAGTCGCCGACAACGTGGGCCTCCGGGGCCAGACGGGGCCGGTGGGAGCCGGTTGGGTCAGTGGCACCCCTTTTAGAAGCTCCCACATCCGTCTCTGCTGACCCCCACCCTGGGAGAAGCCTGCCCCACCCTCTGCCCCAGCCTCCACTTCCCCAGCAGGAAACTCCGTGCACCCTGACTCCTCCCGGGTCCCACGCACAGTCTTCCCGTGTGTCCTCAGTCGCGCACGGCACCATGGGAGGTGCACCTCGTGTCTGCCGTGCAGCCCCCATCTCCGGGACCTCCTCAAGGGAAGGACCCCGCGGAGCTCATTTCCGACCCCCGTGTCTGGCCCAGGATGGGGCCCCAGGACAGCTGGTGATGGAGGGAGACCTGGGGGACCCGCCCGCCCAGGCCCGTGTCGGAATGGGGTCCGGTTTCCCAGCGCAAGCCGCATCGCTGCTACCTGCATCGGAGCCACCGTGCAGCCCCCCGGGGAGCCGGAGGGGACAGCTGTGAGTGGGACTCCGGGGCCAGGTAGGCCGAGGCCCCACCGCGGTCTGCTGCTTGTATGCTGCGGGACGCAGGGCACATTGGGGCCTCTCGGAGCTCCAGTATCCTCGTGAGCGTAAAGTGGTGCAGCTCCTTCCAGGGCGGGCCACTGTTTCTGTGCCCCCACTGTGTGCCACTCTATCTGTGCCCCCACCATGTGCCACTATTTCTGTGCCCCCACCGTGCGCCATTATTTCTGTGCCCCCAGTGTGCGCCACTATTTCTGTGCCCCACTACTTCTGTGCCCCCACTGTGCGCCACTGTTTCTGTGTCCCCACTGTGTGCCACTATTTCTGTGCCCCCACCATGTGCCACTGTTTCTGTGCCCCCACTGTGCGCCACTACTTCTGTGCCCCCACTGTGTGCCACTATTTCTGTGCCCCCACCATGTGCCACTATTTCTGTGCCCCCACTGTGCGCCACTATTTCTGTGCCCCTACTGTGCCTCGGACACTACTGATTACAGCTGCCAAGCACAGGAGCCCTGATGGCCAGGGGTCTTCCTCCCCCTCCGTTCACACTGAGAAAACCTCCCCGACAGGAGGCTGTCAGAGAGATGGTGGCCACATCGCCCTCAGAGCACGCGACACCCCAGGCTTTTCCATCCCAGCGTCCTCCTCCCTGCCCCTCCCCTCCCTTCACCGCTGCGGCCCCACGTGCTGGTGACCGGCTGCGGCCGTCCCAGGTGCTGGCGGGCCCTCCGTGCGGGGATGATGAGCGGGGAGGGCTCTCTCCCCAGGCCGGAAAGCGGAGGCCTGAAGGCAGGGAGTGGCGAGCCGAGGTCACAGGGTCACGCCGTGCCCGGGAGAACAGGAACCAAGCGTGGCCCCGTGGCCGGAGCGTCCGAGACACCTGTGGCGCTCCTGCCAACATGTGTCCGCCACGGCTCTCCTGTCACACGGGAACGGATCCATGCCACCAGCCTCGCCAGGAGACGGGCGGGCATAGAATGTCTCGCACTGAGGCCGCATGGACACGTGTCCCAGCTGCAGATGGCAGAGCTGAGGGCCCCGGCAGCTAAGCACGGGCGTGAGGCTCCCCAGGGCAAACGCTCTCTGCTGCCCGGTCCGGCTGCACGTGTCCTGCCGCCTCAGAATGAACGACGGGAGGCAGTGTGGCCCAGTGGCCAGAGCCTGAGGGTGTGATCCAGGCCAGCTCAGCCGTACACGGCATGTGGCCTCCGTTTCCCTGTCCAGATAACGCAGGGGGTGGATGAGACGGCCCCTCTGGGACCCCGGATCCTACATCGTCCAAGCTTCACACAAGCCTCCGGCCACCGAGGGGAGCCGCGTCCTGGGCCCCTGGGCTCCCCGCGGAGGGGCCAGCCGCCCCTGCCGCGTCCGGGCGCCCTTCCGGCCGCGGGGCCGGGGGCCTCGCCCGCAGAGCTCGGGTGCCGGCGGCCAATGCCGGCCATTCACATCCACTCCCCGCGCTACGGGGCCGCATCCAGGCTGCATTAAAAATTAATTACACATGCTATTTTACTGCCAGTGCATAATGTAATGAGCACCAGCTGTGCTAAACAGCCAAGCTCCTTTTTAAGACAGCTATTAAAAAAAAAAAAAAAAAAAAGGAAGAAAGAAAGAAAGAAACGGCACTTCCCAATGCCTCTCCTGTCAGAGCGGGAACAGCAGCCACATCTTGTGCGGGTTTGGACAGACCCTTTGATTTAGGTCTGCCTGCAGAGGCCTGGGTCCGGCCTGGCTGCAGGTCTCCGAATGGACGTGGTCGCTGGGAACCCTTTTATCTTAGGACAGTGACACTGGTAGGTGCCCCCACCCCCCGCTGGGCAGCGTCAGCCTCTCCCCCACCCTACCCCTCCCCACCCTCCCCACCCCCTCACCCCCCTCCCCCCTGCTCCCCAGCAACCTCAGCCCCCACTGGCGCTAGAGATGTGACTTCAGGCAGCCAGAGAGGGGACTTTCTGGGGGTTCACCCACGCCCTGGGGCTCTGGGCCACCTCCCCCAGCCCGGAGAGGGGCCCCCTCCACCCGGGGGGCCGGCCGTGCGGCTCTCCACGGCTCCTCCCAGCACTTTCTCCCATTGTGGTCAGGGCCGGTGTGGCCTCCGGAGCAGACACCGGGGCAGCATCCAGGGGCTGGCATGCAGGAGGCCCCGCGGGGTGGCGTCTGCTGGACCCGCGGCCCTCTGGGGGTGCAGGCGTCACACGGCGTACGAGTGACCCTAAATGTCTAATAAGTCCCCGGAGAGCCCTCCTTCAAGCGTGAGCCCACCCGTGGGCCCTGAGGCCTGGCTGGCGCGGGGAGACCCGACTACAAGCACAACTGCAGAGGGCGGCGCAGGAACCTGCTGACCTTCCCCCCTGGGCGTGCTTCCGTCCACACACGCTCACCCACTCACTCCTCTTCCTCTTCGCCCCGTACTCACCCCTCCCTCCAGAGTCTCCATGGAGGCTCTCACTCCCCCAGGGGCACCTCTGCACCCCTGCCCCGGCCGAGGCTCTGCACCCCTGCACCGGCCGAGGCTCTGCACCCCTGCACCGGCCGAGGCAGCCGCGACCTGTGGCTGCCCACCGAGGACGCCCCGGTGCTAATCAAACCCAGTCCGGCCGGAGTGCCAATGCCGCTCGCCCCTTGTTCTGGGATGAATGTGCAAAGCTCAGACCCTCTCATTAACATAAGCTCCCGAAAGAAGGCCCCTTTCCAGACAGACTGCATCAACTGCACCGAAGCGTCCACAGCGGGGGAGCGTGGGGGGGTCCGGTCCACGGCGCCCCACTGGACGGCCCGGTTTTAAAAACCTACACACCCCGAACCCTGGGAGAGAGCAGGAGGGGGAGCGGCGGGTTCTACGGGTAAACACTCCTGTGTACGTACAGGCGTTACCTTCTGTCTAAACGGTCCCTCTAGCTAAGGTGACCAGACGTCCCGCTATGGGCGGGACAGTCCCGATTGTTAATAATTTGTCCTGTTTCCCTCGGTGTTTTTATTTTTTTTATTTTTAAAAAATATATATTTTATTGATTTTTTTACAGAGAGGAAGGGAGAGAGCTAGAAACATCGATGAGAGAGAAACATCGACCAGCTGCCTCTTGCACACCCCCTACCGGGATGTGCCCGCAACCAATGTACATGCCCTTGACCGGAATCGAACCTGGGACCCTCCAGTCCGCAGACCAACGCTCTATCCACTGAGCCAAACCGGTTTCAGCCCCTCGGCGTTTTTAAAAAGTCCCGATTTTTGGAAAGAGTTTGTCCCGCGTCCCCCAGCGTTTAAAAAACAGTCCTGAGTTTTTAAAATGCCGTGGGACGCGGGACAAATTGTTAAAAATCGGTACTGTCCTGCCCCAAAGCGGGACGTCTGGCCACCTTACCTTTTTTAGCCAAGAAACCCCAGCCTGGTTGCACAGCACGGCAAGCACGCTCCCGGTAGGAAAGCCGGTTGAATTGAACTTGACGGGATGGCCTGTGGTGTCAGCAGCTACCCCACGACAGCAGCTGACTCCTCCTCCTCAACCCAGACACGCCCACCGCCCGAGCTGGGGTCCCGGGTGGTCTCGCGTGCGACCTTGAGCCCCACCCCCCTCCCGTAGGCATCGGCGTGGCTGCTGACCATCGGCGGCCTCTCGAGAGGCAGCTTCCTCTCTGCCTCCGCAGGCTGGAGCGGGGTCCGCCTCTCAGAACGCAGACTCGGGGTCCGGCCTGAAGGAAGAGGCCACCCGGATGATGCCACGTCCCGAAGCCCACCAGCTCCCGCCTGAGTCACGAGGTCAAAAGGTTCGGCACCGGGCACGGTTCTCAACTCCTGACCTACCGTGTTTCCCCGAAAATAAGACACCCCCTGAAAATAAGACCTAGCGCAACTTTGGGAGAAAAAAATTAATATAAGACACTGTCTTATTTTCGGGGAAACAGGGTATGACCTCATGCGATCCTCAGAACAGTCCTTCACAGCACGCACCACCCCGTGCGGGTGGGGAAACGGGGGAAGGGGCGGGAAATGACTTCTCCTCGGTCACACGGCCACGTGGCGCAGAGCGGCCTTCACCTGGGGACGGATACCCTGGAGTGACTGCCTCTGAATCGTAGGTGCTGGGTGCAGGCCACGGCCCAGTGGTTCTCAAACTCAGCTCTGAGCCGCCCGCCCCTGCCCCAGGCCCGTCACCCACAGTCACTCTGTAGCTGGAAGGACTAAGGGGTCCATTTCAGAGATCGGTATAAGGAGCCCCGTTTTTTAACTGCAGCATGGGTATCACAGACAGATGGGGCATCCCCCCAAAAATGCATACACACACTTTGAATCATTATAAAGGTAATAAAATACATTTCACTTTCAAAATTGAGCTATCAGCTCTTAAAGTATGTTTACATTTTGAGGGGACACCCTGTATATGTATGTGTGTACACACACACACATTGAAGCCCAGTACATGAAATTCGTGTGTGTGTGTGGGGGGGGGGGGGGGTAATCCCTCAACCCTGCCTGCACCCTCTCCAATCTGGGACCCCTCAAGGGATGTCCAACTGCCGGTTTAGGCCCCATCCCTCTCACAATCCAGGACTGCTGGCTCCCAACTGCTCACCTGCCTGCCTGCCTGCCTGATTGCCCCTAACCACTTCTACCTGCCAGCCTGATTGATGTCTAACTGCTCCCCTACTGGACCAATCATCCCCAACTGCAAGCCTGGTCCCCCCAACTATCCTCCCTTGCCAACATGCCACCCCCCACAACTGCCCTCCCCTGCAGTCCTGGTCCCCCCCCCCCAAATGCCCTCCCCTGCCATCCTGGTTGCCCCTAACTGCCCTACCCTTAAGGTCTGGTTGCCCCTAACTGCCCTCACCCACTGGCCATCTTGTGGTGGCCATGTTTGACCACGTGGGGGTGGCCATCTTGTGTGAGGGTGTGATGGTCAATTTGCATAGTACCTCTTCATTAGAAGGAGAAAATGAGGCTCAGAGTGGGGGGTGGGGCAGGGGGTCATGTGCTCAAGGTCACCAGTCAGGTACAGGAAGGGCCAGGACCACAACCTGAAGCGCCTGACTCCACAGGCGGCCTGGACACGTCCCCGCGTGGAATTTCTCAGGGAAACCTTCCTTTCCTAGGAATGCCGGGACCCTGCTGGGTCAGAAAGCAAGTCCCTGCCCCCACCCTGACCACCAGAAGGGGGTGTGTGTTGGGGTCCTAGGAGGCGGGGCTTGTGGGGTGCCACCAGCCTGAGAGCGCCCAGCACCCCATCTGTGTGGTCTTCTCTCCCGTCAATCACCCCCTCCTATCGAGAACTGCGAGCGTGTTCCTGGGCGCAGTTAACCTGTGAGAGTCACGGTCACACGGGGTTTCCGTGCTAACTTGGAGAGAGAGCTCGGTGTGTCCAGATCCAGAAAGGGACGAGGCCAAGTGTGGACGACGGCCCTTCCCACCTGCAGAGCGGCCTGCCCCGCCCCATGGGGACCTGGGGTGCCGTGGCTCCAGTGCAGCTGCTCACAAATGGGCACTGGACCCACTGAAGCCAACAGCCGGGGCCCGGGCAGGAGCCTCGGAGGGACAGACGCCACCGGAGCAGGGAGCCGCGGGCTGAAACTCACCAGGAAATCCGGGGTGCGGCCTGGCACAGCTGATGCACGGGGGACAGTGCTACCCTGTTTCCCCGAAAACAAGACAGTGTCTTCTATTAATTTTTGCTCCCAAAGATGCGCTAGGTCCTATTTTCAGGGGATGTCTTATTTTTCCATGAAGAAGAATACGGTACACATTTATTGTTAAGTGAAAATAAAGGAAGTTTATTACCTGTATATGGTACGGTAGTACGGTAGTTGTCAACACAAACCAGACAAACTGAATCCTACAGTATCAAGAATGTACTCATTTATTCAATGACAATCATGTCATCATCTTCTGGAACATCATCGTAACAATCCAATTCCTGAATTTCCTGGTGAATTTCTTGTGACTCCATTTCTTTCAGAATCAGTGGACCAAATCTCTCATATTTAGCCTAGAGGGGGCCTTATTTTCGGGGGGATGTCTTATATTTCATTCAGAAGGAAACCTATAAGTAGGTCTTATTTTCAGGGAAACACGGTAGGAATCGGGGTGGAGTGCTGGAGACTGAGAGCGGCGCTGGGGGTCAGGAGGAGAGGTCCCAGGGACCCCACACACAGACACCACGCTGCCAGCAAGTGTGGGGGCTGCTCTGGTCTCTGAGTCCTCAGAGCATCAAGCTATACCACCCAAGAAGGCCTCAGACGGAGGAGGCCATGGCCGAAACCAGTGTGGCTCAGTGGATAGAGCGTCGGCTTGCGGACGGAAGGGTCCTGGGTTCGATTCCGGTCAAGGGGCATGTGCCTTGGTTGCAGGCACATCCCCAGGTTGGGGGCATGCAGGAGGCAGCTGATGGATGATTCTCTCTCATCGATGTTTCTAGCTCTCTATCCCTCTCTCTTCCTCTCTGTGAAAAAATCAATAAAATATATATTTAAAAAAAAAAAAAGAGGAGGCCACGCCACAGGATCAAATCCTACCTCTGTTCCTCCATCCCCTTTCAGGGGTTCTTACAGGGGGACAGGCCCCTTCCTGCTGCCCCCACCAGCACCAGACTACACGCAGCGCGAGGGCAGGGACCCTCGCCTGACTCTGCCTGGGCTGCACAGTGTCTACAAAGTAGTGTGTATCAGACCCTGGTACCCAAACATGGCCTCCCGTGGAGGAATGGATGAGTGAATGAGTGAATGAGTGAATGAGAGCAGTGAGCCCTCGATGTTGCTGAGCCTCGTTCTCTCCTCTGTAACGTGGGAGAGAACCCACCTAAGGTTGCTGTGAGGATTTCATTCCAGAATGCACGCAACATGCCCAGCACAAGGCGGCGAGCAGGAGGCCCTCAGGACTCCCCCCTCACAAGGAGGCAGGCGTCCCGGCGGCTGCGAGCAGGTGTGAGAGGAGCATCCCCTGGACGTAGGCAGGGGCGTGGGACTCGGTGGGAAGAGGGCGGCCCTGTCAGGAGGCATCCTGCTGACAGACCCCAGGTCCCCAGCTTGGCCCAGCCTCCCCAGCGGAGACTTGACTTCCCCGTCTGCGCGATGGGGACGGAGCGGCTCCCGCACGGCCCAGCTGCTTCTCGGAAGGGCTGGAGCCAGCAGAGGGTGTGGCAGAGCCCCGAGCGCCAAGGAGATGGTGTGCCTGCCCCCCAGGACGTGACCAAGTCTGGTCACACACATTTGCTGATCGCCCATAGCTCGCCCTCCCTGCCCTGCCCGCCCGCAGCCGCCGCAGGGCCCGCAGCGCTGATCCCAGGAAGCCTCGGGAGCCGGCAGCCGCCCAGACAGCCCAGAACCCGGCACCCAGCGAGCAGGGACCACGGCCCAGACCTACCGGCTGGGACAGGAGCCCCCGTCACCCTGGACCCCAGGCCGCGTGACGTCTATGCGAACCCCTCCCAGGCGAATCTTCTCTGGACATTCAGGGCATAACCCAGGCACCATGGTGCCCGCACGTGTCAGAGGGGCTGCTGGGAAGGCGACCTCACCAGCAGCGAGGCCCAGCGAGCTCTTGGCCCTGGAGCTGGGCCGTCTGCGGCCTTCCACAGAGATGAGGCTCCTGCAGGACTCCTCCCTGGGAACGGCTTCAACGACACGCAAACCCGGCCCCACAAATACCATCTTCCTTCCACCACCCACGCCAAGAGAAACCTGCCCGTGTCCCCGCTCTGCGCCCACCCTCCCCTCTCCCGCCTGGGTGTGTGGGCATCGGGCTCCTGTGGCCGCCATGTGCCTGCCGCACACCAGGCCGGCGGCCGAGGAGCCCCCACAGCCGAGGGGCACAGCACAGGGCACGCACGCCGGGCCCAGGCCAGAGAGGAGGCGGCGCTGTGTTTGGGGACCGGGACGCGGGGAGGGGGGCGGTGGTTGTCATAGCTGCCAGGGGGAGTCATCTCACTGGCCCAGCCTCGTCCACCGAAAGCCGGCGCACAGTAGGTGCTCAGCTCCTCAGTAAGCACATGGCCCTGCCCCAGCCCCTTAACCCCTCCCCCAACACTACTCCCCTCCCCCCGAAAGTCTCCTTCAAAGTGTTTTTTCCCCTCGAAGCTAATGGGCAACACATTCTCACGGAGAGAAACGCGCTGTGGACGGCTCGGCAGCGTACACAGACAGCCACCACGGAATCCTGCTGGCTGTGTCTGGGGTGGGAGGGGCGGCCGGGGGGGCGGGTATGGGGAGGGGCGGGGAAGGGGCCGGCAGTGGCGAGGGCAGGAGGGAACCTCAGCTGTTACCCGTTATCCAATTAAAGCGTTAGCTAAACAGCCCAGAGAGATGGAATTGGGAGGCTGGCAGTGCATTCTGGGAGACTCTCAGGATGGGGCGGAGGCAGGCGTGGGGACCTCCTGACCCACGGGGACCAGGCCCCCAGTGCTCCGTTCCGTCCGCATCCTTCACCACGTCCCCTGGAGGCCCCCATCCCCACCCGAAAATGCCTTTTGGGGCAGGGAGAGGCTGCACAGCCCCCCCCCGGGTCCCCACCTCGCCCCGGCCCCCCCGGGAGAGGTGGCAGCGGCTGGCTCTGCCGGGTGCACCCCGCGCCCCCTCCCCCCGGGAGCCCGCCCCCCAGCCCCGCGGCGTCTGTTACCTGACAACTGACACTGACATCCAAAGGGAGCCTCCGCGTGCCCCTCGCCCTGAGTCCCGTCGCCCGAGCCCGGGCGCACGCTGCAGCACGGCAGGGGGAAGCAGGGCAGAGCGCCCAGGGCGCGCAGAGGTGAGGTGATGACGGATGCGTGAGGGTGGGAGGAGGAGGCAGCTATGGGGGCCATCGCGGGCAGCTGGGCAGGCCTGCACGGCCCTGGAGAAAAAACAATAGAAAAGACTGGTCAGTCGGGCCCTGGACGGGACACGGGGCTTGGGGTGCAGGACGGGGGCCCGGGGGCACAGGGCTGCAGGCCGCCCTTTCGGGGTGCCAGGCCCTGCAAGGGAGACTGCGGGGCACAGGCTGGGGCCTGGGGGTGCTCCCTCCACAGCTGCCGGGCTGGGCTGTCTTAGGGCCAGGCTCCCATCCCCGAGGGCCTGAGGCAGGGAGCTGTCAGGGTGCCCACTCCCAGGTAGGTCCCCCTATGGGGGGAGGGGGTGCGTCTAAAGTGCTGGGGAGCAGGCTGCATGGGGCATCTGCTCCCGTAACTCTGGGCCACCCCCCTCCGGGGAACTCCAGGCCCCCGCGCGCTCTGCCCGGACGGCTGTCTGTACAGGCCCGGCCTCCCCCGTCCACCTCAGAGCGCCGGGCGCCAGTTAGCCTCCAGCCTGGCGAGCGGCCAGTGGGTGCCGCCCTGCAGCCGGAGACCCGCCTCCACGCCCCATGCCCCGAGGCCTCTCTGAGGCTTCAGATGCCCCCAAGAGAGCCCTGCCTGGCACCGCCCAGCCCCCCTCGGCACTCCCGCCCCTCCCCGCCCGACGGCCAGGACACGGGGGCCGGGGGCCTGCCCGCCCCTGCTGCCCGGCACGGCCTGCGTCTGATTTGGCCGTTTATCTTAAACGGTGGAGAGACCACCAGGGCAAAACATTTGTGTGAAGCCCTTGCCAAAACCACAAGTGAAGAAGCCCAAATTCCCTGGGTAAATAGCTGAGCGGGGAAGCATCAGAGAGACAAAAAGAAAAACGTCAACAAGACGACAGGCAGCTGGGCCCAGGGCCGGCTCCCCGCCCCACGCAGGTCTGCAGGGGGGCGTGTGCCCACCCCACGGCCCCATTGGGGACTTGCCATTTAGAGAGACACCGGGCCCTGCAATTCCAGCTTCCTAACATGCCCTGCCGTGAGGCAGACGATACCCAGTGCACAGACCCCGAAACTGAGGACCTGGGCCCAGAAGGCTGTACACTAAGGTGACCAGACATCCCGCTTTTGGCGGGACAGTCCCGATTTTTAACAATTTGTCCCAAGTACTGAGGCGTTTTAAAAAAAAAAGTCCCAGTCCTGACCCGCCTGCAGAGGAGGCCTGCTGGGGGCGGAGGTGCTCACTGCTGGAGCAGTATAAGCCTGCCCACGGGTGCGACTCCAGAAGCCCTGGCCCCAAGCGAGGGCCAAAGCCCAAGGTGCTGAGAGGAGCCACCTACTGTGTGCTCACATGTGCAGGGAGGCTCCGGGGCAGGCAAACCCAGAGAGAGCCTTGGGGAGGGGCGGGGAGGGGAGAGAGAGGGCTTGCTTTCGGAGGAATGAAAACGTTCTGGCATTAGATCGTGGTGATGGCTGCCCAACACTGTGACTACACTCAAAACCATGACCTGTCCCCCTTGCAAGGGTTAAAACGGTGAATTTTTTTTTATGTGAATCTCATCTCCATTTCCTTTTCAAGCCTGTCTCTGGCTGCCCAGCCCAGGCCACCTCTCAGCTCTGGCTCCTCCTCCAGGAACGCGTGTCTGCCCTCACAGGCCCGGCCAGCGCCCTGCCCGTGTGGTTCCGGGGTGGAGCCTCGGCCCGTGGGCCAGAAGGTCACAGTTCGATTCCCGGTTGGGGCACATGTTCCGGTTTCAGGCTCAGGCCCCAGCATGGGGGGTGCAGGAGGCAGCCGGTCAATGATGTTTCTCTCTCATCCATGTTCCTCTCTCTCTCTCTCAATTCCTCCCCCTTCCTCTCTCTCTCTGAAAATCAATAGAAAACATAATTTAAAAAAATAAAGGGCAGCCCTAACCGATTTGGCTCAGTGGATAGAACACCGGCCTGCAGATCAAGAAGTCCCAGGTTCAATTCCGGTCAAGAGCATGTACCTTGATTGTGGGCACAGCCCCAGTGGGGGGCGGTGCAGGAGGCAGCTGAGGGATGTTTCTCTCTCATCCCTGACTCTCTATCCCTCTCCCTCTCTCTTTCTCTAAAAATCAATAATTTAAAAAAAAAAATAATAAAGTGCAGAACTCCTGACAGAGCGCTCAGGCCCTGTGACCAGGCGCTGACACGTGCACAGGAAGCTGGGAGCTCAGGGAGAGGCGGCCCCCGGAGCCCGAGGCCTGGGTTCTGATCTGCCCTCGGCCGTTCCTCTCTCCTCTGCCATTTCCTGGGTGAGTCACTCCTCAGACTCCGCCTTTGAGGGACAGTCCGGACACGCGGGGCCTGAGCAGAGCTTCGAGGAGACAGGCAATCACTGGTCCCCCTGCCCGTTTACACTCTGTATTTATCCATTGTTTCGTTCATTCCTTTCTTTTCCTTTCTGGACCTCTTCCCTCCCTCCGCTCCCGTGGAATGGCACCCTGAGGAGCCCTGCAGGGCGCCCCTGCACAAAACAATGTCTCCGAGGGCTCGGCGGGCTCCCCCTGGCACCGGCCCAGACGCACGTGTGCGGTGGTATGTGGCAGAGGGACGCCGAGACGCCATCCCAGCTTTACCGGGATCCGGGCGGCTTAAACATAAACCCCTGGCTGGCCGGCCCGCTTATCACGGAAGCTCACTTTCATTAGGGAAAGAGAAATCAACGGCAAATGCATCTATCCTCTCCTGGGGGCCCGGCCGCAGCCCCAGGAAGCCAGTGACTGCACCGCCCTCTCGCACAGATGAGGAAACCGAGGCTGGGGGCCCGGGACCCCGGGGCCGTGGGCTTCGGACCCTCCCTCTGCGCATCCGCACACAGAGGACACGCCCATGCGTGTCTGGACCCCACGCGTGTCGAGGACCCCACGCGTGTCTGACTCCGCATCCGGGCGTAAAGTCCTATTTAATGCATCATTCCAGGAGGTGGGGGGGGGGGGGGTAACCTGCTCTCCCTTCGGGAGGGGCCCTGCAGAGGGTGCGGCTTCCTTCCTCGCACATGCGCACTTGCCCAGCACACACACGCATGCACACACACACACACACATACACACACACACACACACACACACACACACGCACGCGCACACGCCCACCGGCGGCGTGGAGACACAGAAACCCTCCCGGGAGAGTCAGGGCCTGGTTCGGAGGGGAATGGGAGCCTTTCCCCAGGCTGCACCCTTGGGTGACGCCCCTCCCCCGTGGGTGGGAGGGGTGCAGACCCCCAGCCGGGAGACGGGCTCTGGAATACACTGTGCCCATGTATATTTTTCTCCCTACCGGTGCCTTTCAACGGATAACATTTTTTTAAAAGCCAAGAGCTCCTCCTGAGAGTGCAAAAACACCAGCCGCAGGCCCCGGAGGGCGACAGACAGACAGACAGACAGCCGGGGAGCCAGCGCCCGTGGCGAGGGCCCCTGGCAAGGGAACCTGACAGCCCCCCCCGCCCCTCCCCCCAACGCCAAGACATTAATTCTCACAAGTCGGGGAAAATTACTATGCATGAATGCAAAAAGCATGATCAGGAGTAATTAACATGGCTTCATATGCAAATTTTATTAATGCAGAAGTACAAAGTCATTATGCAAATGAAACTTACGTCAACTCTCTTGACAAATATTCATCGCGGAGGCTCAAGTTTCTCCCTCTTTATTTATTTAATTTTTCCTCTCCCCCCCCCTTGTTTTTTTCCTGAGTCTTATCATTTTTTTTAGAGGCCCAGGTAGTGCCGCTGAGGGCGGTGTCGGCAGCAGCAAGCCACACGGACCCTGTGACAAGTTTGCAAAGTTGCATTTCAACCAGAGGAATTTATTCTTGCATCGTTGATTTTTTTTTTTTTTTTTTTTTGTAGTTGGCAGGTAAGCGACAGCTCATAGGAGAAGGGGGAAAAATTTAAAAAAATAGAAAAGCGCTGGGCAGCCGGCAGCCAATCAAAACGCCAGAGCCCGTAATGAGGGCGATTGATGGCTGTTTGGCTTTTACTGCAGGGTAATGAGGAGGGGGAAAAATATGAATATTCATGAGGCTGTGCTCCTGCCTTTGATGATTAAAGAAATTTTTAATATTCAAATAAGCGCTTGCCAAGTGATTAACAAAGAACATGCACGCAGAAATATGGAAATGGGAGCCGGGGAAGATGTGAGAGCCGGAGCAGACTGCAGGAAAAGCCAGCCTCCAATTTCACAAACAAGATAGGCAGATAACCCAGTTAGCAGGCGGGCAAATAAAAACATCTCTTTCGGATCGCTTCAATATTTTGCCAGCTACTTTGTCTTAAGGAGGATAAAAATGCTATGTATGAAGGGGGTGGGGCAGGCGGGTGGGGGGGGGAGAGAGAAAGGGAGAAATCACAGGAAGTCAAAGGCAGGCTCACAGTGAAGGATCCTGATCCCAGTCCCAGCCCACCGCCCCCACCTGATGGGAGGGAAATCGGACTCTTTTTCCGGTGTGCTAGGGCGAGGGGAGGGAGGGGAGCCAGCTCAGGCTTGGAAACCCAAGGCTGGCCAGTTTGGGGCGGTCATGTGTTGCTTCTCAGAGGGGACTGGAGGACGGTGAGAGAGAGAGAGAGAGAGAGAGAGAGAGAGAGAGAGAGAGAGAGGAAGGTGTGACTCTGGGGGCCCCAGCCTGAACAGCTCGGCACCTCCCTGGTGGAAACACAGGAGGGGGTCCCAGGGGGAAGGCAGAAGCATGTCCAGAAGCTAAAAGGACCCAGACTTCTTCGGAGAGGGGCCCGGCCTGGCCATCTCAGGGCCACCCCGGGGGAACCAGCTGGCCCCAAACAGAGGGAGCCTCTATAGCCGCAGCCCAGGACCCCCACTTTCCCAGCCCGGCATGTGCACAGGGAAGCACAGAATAACGGCACTCGCTGGCAAAACGACCCCGCGGTCAAAATACGTCTCATTGGCAGTCGGTGGCATCCATTTTGGCAATTTCCTCTTTGAAAGGAGCGGAATGCCACCTTCACTGAGACGGCTGGTACTCCCCAGACAGGTCCTGGCCCTCACCCGTCCTCCTCTCTCCTGCCCGTTGGGGAACAGCGGGGTGTAGGGGCAGGGCCCTGGCTGAAACAGACAGCAGGAACCCAGAAGAAGGATCCTAAGGCATCTTTGTTACTCAGTTTCGGGGGGGGGGGGGGTGTCAAATAATAAATTTCTTCCCTCCACCTTTTTCTTAGTTTTTAATTGCTAAGGTCCGGGAACCAGCAAAGCCTGGAACTTGCTTTTGGTTTCACTATAAATATATGTCATCATAATAAGACAAAGCAGCCAGGAATGCAGGCATTTCCGTGAACCGCGGAAGTCACCGTGGAAACCTGTAAGCTAAGGGGGGGTATGGGGGGGCGGGGGGGGCAGGTCCAGAGGGTACTGCATGGCTCAGCTCCTGGCACCAGGCATTTGGGGGACCAAAAAGTCCTCTGTGGGGAGCTAGGGCTCCCCAAGTCCCACTCCCCACCTCCAATGCCTCCGTCCAAACCAGGTGCCCGTCACCGGCCTCTGGGTCCCCAGCTGCCAGGGGTTGGCATTTGGGGGTTCACATGGAGGTGACCTTTGAAGGCGGAGCCATGGGGAGGGGAAGTGGGTGGCACAGGGTTTGCACAGCTGCGTTTGAAGATTTCCTTTAGGCCGTTACATGGGAGACTCGAAAACACGGTTCGAATCCACAGCCAGCCGGTACTGGGCTGCCTGCTGAGAACACAGCCCTTCCGGAGGCCTGAGCTGACGGGCTGCCCTCACTCCTAGGCCAGGCTGTAGGGGGTGGGTGGGTGCAGAGGGAGGGCAGGGCTTCCACAGCGCCCACCCGAAGACCCCCACACCTGCCTTCCCGTCCCTCTCGGCACCTGAGCGGGCCCCTCGCCTGGGCGCCTCCCCACCCCCAGCTCCCTCCCCACCCACAGGCCCGCCGCTCTGAGATCTGTCAGGGGTGAGTCACCTCCTCCATGTGCTCCCCAGCCTGCTGTCACTGAATGCACCCCAGAAAAGGCAGAGGCGGGGCCAAGAACAATATGCCCCCAACACCCCCAAATCCGCCTTCCTCCTCCCACCAGGGCTGAGGCCCTGTCCCCCACCCCCCCCGCAGCTGCGTCTCACGGAGAGAAGGGGTACAGACCACCCCTTCACCGGGCCCCCATGCACAGGGGCCAACCCCAACTCCCTCAGGGTGCGGCCGCCAGGACCGCTTCCTGCAGCCGGGGCCGGGGGGGGGGGGGGGGGGGTTCCAGCACAAGTCCCTGTCCCTCTGTGGCCCTGCCCAGAGAGGGGGCGGAGAGCACCCCGGGGCCTGCTGGGAGGAGGGCTGGGTTCGAGCCTCCTCCTGAACTCCTCAGGGGAAGTGGAGGAGCTGACCACTGCCTACAGCCAATGGTCAGCAAACTCACTAGTCCACAGAGCCAAAGACCAGCAGCACGACAATGGACGTTTCTTTGGAGAGCCGCATTTTTTAAACTTAAACGTCTCCTAACGCCACTCCTTCCACATAGACTCGCCCAGACCGTGGTGTTTTGTAGAAGAGCCACAGTCAAGGGGCCAAAGAGTCGCATGTGGCTCGAGAGCCGCAGTTTGCCGACCGCGGGGACACGAGATCCCCACTGCTGGAATGCAAATGAACGGAATTCCCAAGCTCCAGCCGGATGCCGCGGCCTTTGACCCTGGCTTCGGGACACCCCCCCCCCCCCAGGCACAGATCTGAGTCCTCGGGGGTGACCTCAGCAGGTGGACCCCCAGAATGGTGGCCCTGATCCTGGAGCGCGAGCAGGCCTGGGGACAGCAGGTGAAACCACGTGTTTCTCTAGTTGGGGAACTGTGTGCATGCTTCTCTGTTACACAGACTATGCACATGTGCACACACGTGCATGCACATGTGTCAGCAACGTGGGCACGGCACCGTGTGTGTCCCCCTCCCCATGAAGCTCCAGGGGCCACGGACAGGCAGGAGGGGACAGAGTCTCCCAGAGGCGCTGCCCCTCTTCCTGGCCTCCAGGTCGGCGTCAGTCTCCAGCCTTCTGCCCTGAAACGCTCCTCCACTCATCGCCTCTCAGGCTGCATCGGGACCCACACACACCAACCTGCACCCCTCTTCCCGATGCACACCCGCCCCAGAGGAACAGCACGGCCTGCAAATGGAAGCAACCTCTCTGAACACCGGGCGGGTCCTCTCTGGGGCGTGTTTAACGCGGGAGAGGGGGGGTATCGGGGGGAAGGGGGGCCTCAGGAAGCTGTGGTCTCAGGCCCACACACTCAGCCGCCTGCACCAGAGAGCGTCCACCGAGGAGGAAGCCCGAACCCCGAGGATCTCAGAGAATTCGGGGAGGACACGCAGCCCCGCCAATAACAAGAACCCCGAGAAACCGAGACACACAGCGGCCAGCGAGGAGGCGACAGCAGGGAGAGGGATTACAACCCCCAGGGGCGGGGGGGGGGGGGGGGGGGAGTGGGGGGAGGAATGTCAGCCTCACCCCCTTTTTAAGATCAGTCCATGTCATTATTCTGGGCAGGAGGGGGGCTGTCCCCCCTACCCCCCCGGGCCAGCAGGCTCCTTGTCGGCGAACAGAATTTCCACCGGCTTAGCAGAAGGTGCAAAAAGAAAGCAGAAGAAATC